>CM062091.1:1069088-1817354 GCA_031163375.1 Conogethes punctiferalis | reverse complement strand
TAATGTGTTGTCATAAGATGAATTATATTTTTTTTGAAGAATATTGTTATTTATTTCAACCAGCAAACTCCCAGTAAACTTAAGTTAAACTCCAAGTAAAACTCCAGCTTAAGTTTGTGGGGGAGCTGGGTTCTGCATCTTAGAGGAATGATGGTAGTGCTCAGATGTAAAATCTTATTAAATGGAAGCAATATTAAAATTAAAAAAAATATATTTTTCAATAGAAACTATTTTCGTTTTTAGTATGGACAACATTTCGTTTTTTGAGATTTCAATATTGCCCCCTTACGAAAAGCTGTTATATTTAAGCACTACAACAAATATGTAGGAGGTTGTTGATGTTTTTCAAATAACTCTGTACATACCTATGCAAAATAGGAGACTCGGACATAGAGTTATACAAATCGGCCCGTTCTAACTAACTTGTTAATTACTCTAGCCTAAGCCCTAGTACTATATCATCCTGTATAGCACCGTTAGTTCTATATAGGATGTTTCTTCTAAGAGCGCCGGCTTGACATCTTAGAAGAAACACCCTGTATAAGAAATCCAGATAGTCTGATCTTACACCGTCTAAACAAAAACACAAAAAAAGTTAAATACCTATTTATTACAAACTTCACGATTTACTCGGCTTAATCTTCTTCTGGCCCAATTTATTCTTCTTCTTCTTCTTGACTATCCTCCCCGTCTCCTTCTTGGCGCTGAAAGGGTTCTCTTTGGCGGGGTGTTTCCGCCTCTGCTTCTTGTGTTTGCCATTTAGTACTTTTGCAGTGGCCACTGATGATTCGGGTTTCTCGGCATCTTTACCGATTTCCGGTTTCCTCCTGTTGAAAAACAATATTATGTAAGCCATTTCACTGTCTGTGCCATATCTTAACTAATATTATAAAGCTGAAGAGTTTGTTTGTTTGTTTGAACGCGCTAATATCAGGAACTACAGGGCCGAATTGAAAAATTCTTTTTGTGTTGAATAGACCATTTAACGAGGAAGGCTTTAGGCTATATAACATCGCTGCAACTATTAGGAGCGAAGAAATAATGGAAAATGTAAAAAAAACGGGGAAAAAATAACTATTCCACGCGGACAAAGTCGCGAGCACAGCTAGTATAATATAATATTTACTATTCTTTTATCAGGAAGCCATTTTGTCAAGCTACTATAAAAATAAAAATTATAAAAGCAAAAGATTTTTTAAAAATAGATACGGCAAATAGGATCACGGTCTTATATAATAGGGAATATGCATGACTATTTTTATGGATTTATTGATATCTTTTATCTTCCAGATACAAAAATATCAAAGAATTTTGAAACTATCTTTTCTATCAAGCGAGTTATAAAGCGTTAAAGTTATATCTTAGACAGAGAGATCCGACGTGGCGGATGACGTCACGTACCGTGCGCGCCATACCAACTCCATAGAAAAAAAATGGTTTCGTGAGAGAGACGGAAATATTTACTTTCAACAACTGTATCTCGCTTATTTTTCAGCTAACTTTGATTTGGTTTTCACCGTTCGTAGTATCATCATCATCACCCTATTGCAGTCTACTGCTGCACATAGGCTTCTCCAGTTGTTCGCCACCTAGGGCAAACATCTGGAGGATATACCCATAATCGCCACGCTGGGCAGGCGGGTTGGCGATCGCAGGGCGTAGCTTCTCGCTCCGGTGACGCTGCTGCCCGTCATCGGTCTGTGGTATTTAGCTACGCCTTCAATTGTGATGGTTATACCGCCACCAGTCGGTTGCCAGCGCCTCGTTTGTTATTCGGCAGGATGCACCACGTGCAGGTGAGCTTGGCTTGGAGCGAAAAGATGATGGGACGCTCCCTTACATCCCGCGTAACTTGTACGTCAATATATCTTTGTATTTAGTTAAAAGTCAAATGTTTGGTTTACAATAAAGTGTATCTATCTATCTATCTATATTTTTATCTATTTTACGATTTACGATAAATACATGAAACTATTTTTCATGCATATTCCCTATTGCGGGCCTAATCGCCGGTTATATCGGTCCTAGGACCGATGACTCCTAGGACTAATGTTTATCTCTCCCAGGAGACTGACCGCTTGCCCAGTATGGTGGAGATCTCGTCCCGCCGCGGCGCCTTGGTCATGAGCCGCTTGCGCTTGTTGGGGTTCTGCTTCAGCGTCAGCATGTACTCCGGGACCTCGCAGCCGGACTGCTTCATCACTGCCGCTATGCTGTGGAGGTTGAAAGACATTGATAGTACACACCGTCAGCAGGGAAACCATGAAGTAGGGGACGATTATTTATGTAAATAGATCCAAGAGTTTTTTTTCCTCCCAGCATTTCGACGTGAGGCCAGAAGAGAAGAAATAATGCAAGAAAATAACCCAAGAGATAGGCCACGCTGGGCCACACAGCGCCATCTAGCCCCAAACTAAGCCGGAGCTTGTACTATGGGTACTAGACAACTGATAAACTTACTTAGATATATATTTTTTGTAAATAAATACATATTATACATAGAAATCGCCAACCGGCCGGCCCAGCGTGGCGATTATAGGTATATCCTCCAGAAGTTTGCCCTAGGTGGCGAACAACTGGAGAGGCCTATGTCCAGCAGTGGACTGCAATAGGCAGACCAACACAAACAGACATGTTCATGCACACAAATGTTTGTAATGTGTGGGGATCGAACCCACAACCTGGCTCAGAAGGCAGAGGTACTACCAATTGAGCCACCGAACCAGTCGCTCTAAATGCTTAAGTATCCATACCTTCTGAGGTTGCTGACGTCATCCTGCGTGAAGAACGTCACCGCGCGTCCCTTCTGCCCGGCGCGGCCCGCGCGACCCACCCTGCGGGTAACAACGGGGTGGGTTTATATCATCATCAACAGAGGTCTCTCCCGATGACAATAGGCATGGTGCCGAAAAAAAGTAATTACTTTTTTTTAGTCCGTCTTTAAGATTGTTAAAATAAAAGACACGTATTTTTTCATTTGTAATTGGACCAAAAATGAGACATATTCATGAACACAAATGTTTGTACTGTGCGGGAACCGAACCTTTTGTTCAGAAGGTAGAGGTCACTACTAAATGAGCCATCGAACCTGTCAAATATGATAATAATCAACTTAATAAAATAAATATCAGACAACATCACATACATTGCTCTAATCCCAAATTAAGTGGCTTAAGCACTTGTGTTATTGGTATCAAAACAACGAAGGTACCACAAATAAATACTTAAATATAAACACCCAGACACGGAACAAACACAAGTGTTCATCACATGAATGTTTGTCCCGGGTGAACAGGTTTTGGTCTACGGGTGGAGCTTCAATAACAGGCGATAATTTGGAGTTTAATACGTATATTTACAACCACATAGTGGAACCGACAAATTTCTTTTTTTTTTCTTTTTTTTTTCTATACACCGGGTGCGAACCGAACCCACGACTCTTAGATCAGGAGGTAGCTACCAATGAGCCAGTCGAGATGATTGTTATTTTTGGTGATTGTTATTGTGAGTTTTGAATAACCGAACCTTGGTGCAGAAGGCAGGGGTCACTAGGTCACTACCAATTGAGCCACCGAGCCGGTCATAATAGTTGGAAGGTAATCTGTATCACGTAAATCTAATACCTGTGTATGTAGGCGATGGCGGAGGGCGGGAAGTCGTAGTTGATGACGAGGTTGACGCCGCGGAAGTCGATGCCGCGCCCCATCAGCTCGGTGCAGATCAGTACCCAGATGCGGCCCACGCGGAAGCTGCGGACCACGTTGTCGCGCTGGGGGAATAACACTCTTTATTTACTTTTTAACTGACCTAAAAAAATTGGTTTTCAATAGGCTTGTTTATTTATTACTTACCAACAAATGCTACAACAATACATTTTAGAAAAAAAAACCAGTTAGGAGTCTTAAAGTTAATTGCACAATAGGGAATATGCATGAAAAATAGTTTCATGTATTTACTAATTTAACGTAAAATAGATAAAAATATACTATGAACAGTGAAAACAAAATCATACTTGGCTGAAAATTGGGCGAGATACAGTCGTTGAAAGTAAATATATCCGTCTCTCTCACGCGAAACAGATTTTTCTATGGAGTTTGTATGGCGCGCACGGTACGTGACGTCATCGGCCACGACGGATCTCTCTGTCTAAGCAATAACTTTAACGCTTTTTTAGATAGTTTAAAAATTCTTCGACATTTATGTATCTGGAAGATAAAAGATCTCAATAAATCCATTTAAAAAAGTCATGCATATTCTCTATTACTTTAAAATTAATATAGTTAACTAGCTGTACCCGCGATTACGATAAATTAGTATATACATAAAATTATTTTTCATGCATATTCCCTTTTGCGATTTTCTTCCCTTCAGTGTCGTTATCTATATAATATATAAACTCTATAGTTTGCACTGTATATTAATTTTAAAGTAATTCACCTGTTGCTGCGTCCTGTCGGCGTGTATGACGTCCACGTTGATCCCGTCGTATATCAGCTCCTTGAACAGCTGCTTGGCGCGCTCCTTGCTCTGCACGAACACTGCGATACACGTCTTTGAGTGAACACCCATCATATCAGATTGAAATATACTTGTAGCAGACAACCCGTACAGTTATTCACCCATGTGTGTATTATTATTGATGTAAAAACATTATAAATAAATAAATAAATAATAAATAAATAACCCAAGACATGCCACGCTGGGCCACACAGCGCCACCTAGCCCCAAACTAAGCCGAAGCTATGTACTATGGGTACTAGACAACTGATAAACTTACTGACGATACATTTTTTTTTTGTAAATAAATACATATACATGGAAAACACTCAGACCAATACAAACAGACATGTTCATGAACACAAATGTTTGTACTGTGCGGGAATCGAACCCACGACCCTTGGCTCAGAGGGCAGAGGTCACTACCAAATGAGCCACCGAGCCTGTCTATTATGTAGGTCAATAGGATAATAATCCTATTTCCAGGGTCAAAATACTTACATTATATTTAGTCAGTATTTTAGAATATAAAAATATATTGGACACGTATTTTTCTTTTTTCGATTAAACAAAAAATAAAAAAAGATACAAGGCATCAAAATTTAAGAGTCTTTGACGTCACCCCTCACGAAAAAATGTCACGAGGAGTGACGTCACGTCCCACGTAAGTTTAGCGGGCTACATCTTTGTAATTTTTGGTCTAATTTATAAATTGTAAAATACGTGTCTCTTATTTTAAATAATCTAAAATACGGACTATTTAAACTTTTTATGGCAACAAGCTTATTGTGTCGTGAGGTATCCGAATCACGTCTATATGTTCCACGATAGTTTCAGAATTATTATGTTTTTTCTGTATTTTAAGAATTTTCTTCAAATTAAAGATTTTTTTTGCAAATGTATTTTCATGAGTACTTTTAGGCATAATTTTTTTTTTTATAGTGGCTCGACATAATGGCTTCCCTACGCCTGATGGAAAGCGAAAGAGAAGCCCAAGTCGCTGTGACAACGGGCAAGTAACTGGTCAGTTACTTGTCAGTTGCCACCGCCATGCCGGCCCAACCCTAACCCCCCACGAGCTCCGGAAACCCTACTCACCGGCAGAAACACGACCCAGAGGTCATTTGACTGCGGTATTCTATAGGGTGGAGGTCCTTCCCCGGACGGGCGGCTCAATTCGAGCGAAGATTCGCTATGCCCTACCTCTCTTAATGTTTAAGCTTTTTTACCCAAAACCGGCGGCTTGAGTCCCTTCTGCACTAGCTGCCTGAACGCCACCAATTTCCCGTTCTCATTGCCGCAGAACAGCAGCTCTTGGTCCACTAAACTCGTAGCTGCATTTCTGCGCCAAAAAAAAATTAAACTTTTTTTACAATATTGATGTATCGGCCTATCATGTTTTCCCTTCAAGCCAACCTCACCTGCCCGTGGTGCATCCTGTCAGATTACAAACGAGGCGAGGCGGCGAGGAGTGGCGGTATAACCATTGTACAGTCGATTTAGTTCGCAGCGCCACCAAGAGATGGCGCTATCCCTAATTACATCGCGCAGGCATTGCGATTTGTAAAATCCCTATATGGTCGGGAATGGTTTTAATAAATGCTCGCTTGTTTATACTTTGGGTGTTTCTTTTGTAAACCTCAGGATTAATTAGTATCCAGGAAATTTAGATAGGCGAGACCTTTTACAACCATAACAGTTGAAGGCGTAGCTAAATACTTTTTATGTTTGAATAAGCCAAAAGACGGACTAATTACAATTTAAATATTTAGCCACAATAGCCTATTTGCGAATTCCTTCTCACCGCTAACAACTAAAGTTTGGACTTCAGCTGACGTCTTCCTGAATATTGCAACATAGATATATTTCAAGCTAGAATAGACCGTCTGTAGCATACACGAACATACAGACACACACAACTACACACACTGTCAAACATCTGACAGTGACATCTGACATTGACATCTGACATTGACATCTGACACTGACTACTGTCGTCTCGTTCCTACACTTCACGCAAGGTGCGGTGTGGGAGGACAGTCAGTCTGCGTCCCACCGCCGCCGAGTAAAGACGTGTTCGTGTGAGGATAGCGAGCCGATATATAAACTAAAGAGGCCTGTGTCCAGCAGTGGACCGCAGTAGGCTGATGATGATGATGATGATGATGATATAAACTAAACACATCGTTCATCATTTTATTGTTCATGGTTATTTCATATATGGATTAGTGTCTACTACACCATCATCATCCTAGCCTTTTTCCCGATTGTCTCAGGGTCGGCTTCCCAAACTGAGAGATTTGGCGAGGGCTAAGCTTTTACACAGAGCGACTGCCATCAGACCTCCGCAACACTTAGGGTAAGCTATACCCATTCCCAGTTTAGGCGTCAGAGTTATCATCATCTCTGATATGATGTAACGACTACTATCTCTGCTAAATATCTCGACTGCTAAATCGGTGTCAAATTTTGGTCACCCATCATCGGATTGACCGCGCCAATGGTTGCACAACATTTGCGATCATTGTTAAACGAACAAGACCGCGGCGCCACCGAGCTCCTCAATCAAATTAGTGTCTACTACACCGTCTCCTTGTATATGCTCTGTTGAGACCACGGTCCCACCCACCTCTGTCCGACGGTGACGTTGACCAGTCCGCGCATGTTCCGGCGGCACCACTGCGCCACGCGCGGCGTGTGCGTCGCGCTGAACATGCACACGCGCCGCTGTCTGCCGCCGCACGTCGCCATTATCACCTGCAGCTGCTGCCTGAAGTCTGTCACCTGGTCTTCTGAACCCTCGAACAGCTTGTCCGCCTCGTCCATTATAAGCCAGCGGACTCTGGGTAAAGAATAGCAAAGAAATTTATTAAGAGCGCAGCGTGACGTCATACTACTTGCGCATCATGAAAAGTCTGCCTGTCTCTTTAATGATAAAATCTCTTTAAATCTTAAATAAAAAGATCATTATTTCTTAGATAAAATAGTCAAACAATTTTGACAAATTTGACAGGCTCGGTGGCTTAATTGGTAGTGACCCCTGCCTTCTGAACCAAGGGTCGTGGGTTCGATTCCTACCCGGGACAAACAATCGTGTGATCAACACTTGTGTTTGTTTATAATTTGTATTTAAGTAATTATTTGTGGTACCTTTGATGTTCTGATACCCATAACATAAGTTCTTAAACCACTTACTTTGGGATAAGAGCTATGTATGTGATGTTGTCTAATATATATTTATTTATAATTGTATGCACTTACTTGTCTAGTGATATGTTGACCTTCTCGTGGTTGAGCAAGTAGCAGAGTCTGTTTGGGGTGCTTATGACTATATCTGGAACAAACATAAACAAATTAATGGGCCACATGACATTACTTTACGGACTATGAATTAATGATGGCGCTGTGTAGCAAAGTATGGTACCTATGTGTTGAGTTATCTAAATATATAAAAGGAGAAACTGACTGACTCACTGACTGACATATCAACGCACAGCCTAAACGGCTAAACATAGGCACTTGAAATTTGGAAGGGACGTAGCTTAGGTACCGTAGAGGTGTAATAAAAAAGGAATCCCGAAATTCCCACCGGAACGGGTATTAGCGGTAAAATCCTTTTGTATGAAAAATCTACTCCGCTTAAGTTAGACGCTTGAAATTTAGCATGCAGGTACCCTAATGAATGTAAAGCTTACTTACTTGCAACGCAATATTGCAAAATTCTCACGGGAACGGGAGTAATTGGGAATAATGTTTTGTATGTAAAAATCTAGAAACGCAGACGAAATCGCGGGTTTTGCCCGCGTTTAATGCTAGTTTATTTATATGAAAAATTAACTATAGGCCAGTGTTCTAGAGGAGGTGTCGCGAGGCGATCGGCAAACATTCGCTGACATTACATGAGCTCTAGTTCGGTTGTATCAGAAAAGCAAGCACATCCTTCTCATCAGCATTGTTTCTTTTACTAACCATAGAAAAGTGTTATAATTTTCATACGTATTTTGTGAAAAAAAATTGCAATCACCTGCAATATATAGGGTGTCATTGTGTAAATAATTTTGGGATGCCCTGCTACAGGCAACTGAATATTTAAAGAACTCACCGCTCTTCTTAAAAGTGGCCTCCCTCTCGGCCACCTTACTCTCCTTGACGTCCTTGAGCACGGAGCACCTCAGCGCGGTGGCGGCGCTGAGCCGCAGCAGCTCGCGGTGCGTCTGCTGCGCCAGCTCGCGCGTGGGGCACAGCACGAGGCCGCGCGGGCCGCCGGCGGGTGCGCCCAGCGAGTGTAACACGGGGAGCAGGAAGGCAGCGGTCTTGCCGGAGCCTGTGGGCGCGCACGCGAAGATTTGGCGGTCCTGTACGAGTAGTAACTATGATTTGGCAGTCCTGTACAAGTAGTAAGTGTGATTTGGCAGTCCTGTACAAGTAGTAAGTGTGATTTGGCAGTCCTGTACAAGAAGTAAGTGTGATTTGGCGGTCCTGTACAAGTAGTAACTATGATTTGACTGTCCTGTATGAGTAGTAAGTGTAATTTGATGGTCCTGTACGACTAGTAAGTATGATTTGGCGGTCCTGTACGAGTAGTAAGTGTGATTTGGCGGTCCTGTACGAGTAGTAAGTGTGATTTGATGGTCATGTACGAGTAGTAAGTATGATTTGGCGGTCCTGTACGAGTAGTAAGTGTGATTTGGCGGTCCTGTACGAGTAGTAAGTGTGATTTGATGGTCATGTACGAGTATTAAGTGTGATTTGACGGTCCTGTATGAGTAGTAAGTATGATTTGGCGGTCCTGTATGAGTAGTAACAATGATTTGGCAGACCTGTATGAGTAGTAAGTAAGATTTCATGGTCCTGTATGAGTAGTAAGTGTGATTTGGAGGTCCTGTACGAGTATTAAGTGTGATTTGGCGGTCCTGTACGAGTAGTAAGTATGATTTGGCGGTCCTGTATAAATAATAAGTAAGATTTGATGGTCCTGTACGAGTAGTAAGTATGATTTGGCGGTCATGTACGAGTAGTAAGTGTGATTTGGCGGTCCTGTACGAGTAGCAAGTGTGATTTGGCGGTCCTGTACGAGTAGCAAGTGTGATTTGGCGGTCCTGTACGAGTAGCAAGTGTGATTTGGCGGTCCTGTATGAGTAGTAAGTGTGATTTGGCGGTCCTGTACGAGTAGCAAGTGTGATTTGGCGGTCCTGTACGAGTAGCAAGTGTGATTTGGCGGTCCTGTATGAGTAGTAAGTGTGATTTGGCGGTCCTGTATGAGTAGTAAGTATGATTTGGCAGTCCTGTACAAGAAGTAAGTGTGATTTGGCGGTCCTGTACAAGTAGTAACTATGATTTGACTGTCCTGTATGAGTAGTAAGTGTAATTTGATGGTCCTGTACGACTAGTAAGTATGATTTGGCGGTCATGTACGAGTAGTAAGTGTGATTTGGCGGTCCTGTACGAGTAGCAAGTGTGATTTGGCGGTCCTGTACGAGTAGCAAGTGTGATTTGGCGGTCCTGTACGAGTAGCAAGTGTGATTTGGCGGTCCTGTATGAGTAGTAAGTGTGATTTGGCGGTCCTGTACGAGTAGCAAGTGTGATTTGGCGGTCCTGTACGAGTAGCAAGTGTGATTTGGCGGTCCTGTACGAGTAGCAAGTGTGATTTGGCGGTCCTGTATGAGTAGTAAGTGTGATTTGGCGGTCCTGTACGAGTAGCAAGTGTGATTTGGCGGTCCTGTACGAGTAGCAAGTGTGATTTGGCGGTCCTGTATGAGTAGTAAGTGTGATTTGGCGGTCCTGTATGAGTAGTAAGTATGATTTGGCAGTCCTGTACAAGAAGTAAGTGTGATTTGGCGGTCCTGTACAAGTAGTAACTATGATTTGACTGTCCTGTATGAGTAGTAAGTGTAATTTGATGGTCCTGTACGACTAGTAAGTATGATTTAGCGGTCATGTACGAGTAGTAAGTGTGATTTGGCGGTCCTGTACAAGTATTACGTGTGATTTGACGGTCCTGTATGAGTAGTAACTGTGATTTGATGGTCCTGTACGAGTAGTAAGTGTGATTTGGCCGTCCTATACAAGTAGTAAGTGTGATTTGGCAGTCCTGTACAAGTGGTAAGTGTGATTTGGCGGTCCTGTACGAGTAGTAACTATGATTTGACTGTCCTGTACGAGTAGTAACTATGATTTGACTGTCCTGTACGAGTAGTAAGTGTAATTTGGCGGTCCTGTACGAGTAGTAAGTGTGATTTGGCGGTCCTGTACGAGTAGTAACTATGATTTGACTGTCCTGTACGAGTAGTAACTATGATTTGACTGTCCTGTACGAGTAGTAACTATGATTTGACTGTCCTGTACGAGTAGTAACTATGATTTGACTGTCCTGTACGAGTAGTAAGTGTAATTTGGCGGTCCTGTACGAGTAGTAAGTGTGATTTGGCGGTCCTGTACGAGTAGTAACTATGATTTGACTGTCCTGTACGAGTAGTAACTATGATTTGACTGTCCTGTACGAGTAGTAAGTGTAATTTGGCGGTCCTGTACGAGTAGTAAGTGTGATTTGGCGGTCCTGTACAAGTAGTAAGTGTGATTTGGCGGTCCTGTATGAGTAGTAAGTATGATTTGGCGGTCCTGTACGAGTAGTAAGTAAGATTTGATGGTCCTGTACGTCCTGTACGAGTAGTATGTGTGATTTGGCGGTCTTGTACGAGTAGTAAGTGTGATTTGGCAGTCCTGTACGAGTAGTAAGTGTGATTTGGCAGTCCTGTACGAGTAGTAACTATGATTTGACTGTCCTGTACGAGTAGTAAATATGATATGACTGTCCTATACGAGTGATAAGTAATCTATTATGGTTATGTGGCAAGAGCAAAAAAAAAATTCGAATTCATATTTTCAAAACAAACCATCAACATCATCATAATCATCATCAGCCTATTGCAGTCCACTGCTGGACATAGGCCTAACCAGTGATTCGCCACGCGAAAAAATTATAGGCCGCTCCCTTACATCCCAAGTAAAAGTATCTCAATTAAGTCAAATCAGTAAGATCTAATTTGATAGCAACAGATTATCGACTTATGATGTTGGCCATACTATGTTATGTTGAATGATTCCAAAAATCGACCGTAGGTACTCCACCGCTCCCTTACATCCCAAACATATAATGATAGTTCAATGCATGTTGTTTTATTACAGTAGTATGGCAAAATAGAAAGCTAAAGAGAAGTCCAAGTTGAATTTATGAGTTATGGAAATTCCATATAAAGATGTTGCGTGGACAGATACAAGAGAGGTAGGGAATTTTCGAATTGAGCCGCCCGTCTGGGGAAGGACCTCCACCCTATAGAATACCGCAGTCAAATGACCTCTGGGTCATGTTTCTGCCGGTGAGTAGGGTTTCCGGAGCTCGTGGGGGGTTAGGGTTGGGCCGGCATGGCGGTGGCAACTGACAAGTAACTGACCAGTTACTTGCCCGTAGTCACAGCGACTTGGGCTTCTCTTTCGCTTTCCATCAGGCGTAGGGAAGCCATTATGTCGAGCCACTATAAAAAAGCATAAATATTTGGGCAATATAGTAACAGCAGATTCTTTACAATGAAGAAACATAAAAATTTCATACCTCCAACATACATGGCAGAGCTTGCCGCTGCACCGGTGTCGGTTCAGTGTAACCGCATTGTGTGACCGTGTCCACGAGCGCCTGCGACACGCCGTACCGGTCCACAAGGTCGGAGAAGCTCTGCAGAGCCGCCGGTATGTGTCTCCCGACAGCCTTGATACCGTGTTCGTTACGGAAACGGTTTTGCTAAAACAGATGGATTATCATTAAAATAACCCAAGACAAGCCACACTGGGCCATACAGCGATATCTAGCCCCAAACGATGTCAAAGCTTGTACTATGTAGACTAGACAACTGATAAACTTACTTAGATACTGTTTTTTTTTATAAATAAATACATATTATACATAGCAAACAGCAATACAAAACAGACATGTTCTTGCACACAAATGTTTGTACTGTGCAGGAGTCCAACCCACAACCCTTGGTTCAGAAGGCAGAGGTCCCTACGAAATGAGCCATTGGGTCAGTCAATCATTAGTTTTACTCCATATCATCGCTTAAGTTCTAACATTGGGTAAGTAAAAAATTACAACTTTTCAGGAGCGCATAAAAAACTTGGATTTTCATATAACATTGCATCACTTGATTAAGAACCTCATGTTTGATAAGTCTAGAGATGCGTCTTTTGATTCTCTTTTGAATTGAATTCTCTATCGAATGACATGAAAAAGTTATAAGCTTCTAGTTTTATGCAAAACAACGTTATAGGGGGTTAAAAATGGCCTGAACTTCAAAAAGGATGGTACCTACGGCTACGGCTGTGCCTGTGTAAATAAAAGAGCCAATGTACGAGGGACTTAAGAAATTACTAGAATAATGTGGGCTAGCTATAGATCAACTATGATGTGCTAGTATAGTATAAAAAAACTCACTTCTTCTAGTTCAAGTTTCTTCTGCAGATCCTCCGTCTTTTCTTTTTTCTTCTTTTTATCCTTCTTCTCCCCCACTTTCACACCCTCCACAAATTCCAGGTCATCATCTGACTGCTCACTTTGAGACTCAGCTCCAACCAATTCTACATCAGATTCCGGCTCAGATTTTACACTTAAGTTTTCATCTTCATCTGATGTTTCAGCCTTTTCAATAATCACTTTTTCTTCTTTCTTAATTGGTAAAGTTTTGGAAACTTGTTGTTCCTAAAAATGTTAGTACAGGTTTAGTGATTAAAATGAAAAATACAACTCTCTTTCAAAATGGTGGCTACTAAATAATTAAACTAATGTAATAAATATTTATTATTATTTGGGCTAGGAACGGTACACGATTACTAGAAAGCCCGAACTGCTAATATTAGGATATTATTATTATTAAAGCAAAATAATATTGAAAAAAGGTAGGTAATAATTTTGAGAGGTTATTTATAATACTTACATTATTTTTGACACCCAATACACGTTTTTTAAACGTTAAGCCCTTGGTCAATTTCTTAAATATATCGTAGGCGTCCATTTCTTACTCATTAGTAATTATTTATACGAAAAAGCGCACATAAATACACGTGCAAGTACCACGGATGTGTTGACAAACCGACTGCTGAGTGCTGACTTTTAATGTCAACTCAACTGTCACTGTTAACTTGATATTTTTTTTAGATTAGTAAACTCATTGGCACTCAACGCTCAGTTTGAAATCGATTTGTTTATTAATTTTGTTTAAATATTTTACATATCTGTAAGGCTCCATTCAACAATTTTTAACAATATGATACATTTTTAATCTTTTATGAGCATTAAAACAGACAAGCATTAATTAACAATGTAAACAGAGTCCCCCCTATCGCCAATTTATTGTACTAGCATGCACTCAATTGGAACGAGAGTTATAAAGTGGTTGAAGTTGCTACTGTCTGCTAGATGTCGCTACCGCCGCGCGAAGGCTGCTTTATCGACAACGGTGTATTAGCTTGCCGCGAAAGATTTAAAAAACTTTTGTCTTTAATATTTCCAATATAGGCGTTATAAATCTACGTATGATAATTTGTATGTAATCAACGCTTGCTTCTTACTTTCATAGCACTCCCTTTCCTGCTCTCGGAGGTAAAAACCACTTTTATCGTAGTAATAATATTGGCAGTTATCAGGTATATCTCAGATAAAAATCTGCAATGTATGGAGTACCTACCTACGTTACTATTTTGCGTGCGTACTTTTGAAGAACAACCTTTAGAGACGGGTTATTTTTTACGCTTTTTATGGGTTGGATTTTAAATAAAATACACTGAATGACATCGTCTTAGCTGCACATTTAATTTATATAACTATAATTCGGCCGTGACCCTGTAACTCCTGTATGGATTACACTTACCCTAGGCACGCACTGGTGACTTTTTCTCATCGTGACAGATATCTCTCTTTTTCTCATTTTAAAAGTGCAAAAGAGATGAAACGACTGTCACGGTGACAAAAAGTCATCAGTGCGCGCATAAGGTAAGACGCTGATTATCCGTTAACCGCGGCAGCGGTTTAACGGCTGTGAACGGTACCTATGTCAAGAGAGGTGCGATCCGTAGCGTCTTAGTTATTGTTTGTAGTCGCTTAGCCGCCCCCAGAATGATACGGCGAGCAAAATGCCGCAAACAGTCCAGTACTCTGTGTATGGACAGTCTATTTAAAGTAGTAACGAGCCATTAGGCCACATAAGCCGCAGAGCCGATGGTCGTTGGGGTAAACGAGTTCTGAAATGGAGACCGCGTCTCGGCAAACGTAGTGTAGGACGCTCTCAGGCCAGGTGGAGTGACGATTTGCGCAGGACGGCTGGCAAGTGCTGGATGCCAGCCCAGGATCGATCCAAGTGGCGAACATTGGGAGAGGCCCATGTTCAGCAGTGGACTGATATAGGCTGATGATGAGCAATTAGGCCGCTTATTATGATATATAGAGACGTGAACTAGAGCCATTTGCCTCTAGTAATCAACGGTATAGTCTGTTTAGCCTGCTGTTGACTATTATTTTAGTGTGTAAGGGTGCGTTTGTACAGAAGCGGATCTGAGTGAAGCTGACGAAAATTGACCAATGATATTGTTCCACTGAAGTAGGACGGAGATGACACGGGTAATTTGTGAAATATCATTGGTCATTTTATTGTCTTAGCTTAATACCGCGTAGACCCGCTGCTGTTGGAAGGCACCCTTATATTAGTGACGCGGTCTTATAGTAGGTAACTGAAAGAACTATAATAAACTAGCTGCAACCCGCGGCTTTGCCTGCGTGAACATCGGTTTGTCATGAAGAAGTTCATCTAAGTATCTTATTATCATGTGTGTTTTTGTGTCTTATTATAGCCTATGTGTTAATCTGCTGTACGAACTATATGCCTGTAAAGTTTTATTAAAATTCGTTCAGTAGTTTGAGTCTATCCATCTATCCAAAAAAACTTTCGCATTTATATATATATATATATATATTATTAGTGGGATTGGGTAAACAGGAGGAAAATAAAAATACACGACTCAATGGAATCACTGCGAGTTTATTTTCATACTTTTATTACATTCAACTGTTATACTTCGCACGAGGATTCAGAGATTTCGGAAGAAACCTAAACATCTTAACCAATCATTGTCCGAGTCAGTTGCAGATACTTATAGTACTAAATCCTTAAACTTTGATATGTCCGACCCGAGTTGATTCCTTAATCACATATATCAACAACATCAAAACAAGTAAAGACACTGGTCTGTGGCCGATGAGGTAACAGATAAAACATACAAACGATCTAAATACTAAAGGCTTGACACATGAGTTTCCTTTGAGCTAGATTTGGCCGAGCGAACGACTTTTAAAAACATAACGCTGCACAATGGGATGACAGGTCTACGAAACGCAGACATTCATTATGTTTGTATATTATGTAGTACAGCAACCTTTACGTCTATCAATTTCAATGTCCCAAAACACGAGTTGGGCTAAGTTACGCCTTTTTAGCGCTAAAACTGCTTCCCCAGCGGCCACAAACGTCAAATCCCCCGCCAATACAATCTACAACAGTGTAGATCTTCTACGTTCGCACGGCACGCCGCTTCAAATGCAAAATGACAGGCGATAAGCGATACAATCATACAAATGGCAATTTTTCTCCATTTTACACCACATAATGTAACCATTTTCACAAAACAAACTGCAATGATTCCTCACGAATGTATGCCGTGCCAACGGAGAAAATCTCTAGTACTTTAAGTGTCTTCACCGACTGATATAGATGTCATAACTTACAACAATTTTTCAAGAAAACCCTAACTGTTGAGCGTACGCCCATCACACCTATATTCCTTACTCGATCGATACACAATACTATGAAACATGTTTGTACACTTCCCTCGGACCCAACCCGAACATCTAAAAGTATAACAAAACTCATTAACTAAATGTATTTAACACATATTTTCTTCTTTGATCAACGATGGCAAAACTATAACTTTACATAATAGTAACACAATATTAGTTTAGGCTTACAAATCGTCTCAGATGACACTCGAACTCGGCAGCTCTTTGAAATACAATAAATTAGTTTATATCCGCGCAGAGGGCATGTGTCATCTAAAACTCCAGCTTAAAAAAAGGGAAAAAAAATCGATACTAATAAAAACGCAGATCGTACGTATATTAAATTACGAAAAAAAAGAAAAATCTAACCCTAAGTGTCAGCAAAAATATAGTGCAGTAAATTAGAATTGCCACTTAATTAACTCTCACATATAAATTGATTATTTTCTCATAAAAAAATATTTCTGTGTATAAAATGTGTCATCCAAGTATAACAGGAACAAGCCCGCTCTGCTAAAGAGGCCCGCAGAGTAACCGGGCCCAGAGAGTTGAGTACAGAGTAATTTGAGTGAACGACGCCTCTTTTAGCAGAGTCAGGCCGCAACTTTACTTAAACTGTAGATAAAAAGTTATTTCTAGCATATAACTGTCAGTATATTGTATGTCATAAGCGTGTATATTGTAAATATTTCATATAGGTACTGTAAGAGTGCATTCAACGAGTTGCTCGGCGCGGAGTAGCGATGCAATACTTACGTATAATACTTATACTTTTATATATAAAAATGATGTAAGTGCACTTTGAGTTACGGAACTATACTTTATGAATCTAGTCATTGTAGGCCTAGCAGATTTGTCGCGAAATGGCTAAACTGCTAAGGAAGAACGTCGTATGTCGACTTGAGACGAGAAACCTGCTAGGTGCGAAGCTTACAGATAAAAGTGTATGATAACTATAGTTTACTGAGGTACTATGGCAGATTGGAAACTATTGCTAGTCATGTATTATAATTAGGTATATTACAAGTGGAAGATACTGATATAAATATTAAAGCTATTGGACTTGGGGCTAAACCGAGTGCAACAACGCTATCAAATAAATTTGGCAAAAATTTTAACAGATAAATATAACAATAAATAATTATATAAAAGGATTATACTTATACTAAAACTTAAAAAATATAATAAGCATGAGACTATTTTCCTATTTTAATAAATGTAGTAATACTAATATATAAATATATCTAGTAATAGTTGGTATTTAAATATGATTTCGGTTTATCCCCAAAAACTGTCGCTTCTCCGGCCGAGCAATTTAAATTATTTTAAACAATTAACTATTGAAGGTACTGGGTCGCTCGCGCTCCTACTTCTAGACAGTAACATAAATACTACAAGTCGTAGTAGTACCTAGAAGTAGACGCGCAGGCGGATAACTATTGCATTTTAAACATGGAAATGGATCAACAAAAATAATGTATGTGTGTATGGGAAAAACTATGTAACAACTGTTATATCTTAGATTGACATTTACAATAATTATTGTATTACAAGATACCGGGCCGGAAAAATAATATGAAACAAATAGGCTACCGATTCGTAAAACGTTTCTATATTTTTCCGGCGTCGGATGAGAAACAACCCAATAAATATAAGTAAGAAACAACCTAATAAGTAACACATTGTCAAAATGACCGGAGTGAAGCTTAAAATATCTTACTTAATTACTTATATTTATCGTTCTGTCAGTATAACGGTCATAGATGCACTGTTTGGCAAAACGGCGTAAGTCAAAATATTAGAAAAACGACTTACTCCCGTCACCTGGATCGCAGGCGACAGTGACTACATTAAAATATTAAAAATTAAGTGATATAGTTGGAGGTAATACTTAATATTACTGGAGGTAATACTTACGATATAAAAGCATTTCTCTTAAAAACAGACTTAATATTTTGTGAAATGGTTTGTGAACATGTCATTATATTGTAACTGTTACATGAAAATATGAACGTGACACGTCAAACGTGCAGTTAATATTATTTAAAGTATCTTGTTATTTATTTTTATTAAATTACTTGTTTATTTAGTAATTTTTGCAATGTTTTTGTGAAACACTTTTAAACTGTTTATTCGAAAGTTACGCTCAAAATAAAAGTTATTTTCGCAAATAAATTCTGATAAATTATGTCTACTTCGAAATGACATTTAGAGCAGTTAGACTTGTTTTATATTTTATTTTATTTATATGTTAATTAACAAGAATAAAACTAAATTATTTTGAATTGGTTGTAATGTAAAAGCATTACAAAAATATAATATGTCATATCAAAACAAATAGCAAAAGCTAATCTTTTTCCATTTTCAGATGTTATTTTATTTTAAAGCATCTTAAGTTTGTGTAGATTACTTGGTTCAAGTGTAAGGGTACAATTTGTTAAAGTAGTAAATGTGACTCCCAATGTCATTTCAAAGTTAAATATCTTATTAATATTTAACTAGTGTAGGCTATTGAAATAGTTGTACTGTTAGAAGGCATTCCGTTGTTGATCATTTGTGCACTACCCTATTTAGTAACACAGTCTGTTAAAACATTTTATACTTTTAAACTTAATTAAATTAACTGGCGAAGAAGCGAAAATATTATCAAACCCGGATTACTTTATTAATTAAAAACTGTTTCTCACTTTCATCTTACTATTTAAAAATGCAGTATTTTGGTATACATTGCAAAATATAAAATATTATTGTTTCGCTGTTTCACTTTGCACGTTACATTACGGTTTTTGAATTTATCATTTTTATTTGTTTTACACTTAGCTGCGTTTAGATTTTGCCCCCATTTTGCCGACACGAGACGAATTAACACAAATCACACATTAATTAATTAATTTACGATAATAACAAACGGCTGTCTCCACAGTTTAGATGTAATTCGCAGCTGTCCACTGAGATCAAACAATTTCGACTTACAATATCCAAAAATCAACAAACAAAATTGGTGGGAATTCCAAAAGCTCTCAACATTAACGACCAGCCGAACCGATGACTACAGCGAAAACAATAAACACAAAAACATTAAAAAATTCACGTCGACTACGTCTAAGTTTCACTAATAATAAATCCATTAGTAGAATATATAAAAATCCTTTTCCATTAATGATTTTATCTATTTACTATATAATATCACGAGGTCTATTCCCGAATGACGCCATGTATGTAGATACTAACTTATAAATTATTTACAATTCATACTACCCGCTTGCTTTTTCTTTCCTAAGCTCCAGCTGTAGGTAATGCCATTATGGTTCCGTACCCATATATTTATTTATTGCATCACTACCAAAGAAACCTATTTTATATCCAGTAAGTGCAACATTGACATAAAAATTAAACAAAACAAAATAATATAGTTGAGGTACTACAAAAATACGGAGGTATATGGGTTTTTACCGGCAACACATTTATACTTAACCCGACGCGCTAACTTTCAACCAAGTATAAGCCGAGGTTAAATTTATAAAAAAACTTAATCGATAAAACTAAATGAAATACATACCGAAATAACGTTAAATGTAAAATCATATCACAAAGTACGAATATGTAACATTCCGAAAATGAAAAATAAAATAGGCAAACTAAAATTATACACCCTTAACATACACTTATACATTGGAAATATAAATGCACTAAATAATGTTCGTCGCTCTGACGCGAGTTCAGATATTTATACATTGCATTGATTTGATTTCATGATTTCAGATGCATTGTTCAATTATTATAAGTATTTTGTTTAAAAATGTTTTAAAAACTTGTTCACTTACAGTGATGATATGTTGGTAGTTTTCGAACTGATTTGAAGGATATGGCACAATATTGTATTTTTCATTTCAAACAATTCAACTTTGTCAGTAGATTTTTTTTGAAAGCTTTTTATTCTTCATTATTTTGTTATTCTATCGGAAATAAATGCGTTAACTATCCCCGTTAATAATTTTCTTTGGCTTTGCGAAATATCACGGCATTTAAAATACTTTAACTCGTTATGTATGTATAGAGATATTTTGTGATATGTAGGACTTGAGTTTTGTTCCAGCGATAATATTTGTCGTAGACCCTGGTCGGATATGTAGGTATAGTAACGAATGCAGTACCCAAGCAATTTCCTAAATATAAGTAAATAAAATATTTTTTACAATCTGCAGCCATCTTATGGTTAATCCTAAGATTTTTGAGAATATAATAATAATAATAATAAATCTAATAAATTTTCATTAACGAGACGTCCGCTACGTTGGTCGACATTTAAAAAGAACCACTATACACTCATAGAGAGAAATCCGAAAATGGATACAGTTTTAAATATAATTCTATCAATTAATACCTAATGTCTACGTTAATTTATACAGAAGAAATGATTAATTTATACTCCATGATTTGCAATCATGCATCCGTATACGATCGTCGAACTGCTATCCGAAGACCCGCTACTCGCGACCCGGCGCCATTTTTAATTTCACGTAACTCACACTAACCCTGTATTTAAGGATCTTTAGGGTCAAGCCCTAAGCTTTCCCTCTCCAAGTTTCACCGCACTTCACGCTTCGCGCGCTCCGCTTCGCTCGAGCCCGACTTTCGCTCAGCTCGCTCGCTCACACTATACAAAGGAGAATTCTAATATAAAAATGACTTATTAATCTTATCCTCATCCTAACTACTCGTACATCGAAGATTATATTAATGCCGCTCTCTGAGCGAGCGGAGCTGAGCGGGCGGAGCTGAGCGAAACGGGCGGAGCGGTCGTCCGCCATAGCTCACTGCGCATACAATACTGGTCAGCTACTCTACGCCGTAATGGCATGAAGACGAACGAAGGCACGGCTACTTACACATTGATGACAATACTCATTAATAAGCCAAACGCACATAGAATAGATTAATATTGTTCAATTAGACGTTAAATTTTGTACTTTCGAAATCAGATTCTAAGAAGTCTTTAATTTTTACTCAACATCAACATTTTTTAATCTAATTTTTTTTTGTAATTAACCCCTAAATAATCTGTATTTTTTTAAATTTAGATTTGGCGTTCCGAAAAAAGTCTCTTTAAAAAATATTTTCTTTCCACTTTAAAATTTACTGTTTAAAATTTGTACGTTCTTTTTTGTACAGTTACCGAATCTAATTTGACACTAGACTTTATCGAAAAGTGATTTTTTAAAAAATGTATCATCTCTTTAGAATACAGTTGGCATTATTTTGGCAGTACTAGATATATTAATACTTTAGTATTGCTCTGGATTACATTGTCATTTGAACACGGTGAACGCGTCGCGCCCGGCGGGGCGGCGGCGGGCGCGGCGGGGCGGCCCGCCCGGCGGCCCGCGAGCCACAATACTGTTTAAGTAATTTTAACCTAACGTCAATATTTTACTAATTATAATACGATAACCGATAAATGCGGAGTGCATCATTTTGGCATAGTCCGTCATATTGCACATTGTACGCTGTCCCGTGGCCTACTCGCGCGCAGAGTAGGGGTAGCCACCGCTTCAGGCCATGGTCTGAGGTCATTGGAGGCCGGGCGGCAGCTGCGGGGCGTGGTCGCTGCCGAGGTCGAACAGGTGGTGCGGCGCGGGCGCCAGCGCGCTGTGCAGCGCCGACGTCTTCAGCAGCCGCTTGAGCATGCCGCTGGAGCCGCGGTGCTGCAGGCTCTTGTGCGTGGTGAGCGAGTTCTTGGTCCGGTACCTCCGGTGGCAGAACTCGCACACGTACAGCGTGTCCGACTGCTCGTGCTTGTCTTGGAAGTGTCGCTTCAGGGAATAGTAACAAGAGAATGTCCGGCGGCAGTAGGGACACTCCTGGGGCTCGTTGATGCCGCCGGCGGTGGGCGGCGGCATCCGGAGGGGCGGAACAGCTGCAACACACAACGCACGCTGTACTAACCCGCCGGCCACCAACGGCCACACACGATAACGATGCAATACTTAGAATGTATGAGGTTAATAATAATATTATAATACTAATAATATGCAATGTACACATTGACTA
This sequence comes from Conogethes punctiferalis, assembly GCA_031163375.1. Lineage (NCBI taxonomy): Eukaryota > Metazoa > Arthropoda > Insecta > Lepidoptera > Crambidae > Conogethes > Conogethes punctiferalis. The sequence continues at coordinate 1,794,931 of CM062091.1, read as the reverse complement.
ACTACACAATAATCACGAGTTCTCAATTATTAAAATCGTAAGGAAATTCTCTCAACCACAATGACACAGAAACACGTGATAACGGAATGATAGAAGCATGCTCCAAGCAACACAACAACGTCAAACTGCGGATCCCGAGGGAGGGGCCTGGCTCGGGGTCAAACAAAAAGGTCAAATAAACCAATCGAAACAAAAGTAAAAAGGACGTTAACCCTATCTGGTCGGTGTGTTTTGTTAATGAGTTAGCGCGGCCTATCAATAATCAAGTGCTAACCTTTGTGGATGGTAAGGGCGGTGGAGAGCAGGTTCTCTTTGCTAGACGAGGTCTGCCGCACGCCGCGCCAACACCTCCCGAGTAGTCACTAAAAAAACCGAATTTGCTCTGTCTCCCCGGGCCTCGACTTGTGGTAGGTGTATATGTGCGTCATCAGGGAGTTCCTCGAGCAGTAGACGCGCTCGCAAATGGTACAGCGGTACTCCTCCTGCCTCTCGGCGTGCTTGTCCGCGATATGCCGCTTCAGCGACGCCTTCGAGCACAGTACCTTCCCACATAGCGAGCACGAGAATAACTTTTTACCTGGAAACAGATTGAAAGAAACAAAAAATATGGGGGCGCGCCCCGCTCTCACTGACTTCACACTATCGGGGCGCTAGACTGCGTTTAGATACTATTTGCTTTTTCAAATAATAATCAACGAAGTGTAAATAAAGGCTTACTTAAAAAAATTAAAAGAAAAAAAAATGTAAAACAAATGAAAATAAATAAATATAAATGATGGCGAAGCTAAATGGCCGGTGAGTGTTAGGTCATGCGTTGGCCGCGAAGCGAGACAGTACAGCGGGCGCGCTCGGGCGGAATAAACAAATAAAATAACTAAATAAACAATACATAAACGACCAATAGGGTGCACGGTGGTTCACAATAAAACTGACCATATTTTTTTTGTATATTTGTTTTTATTAAAAACGCCATTATCATCAATATTAGGATTTATGAAGTTCGGTTTAACGATTACATTACATTTTATGAGTAGTTATGTCAAGTATTTTTAATAAAAGTAAGGAAGGAAAAGAACTATTCATTTATATATACTGTGTGATGTAAATTATTTAGATATATAAAATATATATACTTAAGTATAATTTGTGCAGCCCATTATGTGAGACGTTCCAAAGATTGGCGTTTATGTTCAGTAACGAATGATCCGTCAACAGTGGAAGACAAAACTTAAACTCTCGCATTATTTTTGGCACATCTTTTAGACAAATAAAGCGTAATAATCTAATGGACTGCATTACACAGATGCCAATCGTCAACAAAAAAATCTACAATTACCGACAGTAGAATAATAATTTAAGAAAAAAAAAATATAAAATTTCAATACAACAACCAATAAATTAATTTAGATTCCTTATAAAATAAGTAAAAATGCCAACAAGAAGAACACATTGCATAAAGTCGTACGCGTGATGCGTTGAAAAAAAATATCTTAACAAGTTAGATAGATAAAACATAAACAGGTCACAGAAACAGTCTTACACTTGCTAAGATCCTAACTAATGTAGTTTCGACAGGGATGTGTTCTGCTCCATAGAACACGGTGTAGTACTCGCCCACAAACCCACAGCGGCCCGCAGGCCCTAAGATCCCAAAATAACTTAGCACCTAAACATCTAACCAAAGATCATGTCAATCACAACAAAATTTCGTCTAATACCAAACCGAAATAGTTCACGTCTGACTTTGCTCGCATAGCGAATTTTTTTTATAAAATTATTAATTTAGTAAATAATGTAAATTTTTTATCTATAAAATATGCCTAATAGTGTACAGTTCAAACGCGTTCTTACTCTAATCAGTCTATAGCGCTTATTAAATTTTGGCATTTTTTTTTATCAGAGACAAGATTTTTTTTTTCTAAATAAATTCACATGTTTCGCCTAGTGCTCTGCGCGAACGGTTACCGCCTGCCTTCGCAGCACATCCCTGTATCCGTAAATTAAACACGTAGAAGCTATTATCTAATATGAATTCAGATAAACCTTACTGCTAGTTAGTTAACTAACTTAATTCCCATACCCAAATTAACAAAACTATCACTAAATTACTAGACAAAACAACAATCCTACCGTTTACTTGAACATTGCAAGAGCAAAAAAAAACTTAACATTTTCACGGAATGTTGCGAAACAATTACAAATTTAGATTCCACATTTCGAAATTTGTTTTTCCTTAACACATTTTTTTAACACGAACATCGTTCCAATTTAGCACCAAAACTTCTAGTCTTCCAATGATAAGCTTACTAAATAACTAAACAAAATATTGTAATGGCTAAGCGTTTACGTATCTACCAATAACAACAGAATCTTATAACATAGCATTTAAATTTATTTTAGGAAGCCTCTTATAGTTGTTAGTGTAAAGTTTATAAAGCACTGATCCATTACTAAGTAATAAAAAGTGTTTTAAACACTACTCCTAAAACGTTAGAAGTTTACGCAAAATATGTCTTTTATTCAATAAAGAACACAATAATAAAGATAAAGCAGGCACTAATATTACTTAAAGTGTATCTATTGTTTTACAATAAATTATGTGTTTACATTTATACTAAAGATTTCTTATTGCTATTATAAGTAAACGAAATATAACAAATGTAGTGTACGACGAAAGTCGAGTATATGTGTGGTAGTGATGTTTATTGAACTAGATCGGTTACAACTCTGCCTTAGAGATGTCCCAACTTGCGGCTAGGCTAGTCGCTACAGCCTCGACTACGGCTCTGTATCACGCAATATAACTATGTTAAAAGTTGAGCTATCCATAATTACAGTATTACGACTATTTATGGCAAGCAAAAAATTCTTTAAAAACATTGATTTCAAATATTTTTTTTTCGTTAAAAAATTCACACTGTTCAAATTTAGGAACATTTAACACTGAGAATTATTAAAACTTTATACTATTACCTATTATGTTATTTAATATAATATGTGTAATTTAATTACAAATTGTACAACGAAATAGCAACAAATGTGAAAATTGTAAATGTACAAAGTATTTACGAGTTGAATGTATAAAAACAAAATATTAGTGAAAAATATAAACTGCTAATAAGAGGAATTAACGAAACAATAATAATAAGAACGAACACAAGGTTTTGATTAAACTAGTGCTTGAAAGTAACTAAAATCTGACTAAACTAAAATATAATAATATAGCCATATTCATTCGCTTAAAATGGCACCTTGCGATTCACTTTGCTAATCTTTACTACTGTGCACTGACAGAATGGCGCTGGGTCATCATAGACAATCATAGACAAACGAAGAAATTACGAGAAAAACAGAAGATCGGAACAGAAAATTAAGATGATCTAGAAAATAAGCGTGTATTTATTGTATGTAGTATTTTTCCGTGGTGTGTTGTTTGTATGGCTTTGTATGTGTCTGTCTGGTTCGGTGCTGGTCTATTGTATGTATTATCCGGTTTTTTTTCTGTGACTGTGCTTCTGCGGGTGGAATTTCGAAGAAAAAAATCTTTGTTTCTTTTCAATTTTCTCTTACTATTGGTGCTTATTACTCGTCAGTCTTAAATTCAATGAACAAAAACACCTAAACATTAAAAGTAAATTTGAAAAAAAAGCCTCATAAGCCAATTATATATTTGTGTAAGTATATAATTTTAATATTTTTTTAAATAGTTTTTAGTAATCTCGTATAAATATCTAAGAGTGAGATCATGCAGGTAATAAATAATTGCAAAACGCCGAAAAATGAACACAATGTTGAAATCAATATGCCTCTCTCGTTACTTACTCGAACACTGTTCCTTTTTTTTTTATTTAATTTAAGCCTAATATATAAATTTACAGCACCAAGATTTTTCATCTTTTCTCAAAATATTATTTTTCTCTTCGCCTTATTGTCTCACATTAAACATAGTGTAAAAAGTCAGGAATTGTCACGTACCGCAGTATTGCACACGGGGCGCGCTCGATCGAATTTGAAATCTTTCCGAGTATATAACAATATATAAACGATCTCACCCGCCCTCCATTTTAACAAGTGGAATGTCGGAAGCCATGAGATGCTCGAATCATTGTGATGATGTCGTGTCATGGTCAACCCTATCAAGATCGCCTCACAAGTTCAAAGTTTCTTTTTTTTAATAATAAAAATAGAGAAAATAAACTTCTTTTTCATTTATATAAATCTTAAAGTTAACAACGTAAAATATATCAACGAATTTAAAAATAAAAGTTTTCTAAAAAAAGGTAAAAAAAAGAAAGATGCCAAACGTTTAGACGTTGAACTGGTCTTTGAACTTGTAGAAGTCGATGTTGTGGTGGGGAGGATTGATCTTGGTGTCGGGGCTGGTGGTGAGGTTCTGCGGCTGGGTCTGCTGGGGCAGCGTGCGCTGGCGGCGGTGGTAGATGCTCTTATGGTTGTTGAGCGAGTTGAGCGTGCGGAACACCTTGTGGCAGAGGCTGCAGCGGGCGGAGTGCAGCGGCTGCAGGTGCTGCTGCTCCGTGTGCCGCTTGAGCGTCAGCCGCGTGGACAGCAGCTTGCCGCACACCTCGCACCGGTGCCCCGCGCCCAGGGGGCCCACTGCGCCACACACAACAACCAACATTAGCGCATTAGCCGCGACACGTCGTATGCACCACAACCGCTCGACAGGTCCCTTCCCGGCGGAACCAATTGGCACAAGCGACCGCTCGCTAACGAATTTGGGCAATCAACGTGTTCCGACTAATGCGCTCGATCAACGTTGGTGGTCATGTGTGTACCGATAGGTGTCCCAATTGGTTCCAGAGAGGAGTGCCAGCGTAGCCCTCCGGGACGCGGGGCTACGCTCGCACGAAGCGCTTATACTATACATACGATATATAAGATAGAGGTCTGCAATGCGCATGCAAGTACATGTATAACTATGCTATGTACAAGTGTTAGGAACATATCGCGTTACAGTTTTGTCGTCAACTTAACACAGGTCTACGGGCAAGAGTATGGCGTTTAGGTGGTTAGGATGGCAGCTTAGTTTCTTCGAATGGCAACGTGTTTGGGTACGGCGCGGGGCCGGAGCGGCGTCGGCGTCAGTTCACCGGGAAGAAGGGGCCTTGCGCGGCCGGTGGCTGTTGCTGCTTGCGGTGGTAGATGGACTTGTGGTTCCTGAGGCTGTTCAGACTGGAGTAAACGCGCCGGCAAATGTTACACACTGGCTCCCTGGAGGGTCTCATGTGAACGTTCTGAATATGCCGTTTGAGCCGCGTCAGCGAGGACAAGCTCTTGTTGCACGGCTCGCAACGGTAATCTTCGTGGGGGGTGCGGGCGCCACCTGGTCACAACACAAGCAGTTAGCCCCTTCGAAGCTTCCGAACTCAGTTTTAATGCACTCCATATCGTAGCCTCTCACAAGCACCGCCACCCCCCATTGTCTGATGTAGCCAGCCGCCGCCGAGTATGCAAGCGGTATTAGTAACGCAATATATCGACCGATCGACTCCTAGCTCTCGGTTTAAGGACAGCTTAGCCAAGCTTGCGGCAATGAGTGTGCGATGATTATAACCGTTTGTTTTCATAACAGTCAGAGACTTGTCTTGTGCGGTTTCGGATATCTTCAACAAAAGCGTTAAATATTCTTCAATGAAATAATTGAGCGTATTTTCAAATAAACCGATACCACATTTACCATTACTAAAATTCCATTGTCCGATCTTGAATGTCCCCAGTTATTAATTTACACGCTATTTTTCCCAAGACAATGCGACAAATGGCAATTTGAGAGTTTATTTAGAAACCGGTGTGAATCATGGGATCTGCTATGCTTCGTAAAATTTGTGCGGGTCCGAACACGACTGATGATCGAATTGCTTTAAAATTTTGAAACAATCTTCATTTTCATTTCGTTATTTTTAACGTAATACAATTTTATTTAAAAAAAATTACAGCCAATTGTGTTTCAACAGAGTTAAGTGCATATGGTCAACGTTTTATACTAGAAATGACTGGAATGGTTTAAAGGAAAATTGAAAATAATGATAAAGACAGAAAGAAGGAACTTAAATTGAAAAATAAAGAAGTAAGTTAACAAAAATAACCTAATTTGGAGTAGGGGAGTGAGGGAGGCCTAGCACACATGTTCAAGTCACATCTATAAAACAAGCTAGCATTATCTTCCTGTTTAGGATACATTAAACTATGGTTACAATACAAGAAACATGCACGCCACATTGCGTTTTGGTTCAATGACAAACAATTTGCTTAACCGGTAAAAGTTTCATATCATTTTACATAGAACGGAACTACTTCTGTGTGCCTCCATCGAACCAAACCACAAAAGCTGACATTAATATTTAATACAGAACACATAGCACAAAATGAAGACATATACAGAGGTTAAGAAGATAATATATATTTATAATACATGTATATTATATTATATATATATAATAATAATAAACCACGTGATAATTGCCTCATACATTTTGTATAAATATAAAACCTAATTATGATATATAAAACCTAATAATGACAGAGCGAGAGGAAGCGGTGATGGTGGCATACGACAGACAGTGCATTAAAAATATCGTTTGTTTCAATATATGTAGGTAATGCATAAAATAAACTTATTGCTAGACAAGCCGGGACTCACCTTGGGATGTGCTAGCCATGCTGTCTGGGACCAGAGGGTTCGCCAGCCCTGGAAATGGCATTGTCGGTCTTACGCACTTGTATGGTGCTGACGATCCAATTGGCCGAGACCGGGCGCGTTGGTCCTTCGAGAAGGATTGACCATAGACCACGTGGTTGAGTTGAACCAATGAGCTGGGGGCCTACTCTTAAATACGTTATCGAAGTTTTGGCGCCTCCTCGGAACTTTACACGTAATGATGCTAGTTAGAACTGGAGTGCCTATTAAGCAATTTCAAAACAAAACAGGTTTTTACTAAAATATTTAGTGGAAACATGGAATATGATCCATACTTATTTATCTGTCTGTCTCTAACTGTCCATGCTAATTTCTAAAAAGTCTACAGCAATGTTGATAAGTATTTTACAGGACTATAAATATAGCCTATTTATAGACAAATACTAATAATAAAAATAAACATTCATACATACTCGACCAATAAAAATTACCTACACAGATAATTCGCCTCGTATCAACTATTAAGACTAGTAAACATTCAAATCTGTACAAAGCCTTGTATGTACTGACGTCACAAATCCATGTCCGGTTTTAACGTATCTATCTTTGTTATTAATATGCATTTGTTTATTGGTAACATTCAGTTATGATAATCAAATATCAAGTGTTCTTATTCTTTTTTTAAGCGTACTACTGTATAGTTTTTTAGTTAACTTTTTTTAAGCTTTGACGTCGTCCGAAACTTCGGTAACGCATTACGGAGTGTGCCTCCAACTTCGGTCAGGGAATTAGATCGTCTGATAAAAGCTAAAATAGTCACACATAGAAAAGAAGATTCAGCTCTGATTTTCTCGAACATTTATATTTTTTGTAAAATAGAAAATGTCAAATTAGTTAAATACATAATACATACAGTAATTTTACCTAGAACGTTTGTTTTTAACTGAAAAGTCGCCAGTAATAAATTTTTTCTAACCAAAAGACTGTATGTACTAAATTAAAACAACAATTAGCGTTGAAGTGCTGCTTGGCAAAAAAGTTGTGTCATGCAAAAGTATTACTCGTGAATCTATTTCATTACGAATTGACAGAGCTGTATCTTATTTACCTTAGTTCAAATACAACACAATAACACCTACGATCAAACATCGATTAGCGCAAACGTCATATTTACCGGAGAGAGAAGTGTCCGACAGAGGTGCCATGCTGAAGTGATATGGGGGGAACTTGGTGTCTGCCGGCGGCACGAACGGTGACGGTGGCATCTGGGGGGGCGGCGTGCGGTCGTCCGCTTCGGCCGAACTGCCGCGAGATGGGGGGCCCCCTCCCTGGGAGAGACAATTAACATCAGTAACTTAAACATAAAACAATATAGCTGTGGTGTCTTCAACGTTGCCATAGCGAAAGATTTTGTATTATCATTGTAAATAAATAACTCCAGACCTTGCGGCGCCACATTGACCAAATGCTTCCGGCCAGGAGAGTAGCCCTAAGGGACCTGACTAGGGAATTCACAGCGGAGGACTGTGCTGTTTCTACCGTTGCCATGGCGACGGATTTTGTATAGTCATCCTACTAATATTATAAATGCGAAAGTTTGTTTGGATGGATAGATGGATGGATGTTTGTTCCTCTTTCACGCATTAATTACTGAACGGATTTTAATGAAACTTTACAGTATTATAGCTTATACATTGGAATAACACATAGGCTATGTTTTATACAAATATTCACGCGGGCAAAGCCGCGGGCAGCAGCTAGTTGTAAATAAATAACTCCATATTAAGAAGACGTAATTTCATTATATTTAGAGAATAAATACATATCAATAGCCCTTTTTTTCTGATGAGGGGAATGCATTAGGCACTTTCACATCGCTTCCGGGGAGAGGTGTGTGGGACTCACTCCTCCCAGAATGACAGGGCATACTCACTAAATACCCTGTGTTGCCAGTGGGTAGCAACTTGCAGGGAATCTGGTAACACCGTAGCATACGGCCGCCTGTTCTGGTCAGCCGCAGATCATCATCATCATCCTAGCCTTTTTCCCGATTGTCTCAGGGTCGGCTTCCTAAACTGAGGGATTTGGCGAGGGCTAAGCTTTTACACAGAGCGACTGCCATTAGACCTCCGCAACACTTAGGGTAAGCTATACCCATTCTCAGTTTAGGCGTCAGAGTTACAGGTCAGGGTCAGCCGCAGATGACAAGCGTGTAATTGTACCCCGATGTTTTATTTGTACCCGGGTAGACGCTGCTGCCCGTTTCCTGACATACCCTTAATCTTCTTCTACGACACCCACGGTACATGGTCTAAAATCCCTTAAAAAATACAGTGTAATAGTGACCGTGATGTCTTGAAATCTATAATATATTTTAGAAGATCTAATTCAGTTGATAGCTCACCTAACCTCTTCTATGTAACTATCCTCTACCCTAAGGTTGTCTGGAAGAGATCGCTTCTAGCGATAAGGCCGCCTATATTGTACAGCAAAATGTCTACTATACATAGTTTTATTAAGTCAATTGTTTGGTGTGCAATAAAAAATATCTATCTATCTATATAAAAATGAATCGCTAAATGTGTTGGTAAGCGCATAACTCAACAACGCCTGGACCAATTTGGCCAATTCTTTTTTTTTAATGTTCGTTGAAGTCCAAGGATGGTTCTTATGGATAAAAAAAAGAATGATTGCAACGAGAAACCGCGGGTAACACCGCGGGGCGCAGCTAGTAGATTACAAATTATCTACCTACTACTCGTAACCTACATAGTTTAGCTAGGCGATGTATGTACTTAAAAGTAATTTTCCATGTGGTGTTTACCTATAATTAATTGTGCAATTGACTTTAAGACTCCTAACTGTTTTTTACCTAAGATGTATTGTTGTAGCAATTGTTGGTAAGCCTAATAAAAAAATAAAAAATAATCTAAATAGTAAAAACACAGGGTTAAACAATCAAAACTCCTCGAAACGAAACGACGTTCCACAAATCAAATTAAAAATGTTGTTATTAACAAAGTTGTAAGTCTCATCAACTATCGGAGTTAGAGCCCAATCTAACTTGGGAATAGAGAAACTTTTTTATCATAAAAATCTAGGGTATTTCATAAGCGGGAGCCCTCCTGAGATTGTAATAAATAGATGTAAATTATGTTTTTACTTCTGTGTTGGCTACCAAATCTCTAAGTGTATTCGGATTTTTTAAATCACGACGAGTTCGAAAAAAAGCTCTTCATACAAACTGCTATTGCGTTGTATAGGGTACGAGTAATACTGCGAGGTACGAGACTAAATAAATTATAACGTTTATGTCATTGGTTTCATATCAAAATATGCTATAAGGCCTTTTGATTAATTTTACACTTTTGAAATTGACGTTCACAGGCAAGTTTGAAGGCCTTATTGAGATCTTATTTAGCAAATTAATAATGTTATGATTTCTGAAGTAGCTATCATGGCGAAAAATTGTAATTAGTCCGTCTTTTAGCTTATTCAAAAATAAAAGACACGTATTTTTTTATTTGTAAATTAGACTAAAAATTACAAAGTTATAGCCAGTTGAAATTACGCGCGACGTCACTCGGTGAGGCATTTTACCGGGAGCGAGTGTCGTCAAAGGCTCCCACTTCTAACTTTTGATGCCTTGTATCTTTGCTATTGTTTATTTGAATGAAAAAAGGAAAAATACGTGTCTTTTATTTTTAAATAAGCTAAACGGACTAATTACAATTTTTAGCCATAATAGCCTATTAACTCACTTTTTTAACCTTTTGTGTATACTTGTAAAGCTGATGTCATCATTCTAGCTGATATAATCTACTCTAAACGTGCTATGTTTAATAATTCCTTTTCTATTCTAATCTACAATTCTAACAACACATACACGGAAATCATAGAATTAGTTGATTCTAATACTTGCATAGGTGTCGCGTTTCTTAACGAGTAAGTCCCATGAATGCCATCGAACCTGACGCCGCCACTCGACACCCGACCGACCAACATTTCTAGACATAGCGTCTGCTGTCAAGGACGACTAAGAAATTATACATAGCTATATGTAATCTATATGTATAAGACCTAAGACTGAAGAACTAACACATCACTAATGATTTGTTCCCATGTCAACTAAGAAGGGACTTCTGGATTACAAATCAGCGCTCCATTTGTTACCGTGGATGTCGTAAGAATTGGCTAAGGGACTTCTGGATTTCAGCTACTCAGCTGGTGGTAAGGTTTACCCGTTTGGCTGGCGACTACTGTACGTGTACGTACACTTGAAGTGATTCGGTCGCGTTTTGAGATCAATACAAACAGAAACACCCACGGAACAAACTCAAATGTTCATCACACGAATGTTTGTCCCGGGATGCCACGACTCTTGGTGCAGAAGGCAAGAGTTACTGCCAATTACTTAGTACTGACCCTCAGCCATCCAGTCAGTCTGTCCCTGGCTCATTGTCCAGGGCTTTTTAGGCAGTTCGTGAAGCATCTCAGTGGGCCTTCAGGGTGAGGGCGACCAGCGCGGTAGATTAGATTTATTACGCCTGTCGACCTAACTTTTGGACCTCACAAGTTACCATCAGATGAAGTGAGGTCACTCTGCTCATTTTATAAAAAAAATATCCTCAGTCTGTCTATTATTCTATGATATAAGAGAGGTAGGGCATAGCGAATCTTCAGGCCCGTCCAGGGAAGGACCTCCACCCGATAGAATACCGCAGTCAAATGACCTCTGGGTCGTGTTTCTGCCGGTGAGTAGGGTTTCCGGTGCTCGTGGGGGTTAGGGTTATGCCGGCATGGCGGTGACCACTGACAGGTGACTGGCCAGTTGCTTGCCCGTTGTCACAGCGACTTGGGCTTCTCTTTCGCTTTCCATCAGGCGTAGAGAAGCCATTATGTCGAGCCACTATAAAAAAAAAAGATATATCTGTGTTACCAACTCACAAGTGGCCTGTGGTGATGCGGCGGTGTGTCGTCCGTGCTCCTGTCGATGTCAGCATTGGGGACACAGATCATGTCCAAGGGTTCATTCTTCACCTCCTCCATGAGCCTCGGGGACGGCGACGAGCTGCTATTAGAGATTCCATTCCCGTTATTCCCGGATTCGTGAGCCCTAGTATTGTTTACTAGCGAGTGGTTCTTTGTGGAGAAGTCGTGTATTTGAGGCTGGTCATTGTTGTTATCATGGCGCGGGCGCTTGATGACGTCAGGGGAGTTGTCTGCGGAGCGGCTCATGCGCCGCTGTGGAAGGGGGATCCTGCGCATGGAGTGCACGCTGGGGGGGATGGAGAGGGCTTCTTCCAGCTTCTCGGAGTAGCTGGGTGTGTGGGCTGCGTGCGGCGTGTGCGCAGGGTGGGGAGGCGTGTGCGGCGACGGCGCGGTCGTGCTGGCTCGCACCGTCTGCAGGAGAGGCTGTGGAAGATTATGTGGTTTAGTATTGTGTTAGCTTCTGAATTGATGATGTATGGGGATGAGTGATAGACAGCTGTTTACGCACCCTTTGACGGTGGTAATGAACCTGATGGAATGCTAAGGCAACCCAAGTCGCTATGAGAACTGAATAAATGAAAATGAAAAAATATTTATTCAGTATCTTTACGTTTACAATATTGATCAATGGTTGAGATCTCCTATGTTTGTAGGTTTTTGTTAGTTGGTTGCCTTTTCAGCTTTCTACCAAGTGAAATGACTGTGTTTTGCCAATGTAAAAAAAAATCCCTGAATGATTTTGATGGGTCAAACCTGAGACTTTCGCCTCTACCCTTTCAGGGTCTATAATGATCTAACTTACCTAGAACATCTTGTAATATACACACATTATGCAAAGGATTTTGCATAGTCGTTGGATGAAAAGGATTTTAGGCTTTTCTTTGATATTAAAAGGTCTAATCACTCAGAAATCCGTAGGAATTGCTTCAGTCCATTTCTTTTAATATAAGAAAATGGTTAGCGCTCGAATCTATTCAAGATGTTAGCTGATGTGAGAGCTGTCGGTGCTACGAGCGCACTTACTCAACAAAAACATACATAGGTACATTCTCACCACACATCTGAAGACAAGGACCTTGGCAAAGAGATCCAAAGCATTCTGTTATGTAGTTTTGTAGGGCGAACCGGCCTGAAGGTCATCTGATAATAAGTAACCACGTCTTCAGCCCATAAACAAAACGTAAGCTCGCTTCTTGAATGTCCCTGATTATGATAAGTTTGAGAAAAATATGTTTCTGGCAACCTTCATAAAACAAACCGAATCAAACATAACTTAAATTGGTATGAAATGAAAATGGCAGCTGGTTATTAGGTTGAATGATTCCGAGGCTTGATTTCCGAGTTGGCGATCGCAGGGCGTAGCTTCTCGCTGCAGCGTCGGCCTGCGAGCTACGTCTTCAATTGTGATGGTTATACCGCCACCAGTCGGTTGCCAGAGCCTCGTTTGTTATTTGGCAGGATGTACCATATGCAAAGGACCGCAACAAATGGCGCAACATTGTCAGGGACAAGGTGATTCAGCGGGGGAATCACGACCCTCAGTAATGAGGAGCACGACGCGAGAAGAAGAAGATGATAATGCAGGAACGAAAAGATGATGGGTCGCTTTCTTACATCCCCGATCGTCAAGTAAGGAAATCGAGCCTTATGCCGCGTTTACACGCTCGCGTTCAATACGACATTCAACGGGCACAAACACAAGCACAAGCATGTGAACGGGCTGTTCGTCTGTTTGAATGTGCATGTGCGTGCGCAATTTATAGGGCAGGGCTGCTCGCCGAGCTGCTTGCCAGGCTGCTTGCCGGGCTGCGTGGCACGCGTGTAAACCTAGCATAAGTTCAGCGACAGAGGTCAGTGTATATGTTGCAGTCAAAACTCTTAACCAGTCAAAAATACTATTGACTAGCAAAATCAGTCAAAAGTAGTTTTGACTGAACAGGTTGGTCAAAAGTGGTTTTGACTGAAAATTATTGGTTATTAGTACTTGTGGCATACATGAACATACAAACAGACACAGACAGCTACACACTGTCAAACATCTGACAGTGACATCTGACACTGACATCTGACATTGACATCTGACACTGACAACTGTCGTCTCGTTCCTACACTTCACGCAAGGTGCGGGGTGGGAGGGCAGTCAGTCTGCGTCCCACCGCCGCCGAGTAAAGACGTGTTCGTGCGAGGATAGCGAGCCGATATATAAACTAAACACATCGTTCATTACTTTATTGTTCATGGTTATATCATATGTGGATTAGTGTCTACTACAGTACTTTTGACTGCGTAGATGGAATTAAACAAGTTAGTATGTATGGCTGCAATGAGGATGAGTATGACGACTAACCACCTGCACATCCTCGTTCTGCGTGAGTCCGGAGACGCGCAGCACCTCGGCCGTCTTCAGGAAGGAGGAGAGACTCCGCTGGTGCACGTTGACCTCGCCGTGGTAGATGAACTCGACGAGGGCGTGGAGGTCCGTGAAGGCCACGTCTTGGAGGACGATCACAGGGTGCTTGCATGGCGTTGACTGCGGGAGAGAGATGGGTTAAGTAAATCCGTAAAGGTACGACATGTTGAAACCTGTATTATTGACCTTCCATCTATGTAGGTACACATGTTTCGAGCAAATAAATTATCTTTATCTTATCTTTATCTGAAGTAGCTTTGGTTTGGAAGTCAGAACGGAAGTTGGAAGTTCATCATCATCACCGTCATCAAAAATCTGCAATTTCTCGGGTGATTTTCGCCATAATTGTCTCGAGATTATAGTTATAGCCTCAGCTTAGCCTTTGACAGGCTCGGTGGCTCCTTTGGTAGTGCCCTCTGCCTTCTGAGCCAAGGGTTGTGGGTTCGATCCCCGCACAGTACAAACATTTGTGTGCATGAACATGTCTGTTTGTGTTGGTCTGGGTGTTTTCTATGTTTAATATGTATTTATTTACAAAAAAAAAATTCTAAGTAAGTTTATCAGTTGTCTAGTACCCATAGTACAAGCTTCGGCTTAGTTTGGGGCTAGGTGGCGCTGTGTGGCCCAGCGTAGCATGTCTTTAAAAAAAAAAATCTGAAGTAGCGATGGGTTGGAAGTCAGAACGGAAGTTGGAAGTTCATCATCATAACCGTCATCAAAAATCTGCAATTTCTCGGATGATTTTCGCCATAATTGTCTCGAGATTATAGTTATAGCTTCAGCTTAAGTTATATGATTAATTGTTTTGGCTATTCCTAACAACGTTCTGTTCTAGTTTAAATACTAACTATAATTGTGTACCCTATATTTTGTAGGTATCCTGTATTTACTATAAGGTAAATAAATTAATTCATTCATTCATCGTCAGCCTATTGCAGTCCACTGCTGGACATAGGCCTCTCTAGCCGTTCACTATTTAGGGCAAACATCTGGAGGATATACCCATAATCGCGACGCCGGGCAGGCGGATTGGCGATCGCGGGGCGTAGCTTTTCGCTCTGGTGACGCTGCTGCCCGTCATCGGCCTCTGGTATTTAGGTGGTATTTATACGTGACATACGTGACAAACATTTGCGTTCATGAACATGATTGTTTGTATTGGTCTGGGTGTTTACTATGTATAATGTGTATATATTTATAAAAAAAAAAGTATCTAAGTAAGTTTATCAGTTAGCAGTCTAGCACCCATAGTATAAGCTTCGGCTTAGTTTGGGGCTAGATGGCGATGTGTGGGGTCATCAGAATATCATATAGATATGTCGCAGTCATCTGGTTGAATCTCCTATTCAATTGAATGGCTAGCGCGTTCATTGAATGACGACATTCAATTGAATGCCTAAAGGACAACTCGTCAAGTTATTGATTGAAACGTCCAACGTCTTGACTGAACGTCATTTTAGCATAGTCGTTGAATGGGTAAAAGCCAACTTTAGTTTATAATTTTTCTTTAAAAGTATCCGGCGGCGGCGTATTAATAGGTAAATTCATGCTGTCACACTATTTTATTACGAATCAGTCAGTTTATAGTAAATGTAATCAAAAAATTATCAACACTGTTCATATCACTTTGATCATCTTTGACGCCATATTTGTTTTGGTGACTACTAACGCCGCGTCGGAAAAGAATGAAGTAAATTACAATCTCCTGACTGCTTTTACGTCCGCTCTTTTCAAAGGGCTATGTTTCAATCCGCTACCTAGTTGGATGTTAAGTGACGAGTGTTTAGTTAACGTTCGGTCTAGTCATTCAATTGAATGTCGTCATTTAATGAACGCGCTAGCGATTCAATTGAATAGGAGATTCAACCAGATGACTGCGACAGATACATAGCTTAGCTCAACGGATACCAAATGATCGCTTCCCGTGCATAATCATCGAAATCCATTTTTTGTCATTTTCCGTATCAATCCGCGCTGGAGTCTGATTTATTAAACGGCCATCCAGGGACAAAATAACAAGCTTATACCGGCTTACCGTTGTTAACCGAATTCGATATATTGGTTTTTGCATTGTTTTTTTCAGTTAGGTGGCGCGTTTGATTGATTCGATATAGTAATAAAGAGAAAATGCTTTATCTAAGTTAGCATTCTTTACCCTAGACCACATCATCACTTAACATCGGGTGAGATTGTATTCAAATCATCATCGTCATCATCAGCCTTTATTAGTCCACTGCTGGACATAGGCCAGTATTTAAATGTTTTCTTAGAATTAAATAAACTCAATTGCGACTGCCCGGATTGATTGAGCAAATAAATAATCCAAGACCTGCCACCCTGGGCCACACAGCGCCATCTAGTCCCAAACTAAGCCAAAGCTTGATCTATGGATGCTAGACAACTAACAAACTTACCTAAATATTATTTTTTGGAAATAAATACAATTATACATAGCAAACACCCAAACCCAAACAGACATGTTCACGCACACAAAGTTTGTATTGTTCGGGTATCGAACCCGCTACCATTGTATTAGAGGCAGCTTTTATTTAACACTTAACTAACGCGGTCGTCTTAAAATAGTATAAATATAAGTTTTGTGGCACGTCCCATGCTTGATTGAGAATGCACTGAGCGAAGAACCCATCGATAGGTCTCGGGTTCGTTTCTCGATCGGAGGTAATCAAAGGAATTTTTTAAACTTGGTTCGAGTTTGTGTGGAGATGCACGAAGTTAAACTCTAAGTATAAAAGAAAATACCCATATATATAATACCTATATGTTTCGTTTACATTTTCTTGCGTTTATTATCTATGGATATCATAAAAATTAAAAAAATCTGTAATTAAAAATTCAACTCGATACTTCATTATCGATGTCGTCATTCATTGAAAAAAAAACGTAGTCATCAACGAAAGTCGTAAAATTATACTAGTATAAGAAATTATCTGTGTAAAATGCAATATTCATGGCAAATTAGATTAGGTATTACACATACTTACAAGTTAATCATGAACGTACGTAAGTTGAGCGTCGAAGCGAGTCCGCAAATTCGCCGCTGCCTATCAAGTCAGGTTGGCCGAGTGGTCTAAGGCGCCAGATTTAAGCTCTGGTTCCCGAGAGGGAGCGTGGGTTCGAACCCCACACCTGACAGTCTCAATAATGTTTTTGTGGTTTTTAAATTTTATTATTTTGTATTTTTGAGTATGTTTTATTTATTTTATATTTCATTTGTAGTTATATAAAAATTATTTTTCTTTTTTTTATATAGGGGGTTGGAAGTTACATTTAGATCTACGTAAGGATAGGTACGTAATTTATATTTTTTACTTATTATTTTCGAGTAGCCTAATACAACAAATTTGTATAAGTCTTTATTACAAAGTGTATATATTTTAGGGTAGAGATAGCTAATTGGGTACCTACTTCCGTAAATTAATTTATATGTTTTAATCGCCTATTTTCTAAAAAGACTAAAATATTTGTTTAAATTAATAGAAAAAACAATTTAAATACGTTTTAATTAAATCCAATAATACCTACTTATTAGTATTGGCCTTTTAACAGTGGGTAATTTTTTTATTTAAAGAATGGGATTTAAATGGCGATAACGACGAAATTCTTATGACTACCTACAGTTTGTAACAGTTTTACATCAGAAAAATGAATTTAGCTATTTAGATTTAGTTTATAATTAAGCAGGATTGTATTGTAGCAGTAATTTTCGCGATGGGAAATTTGAAGCTATAGGTACATAATTATGTTAGATTATTTTATTTTTACTTAATTTTTGTTGTTTAAACTTATACATGTCATCCTTTCAATAAAAAGCCGTTAAGCAATATGAAATTAGTATTTTGTCCTGTAAAGACCCATGTCTTTTATAAAATTAAAAGACATGGTTTTTTTACCCATCGTTATTTCATAATCATAAACACGCCGCGCAATCCCTGCATTATTTATTTAATCTTTATTGCACAAGGAAAGTACAAATGGCGGACTTAAAGCCGTGTGGCATTCTCTACCAGTCAACCATTAGGCGAGCCAGAAATCTATAATGTAGTGCGGTAAAAGGCATTCTAACAACTGCTAATAATTATATCCATCAATATACAAGTAATGCACATACATATCTATTTCGTATAATAAATAATATTACATACATAAAAAACATTATCTATGTCTCATATATTTATTAGTACTTAATTGCACCACAGACACAGAAATGCAACAACTCAATTTAACAGATAAGCTGATGACGTTTCCTATACAAGTAACTACCAACTATAAAAGTAACTAGTTAGCGACCTCACCTTCAATAGTTCCCTAAAGTACGGGCTGCAGGCAGACAGAACCACTCTGTGCGCCTTTAGGCTCTTCCCGTCGCACGCCAGGGTCACGTCCACGAAGTCCTCGTCATCCCGAAGGTTCTCGAAGGCGCTGGTGATGCTGCTCTGGTAGTTGTTCCAGCGCAGGCAGAAGTGTTGTGTGTCCACCATTTTGAGTTTTTTTATGGGCCGGTTTAGCGAGTCATGTGTCTGGTCCGGAGTGGCGGTCTGGGAAAGAAAAAAATTGGTTAGACTCAAACATAAAAGGAAAAAAATATGAAAAAATAAATCTTTAAATATATTTTTTTATATCAAAAGAGTATTTATTTTTTGTGTTTTTTTTTTATTACGCACGGTCTGTGCTTCTGCCTCTGACGAACAAAAGAGATGACGCAAACGTCATTCTTATACGAGTAAGTCTTCTTTTTTAAATTTCTATCTTTAATTTTTCAGTATTTTATTAAAAAATATTTTTTTTTATATAGGTATCATCGATTTCTAAATTCATGATTCAAGTATTTTTAGTCTATGACTTATTTAAAAATAGTGACTTAACCAGTAATAGATATATTCATTTGTTCCTCACTTTACAAAATAAATGTTTGCACGAAACAGAGATAATTACATATAATGAAAAAATAATTGATGTAATTAGACACCCACTATTCCTGGAGCTAAAGTAGAATTAATTAATATTTTGTGCGTTTCAATAAAATATATTTTTGTTTTAGATAACAAATGTTATTGTAGACCTATTATGTCATGAATTATTTAACATTCTACCTGGAAAATTATAACCTTTCCTCGTTAATTAAAATAGAATTTAACAATAATGGTAATATTTTTAGATTTTTACGAAATTTTTAATTATTGTCACTCAATCGGAGTCACTTCACGAGTTTCATCGAGTGTACCCTTTTTTTTTTAAGAGGGGAATGCATTAGGCACCTTCATGCCGTCTCCGGGGGAGGCGGCATGGTGTGTGGGACTCACACCTCCCAAAAGGGAGGGCATACCCACTAAACCCCCCTGTATCGCCAGTGGGCAGCAAGTTGCAGGGACACGGGTAGCGCCGAAGCATACGGCTATATCCCTGCCTGCCCTGGCCAGCCGCAGATGATAAGCGGCCGGCACTCCTGGTCCGGGAAGGGCAAATACCCCTGCCCCCGGATCCGGGGATCATCGAGTGTACCCTAACCCTACCACCGGCTGAGAAGTTGAAATCAAGACATCCCTCACCACAGCCACGAAAAGAGATGGGGCGGTTATTTATATTCTTCATCTATCACCGCTCATCTCATATTACAGAACTCTTTGCCGGACTCTTTGCTCCGGTCAGGTGTTCAAGACTACAGTGAATCCTTTTTTTTTTTAATTCTAACTAGCGCTTGACTGGGTTTAGCCTAATGGTAATAAGCTTTAGTCGTAAGCTCGTAGTCTACGATAGAACGCGCTCACTTTCGCCTTGAACATTGGAAGATAATCGGACGTATTCACAAACGTTACTATGCGCGGACGCACAGTGCCCAAAATCCTATAGCTTTTTGGGTGCCTGTGCTGTGCGTTCGCGCGACGTGTTTCGCGTTCATAGTAACGTTTTTTTTTCATGGTAGCTCGGCATAATGGCTTGCCTACCAAGCCATTATGTCGAGCTGCTATCGAAGCCCAAGTGGCTGTGACCACAGGCAAGTAGCTGGTCAGTTATCTGTCAGTTGCCACCGCCATGCCAACCCAACCCCAACCCCCCACGGGCTCCGGAAACCCTACTCACCGGCAAAAACACGACCCGGAGGTCATTTGGCTGCGGTATTCTATAGGGTGGAGGTCCTTCCCCTCACCTCACTTCACGGCACCTCAATGCGAACGAAGATTCGCTATGCCCTAGCTCTCCTATAGGTTTTTGGATGCCTTTGCGTTCGCGCGACGGGTTTCGCGTTCAAGGTAACGTTTGTGAATAATACCGTATATCTCTCGGGGAACAAGGAGCCCGAGTTCCATAGTTTAACTGTTCTTACTATGGAGGTAGAGGCGAAATGCTCTGTGCGAGTATTGGAATTCTCTAGGAAAGCGCGCAAACCCGCAGTAAAAAAAAGTAAATTACGCACAAGCGAACTTGCATGCTGGTTACATGCCTATAATGGCTGTCATACAAACTTAATGTGTTAATTGTTATTGCACATTATGTAGGTAAACTATGCATCGCTTATACTTGTTATAAAATACGACTAGAGATTAAAAAAACAGGTCGACCGATAAACGCGTCTTGCATAGATATTGTCATTGTTTATTGTAAGTTTGAATTATTGCGACCTCTTTTTTAATTGTAATTTAATTGGCTATTTTTAATTATTGACACATTTACCACCGATAGTGGGGGCGCAATGTGGTGTTGTGTTTGGGAATAACAAGATTTTTCCATTATAGGGTAGTTTAGCCGGTTTTCGTCCAATTAGTGGAGTTGCCAGGTTAAACATTAAAAAAAAATATGTTCCACTGGGCCAAATCTAACAAACTATATTTTTATTAAACGCTAATATAGTCTATTTTATGTTTACAACAAGGGACAATTAATTATAGTCATCGTTTTTTTTATAAAAAATATTTTAGTGAAAAGTACCGATTTCGTCAGTTTTCGTCCAAAAATATTAGTTTTCGACCTATGTTACGTTACTTTTCGTCCGCTGTTAATAAAGAGGATTATAATGCAATGAATTAAAAATCAGTGATGTAATAGTATTTTTAATCAACTTAATAAAATGCAACTATAATGTGTTTTTATAATAACATACAAAATGTATTTTTATAACAGCATTTGGCTGATAAAATCATTAATTATCTTTAAAATCTGTTAAGATTTGTTTGCAAAATCAGAATTAATATGACTTATGTCATTCCTATCCAATCAACAATTAAAACAAAACGGAACTTACACGTATACAAAATTTTAAGGTGTTGTTTACATGTACAATCTCTTGGAAAAAGCCACCTGACCTGACTAAGCTACCCGCAACAAGTCGAGAAGTCGTTGCCTCCAAGCCGGCTGTTCTTTCGGAAATAGAAGACTTTCCGAAAGAACAGCCGGTTATACGCTTCGCATGCATCTCGACCTGATCACGAAAATGAAGTTACTTGAGCCACATTAACACGCCATTTCACCGAAGACTTGCCAGAAGTCAGTACTGACGAAATCGAGATCGCTCTTGGGCAGCTTAAAAATAGAAAAGCCTCATG
This sequence comes from Conogethes punctiferalis, assembly GCA_031163375.1. NCBI lineage: Eukaryota > Metazoa > Arthropoda > Insecta > Lepidoptera > Crambidae > Conogethes > Conogethes punctiferalis. The sequence continues at coordinate 1,773,312 of CM062091.1, read as the reverse complement.
GAGAGGACCGCGTTACAACAGAGCTGATGAGGGCTGGAGGTAGAGCCGTATTGAGGGAGCTCCAAAAGCTTTTCAACGCTGTCCTCCTGGAAAGGAGACCTCCGGAGGCGTGTACTAGGGGTGTGGTTGTCCTGTTCTTCAAAAAGTGAGACAAAACCCTATTGAAGAACTATAGACCCATTTCCCTTTTAAGCCACGTCTATAAGCTGTTTTCAAGAGTGGTCACGAACCGTATTGCGCGAAGACTCGACGAATTCCAACCGACGGAACAGGCTGGGTTTCGGAGCGGATACGGCACCACAGACCACATCCACACAGTGCGGCAGATTATACAGAAGACCGAAGAGTATAATCAGCCCCTGTGTCTAGCATTCGTGGACTATGAGAAGGTCTTTGACTCGGTTGAAACCTGGTCTGTTCTGGAGTCCCTGCAGCGGTGCCAAGTAGAATGGCGATACACCCATGTGATGAGATGTCTCTATGAAGCCGCCACCATGTCCGTCCAAGTACAGAACCAGCAAACAAGGCCTATAACCGTTGCATCGAGGAGTGAGACAAGGGGATGTCATTTCCCCAAAGTTGATCGCTAATGCAATGGAGGACACGCTGAACTGGAAAGGACGTGGCATCAACGTAAATGGCGAATACATTTGCGATTTACTGATGACATCGTCATAATGGCAGAATCGCTGCAGGACCTACAATAGATGCTGAATGAACTGGCTCACTCCTCTGTGCGCATCGGCCTACGGATGAACTTGCATAAAACCAAAGTCATGTTCAATGAAGATGTTCTACCGGAACCGATTGCAGTGTACGGCGCCGTACTCGAAGCTGTTCAAAAATATGAATACCTTGGGCAGACATTGCAGTTGGGTGGAAACAACTTTGAGGACGAGATAAATAGGAGAATTCAGCTAGGCTGGGCAGCGTTTGGGAAACTTCGTCGAGTCTTCACATCGTCGATCCCACAGTGCCTAAAGACGAAAGTCTTCGATCAGTGCGTTCTACCGGTTATGACATACGGAGCCGAAACGTGGACACTCACGGTACGGCTAGTCCACAAGTTGAAGGTCGCTCAGCGAGCTATGGAAAGGGTCTCTCTGAGATCGGATCCGAAATGAGGTGATCCTGCAGAGAACCAAAGTTACCGACATAGCTCACCGGATCAGTAAGCTGAAGTGGCAGTGGGCTGGCCACATCATCCGCAGAACCGATAACCGTTGGGGGTAAACGAGTTCTGGAGTGGAGACCACGTCTCGGCAAACGTAGTGTAGGACGCCCTCAGGCCAGGTGGATTGACGAATTGCGCAGGACGGCTGGCAAGTGCTGGATGCGAGAGGCCCGGGACGGCATCTTCTGTGTAAGAATTTGTTTATTTCCTTATTTTTTTCAGCTCCAATGACGTCATCTAAAACAATGCATTTAATAACCAGATATACTAAACGGCAAATGATATAGGCAATAATGATAAATAATACCAGCAGTAATCGAAAAACAAAATAAGAAGTCATGCCTAACCAAGATAATAATCGCTGTTTGTAATGGACGAAAAGTAAAAGTCAAGTCTTAGTTTTCGTCTGTTATATTAAAGTACTTGGACGAAAACTAGAGTAATTTTATCGATATTTTTGGTTTCCGTCCAAGGTATTTAAATATAAATTTATGCTTGTAACACTGATAAATTCATGGACGTAAATGAAATTCTAGATCGAATATCTAACAAAGATCCAGCCATTAAAAAATTTAATGAAGTTCTTCGCATTCCTAACTTTAACTGATTTATCAAATTTCACTTATATTTTTGTGTTTTCGCCCATGTGGACGAGAACACAATATTTTGCGAAATAGGTAATTCCATTTCGGTCCACTTAGATTTTATAAGTAATTCGTTAAATAAGTACGAAAAACACCTCCTAATGCCAACTTTATGTCTTTACTTAGTTGTAAATGACCAAAACAAATAAATACATGCGTAAATTACCAAAAAAAACTTACCGTGCAGCTACCTCGCGCCACTAATTTTTTCACATTCAAGATGGCGTGTTCATAGCTCGGAAGCAAGCCGCAGACAGACATAGCTTTTATTCGAGTTCTGAATTGTCAATCTTTTTAAATTTTGGTAGTCGAGCAGATATGACGTCAAAGGCCGTAACAAGTCCAATCTTGCGCGGTTGACTATTAATATGATGCTATTCTACGTAAATGCTGTAGGTAATGGACGAAAACCAGAGCTGGACGGGAAACCGGCTAAACTACCCTAATTCTCGGTAGAAGCCGAATGATGTAAGTAGGTATGTTATACAGTAAAAAAATTGGCATTGAAAAGAATAGGTAACTATCGAGTTTCTTGCCGGTTCTTGAAAGAAGTTATATTTCGAATACGGAGGTAGAGTTTGTAAGTGATGTAAGGGAGCGGCTTATAATCTTTCGCTCCAATCCAAGCCAACCTCACCTGCCCGTGGTGCATCCTGCCGAATATCAAACGAGGCGCTGGCAACCGACTGGTGGCGGTATAACCGACCGATGACGGGCAGCAGCGTCACCGGAGCGAGAAGCTACGTCCTGCGATCGCCAGCCCGCCTGCCCAGCGTGGCGATTTTGGGTATATCCTCCATATTATTATGTTTGCCCTAAGCGGCGAAAACTGGGGAGGCCTATGTCCAGCAGTGGGACTGCAATATGCTGATGATGATCATGTTCGATTTTTTACACAACACAAACAAACCAGATTGTATATCTACTTGTTGCGTACTTCGCTTCCCATTTAGAGTGTTTGAAGCGAGTTTGAAAACAAATCGTAGACAATACGACACACTGACCGTTGATTAGGACAGAGACAATGAAGATAGTCGGGTTACGGCAGACGACGCCATCGGTTTATAATCTATGCGCGATTCTTGTGAAAAATCGCAACTTTAACCTTTCAAGCAATACCTACCGCGCTGAAAGCGATAAGGCCGCCTAATTTGTTACTACGATTTGTATTTGTATCTAGTTATAAGTTGACTTATGTTTGTCAGTCCACTGTCAGTTCATTCAATCCAATCAGTCCACTGCTGGATATAAACCTCTCCCAATGCTTGCCACTTCGATCGGTCCCGGGCCACTCGCATCCAGCACTTGCCAGCCGTCCTGCGCAAATCGTCACTCCACCTGGCCTGAGGGCGTCCTACACTACGATTGCCGAGACGCGGTCTCCACTCCAGAACTCGTTTACCCCAACGGTTATCGGTTCTGCGGCTGATGTTCCGAATGGGGATCCGGTAACCTGGTTGAATTCAATGCCAAGAAAACAAAAGTTTGCGCGTTTTCGACCAAAATGTCTTCATTCGCTCCTATAAAGGAGGGCCCTTCAGGGCACTCCCCTCGAATTACACGGTAGCCTTAATATGCTGGGTATGGAAGTGTGCTGCAATCTCAATCAAAGGGACTACATCGAGAGCTTCATCTCAACGGCTTCCAAGAAATTGGGGGTCCTGAATAAGGTGCGCAGGTTCTTCACGCCGGGTCAACTTTGTCTTTTGTACAAGACTTTTTATTTTAAATATTGTGATTGTTCATTTCCATTTTCTTTTTATGACTATATATTAATTAATGTACTTATTTGAGATGCTTATTACTTATATACTCGTAATGTAATTTTTTTAATTCTTAATCTTGTAAGCGTGTTGGATGTTTATCTGTTAGCTTGTAAGAAATACTGAATAAATGAATTATGAATTACTAGCTGCTGCCTGCGGCTCTGCCCGCGTAAATATTCGTATAAAACATAGCCTATGTGTTAATCTGATGTACCAACTATATTCCTGTAAAGTTTCATTAAAATCCGTTCAGTAGTTTTGGCGTGAAAGTGGAACAAACATCCATCCATCTATCCAAACAAACTTTCGCGTTTATAATATTAGTAGGATGAAGACTCAGGTGCGTGTGGAGTATTGCTCTCCCTGTTTGGAGTATTGCTCGCACTTTCGGGGCCTGTTAAAAATATAGAATAGATAGAAGATAGATATAGATAGATAGATATAGATTTATGTCTAGTCACGATTTTTTCAATTACTAGGAATTTATTAGCCCTGTGATAACGGAGGCTACTGTTTATTTATCTCTTATCTCGACTGCACACGTTATCACACAAGTAGAATTCTAGACGTGCATCCTGAACAACAACTTTGTGCAATATGTCGCTAAATCCCTAATTTTCCCTACTAATATTATAAATGCGAAAGTAACACTGTCTGTTACGCTTTCCCGCTTAAATCTGTCAATCGATTTTGATGAAATTTGGCACAGACAATTTTTAGACCTTGAGAAAGGACATAGGCTACCTTTTATTGCGAAAAAAGGGATGAAGAAACACTTCTGTGACACACCTACATGAACGCGGGCGAGGCCGCGGGCACAGCTAGTTAATAATAAATAACCCAAAACATTCTACGCTGGGCCATAATACAACGCTATCTAGTCCCAAACTAAGCTGAAGTCTGTGGTAGGTATTAGACAACTGATAACATTAATTAGATACTTTTGTTTTGTAAATAAGTAGAGATTTAGTATAGGTCCATAGTCGTGGGTGTCGTAAAAGACGACTAAGGGAATATCAGGGTACGAGCAAAAGGGTTTACCTCGGTACAAATTAAACCTACTGCGGTCACAACCCGCCTGCGTGGTGACTAAAGTAAACCCACCCAAAATAAGAAGGTCATTGGGGGAGGCTCATGTCCAGCTGTGGACGGTAATGATAACGACTTACTCGTTCTTAGTACCTATCTATACTTTTTTTTATATAGTAGCTCGACTTAATGGCTTCCCTACGCCTGATGGAAAGCGAAAGAGAAGCCCAAGTCACTGTGACAACTGGCAAGTAACTGGTCAGTTACCTGTCAGTTGCTACCGCCATGCCGGCCCAACCCTAACCCGCCACGAGCTCCGGAAACCCTACTCACCGGCAGGAACACAACCCGGAGGTCATTCGGCTGCGGTATTCTATAGGGTGGAGGTCCTTCCCCGGACGGGCGGCTCAATTCGAGCGTAGATTCGCTATGCCCTACCTTAACCTATACGATTTCAGCGAAACATTTTCATTTGAGTAGGTAGATCATTATAAGAGTTCTTTAAAGGTCTTTTCATGGAACTAAACTTCCAAGTTTCCGAGCCAAGTGGGCAGTATTGTAAAAGTTTTCAACGCATAAAAGAACAAGGTTATACTATACAGCCCTAGAAATAGGGCAATGTCTTCGAACTTGTGAAAAAGTCATACTTGTCAGTTTGTACGGATTCCGTGGCGAAGTTTTTGGAGGCCATTATATCGAACGTTTAGCGAGTTGCGATAAGCCAGTGTTATATAGTTCTCGAGGTCTTGTACCTTAGAATGAATCCTTAAAAGGACTGTGGGGTAGTTATAATGATGGGACCACACTGACGGCAAACGCCGGTATTAATGTGAACGTTTAACGCTAGTGTCATCATCATCAGCCTATTGCAGTCCACTGCTGGACATAGGCCTCTCCAGTTGTTCGCCACTTAGGGCCAACATCTGGAGGATATACCCATAATCGCCACGCTGGGCAGGCGGGTTGGCGATCGCAGGGCGTAGCGCGCTTCGGTGACGCTGCTGCCCGTCATCGGTCTGTGGTATTTAGCTACGCCTTCATTTGTGATGGTTATACCGCCACTAGTCGGTTGCCAGCGCCTCGTTCGTTATTTGGCAGGACGCACCACGGGCAGGTGAGGTTGGCTTGGAGCGAAAAGATGATGGGTCGCTCGCTTACATCCCTACGCTAGTGTAGACATGACTAATCTCGTTTAATTTTTAGTGGTTCCTGTAAGTGTAGCCCCAGCATAAGAGGCCTTAGTACTAGGTGTCTATGACAGAAGGCTCCTCCTAACATTAGGTGTCGGGAGAGTCTCTTAAGTGGAGAAGTTCATTTAAATGCATGGAGTCGAATCTGGAACCTTATTCCGCGATTTACGTATTGCGCCACCACGGTTCTTAGATCATCAATAAACCGGTTGTATTTCTGAGAGTAGGTATCACCCACGATGCACTCAGACATAGAACAATAAAAAAAACGAATTTCCAAAATTTACCTAACCGGCAATCGAACCCGGCAACTTCCGCCATCACTGCGCCACCGAACTCACTGATCAATCGTTTACGAAAACAAAAACATTGTTATACTATAGTAGTAATACTATCACTCACCTCAAAAATGTAACGATTCGAGCGAACTGAACTTTTTAAAAGCACATTGACTTTTTAAATTCAAAATTGCACGATTGCACCTTACTCCGTGCAGCTATAAGTTACGATAGAATGCAACTAATACCACCCTAATCATAGTTTCTAAGCCGTTATCGTACGATAAAAATATATTCGCTATATCGCAAAATACGCCCGAATATACGAACAAAGATAAGTGCATGAATTATATAATTTTATATCTATCTGTTTGCGTATATAAGATAATGGAGTAATGGTTAGGGTAGGCACGAATCGGTTTGGTGGTAGATAGGGGTTCAGAGTTCAATCGCTTCGAAACGGTGCGTTCGGGAAACGGATGCTTTTCGTTTGGAATGTGTTGCTACGGTAGTCTTGTACAGGACATGTGTTGTGATAGACTAAGGGATTATCAGGAAAAGGGCAGCAGCGTATACCAGGGATGTAAGGGAGCGGCCTATCATCTTTTAGCTCCAAGCCAACCTCACCTGCCCGTGGTGCATCCTGCCGAATAACAAACGAGGCGCTGGCAACCGACTGGTGGCGGTATAACCATCACAATTGAAGGCGTAGCTAAATACTAAAGACCGGTGACGGGCAGCAGCGTCACCGGAGCAAGAAGCTACGCCCTGCGATCGCCAACCCGCCTGCCCAGCGTGGCGATTATGGGTATATCCTCCAGATGTTTGCTCTAAGTGGCGAACAACTGGAGAGGCCTATGTCCAGCAGTGGACTGTAATAGGCTGATGATGATGATGATGTTTACCTGGGTACAAATAATGTGTGATACCCCCTGGTGTTCCAGGGTTCCATAGGCTGCGGTAACCGCTTAACATCAGGGGGGCCGTAGGCTTGTTTGCAACCTTTGTGGTATAAAAAAACTTAATGTGGTACCCTGTCTGCCACGCGTGGTGACTAAGGTATATCCGCTAAATGACACCGTTTTCTAACTTTATAATATACTAGCAGCCCGTCTCGGATTGGCACGGGAGACTCATTTTTCTACACCTTCGGTTACATTGTTCAAATTTTACCAAGGATACCTAATTTTTTTCTAAATGAAATGTAGCCTTTGTTAAATTGGAAGAATGTAGCATTCTATTCGTGAAAGAATTTTTTAAATCGGCCCAGTACTTTTTGAGCCTACTTATTCATTACAAACATACAAAAATGGGTACAAATCTTTCCTCTTTATAATATTAGTGTAGATTTTTTCGCTAACACAACACTTTATACATAATTACGTCGTTTTAACTACATCCATAATCCATCCATATAATATTATAAATAAATGGGAAAGTGTGTCTGTTCGTGGTCTGTCTGTATGTTTGTCTTTCTTTTACGGCAAAACGGAGCGACGAATTGAAGGGATGGAGAGTAACATAGGCTACTACAGTGCCTCAGGGATAAAACGCAGTTATTTGGCGTGCAAAAAGAGTATAAAATTATACTCGCATACTATGTCATCACGAATTATAACTTAACCCTCTCTCTAGTAGATCCCTCAGCATTCAGCCCATAAATTAAAACGGTTATATTACGCGAGTCTATGGAAACTAGATGGGAGCCAATAGCTGAGGTGTTAAATTCATAAAAAATTCTTTGAATCCACGACGTAGATAAATGGTTTTACACTAAAACGGGCGCAAACGACCAATCAGAGTTAGCTGACCGTTTATTCGGCTGGTCCAAGGGTGAGGCTTTTCGCTGGTTCTTTTTGTAAAAAAAAACATATTTTATGCAATTTGAGTGGAATGTCAAAGTGATAGAACCCTATGAAGCTGTCAACTGTGTGACAGCTATGTCTCATAATTATGAATCTATGTATTTTTTTTTCAAGACAAAATGTATCTTTCTAAACTGACTGAGAATAAAATCCAGAATCTTTGGATGCTTTAAATGACTTTGGATGATGGCTGTATATTATTATCTTTGCCGCGGCGTCGTTAAAATATGGAACACATTGCCAGCAGTCATGCAAGAGGCGGCAGACGAGCAAATGTGATGCCTGATGGTAAGCAGTCGACACCGCCCATGGACACCCGCTACTCAACACGAGTGAGTTCTGGGGTCGCTGCCGGCCTTTTAAATAGAAATACGCTCGTTTCTTGAAGGTTCCGAACTCGTAGGTGTTCGGAAAGACTGTCGCAGGAAGTTGGTTCCACATAACCGAAGCGCGAGGCAAGAAACTCCTCATAAAGCGTACAGTCGAGGATCGCGAACCATCGAGATGATGAGGATCCTACTTCCTTTAAGCGTGAACAAGCATCTTCGGGCCGGCATTGCGATGGCAACTGATAGGTGACCCTTGTCACTGCGATTAGGGCTTCTCTTTCGCTTTCCATTAAGCTTAGGAAAGCCATTACATAGTATGAAAAAAGACATTGGACCTACGTACCTAACTAGCTTAAAACCAAAACATAAGAAAGATAAATGCAGATATAGTTATATCTATCACAATATCAGTCAATTTGTATATCTATAGCGTCTTATCGCTTGCACTATCATGTTATAAGACGAATATAAAATTAGAGATTTTATTATCGATAGATATTTAATAATAACGGATACGTTACTTATCTACAAAGTTCTCCAACTGTTTCAAATTACATCGTCCTTGTGATTCGCTTCCATCCAAAAATGACAGCAAAGAATTACTACAAAAAAAAAATTGGTGAAAAAACCTTTTAAAGACAAGCTTTTTTTTGTGCATTTATCATCCGAAATGAACGTGCATTAAATTTCAGCTCAATTGTTTGAGAGCAAACGCCTTAAAATTGAGTTGTAAGATTCCACCCGAACAAACATACTGCAAGTTGAATAAAATCTTTAAAAATAGCAAAGTCTAAGTAACAGTTCTTTGGAATCAGCTACGATTTCTTTTTTTTGCTCTGGCAACACTACGGAGTAACAGCTGATTTGTATTGTCCTGGTTTTAATTTTAGATTTTTAATTCGTAAAGAGGCTAAATAAACTTTCCCTAAATAATAAGTTACTTCTAATTTATGTGTGTGCATAATATTTTACAACAATAATCTGCGTAAATGCGTAATAAAGATGCGTAAAATCAAATGTACAATGAATGGCAGTTCTACTTTGAATTAAAATTACGTTGTCATTCATTGTTTATGTCTCCAAATAAAGTAAAATCAACTATTTTCTTCCATTGTTTAGTGTGATTTATTGTTACAATCGTGATTCTATTGAATTGGACGCGTTGAGGTGTTTGGACTTTCAAAGCTAGCCTACAAACTACCTACGAGACAGACCATAATTTGAAAAGTTCGTAACTTGAACCACACATGGGCCCAAACAAAATGTGTGCTTGTAAAGAATTTGCGATGTGGCGACTTACATAATGGCCACTTTGTTCGGACCCCGGGAGACAGAGACTTGACACTATGACCATTCATAGATTAGCCTCATAAAAGAGCACACAGCCTATGGATACCTACTATATATTAAATAGTTGGGTCGTTACAGTAATAATAATAATTTATTTATTCAAACAAAGCAAATTCATACAAACATTAGTACAGACATTATTAACAGAGAATTATAACATTCAATAAAGTATCATCTCCCCCGAACTATGCAGATGGATAGATAGATACTCTTTATTGCAGCAGAACAAAACATATACAGACTTTTCTTCACACAACATCACACTGATCAATATCTTTATGTGTTTTACAGATATATAGTAGTAGGTACAATGTAGGCAGTCTTATCGCCGACAGTGAACTCTTCCAGACAACCTTCAGGTAGAGGCAATATGTCTGGGAACAGCGTTCTTCCTTATAAAAGTAGTTCAAAATTACACATTCATTATGCTTTATTCTTAGTATTAAATCTAATGTCATTCATGTGGGGGCACGGTCGTGCCCCCGCCAAGACGAGCCAAGGGAAGTGCAAGGGCACTACCTACTTTTTCTCGAATTATACGTAGAAAAATTCAAATTAATACAAATTTAAATTGGTTTAAATTACTTTAAATTAAATGTGTAGACAGTGTAGCAAAAATTACAGTAAAGTATTTTCATCATCATCATCAGCCTATTGCGGTCCACTGCTGGACACAGGCCTCTCCAGTTGTTCACCACTTAGGGCAAACATCTGGAGGATATACCCATAATCGCCACGCTGGGCAGGCGGGTTGGCGATCGCAGCGCGTAGCTTCTCGCTCCGGTGACGCTGCTGCCCGTCATCGGCGTGTGGCATTTAGCTACGCTTTCATTGTGATGGTTATACCGCCACCAGTCGGTTGCCAGCGCCTCGTTTGTTATCCCGGCAGGATGCACCACGTGCAGGTGAGGTTGACTTGGAGCGAAAAGATGATAGGTCCGCTCCCTTACATCCCTACAAGTATCTTCATAGTACCCTTATCATGCCATGAGAGTCGTAGAAAACAACTAGGAGTATATTAGGTAACGGGAGCAGCGTTGATCTGGTACAAATAAAACCTACTGCGGTCACCAACCCGCCTGCCAAGCATGGTGACCAAGGCAAATCTCATTCCCATGCCATAAATTGTTATTGGGGGAGGCCTAGGTCCAGCGAACGACGGACGTCCTGAGAATATAAGATGATAATATTCCTAAAAAATATAGCCTGTGTCGATCTGATGTACACCAGCTTTTTTAAAAAAAATCCGTTCGCATTGAAAAAATTATATAAATAAGTTTCGCATTTATAATATAAAAAAATGGATATTAGTACTACGAATTCATATTTTACGAATACTAAATTTCGTGTCCATTCCGAACAGAAGCTACGTTCGGTAAAATGTGTAACTAATAAAATAAATATTAGTTTCGCTCCGAGCACTATGACAGGCCGATAGGAAGCCGTTATCGAGTTTTTTTTGCAATTTTAGCGTTTTTATCGCAAACCTAGGCTGGTGCTATCTTATCTGGAGTTAGGTCGTTGCCAAAACCTAGCTGTGTAATGAAACAATCAATCATTAAATAGAGCGATACACTTTTTTTTGGAAAAAAGAATTGAAATAACGTTTACGTTTGAAATTTGTTTGACATAAATAAATGCGCACTATTAATTTTTTAATACTAAAGATTTCTCAAAAGGGTTTGTATCTCAGAACACCCAGAAACGAGACAATTTAGTAAAGTCGGTTTCGTAGCTAAGGATTCGAACCTAAAACCGTTGGATCGCCGTGCTTTAAGCGACAACGCTTACCCGAGGTCCTTAAAATTTCATTTAAATATATTTTTCTTAGATTAATATATTTTTTACTTTGATACATTTTTAATTTATAGGTATAGGTAGGTATTTCACCTTTATTATGTATTATTTAATAATTTTATATATTTTTTTACTTTTTATATAAAGGGACTTGTAGAATAACGCTTCTGTTTATCTCGAAAGTAGTTATATATCTACCATTTATTTATTGCGGTAAAATATGAACGATTTTTAACTTACCATACCAAAATTTTAATGCAACCAACATACGCGTTAATAATAATTGACTATTAAGATTTAAAACGCAAATTGCATTTGGAATTATAATTAGGTAGAGATAAATAGCGCTATTGATAATAAAATGACATTCGCGACATTCAAAATATTGATAAATGTGATTGATATTTTTAGCAAATAGGTAACGTGGTTAAATGTACGTCAATACTATGAATGTAGGTATGTATTATGATACTGCCTCGTGCTTTTTGGATGGCCTTTACTATGAATAGATAAAAATTAGTCCAAGTTCTGTTGTGAAAAAAAATATATTTAAAAATTTCTATTTATTACGGAAACTTAGAAGTACATAGGAAATTAAAATTTATTTAAAAAAAAGCTAAAGCTAAATTTAAGTTTTCAGTCAGTTGCCATGGCTATGTTGGGTTGCGAGATATTTTAACATGCTTTTTAAAGGGTCTCCTGAAGCATGATGTAGGTAAATTGGTATTTTTACCTCAAGAATAGTTTGAAAGACAGAATTCACGCTTAAAGGTGGTGGCAATGTTTTTAACTCTATCACCAATCTTACCATCATTTTTATAAATGAAACCCCATTTTATCTTAATAAAAGTATTATGTTCAATAAAAATGAATCAAAAATCTTTTCAATAACTTTAAAAAAAATCTTGTACCATTTTCCCTTTTTATATTTATATATATTTTGTAAATTTTTATTATTTGATTTTTTATTAAAAATAACAGCATCTACGTACATTTCACTACCACATCATTAAATAAAACGTTATTATTCCAATAACCACTATGTCGACTAATTTCAACCGCTGTTGTAAAAATTTTTGCAGACGACCTTCGATAACGTATATTATTTCAATTGTTCTATTCACTTCTATAAGTATATTGGGTAAATATTTGTCGGGTCACGTGGCCTGCCAGGTCTTACTGAGCGAATCTAATAAGATATACACTATTTTAAATATCCATTTCCCCAGAAGTAACGACCTTATTGTAATGATCATATTATGTGAAAAGAAGGTCTGATCCTATTCAAAATTCGGAAACCACACGGTCTTTTTTTACGGACTTTTTAATAGTAGCACGGCATGATGGCTTCTCTACGCTTGATGAATATCGATAGAGAAGCCCAAGTCGCCCCAATAACGGGCAGGTAACAAGCCACTCACCATGGTCTAAGATCCCGCTATACAACCATATCCACCGAGACGTTTATTGGATGAAACTTATTTTATATGGGTTGCCGATCAAATTTTTGTTCAGAGTGAAATGTGGCGCGAATCACAGGAGGCCAACGTTCGGCAGTGGAAGGACCAGTTTATACCTGGCTAGTGGCTACTCAAAAGTTATGATCGGAAAAGAATAGGCAGCATAATGTTTGCATATTCTATGGGCTTCATACTTTCGATTGGTATAGAATTTATCTAATAATTTTTAATTATAATAAAACCGGAAATATTTAACCATGCTTAGCCCGTCCATCAAATCATATCCTGGACCAAAATTTAGTAAATGGGATATAAGGGAGCGACCTATCACCTTTTCGCTCCAAGCCATCCTCACCTGCCCGTGGTGCATCCTGCCGAACAACAAACGAGGCTCTGGCAAACCGACTGGTGGCGGTTAAACCATCACGATAGAAGGCGTAGCTAAAAACCACAGGCCGATGACGGGCAGCAGCGTCACCGGAGCAAGAAGATACGCCCTGCGATCGCCAACCGGCGATTATGGGTATATCCTCCAGAAGTTTGCCCTAAGTGGCGAACAAATGGAGAGACCTATGTCCAGCAGGGGACTGCAATAGGCTGATGTTGATGATGATGGACCAAAATTGGATCGGCAACCTATATGCACTATATTTATTGACATATTTAATTACATATAAAATAAGTTTCATTCAATAACCGTCTCGGTGAAGGTCGTTGTAAGGCGGGATCCTCTACTACCAGTTTCTCAGAGCGTGCATTATTAACTTCAAAATGTACATTGGCTACCGTTTCGGTATCCCCTATCGCCAGGTCACGACGATAGCCCGACACTAAGCTAGATAAAGTCTAAATTTTTAGACTTTTTTCTGATAACGGCAGCCATCTTGAGCTACTATCGTCAAATTTGAGTGCAATGCGTCTGTTTTTTATTCACAATATTATGCACTAACTGTTCACGGAGTGATAATAGGCCTGATGCCGTAAAAAATGTAATTAGTCCGTCTTTTAGGTTGTTCAAATTTATAACACAATAAATTTTTTCATCTATAAATTAGACCAAAAATTACAAAGATATAGTTAAAATTCCGCGTGACGTCAAAGAGTAGGAGTTTTTTCGCCACTGAGTGACGTCAAAGATCCCCACTCCTCCATTTTGATGCCTTGTATCTTTGTTATTTTTTTGTTTAAAGGAAAAAAAGGAAAAATACGTGTCCAATATTTTTTATAATCTAAAATACCTACATTATAGATGCAAGAAATGAGTACGGACTAAATATAATGTAATTATTTTGACCCTGGAAACATCCCTATTAGTATTATTTACATCTAAAAACTTTAAAATAGATGAAAGTTAGTAATTCTCAAATAAAATCACATGTTGATGATATTATTCAGCAGAAATAGGTAGGTTCATACCTACCGAACTCATGTTCGGTTCCTAATGTAAGTTATTCGTACATAGGTATATAAATCAATTCTAAAGTTTATTTTGATGGATGGATGGACAGATTTTTTTTTGTAGTAGCTCGGCATAATGGCTTTCCTACGTCTGATGGAAAGTGAAACAGAAGCCCAAGTCGCTGTGATAACTGTGCAGGTCTCCAGTCACCAAGTCAGTTGCCAAACACAAATTTATCATTGAATGTTTGTCTTGAGTGAGAATCGAACCCACGGCACACATTTGTGTGCATGAACATGTCTGTTTGTATAAGTTGTCTAGTACCCATGGTACCTTATCAGTTGTCTCGTACCCATAGTGCCTTATCAGTTGACTAGTACCCATAGTACAACTTTCTGCTTAGTTTGGGACTAGGTGACGCAGTGTCGCCCGGGGTGGCATGGCATGTATTAAGTGTTAATCTTAGTAATTAGACGTAGGTACAGAGATTCCAATCTGAGACAGTCTTCAGGAACTGAACAATTATTTTCCGATCGACAATAACAGTAAGCGGGAAGATCAGCTGATGGGTGTCCACAACTTGTTTGTTTGTAATTAGTTTATAAGTTACTTACTTTGTTGATTTCAGAGGTCCGTTTATCGTTCTCCTTTAGTTTATAACCTGTAAACAAAATAATTGCTATTAATTAAAATTATTTGGAATTATAAATAGGTATATCTATCTACCTACCATTGTATAGTGTTTAGTTATTATGCAAAAAATAATATCTACTAACTATTATATTGACTATACTTTACCTAGAAGTATCAAGAGCTATTCATAAGAAAATATGTATTATAAAGATTTAATTATGCCAAATTATCAATTATGGAGTTGCGAATTTATTACAAATACGTTAATTTACCTATAAATATTAAGTAGATGATTATTCACATTCGTCCTACAAGGAAACATTACAATACTTATAATTAAGTTAAAAATAACTTAAATTCAAACTACGTGAAACATTCAACGAATAATATTGGAGGGAAAACGCCCAATTGTTTTCAAACCGTCCCACATCCCGAATCCCGAATACCTAAAGTTAAGGGTCCAACGTGAAACTACGTTGTATGTAGTACATTATTTCCGTAAACAACATATAGCAACTATCCTGACCAATCGGGGCAAAGGTCACCGGTGGCCCGACCAATCGGAACGCGGCGTGAGGAATCCCAACTATGCAAGCGAGGTTTGAGAGTGAAAGTTCACCAATGGGAGGGCTCGTAGGCCCGTTATAGTAGTGGCATATGTGTGGTTTATATTCGTACGGAGCTGTGAATGAAGTTTTCGTGACACGTTTCGGTGTGAAATGTGTGGTTTGAGAGAATTTGGAGTGTTTGATGGATTGTTTTGGTTGATTACTTTACGAGTATATCATGTGGGGTTTTGTTTCAAATAGGACTTGTTAAGTGTCTTTTGAAAGAGTTATTAGGTACACAATAATATGTCAAGACATGTGTAATAATAGTGGAACTCTCTGTATGAAATAAAATGAATTTAGGAGTATTATGTAAAAAACGGCAGTTGAAAGATTAAACGATTTATTATTCATTAATCACTACATATTTACTAAGTATAAAACAAAGTCGCTTTTGTCTGTCTGTCCCTATGTAGGTAACTAGGTATACAGGCTAGGTATGCTTATATCTTTAAAAATACACAATGGATTTAGATGCGGTTTTCAATAGATTGAAGGATTCAAGAGGAAGTTTTAGGCGAATCGCTAGTACTCGCGACTTATTATTTGTCACTGAATAAACATATTTTCTTTCTTTCTTTCTAGTATGATATTTTTTGGAGATTCTGGCTGGCTATTCTACCGAGAAGGTTCAATACCTTTTCGGCAGAAAACTATCAAGAAACCCGGTAATGTTTTTTTTGAAAGAATAAATGTACAATGATACCTTGGTTGTTCCGATACCCATAACATAAGTTCTCAAGCTAATTACTTAGGGATAAGAGCGATGTATGAAGTGCTGTGTGCTTTTTTTTAACAATTTGTTTTTGTAATTGTTTATTACACACGAATTCATAAAACCAAGAATTGTTCAATTTGGTGCAGTTGTTTGAAAGTTACCTACATACATTTCCAAGATCCATTTTTTTATACATCTAGATAGGTAGATTTATATTTATGCTGAGCTGATTTATACAGTGTATCTGTCGCAGTCATCTGGTTGAATCTCCTATTCAATTGAATCGCTAGCGCGTTCATTGAATGACGACATTCAATTGAATGACTAGACCGAACGTTGACTAAACACGCGTCACTTAACGTCCAACTAGGTAGCGGATTGAAACATAGCCCTTTGAAAAGAGCGGACGGAAAAGCAGTCAAGTGATTGTAATTTAGTTCATTTTTTTCCGCGCGGCGTTAGTAGTCACTAAAACAAATATGGCGTCGAACATGATCACCTGATTGTTGATATTTTTTTGATTAGATTTACTGTAAACTTTTAACTGACTACGTAATAAAATAGTGTGACAGCATGGATTTACCTATTAATACGCCGCCTCCGGATACATTTAAAGAAAAATTTAAAACTAAACATTAAACAGTCGGCTTTTACCCATTCAACGACTATGCTAAAATGACGTTCAGTCAAGACGTTGAACGTTTCATTCAATAACTTGACGAGTTGTCCTTTAGGCATTCAATTAAATGTCGTCATTCAATGAACGCGCTAGTCAATCAATTGAATAGCAGATTCAACCAGATGACTGCGACATATCTATTAGTTCATAAAAGTGTCATCAGTCCATTGAACTCTGCGTGCTAAGTACATAGTTTTGTTGTTTGTTATATAAAGTGTGTAACAGATAAGAAATGCATTTCTTCCTGATATTTTTCTACGAGTTTCTTGACCGCGGTCGTTCACACTTTGTATCACGGGATAGTAACTCTACGTATGGACATAGTCTCCTACAACTTTCTGATAAGTTACAGATAAGCTATTTAGAGGTAAGCTATTACATAGTAACAGCTTTGCACGACTTTACCCATCTTTCCCATGACAATGGGGTAGAGTACTGTCCATGAGAACTGTCAAGTGCATTGATAACTTTTAGCTGTCAAAACATGATTAGGTACTTCATTACTTTGCAAGGTTTTACATAGATGTGACGTCAGAAATTTTGCTAGTTAACTACCTGAATATTAGAACTATAATGAAATTCACAATGTTAATTATAGGTAGGTAAGTCATCTATACTAATATTATAAAGCTGAAGAGTTAGTTTGTTTGAACGCGCTAATCTCAGGAACTACTGGTCCGAATTAAAAAAATCTTTTTGTGTTGAATAGACCATTTATCGAGGAAGGCTTTAGGCGACGAAGTCGCGAGCACAGCTAGTTAAGAAAATAAAGTATTCCGATATTATAAGATATTGTCCTTTTAACTAGAATGGTATTTAGGAATTTATTGCCATTGTGTGAGGCCTGTGTCCAGCAGTGGACGATTGCATTTGGGGGGTTTTGCCTTAGTCACCACGCTTGGCAGGCGGGTTGGTGACCGCAATACGCTTTATTTGTTCCCAGGTAAACGCTGCTGCCCTTTTCCTGATATTCCCTTAGTCTACGACACCCACAGGATGAGATCATCTACAGCCTTTCGCTGGACATAGGCCTCTCCATCTGTTTGCCATTTTGAACAAACATATGGAGGCGTTATCTATAATCACCACGCTGGGCAGGCGGGTTGGCGACCGCAGGGACGAGACGGGGCGGTCTTATTCTAAAACCAGACACCACACAGTCAAAAAACCTATTTTTAACCGACTTCAAAAAGGAGGAGGTTTTGATTCCGACCCGTTTTTTTGTTCTAACAAAAGCACCAATCGCTATCTCAATAACTAGTTTTATCTAAATCCTCGTATCATTAGGTGCAGGAGTCAGTCGGAGTCGGCCAGTCGTTCCGCCAAATATTCGAGCCAAATAACACAAAACGTTTGGCAGTGATAACGAGGTGCAACACTAGTGATGTGACGAACACGATGGGACATCGATATCGATGTTTCTGACTACTTCGTTAGTGTCGTTACCGTGCGGTGACGGATCATCATCATCATCAGCCTTTATCAGTCCACTGCTAGACATAGGCCTCTCCCTATGTTCGCCACGGTGACGACTAAAGATTTTTTTTTTTATAGTAGCTCGACATAATGGCTCCTCTACGCCTGGAGCGAAAGCGAAAGAGAAGCTCAAGTCGCTGAGACAACGGGCAAGTCACTGGTCAGTTACCTGTCAGTTGCCACCGCTAAGTATACCGGCCCAACCCAAACCCCCCCCACGAGCTCCGGAAACCCTACTCACCGGCAGGAACACGACCCGGAGGTCATTTGGCTGCGGTTAAATAGTACACCGAGCAATAATTGGCCTATTCGTTGACGATTTTACTTGTGTCAAAATCGTAAAGTATTAAATTACTGCCAGGTACCCGTAAGTTGCTCAATCAACTGAAATCAATTAAATAATAGATTTCAACTACCGTTTGTTATATTCCGAAAGTTAATCAACTACCTACCTAGAAAATTGACCGACTTACGATTCTTGCTATTTTCCGGTGACATATACATTACGTGCAGGTGAGGTTGACTTGAACTTTGGTTGGTGTTAGATAAAGTTCCTTAGCGCGAGGAGTGGAAAAAACTGGGGGAGGCCTTTGTCCAGCAGTGGGACAGTAGAGGCTAGTCAAAAAAAAAATATACATTACATAATCCACATGCTAAGTTGATTGGAGTAATGAATGTGATGTTATCTGAAATGTATTTATTTATTTAAATAAATAAAAAAATATTGACATCGATCTGCACATCACCAGTAATAGGGCACGGTTAGTTATCAAGCAAGATATTGCGAATATAAAATCATCTGATAAGCCATTTCGGACGAGTTTCTATTTGCCCACGTGACCCTAGGACACTAGTGTTATATCACGGTCTAGTTGCGAGCGGGAAGCAAATATCTGTACTGTGACCTAGATTTTATTATCATTTGTAATTCACGGTCGCGACGAAAAAATATTAGCTAGACATTTATCTATGAGTTGTAATGTTGATTGAATATTATACTGTAGATGAAAATGAGCGAGAATATACGCAAAAGAATAGGTTACAGATCTCCTTAGCGAATGCTTTAACATCACTAAAAACAACTAATGTAGGAGCTTTTGCTTAGGAGACTCTTAGCTTAGGTTCATTCCAAAAAGCCCATGCTTTTTCCTTTTTTTCCGTTCAGAAGTGGAAGGTCCAGGTCTGTTAATTAATTAATTGATTGAAGTAATCAGACCGGTCCAAAAGGCAAGTATCGATTTACCTGTTTATACCTGCATCGGCAACCCATATTCATTATATTTATTGACATATTTAATCTATACTTATAATAAATCTGTAGAGAGGTATATTCTGTACATGAAATATTTTTTCAAAATAACTATCAGGGGGTGATTAGTGATCGATACTGATGCCAAAAATGCAATCAGTAAAAGTTTTGTCTGTCTGTCTGTATGTTTGTTATAGAAAAAAAACTACTGGACGGATTTTGACGAAACTTGGTACAATTATTCTTCATACTCCTGGGCAGGTTATAAGTAGTATACTTTTCATCACGCTACAATCAATAGGAGCAGAGCAGCGAAGGAAAATGTTGGGAAAACGGGAGAAATTTTTATCTGTATGTTTGAGCAAGCATCACGCAAAAACTACTTACTGCATGGAATTTAATTTTGTTTTCGCCAGTGTATTGTTAGAGTTCTAACTTAAATTTTAGGCACCATTTTATGGTAGTCCGTTATTTTTGAAACCCGATATCCACGCGTGCGACGCCGCTGGCACAGCTAGTTATTACATATAAAATAAGTTTCATCCAATAATCGTCTCGGTGAAGGTCGTTGTATGGCGGGATCCTCTACTATTAAATTTCGGTGGTACGTAGCATAGTTGGGGTCATATTTATTTATTATTAGCGCATCCTACGGACGAACAAACATAACAACGCGTCGAGTGACACAACACGATAAGTTAAACATTAGACGAAGGAAACAACGCCGCGTGTTTATATAAAGTTTTGTTAATCAATAGAGTTAATTGATTATCTCTTAAATTCTTGCTCTTTAGATATAGATAATGCGATTATTAGATTTTTTTTATGTTATAGTAGCTCGACATAATGGCTTCCCTACGCCTGATGGAAAGCGAAAGAGAAGCCTAAGTCGCTGTGACAACGAACAAGTAACTGTTCAGTAACCTGTCAGTTGTCACCGCTAGGCTGGCCCACTCAACCCCTCACGAGCTCCGAAAACTCTACTTATCGGCAGAAATACGACCCAGAGGTCATTTGGCTGCGGTATTCTATAGGGTGGAGGTCCTTCCCCGGACGGGCGGCTCAATTCGAGCGAAAATTCGCTATGCGCTACCTCTCATATAATTTATTTAATCTTTATTGCACATACAAACAAATAGCAGCTTTTAAGTTAAGAGTCCAGAAATATAAGAGTCTCCAACATTAGAGAAGTCGTCTCACAACTCTGTCGTCGTCCTTTATATATATAATATATGTATATGTGTAAATTATGTGATCTATTTTTATTAATGTACTTTATAATATCTAATATATCTATTTAAGTATTTTTATCACTGTTTAATTTTATCCAACTTTGCAGCACGCTACCTACATCTGTTTCTGCTTAGCCCAATGGTTGACTGGTAGAGAATGCCTATGCGGCATTAAGTCCGCCTTTTGTACACTATTTCTTTTGTGCAATAAAGATTAAATAAATAAATAGGTCAGTATAATGACATGGCCTCTGAAAGTACCTAGTAAGTACAGATCAATGGCAAGTGTGCAATATTTCCACTTAATAGCCATTGTTAAGTAATCCGTTCATTGGAAATTCGGATATGCAACGGTCATTAGTTTAGGAATCCGTGCTGCAACAGTTACGGGAACGCGAGCGGACAGTCAGCAGGTTCGACTCCGGTTCGGGTGAATCACTGCATTGTTTTTATTGTCTAATTGCATCGAGGTCGTTACGGAACACAATGGTTAGATTGTCACGTAATTATGATGTAGGCGGTGTGTGAATTGTGAGTTACTTAAGCGGGGTTCGATTCCTGGACATGTTAGTGTTATCATTAACAACGACTTGGGCTTCCATTTCGCTTTCCATCAGGCGTAGGGAAGCCATTATGTCAAGCCACTATCAAAAATAAAAAAAAATGAATTTGTTCACAATTTCGAGAAATAAATCGAATGATAGGGGATGTAAGGGAGCGACCTATCACCTTTTTGCTCCAAGCCATCCTCACCTGCCCGTGGTGCATCCTGCCGAACAACAAACGAGGCTCTGGCAAACCGACTGGTGGCGGTATAGCCATCACAATAGAAGGCGTAGCTAAATATCACGGGTCGATGACGGGCAGCAGCGTCACCGGAACAAGAAGCTACGCCCTGCGATCGCCAACCCGCCTGCCCAGCGTGGCGATTATGGGTATATCCTCCAGATGATTGCCCTACGTGGCGAACAACTGTAGAGGCCTATGTCCAGCAGTGGACTGCAATAGGCTGATGATGATGATGATGATGAAATCGAATGAGGGTGTTTCAAATTGAAATATCCGATAGATGGCGTTACGTAGCCTGCGGTCCAGCTGTCATGTGATTGGTCAGTTGCTATGTGAACGTTAGTCCCACGTCAAAATGGACCATACACAGGCATACATTAAGTTGTTAGTTTAAAAAGTTCACCCTTCGTGGAATCGAACCTGAAGCCATCCACAAGCGTCTACCTTACTCATTACGCTATCAAAATCGGCGGAAGAGTAGGTACATTAACTGTTAAATTCTACTAATAAAGCTACCTATGTCTATCTATTAACATATTCCGCGTAAAACAGTGAATCGAACGTTTTGACACATTCCAGGAAACGAATGACGAAAGACCACACGTAAAGTTGGATAATGTTTAGATTATTAATATTAGCGTGGGCAAATAAATAGCGTTTTCATTAAAAATGGGGACTGTTTCTGCCGGTGAATAGGGTTTTCGGTTACTGTTAGATTATAATCGTACTGTTAGATTATAATCGTACTGTTAGATTATAATCTATCCAGCGAGGTTGTAATCTGTCAAAAGATTGTGAACTGCAATGTCTGCAGCATAATGCTTCCAGTTTAACTATTGACAGGCTCGGTGGCTTATTTGGTAGTGACCTCTGCACTCTGAGCCAAGGGTCGTGGGTTCGATTCCCGCACAGTACAAACATTTGTGAACATGTCTGTTTGTATTGGTCTGGGTGTTTTCTATGTATAATATGTATTTATTTACAAAAAAAAAATGTATCTAAGTAAGTTTATCAGTAGTCTAGTACCCATAGTACAAGCTTCGGCTTAGTTTGGGGCTAGGTGGCGCTGTGTGGCCCAGCGTGGCATGTCTTGGATTTTTTATTTATTTATTTATTATTTTTCGGAAGATTGTAATCGATTGAAGTGAAATTCTTAAATTAAAATATGTCGCGCGTTAAATTTATCAACAGTTACACTTCGATCGTTCACAGTCTACCGAATAATTTCGGAGCCTATTCAATGCAAACAAACAAGCAAAAAGCAATCAAATCTTTCCTCTTTACATTATTTATTAGTGTAGAAATGTAGTCTCACACTTTAATGTACTTAGTAGTAAACTAAGAAAGACATTATATTACCATAATCCCGGAAAAAGTACCGATCGCGATTACTTAGTAGCGCAAAGTACCAGCGCCGTTTCTTCTACGGGAGCCACGGCCTAATGCTGAGTGAGGCCCTTTTGTTTTGGACGTCGCAACGGTCTTGTCCGGTCTAATTATCATGTACCTATTATGTGTTTATCTTTGTTTATGTTTTAGTATAATGTCTGTCTACTGTGTACGTTGTGATGTCCAATAATAATAAACGTTTTTCTATTTCTATTTTCTATTTACACGGTCGAAGTCGCGGGTAAAAACTTGTTAAATCAAACAGTTATCAATTAACGAGTCAGTCTAGACGTTCTAATAATGAACTATGTAGTGGTTTTTGACTATCCGCCATCCTGTTTGACTGACTAAGCCCACTGATAGCAAGTACTGGTCAATGCAAAAGTGTCTAGCGATTCTCCCTATCGATTATCCCTATGCAGTTAGTTCTTTAAAACTACGCAACGAATTTTAATACTTTTTTATAAATAGATAGAATGATTCTTTATTTTTCAACTATCCTCTATCGTAAGGTTGTTTGAAAGAGATCGCTAATAGCGATAAGGACGCCTAAATTGTGCAACAAGTGTCTGTTATACTATCTATCTATTCAAGAGGAAGGTTTCTATGTATAAAACATGCATATTGTACTTAGTACTAGCTACTTATAAATAAACATAATGTCTTTGCAAACTAGGTGTCCTCTTTACATAAAATAAAATGAAAATGAAAAATGAAATATTAAGGTTCTTAAACAGTGCAAATACTGATTTACTTTCTTCCGCCTTGAACATCTGAAAATTGTATGGGATAAACAGTAGAGTTCTATAGTTTGGCCGCTCTATATAAATATATATTCAAAGTAAACGAAAAACTATGTACCTACTTAGTAGGTATTTTCTAGGTTAGTGTTTTATTTCTGACTGTACCTACTTATATTATTTTGTTATAGTGTCAGTACCTAGTGTTAAAGGAAAATCATTACAATATTAATTACATTTGTTGTAAATTGGGTGCAGAATTTTCAGCACTAAAAATAATGGGCGCATTTGGGTGATTTAAATTAGTACCTTGAATTAGTAGTATTATTCAATATTATACCTGTACATGCGTAATTATATGTTATACTAGCTGCTGCCCGCGGCTCTGCCCGCGTGAATATTCGTATAAAACATAGCCTATGTGTTAATCTGATGTCCAAACTATATTCCTGTAAAGTTTCATTAAAATCCGTTCAGTAGTTTTTGCGTGAAAGTGGAACAAACATCCATCCATCTATCCAAACAAACTTTCGCGTTTATAATATTAGTAGGATTATGGTTATCATACACGGTACATCCTGCTAAATAACAAGCGAGGCTCTGGCAACAGACTGGTGGCGGTATAACCATCACGATTGAAGGCGTAGCTAAATATGACATGCCGATGACGAGCAGCAGCGTCACCGGAGCGAGAAGCTACGCCCTGCGACATTTTTTGGACTTCGTAACATCAACTCTCATCTCTCTGCTTAAGATCCGGCAAGACACTGTCATTTTATATACATGTACTTGTCGATATGTTTATTTAAACTAAGTATTTATGGGCAGGAGATGTGCCACTGAAAACTAAACCGCCATGACTCTTGTCTGGGCCACGGCTTATCTTAACTAATATTATAAAGCTGAAGAGTTTGTTTGTTTGAACGCGCTAATCTCAGGAACTACTTACGGGTCCGAATTGAAAAATTATTTTTGTGTTAAATAGACCATTTATCGAGGAAGGCTTTAGGCTATATAACATCGCGCTGTAACTATTAGGAGCGAAGAAATAATGGAAAATTTAAAAAAAACGGGGAAAAAATAACTATTCCACGCGGACGAAGTCGCGAGCACAGCTAGTAATAATATAAGCTTATGCATTATAATATTATGCTGAGTGAGGCCCTTTTACATTGGATGTAACAATAACGCCGTGTCCCGTCTTTTAGTTTTCAACCGACTTTTCAAAAAAGGGGGTTCTCAATTTGACTGAAGTTTTTTTTTGTTCGAAAGTTAAAGTCAGATGTTTTGTTAAAAACGCTGTTAAGTGTATTTCTTTTATTTTATTTTTCTATGTATTTTTGTTTTTGTTTTGTCGATGTGTTGTTGTGATGTCCATTTAATAAAGGTTTCTTATTTCATTTTGACTTTCTAATAAAAAAAAATGTACTCATTAGAGTATTTTCTAGATTAGCACACGCAGACACAATCAATGTCTGTTACATAAAGCTGCCGTTGTGTGTGTTTTTTTTATCGTCGCCAGCCATTGAACCTAGATAAGCAGTGCTTACTGCATCTAACGGACGGACCTAGAGTTGAAAAATGTTAGTACTGATAATATGGGCTTGATACCACGTTTGGTACCTATAAGCAGTGAAGTGGGTGGGAGCATTTGCTGTGTATTAAGTAGGAATTTAACCTATTATCTTTTAGCACCAAGCCAAACTCACCTGCCCGTGGTGCATCCTGCTGAACAACAAACCAGGCTCTGGCAACCGACTGGTGGCGGCTTAACTTAACCATCACGATTGAAGGCTTAGATTGGAACCACAGGCCGATGACAGGCAACAGCGTCAACGGAGGCTCTGCGATCGCCATCCCGCCTGCCCAGCGTGACGATTTTTTTTTTATAGTGGCGACATTATTGCTTCCCTACGCCTGATGGAAAGCGAAAGAGAAGCCCAAGTCCCTGTGACAACGGGCAAGTAACTGGTCAGTTACCTGTCAGTTGCCACCGCCATGCCCGCCCAACCCTAACCTCCCACCTGTGCCCCCCACGAGCTCCGGAAACGAACGTACCTACTGCTATTTATGTTAAAAGGCCGGCAGTGACCCCAGAACTCAATTTGAGTTGCGGGTGTCCATGGGCGGTGTCGACTGCTTACCATCAGGCATCACACTTGAATATCTGCCGCCGCTATTTTTTTTATTTTCTTGCATAAAAAAGCGGTAACTTTACTTACGAACTCAACTTGACTGGCTCCATAGCTCATTTGGTAGTGACCTCTGCCTTCTGAGCGAAGGGTCGTGGATTCGATTCCCGGACAGTACAAACATTTATGGTCATGAACATGTCTGTTTGTTTTGTTCAGGGTGGTTACTATGTGTATTATGTGTTTATTTGCAAAAATATCTATATAAGTTTGTCTAGTACCCATAGTACAAGATTCGGCATAGTTTGGGGCTAGATGGCGATGTGTGGCCCAGCGTGGAATGGTTTAGGTAATGAGTTTATTTAATTAAGGTATTAATGAAAGCTCCATGCGTTTTGTATGCACAGGAAAACGATTGATATTATTGTTGCCGTCTGAATCACTGGCTAGTTGAACTTTACAAGGACAAGGCTAGTTTACGACATCGAATGTTGGAGCTGTATTAATAGGTTTATCATACATACCTAATTCGTAGGTAGGTCTTGTAAGACAAAGTATGTTAGTCTACACCAGCGGTTCTCAATCTTTTTTGGTGACGGTACCCTTTTGGATAGCAAAATACTTGATGGAACCCTACAATAAAACAATGGTTTTTAAGTGTATTTTTTATAAGTATAATTAGATGTAACAGTTACTTATTACTTACTTACATAACAAGTATAATAATAGTGAATCGTGATAATATGCCGCGTCACAACTGTCGACTAGAGAGAGGTGTTTTGATTTTTTTTCTAACTTCTTGCGGAACCCCGACAGGGGTATCGCGGAACCCTAGGGTTCCGCGGATCATACTTAGAGTATGGCTGGTCTACACTATAAAGAGGAAAGATTTGTATTTTTGTGTGTGTGTGTAGGTACGAGTACTCAATTTGAGCGAATCTTCGCTCGAATTGAGCCGCCCGTCCGGGGAAGGACCTCCACCATATAAAATACCGCAGCCAAATGACCTTCGGGTCGTGTTTCGTGTGCTGGTGAGTAGGGTGTCCGCAGCTCGTGGGGAGTTAGGGTTGGGCCGGCATGGCAGTGGCAACTGACAGGTAACTGGTCAGTTACCTGTCAGTTGCTACCGCCATGCCGGCCCAACCCTGACCCCCCACGAGCTCCAGAAACCCTGCTCACCGACAGAAACACGACCCGGAAGCCGTTAGGCTGCAGCATTCTATAGGGTCTCCACCCTAAGGATTCCCTCCGGAAGGCCCTGGACGGGCGACTCAATTCGGAGAAGACTTGCTATGCCCTACCTCTCTTAGCCCTACTCCTTAGCCCTAACCTCGAAGTCGCCGCAAATATACGTAAAAGGCCAAATGATGATGATGATGCTATTAAAGTATACCGGTAGTACTCCGAAGCAATGGTTGAACCTATAAATGTGTACATAGAGATGTTAAAACTAAGCTCATATTTCTGTTCGAAGTTAGTTAAACTAACGAATTTTCGCATAAATATTATTGTAGCGAGAAGATACTGGTTCTACTATTATAGAATCATACGTTTAGTTAGGTTATGTGTTAGTTATTGTGTTATGTCGGTCGATAGGTTCAGTGGTCCAGTTGGCAGATGAAATGACTTTTGAACGTGGAGTACAAATCCTAGTCGAAATGAACATTCATTAGATGTAATTTTAGAACATACTATTTTGTAAGTAAGTAATATTAAATAGAATTGAAGTTTATTTTTTTGACATACATAAGTATCTTTGTGTAAATTGTATTGTACTAATAAAATTATTATTTCAGTAATAACAATATGTAATGATAAGTTGATATGATATGTAAAAGTTAAAGCTGTTACATAATTTTTAAATTTGCTAACAAGGAGTCGAAATTCGCAAAATACTCGTATTTGATAATACTTACGTATTTAGTTAAGTACAATATTGATGTCGGAAAACCTACCACCAATAAATTTTTAAAGATGTAATTTAGTTATCTCAATTAATGAATTCATACAAAAAACTTATATAGAGCTATTTCTTCAATTCCTTAGAAACGTTACGAAATCTTTGTTGATAAATTGTAACATTGTATGCGAACAGAGTTTCACTGTTTACTAGATAATGTTAATAAAAATATCAATGTGTAACTAAGATAGTACTTTTATTGATCCGCTACTTAAGTATAGCTACTTAATTTCAAATTGTGAGATAAAACTAATACAGTGACCACAGATGTAATAAATATCAAGACAACATCACATACATTGCTCCGATCCCAAAGTAAGTAGCTTAAGCACTTGTGTTATGGGTATCAGAACAACGAAGGTACCACAAATATATACTTAAATACAAATATAAACACCCAGACACGGAACAAACACAAGTGTTCATTCCACGAATGTTTGTCCCAGATGGGGATCGAACCCACGACTCTTGGTTCGGAAGGTATTTATATAATAATACGAGTATTTATTAAACTTAGTTAATTCAAAATTGTGTGAAGTATGTTTAATATCACATTCATTAAGAACTTTTCTGAATTGTTTTGTAGGACTTTAACCGTTGTGAGTAAAACTAATTTTCTCTCCTGAAAGTTGTCTGGACGTGATCACTCAGCTATAAAACCGCCAAAGTAGTACTATGATAAGTCTGGCATGTGTTATTTCTATATTGTCTATACAGTGCGTCAAATACCTACTTGACGCACTGAAGAATATCATTTTCTCTACCACCAATATTACATTAAAAATTAAGCCAGAAATGTTTCCATAACTTAGAAAATATGGCAAAGATATTCAATAAAATTACAATTTTATAAATGTGATTGATTTAATTTTATGTTAAAATGTCAGTAAATTAACAACGAATTAATGTTATGGATACAGATTATGTATAAATACGAGTAAAAAGGTACAAAAGTGCTTGTTTACATTGTAAATTAGATTAAGTTCTTCGTTACTGGAAATGGCGGGAATTCCAGGATATTATGAATGTTTATGTTTAGTGTTTTTATAAGTATGAAATTTTAGGTATTCTGCCAAGTATTGTAAATTATCAGAAAAGATGTTTCTAGAGTACCTAATTTATTTTGGTAAACTATACTATAAGATAACTTGTGTATGTTCTATTCTGTTATCATACTCGTAATAATATTGTGCAGATATTCAGTGCATTTAGATAGATAGATATTCTTTCACCAAACAGTGGACTTAAAACTAGACACAGAAACTAGGCGGTTTTATCTCTTTAAGCGATCTCTGCAAGACAACCTTTTTGATTTTATCCAAAAGAAGGGATAAGGTGTATAAGATTACTAAGTTAAAGACTTGCTTAATTACTTTTAACACTTTTTAGGTTTAGTTATAGGTATTTAAAATTAAATCACTAGATTCAGTTTAAAAACTCGAATGCCCATAGACAATAAAGCATGTTAGCAACGAAACACCGGGCAGTAAAAGAAATGACAACACATTCTTCTAAGAACGACTCTACGTAACCGAGACTCAACATTTGAGCGCGGATGAGTGTCTGCTGGCTAATTAATAGTCAAATTCTAAATCAGTGTATTATTTTGGCTGTGTTTTGACTAAAAGGCCACGAAAATTTCACCCATGCGTCAACTTCCGAGCATCTTTTTCCGAAAAAAAGTTTCGCAAAAGAAGTTAGCCGTAATTAATTTACGACAAAAATGTGAGAAACAGTTATTAAAACACAATCTTACGGCGTACAACAGCGCGTTGTCCTAAAACGAGGTTATCCGAATCGGTCTAACACATTTTTGTGCAAATAATTTTATCATGAAGCCACGACCTTGCCTCCCGATATCGCCAAATTTTAGCTACTTCTAACGTCACAGATAAAAAAGAAATTTCGCACTAGAACTCACCTCTGCCGCGGGCAATCCTTAAAAACACTGGCACTCAAGAAAAAAAAATTGTTTTGTCGTAAAAGTTTGAATTCGGAATTGGAGCGGGCCGCGTAAGTGCAATGTGTGTTAGTCCGTTCGCGTTGCACCACGCGCTCCGCCGGCGGTCGCCGACTGCGGCGCGCACGCAAGTGGCCGCTCCCCGCGCCCCCCTAAAAAATACGCGGCGAAAATATGGCGCGAGGCGATACGCAAAAACTGAAGGGGTGCTCTGTATCTCGGTGCGAGGCTGTATGCTAATCCATCGTGTGCTCCGGCCCTTTTTTCCGGGTTGGGGGTGGGGATGCAATTAAAAAGCCGCGCGTGCGTGTGGGGGCGCGATTAGAAAGGAGACGGTCGGAATGAGTCTGTCACCGTTTTTTACTTTTTTCTAGTCTGGCGCGGCGTGCTGTGTGTGGGATCGATGCGGGCCCCGATCGCGATCTCAGTCTAATGAGCGCGAATAGGAAATATGCCGCCCTACGCTCTTTTTTCGGGAAGTTAATTCTTGATAGTTTACTTTTTAAATTAACATTTTTAAATTATGTATCAACACATTTTATGAAATATGCCGCCGTACTCTTATTTCGGGAATAGCAGTTTTTCTTTTTAAATAAACATTTTTAAATTATAGATTAACATATTAAACTCAAACAGCCTTATCTTAGTACTGGTTTTGTGTCGTTTGCAAAAAATCTTTTTATCATTTTTTATGTTAAGTTTGTTGTTTTCTGAATGTTAGAAATATACATTGCATTGTTAGATTAAATTCGTTTTTCTATCACCGCTAGAGACATTTGATTGCCATTTCATTTTAATTTGATACATTAACATATAAATAGGTTTATTTAGATCGTGCAATGCATTAATTGATTAAGATAGAGCTAGAACTAGGTATCTTATGTACCTAAGTAACTTTAGTTTAAACTATGTAGGTAAACTATCTTACTTAACTATCTAATAGAATTTACTTAGAAATATAGTTAATTAGATTATAATATTAGTTTAACAAAGACTAGAAAAACACATTCTTATCTCGGCGAGTAACGCTAACTCGGACGGTTCAACGAACTTTCAGTTATTTCCTTCTTTGTTCCAATTAATTCATCTATGATTAATTACTAGTCATTGTATTAAAACTGGGTAGACATTTGAAATTATGTAATATATAATAAACTAATAAATTTGCCAGACATTTCGCACCAATGAAATGCTCTGTAACTAAAGTGTTCCCTAATATAAGAGTAGGACTAGATAATGACTAGAACACCAGTCACGTGGCGAAAAAAAGCCCATTTTCTTAATTTACCCGGCCGGGAATTGAACCAGGTACCTTCGGATTACCGTGAAAACGCATGCTCAACGCGACACCGACGTCGTCTGTAAGCGGTCCTTAAGTGCAAAATACTTTTTAAAGCCCTCGAAACTAAACTAACCGAAAGCTCCAAATAAAGCAGCCTTTAAAAGGGACCAGAAATATTTTCGTCTCATTGATTTAATGATTTATATTTTACTAGCTTTTGCCCGCGGCTTTGCTCGCGTTAAATTCGGGGTGAATGCTCCATACAAACTTCCACCCCCCCTTTGAGGAAAGTGGGGGGGTTAGAAAGAAGCGAAAAAAAGTAGCCTATGTTACTCTCCATCCTTTCAACTATCTCCACTTAAAAATCACGTCAATTCGTCGCTCCGTTTTGCCGTGAAAGAAAGACAAACATACAGACAGACAGACTTTCCCACTTATAATATTAAGTATGGATTACATGTACCTATAAGACATCTATTTATTTGTTTATGTATTTTTAGTTTTATCAACTTTGTAGCACTTACCTACATTGGTATAAGCTTAGCTTAATGGTTGATTGTTAGAGAATGCACTTTTTTTTTTGATATTGCATAAATAAATAAACTACGAACATAAAAGCTGAACTTTGACGCTAAATCCCAACAGACCCTACTAAGCCACAGATAGAATAGAAACTACATTGCAGTACAGATAGAGGTCTGCAAAGCGCTACGCCACTACATACTCTTGCACGGAGCTCGAAGCATCCCAATTGACCTTAGTCCAACTAGTTGTACCCCGTCCCCGTAACGCATACAAACGGTCATATTTGATTACATTTATAATCTGTACCTAAGTCGGGTTGGTTATTTCTCTCTTTTACAAATCGAATCATAATTTTGGACTCAATCCATACTAAAAATTACCTAAAGTGACTTAACTTCTTTTAGAATTACTGATACGGTACAAAACATGAAAGCCAAAAATTAATTAAGTCGACTTAATGACTACTTACTCGATTATGTCAAAATGTTTACATGAAATAGATTTTATGGATTGGACAATTGTTTGTATGGAAAATTGTTTGAGGAAATTTGACAAGTGATGTGAAATTTCGGAACGATTGCAACGAATTGGTTGATTTGAAAAAATAAACACAGACTTTTTATAATTGTGTTCATTTATTGCGATGTATAAATAGTACTTATAGATACTTATCTTTATTGTATACTTTTAAATACTTTGTTATTATTTCCGTTCAAGTAATAGAGTAAGTGTAGATTTCTGCCCCTCTCGGGCAACGTCGTGCAAACTGTTAACACCTCAATAATAGAAAGGAAATCATCACTAAATTGATTGTATTGTTATTTAATTAGTGGTTTGACGAAGCATCAATCTAACAGATTTTATCATTCAGATAATCTTCAACATGTGACATGTAACAACAGGTGCATTCAAAACTGCCGTCTGTCACACCGTAAGTCTACATTATTTACTATGTACTAGTATATTCACTCAAAGTCACAAACATAGAAACTATAGGCTCTTTCCATATTGAAGTGACCACCATTATGATTATTTATTCAATCATCATCATCATCAGCCCACAACAGTCCACTGCTGGACATAGGCCTCTCCCAAGGTTCGCCACTGTGCTCGATTTTGGGCTTCTCGCATCCAGCACTTGCCAGCCGTCCTGCGCATATTCCAAGATTAGTTGTGTATCATGTAGACAGAGATATCAATTGAACTAGCAGATATAGATAAAAAGAAGATTAGGCAATAGATTTAGGTATCTATTGCAACTTATTAGGTAATTAGAAATTTTACCGCACTCGTCAGCAAATGTCCTCAACCTGAAGGTCGTCTGGAAGAGACCTTTTATATTGTACTTTAAAATATGACTGTAATCAATTTTCCCCTTTTAACCCATTTACAGCCGCCATACTCGTTCTAGGACAGATAGTACGCGCTTAATGGGTTAACGTCTTATTTTTGTAAATATCTATGTACCTATGTATCTATTATAGCGAACATAATTACAATATTTCTATATTTATATCGCCAAAAATAATTTCACAATGGCAGAATAACATTTGTTCCTTTGCTATTAAAAAATGTTTTAAAATGTTTTTACTTTTTTAACCCTAATCTGCTACAAGATGGACCAGTCTAACACACAAAGAGGGTTAATAGATGCTAGTGAGGGGCAGCAACGGGTACGACGCAGCGAGCTCAGGTCTGCACGCGAGGCACCTATCTCTTGCATTCTGAGTGACCGTTCGACTTTTGACGTTAGTTTTTTTCTGTCCAATAGAATAGAGAAGATAAGGTTTATTGTGATGCCGTTTTAATTGAGATGGGATTATAAGACGTGTGTTTTTATTTTATTTGTGATTGGCAATAAGCTTTATTGAAATTTTTATACCATTAGTTAATCTAAATCTAATAAAATCAAGTGTGATAGAATAACACAATTAATTTAGTCATTAAAAGAAATTAAGTCTAACTGTAATTAGTATTCTTAGGTTACTAAAACTTATCGAATTTTGAATAGTGTTTCTAAATTTACTTGACCCGGAATTGAAGTTAAAACCTTCCATGCTATAAATCATTCTCGTTAGTTAGATACCGACTTCGTGATAATTTGCGTTCCCTTAATTAAGTAGTACTCATAGACTAATTTCAAATAGTTTCCTAAATTTACCTGATCGGTTCAAAAACTTTCGTGTTTTAGTAAATTATATACCTAGTTCCTATAAGAACCCACGTGCAACATTACATACATGCGTTAGATGTTGTTATTTCTTCAGACGTCTTTTGGCTAATAATCTAGTTTTGACAATGTGTAATAAGAATAAGAGATCAATGCATTTGTCTGGTACCGGTAACCCGTTCGACGCCAGACACAACGGCTTAAAGGGTGAAAGTCTAGACCCAGGCGGCAGACATAATAGGGTAGTTATTGGAAGTCTGCACGATGTTGCAAGGTGCATCCAAATTCTGGGACCCTTTTAGGGTCAAATGAGTAGAGCTAACAAATACGAACTGTATTAATTATTATTTACACTACTACAATTATTACACTATTATAAAGAGGAAAGATTTTTGGGTGTGTATGTTTGTTATGAACAAACTCAAAATAAACAATTGAACCGCAGATCGGATCGGAGCGGTCTTATTGCAAATACTCCGATGTAATAAATAATTTGTAAATATTTAGCTGAAAAACTGCTGCGTACTCTCAAGCGAAAGCTTAATTAAGATAGTGGTTAGATCATGCGGTGTTAATCGTTCTTATCTTAGTAGTAAAAATAAAGTTCTATTACAGTTAAATATGTACCTAAATTGTATGGACATACTTTGCAAATATTACTTATTAACTATCAAAAAATAGTACGAAAAAAATTAAAGCTATCACGATCTGCGCATATAAATAGCTATTTGTAAATAAGTAATTACTTATTACTCTAAAAACGCGATATTAGTATATTTATCTTAATAACATACAACTACATTATGTTATTTGTATTATAGTGAAATAAAAAAAAATAATTGGGCTAAATATATGTAGC
Source organism: Conogethes punctiferalis (assembly GCA_031163375.1). NCBI lineage: Eukaryota > Metazoa > Arthropoda > Insecta > Lepidoptera > Crambidae > Conogethes > Conogethes punctiferalis. The sequence continues at coordinate 1,738,630 of CM062091.1, read as the reverse complement.
AAAAAGTAGATGTATTAATAGCTTTCATTATTGTTGCAACTCTTGTCATTGGCTAAGATTTAAAAAATAATTATAATTACAGCTAATGATTAAAATAATAAATTTCTATTTAAAATTTAAAAAAGTTGCGTAAATAAAAAACAATTACAAAGCTGTCTAGAAAACGGTCATCGCTAAATTATTTACAAATTACCAACAATAGAAAAAAATCACAATAGCTACTCGTATCTTCGTGCGAAGTTCCAAATTCAAACGTACCCTTTATAGGTCAACGGTCCGAAGTGCAACTATAATTTATTACTTTTAAATGATTACGTATGCAGAGATTTGTCTAATGGTCAGCTCGCTCGCTGCAGAAGCTACCTTGCAACCGGCCGGTATTAACATCACAATAGCTTTATCTGAAGGCCCAGATAATCGTTCGCGAGAAATTAAAAAAATCAAGTTTCGTCCACTCATTGGATAGCATCAGAATCTGTCGGAACTATTTTGATGCAAATTTTTTGTTCGGACGCGTTTTAGGGTTAATATTCATGTTGTTGTTTTTTTATATTTCGGAATTTCGATGACGGGAATTAGCATGAGAAATGAAAACCTCTTCCGGGTACATTTCGTACGCAAAATTATTCAAGATGCGTGTAAAAATAGAAAATAATGAGATATTTTTAATTATTCACGTAGCAAAATAAGGGAGTGTTTGAATTTTTCTTTGGAAACTTCTCTTGTGAATTTTTATTTAATGTAAATTACTGAAACTAAAATGAAAGCAATTAAAATTCATATTCCACTTACCTCCTCAGCTGCGTCAGTCACCGCCAAAAAATACGTAACTCAACAAAAACAATCAACAAAACTTCAACAAAGTCACTTCGAGTCAATGTCCGGTGAGCGGCGAAACGAACCGACCCCGAAAAATGCACCAATAAAAACTATAATAAAAAAAAATAGTGCGATTTTCCCGATCCGGTGTCGGGCCAATGGAACGCGACGCGTCGGCCAATCCGTCACGCGACCGGTCCGCTGTCCACACACGTGAGAAACTTCACCGAAGTTTCGGCCCAAAACTTTACGCGCCAACTATCCGCCCCGCGCGAGCCACGCTATTCCAAACTTGAATTTCGAACGTTCCAAATTTAATTGCCAGCTTTATAATTTACTTTTTTTTGTTTAAAGACTAAAAAGTTTTTTTTTCGGAGGCGTCCACCCGTCCGGTCGGGTCCGGCCGGTCTGCAATATTAACACGAGCCGCGTCCACCTTTTGTAATGAAACGTTCACACATGCTTCCGCATTACCGTCCCGATGCCATCAATAATGAAGCCGGGCGGGAAAAAACAAAACGGGCCACCTCTCCCGGCGAGGCGCCCGCCGACACTACAGCCTCCTCGTCAAAGATCAGAATTGCATATCTGGGTTGCGTTAATGAGCGGGGGGTGGGGGTCGTGGGGGGTCGAAAAAGTGGCACCGCTCGCGCGCGAATATAAATTCATCGCCAAAAAATCATTACGCGGGGGGTGGTATTACGGCGCTCGCTGCGCGGGTTCGTTCGTATAGTTTTTAAATCGGGCGCTCATTCGACGGCGGAGCGCCGCGGCGGGCAGCCGCGACACTACTGCACCCCCGCCCTGCGCCCTGCACTACGAGTATGCCCACTATCACGCATGCACACTACACACCACTATTTCTTTTTAAAAACTTACCCGCGCGCTTTCGAACGCCGAACGCCGAACGCGGAAAACGGAACGCGCCCGCCAAACTTCCACATCCACAGATTAAAGCATCCCGACAGAAATTGGCGGGAAATTAATGCGATCGGTGAGATGGATTGATTTTTTTTTCAGTCTAAAAAGGCTCCACGTGTATGCAAATTCGTCGTTTTCGGCGACGATGTAATCAATTTGTGCGAAGGAAGGCACACAGGCCCGCGGCACACAGACACAAGTCAAATTAAATCTAATACAAAATTGCGTTTTATGTTCGCTAGTGCGTGTGGGTGTGTGTAGGGGCGCACAATGCGAATTCGCGAGGGTACAATCGGCCGCGTCGTTTCGTATTAGAAAATTAGACGGATTTTTTAAGAACTAATGAGGATTTAGGATTTGTTTAATTTTTTAAGGGATGTAAGGGAGCGATCCGCATCTTTTCGCTCCAAGCCAACCTCACCTGCCCGTGGTGCATCCTGCCGAATAACGAACAAGGTGATGGCCAACTAACATCACAATTGAAGGCGTAGCTAAATATCACAGACCGATGATGGGCAGCAGCGTCACCGGAGCGAGAAGCTACGCCCTGCGGGTTGGCACCCGCCTGCCCAGCGTGGCGATTATGGGTATATCCTCCAGATGTTGGCCCTAAGTGGCGAACAACTGGAGAGGCCTATGTACAGCAGTGGACTGCAATAGGCTGATGATGAATGAGGATTTGAATAACTAACGCCCCAAAGAATTTTTTCTCAATGGATGACCATTCAAATCGAAACTATAATTATAAAATTACTTCTATATATTACGTCCGCATACCATGCAGACGATGGTGGTGCGCACCAAGAGGTTTAGTTCCTCGTTCTTGTCCCGTGCCATTAAGTCATGGAATGCCCTTCCAGCTCATGTGTTTTCTTCCTCTTACAATCCTGGGTTCTGTAGGCGGGGCGTGAAACGGCATCTCAGTGGGCCTTCAGGGTGAAGGCGATAAGCGCAGTGGGTTTGTTCTATTGTGCCTGTCGACCTAACTTTTGGACCTCACGACCACCACCATCATCTTTACATTTTACCATCAGGTGGAGTGAGGTCATCCTGAAAGCTCTTCTTATAAAAAAAATAGTATGTCCTTACATACTGCTTAAAGTTTCCAGGGATGCAAGGAAGCGACCTCTCATCTTCCTCTCATCTTTTCGCTCCAAGCCACCTTGATGCACCCTGCCAAATAACCAACGTGGTTCTGGCAATCGACTGGTATCGGTATAACCATCACGATTGAAGGTGTAGCTGAATACCACAGGCCGATGACGGGCAGCAGCGTCACCGGAGCGAGGAGCTACGCTCTGCGGTACCCAACCCACCGGCCCAGCGTGGCGATTATGGCTAAAATCTCCAGATGCTTGCCCAAAGACTGGCTCGATGGCTCATTTGGTAGTGAGCACTGCCCTCTGAGCCACGGGTCGTGGGTTCGATTCCCGCACAGTACAAACATTTGTGTTCATGAACATGTCTGTTTGTATTGGTATGGGTGTTTTCTATGTATAATATGTAATTATTTACAAAAAAAGTATCTAAGTAAGTTTATCAGTTGTCTGGTACCCATAGTACAAGCTTCGGCTTAGTATGGGGCTAGATGGCGATGTGTGGCCCAGCGTGGCATGTCTTGGGTTATCTATATAAAAAAAGTGGTGAACAACTGGAGTAGCCTATGTCCAGCAGTGGACTGCGATAGGCTGGTGATAAATGGTGACTGGCTCGGTGGCTCAATTGGTAGTGACCCCTGCCTTCTGAACCAAGGGTCGTGGGTTCGATTCCCACCCGGGACAAACATTCGTGTGATGAACACTTGTGTTTGTTCCGTGTCTGGGTGTTTATATTTGTATTTAAGTATTTATTATTTGTGGTACCTTCGTTGTTCTGATACCCATAACACAAGTGCTTAAGCTACTTACTTTGGGATCGGAGCAATGTATGTGATGTTGTCTGATAAAAATAATTAAAAAAAAAAAATTAAAAAATGAGGAAAACTTTTCGAAACTACGAGAGAACTTAGAACTCACAACTGTTAAAATAGTCTAATGATAGACAATAAACATATGTTTTTTTCCTTAATAGTGTCAATGACCGTTACGAACAATTTATGTAAATTAATAAGAATGTGAAGTTTGACAGGCTCGATGGCTCATTTGGTAGTGACCTCTGCCATCTGAGCCAAGGGTCGTGGGTTCGATCCCCGCACAGTATAAACACTTGTTTGTGTGGGGTAGGGTTATCTCCCTCCCCGGACCAGGAGTGCCGGCCGCTTGTCATCTGCGGCTGGCCAGGGCATGCAGGGATGCGGCCGTATGCTTCGGCGCTACCCGTGTCCCAGCAACCTGCTTCCCACTGGCGACACAGGGGGGTTTAGTGGGTATGCCCTTCCATTTCGGGAGGTGTGAGTCCCACAGACCATGTCACCTCCCCCCGGAGGTAGCATGAAGGTGCCTAATGCATTCCCCTCTAAAAAATAAAGAGCGAAAAGATGATAGGTCGCTCCCTTACATTATACCCTGTGTGGTAGTCATCATTTAATATTTTAGCACTGCAAAATGAATGCATTCTATCTGATAAGCAGAAACGATTCAGCCTAAAACATACGTGATCCACATTACTCAGAATTAGTGCAAAGAAGATTAAACACACTATGACGGCCGGTATAAATGTGACGCTGTCCATGTTTTATTATTATTTACTTAAGTCTTAAAGTGTCAAATATAAAGACAACTGTTTTAATGACAAGATCGTTGCAAATTTGCATGTGTATATAAGTGATATAAGTTGAGTAGGAAGGTTCGATGGGATGTAAGTGAGCGACTCATCATCTTTTCGCTCCAAGCCAACCTCACCTGCACGTGGAATAACAAACGAGGCGCTGGCAACCGACTGGTGGCGGTATAACCATCACAATTGAAGGCTTAGCTAAATACCACAGACCGATGACGGGCAGCAGCGTCACCGGAGCGAGAAGCTACGCCCTGCGATCGCCAACCCGCCTGAGCGTGGCGATTATGGGTATATCCTCCAGATGTTTGCCCTAAGTGGCGAACAACTGGAGAGGCCTATGTCCAGCCGTGGACTGCAGGCTGATGATGAGGAAGGTTCGAAGGCATGCCTTTCGATCAATTCGATCGATTCAAGAATCAATCACAACCAAATGAGCTATCGAGTATCGGAGCCCGGTCATGTTAGTTGTATAGCCACTTTTGCCAGCCTTCCGCCTGGCCGTGAGCTACCGTGGCCTAAGTGGAGGTCTTTGAAACGGCTTCGGACGCAGGTCGGTAGAAGTAAGGAGAATAGGGGGAGGTGGGGTTTCGCGGACGGGTCCGACCTGACTTGTGCTTGTGGGTTTTCCCCTCAAACCATGGCTCACCTCTCGGCCTGCCCGGCGTGCCCATCAAGTTGTACGCGGGACGAGCTGATGAGGGCGTCCATGAGGGCGGTTCGTGTGGCTGAATATTGGGCGGAACTAGTTTAGATTGCCATCGATACGATAAGAAGAGAAACCACCCCAGGGGAGACCACAAATGCGTTGGAAAGACGACGTGAAGAAGATCGCCGGCTCAAATTGGATGCAGGGAGCGCAAGATCGCGATGAGTGGAAAAGGTTGAAGGAGGCCTACACCAAGATGGTAGAAAAAGGCTAAAAAAGAAGAAGACGATAAGAAGAAGCCAATTTTCAAATGCTGGATGCGAGAAGCTCAGGATCGAGCATCATCATCATCATCTCAGTGGACGACGAAAGGCTCATGATGATGATGAATTGAAAATTCATTATCATCATCATGATGCCCAATAGTGGAATAGAGCTTTAATTAGAGCCATTGAGTCCTGTGTCCTAACTATCACCTGACGGCGACAAAGCAACCCTTCGCCCATTGGGTAAATCTAGAGAGAATTTGTCTCCCCTAATAAAATAATATGCGTCACTTATTAAATTATATTTTCTGTGAAATTAAGTATCTATATCAAATTTCTTGATGGTTTTCCGTAAAAACCACTTTCTTATTTCAATGTTTAGTGTACATTTGTATAGTGTAAGTCGATCCTTTCACCACCGACAAAATCTGACCAAAAAACTAAACGCAAACCTTTACTCGTCCACAAATCTCACGCCAACTGTACTTTAAAACCCACACAAGCTTAATGTTAAAAATGAATTACCAACACAACTCCGCTGCCACCCCGCCACACTCATTTTCATTTCGATGTTTTTGGGTTTTTGCGAGGAGGGGGGCGTACCACCCCCCACCCTCGCCCTATGAAAATAGGATATATTTTTATGTTTTATTTGCCGGAAGCCTGTAGCTTAGTTGCATGTTGTTTATTAGAACTTTTTATTAGTAGAACAATGCGGGTTTTGCGATGATTTGCAGTGACAGTATCATGGTGGGTAGTCACGAATGTTTGTTTTCGATCGGGCCGATTAGATCTCGTTGTTTTGAGGACTATTCCTTTGTACGCCATCTTGTGTGTCTACGTTTTGGTGGTACGCATTATTTTGTTAACTGGTTTCGCTAGACTGCCGAAGATCGAGAACAGATGAAGTTAGTGGTTCATCCGGATGATAACGTCTGTATATCTTTATCAAGGACCCATCAGCAATTACCAAGGGGTCTTAATCATCTTATTATTTCATCCCTTCTTATTGTTCGTTTATATTATTAGGCAATGATGGCATTTAAATTTTGGATACATCTAATTATTTTGAATCAAATCTCTTATTAAGGCTGAAAATGGATTATTATGCGCGTGTTTTGCAATACAAAGTATTTTTTTTATAAGAAAAATTGTGACGAAATAAATAGTTACAGAATTATTTCGACTACCTATATCACTTATTATAATTCTAGTCTGGTTTAGCTGCTTTAGACTACTAGATACGTTATCAAAATATCTAGTTCTTCTGTCAAGTAAATTCCCAATAGGAACTACTCAGAAAGCGGACCGAAAATACCTTTTCTTAAAACGATAGAGTTCGGTTGCTAATGTTATAACATCAATCCTCCCGGGACAAATTAAGAAAGTATATTATTTTTTGAATAAGACTTAGACCTTTTTTAAGACTTTCCTATAGATAATTTTTTTATAAAAGCGAAGCGAGGCGCCAAGCCGCTGCGGTAATCGACAGAACAAAACCACGGGTTGTGTTTCTCTCATAAAGGAAAGTGCTATTCATATCAACTGCCTCTGAATGACTCATGCTCAAAGAGTGCTTAGGTACCTATCATATAATTACCATAGATCATAGACTATTTCAAAATTTATGTCCAAATCTCCATACCACATATACTTAAGCTAGGAATCAGACCGATCCTCATAATGTTGCTTTACATTTGCTATTACGAATTAAAAGCAAAGCCCTAATGTAACATTACGCTCATAGCGCTTATTCCCCCCCAAATGACGTACATTTGACCTCATTCGTCCTGATGGTGGGTGATAAACTGAGATGTCGCATGCATGGGGAAGTGGATGGCTCCCGTGAATAGGGGGAGCCATGATTAGAGAAAAAATATAGGTTATATCAACGGATGTTAAAGAAGTTACATTGGAAATGTTTATCACTAATCTTTAAATATTTTAAAACAAAGATCCTTCTGTGTTTTTTTTATAAGAAGAGCTTTCAGGATGACCTCACTCCACCTGATGGTAAGCGGTCGTGAGGTCCAAAAGTTAGGTCGACAGGCACAATAGAACAAACCTATTACGCCTATCGCCCTCACCCTGAAGGCCCACTGAGATGCCGTTTCACGCCTGTCTGTCTGTCCCTATGTATGCATATATCTTTAAAGCTACGCAACGACTTTAACAAGGTTAAATAGATAGTTTTGTGTGCTTAATACAGCCATAATAAACAAATAAATAACCCAAGACATGCCACGCTGGGCCACACATCGCTATCTAGCCCCAAATTAAGCCGAAGCTTGTAGTAGACAACTGATAAACTAAAATACTTTTTTTTGGTTGATAAATACATGTGCTGTGCGGGAATTAAACCTGCGGCCACTGTGTCAGAGGCAACATTCGGTACCACTGAACCAAACTGGTCGTATATCGTTTAAAGTACTTTGCAGATCAACATCATCAGCCTATCGCAGTCCACTGCGGGACACAAGCCTCTCCAGTTGTTCGCCACTTATGGCAGATATCTGCAGGATGTACCCATAATCGCCACCCTGGGCAGGCGGGTTGGCGATCGCAGGGCGTAACTTCTCGCTCCGGTGACGCTGCTGCCTGTCATCAGTCTGTGGTGTTTAGATACGCCTTCAATTGTGATAACTATACCGCCACCAGTCGATTGCCAGCGCCTCGTTTGTTATTCGGCAGGATGCGCCCCGGGCAGGTAAGGTTGGCTTTAAGCGAAAAGATGATAGGCCACTGCCTTACATCCCTTTTATTTATTTATTTGAACTTTATTGCACAAAATGGTACAAAAGGCGAACTTAATCCTAGGAGCATTCTCTACCAGTCAACCCTTGGGTCGTGCAGAGAGCAGATTTGTTGTGCGGTGAGTGTACAAAAGGAAACACAATAAAAGAAAATACATTATTATTATTTATATAAAAAACTAATATGTGCCAGTATGCTACATAAAATATAATATACATATTTGCAGTACATATAAATCTACAAAAAATAACGCAAACATATTGTCTATTTCAATTGAGGGCGGGTTGCTAGTCATTAGATCTAATACAAGTAGCTATATACTGTCAGGCACCAACCCGTGTCTACTATGAGTACATAAGATGACAGCTACTGTACCCTGTATTAGCAGTGATCCTTACTAATCCGTACCCCTACCGCCCTTATAAATATTATGAATGCAAACGTGAGTTCGTAGGTATATTTCTTTGTACCTCTTCACGCTTTATTTACTGTGACAATCTACTCGAAATTTCGTGCACATAGATACGCTTACTAAGAAGGACATAGATTTGCTTGTATGTGGAATGGACAGAATGGAATGATCGGAATGTAATGGCTCCAAGTCAACCTCATCTGCCCGTAGTGCATCCTGCCGAATAACAAACGAGGCGCTGGCAACCGACTGGTGGCGGTATAACCATCACTATTGAAGGCGTAGCTAAATACCACAGACCGATGAAGCGAGAAGCTACGCCCTGCGATCGCTAACCCGCCTGCCAAACGTGGTGACTAAGGAAAATCCCCCCAAATGACAATGGTCATTCGGGGAGGACAGTCCAACAGTGGACTAGGCTAATGAAGATTATGTAACAAACATGATAAAGATATTTTAACCATTTTACCATCGCACTACTCGGCGCCGCGGCAGAGTCCATCCATACCATTTGGAAACTTTTCTTTCAAGAACTGTTCGTTTCCAACGAGCGTTCTTTCCGCGTACATGTAAACTCTGGAATGAGCTCCCAGCCGCGGTGTTTCCCGATCGCTACGACTTGTCCTTCTTCAAACGTGGTCTAAAGAGAACTCTTTCCTCACGGTAGGCAGCGGCTTAGCTGTGCCCCTGGCATTGCAGAGTCTATGAGCGGCGGTAACCGTTTAACGTCAGATGGGCCGCTTGCTCGTCTGCCACCCATAGTAATAAAAACAAAAGAGAAGCGATAAGTCGTAAAATATACCGAGTTCCTAATAAGGCACAGTTTATTTACCATAGCAATGGAAACAATACATATAATATTTACGTTTTTAAATCAATTGATCCCAATTAAGTTTATTTACAAAGCCAAGTAGCTTTACTGATGAGAAACAAAATACAAGGGCGGCATAAGATAATTTGCTCGCGTTATCAAAACAAACGCAATACTAAAAATATAATTTAACAAGCGTATCAAATTAGAATGAGAGTACTTCATTTCGACTTCGCAACAATATATCTGAACGGTACGGAAAAAAAAGATACGATAATTATTAACATGGGGATGTAAGATGTGTTTGGGGTCTCGTCGGTTTGTGGTACTTATTACCTCATCATCATCATTATCAGCCGTAGGGGGTCCACTGCAGGACATAGGCCTCCCCCAAAGACTTCCACAACGGCCGGTTGCAGGCTCCAGCTCCATCCTGCGACTTTTATGATGTCGTCAGTCCACCTCGCTGGAGGGCGTCCCACACCGCGTTTTCGGTCGAAGGGTCTCCAGTCTAAAACTTTTCGGCCCCAACGGCCATCTGTTCTCCTCACTATGTGCCCTGCCCACTGCCACTTCAGCCTGCCAATCCTCTGGGCTATGTCCGTGACCTTGGTTCGTCTACGGATCTCCTCATTTCTGATTCGATCTCGTAGAGAAACGCCGAGCATAGCCCGCTCCATAGCTCGCTGTGCGACCCTGAGCTTTCGCATGAGGCCAATACTTATTGCCTATTTACCTTTATTTAGGACACTCTCTATTTGGTCATGGAATGTCCTTCTAGGTCTTCCCCTTCCAACAGATCCATTCACGCTCTCGCTACATATTTTCTTGGTGAATCTACTTTCATCCATCCTCTCTACATGACCAAACCATTTAAGCATACCTTTCTCAATCCCAGTCACTACATCTTCTTGCAAACCACAACGGTCTCTTATCGTTTCATTGCTAATCCTATCGCTCAATTTCACTCTGAGCATGCTTCTAAGCGCTCGCATTTCCACTGCCTTAAATTATATTCTCGTGGTATGTAAAAGAGTAACTGTCGAGTTTCTTGCAGGTTCTTCTCGATAGAAGCTGCATTCCGAAGGCGGTGGTATTTTAATTCCTTTTTATTTACTATACTTCCTACTAATAATATAAATGCGAAAGTATGTTTGGATGGATGTTTGTTCCTCTGTCACGCATTAATTACTAAACGAATTGTAATGAAACTTTATAGTAATATAGCTTATACGTTGGATTAACACATAGGCTATCTTAACTAATATTATAAAGCTGAAGAGTTTGTTTGAACGCGCTAATCTCAAGAACTACTGGGCCGAATTGAAAAATTCTTTTTGTGTTGAATAGACCATTTATCGAGGAAGGCTTTAGGCTATATAACATCACGCTGCAACTATTAGGAGTGAAGAAATAATGGAAAATGTAAAAAAAACGGGGAAGAAATAACTATTCCACACGGACGAAGTCGCGAGCACAGCTAGTGTTTTATACGAATAATCACGCGGGCAGAGCCGCGGGCAGCAGCTAGTGTTCAATATTGACGATTTATAAGTGCCAGTATTAAGCCTATACGCATAAAGAAATTTGATTATAAGTTATTTATTTAGGAGCGTCTTATCAGTGGTAGGTACAATAGATACGAAAGTTCGTGGCTCCCAAATATCGTGACGAGAAGACATAGAGCATGGCCCGAAGCACCAGGATTGATGTCGTGCAGCCCTCATTGCGATGCTTCGCAAATGCGCCATTAGAATAAGCTAGTAGGTCGATAGATTTGAACGCAGGCAGTTTTTATTACCGTACCGTAGAATATAGGAGGATAGCGCCCGTAGCTTCTATGATGTAATAGCACGTTTAAAATGCGGTAACTTACCTATATTTTTTATGGATGGCTTTTTAATAGTTGGGATTATGTAATATTTGGGAGTTTGTTATACAATCACGTAAAAATGACGGAAGAGATCTAAATAAATAAATAACCCAAGACATGCCACGCTGGGCCACACATCGCCATTTGGACCCAAACTAAGCCGAAGCTTGTACTATGAGTACTAGTCTTACTTAAATACTATTTTTAATCGACTTCAAAAAAAAGGAGGTTCGATTGTTTGTATGTATGTTTGTCCGCGATTATCTCGCGTTTGGCTAAAGCTATTTGGATGCGGTTTTCAGAAAAGTATTTGTTACATTCAGCCTTCAGGAGAAGGTTTTAGTACTTTAACAGACTACAAAAAAGGAAGTTCTGAGTTTGAAGTCAAGTTTTTTTATAAATCTATACAATGTATTACATATACGAGTAGAAAACACAACACAAACAAGACCAATACAAGCAGACATGTTCATGATCGCAAATGTTTGCGCTGTGCGGGAATCGAACCCCAAAAGTAGGTCACTACCAAAATGAGCCATCGAGCCAGTCAAAATACATGACAATGATGAAAATGATTAGATAATAGTTCTATACAGGAGATATCTAGTACTTCGATCTATCCTGATCAGGTTGTATTGCATTCAATACTATCAGTAGTTTTAATATAAAGTTTATTTTCATTTTGAGGTAACGTATTAAACAGTTTAATAACTAAAGAAATTTTCGCTGACTTTCTATAGTTTGAAGAACTATTATAATTGGTTTATGGAGTGCCTTCGTAGTATCCGGATCATTTTCGTATTGTCTACGGTCACCGCAGATCGTAGACGAAAGCTACGACGTGCTACGGGCAAATGCTACGGATGTGCTACAGTTTTGTCTTTGAAATGCGTATCCATGTTTAAAGTATGCTGTCAATGTATAGTTATAATAAGTAAGGTAAGTTTAAGCTTGTTTAGTCTTATCTTATTGAATTCTTTTAGAATATAAGAACTTCGATTTTAATTTACGAAAAAGCTTTTGAGTATTATTATATAAGCTACTATCAAAAACCGCATGTAGTAATAGTAACCCTTAAATTGTTTAAGAAACAATACGTTATTCTATCAAAAATTTGCTAACGAAAAACTTGGACGAAGTACTTATACAAGTAGTGCGTATTCTACCGACAAATTATTCATTACAAGCGGTGCTCGGTACAAGAGAGATACTCATATATTTACTCTATTCTACTTATTAAAGGGGCTTTTTTATACAAAAGTTACTATCAAGCATAGAGCACAATTACCGAGAAGTTACTAGCAAGGAATCGAGTAGTTTTACTTTTAAAATCACAATTTATCTTTCGAAAAATATGTCTTTTCCAGCTAATATCATCTGAAGCTTCAAAATTCGTTATAACAAGAGGCAAGGGTACCTATTTCACTCAACAACACACCTAATTTCCCTAAAACACTAATAATCGCCTGATTAATCACAAAGCGGGCAATTACCTCGCGTCCGACTGTACTGCGTACAATAAAAACAGGAAGAATATTCGGGAAAAAGCCGACGAGAGACAACCATACGCATATGTTAATGATAAAAAGGGATACAACTACTCCGGCCACACAAATGAGTAGTCATTTTTCCACCAATCGAGAAATTATTGGAAAAAGTGCGGGAAATGAATTTAATATAACCGCCCACCGCCTCTTGGTAACAGAATTATTTTATATTTTTAATGTCTGAATTGTTGGCACATAGATTTTGGTAACTATGTACAGTTTTTGTTTGACTGCACATGAGGGCAATATATCAATTGACGATACGGAAGCAACAGTGAAAAATCAACTGCAGATTATTTTTTATCTTCTGTATGTTTATGTATTGATGTGTGGTTCGTTAGGGCCTGATCTGCTGATTATTGAATGGGACATTTTATTGTCGAATGGAGATATTGACCGCCTAAATTGTATTAATGTAAGTTTGTGTGCAATTTAGGCATAAGGATGAGGTTTAACCACGAATCAAATTTTGCTCCGTGGGTTTAACAGATAGAAACAAAATAATACAGCTGATAGTAAAAGTCATGATTTAGGTATGTAGTAAGAAACAATACTAAATGATATCTTATTATCAGGATTTATTTATTTAATCTTTGTATGTAGGTAATAAAGTCTATCTATCAAACTTTGTTTCCTTTCAATCACCTACCTACCATTACTGGTTTCGGAAGATACGAGTAGATAGATTTCTGACACCTTAAACAAACGAGGATTACAGGAGCTGTACATAATGACTTAGTTAAATTGGTACAATTTATAATATTAGTATACAATAATTTTCATGTGGATTCTACAAGAATATCTAATAATAATTATATTTATTTAGGATTAGTACGCTGCATTTATCAGTTTTCTAATAAAAATAGTATAAGCTTCGGCTTAGCTTGGAATTAGCTGGCGTGTGTGAACCAGCGTGGTATTTCTGGGGCTATTTATTTGTTTTCGCAAATACATAGTTTGAAAAGTAAAAGTAACAATTTAGCACGTAACCATTTTTCACTAACTTTTGCAATACATAAGTACAAACTAAACCATGTCATTATGGTCTGGCTCGGTGGCTCAATTGGTAGTGACCCCTGCCTTCTGAACCAAGGGTCGTGGGTTCGATTCCCACCCAGGACAAACATTCGTGTGATGAACACTTGTGTTTGTTCCATGTCTGGCTGTTTATATTTGTATTTAAGTATTTATTTGTGGTACCTTCGTTGTTCTGATACCCATAACACAAGTGCTTAAGCTACTTACTTTAGGATCGGAGCAATGCATGTGATGTTGTCTGATATTTATTTATTATATTTATTTATTTGTTTAACTTAACCACTTACCTTCTTCGAATCGCTGCTTTGCACAATGGTGGATATACCTGGAGACAAGATTTGATGATTGTTAAAACATTTTTAGTTCACATTTAAAGAAGGATACTTAAGTCGTAGCGATCAACGGAAACTCCTCATCTGGGAACTCGTTAGAGTTTATCTTCGACAGTGTAGCTAGTGGTAAGCTAGTGGTAGCTTCGACGATTTGTAAGTGTTTTTCATAAAAACCTATACAAATAAAGATTATTTTGACTTTGACTTTGACTTTGATCAGTATGCGGAAAAGTCGTTGCCAAGGTTCAGTTTTAGACCACCAAGGTGGCAACAGGCTTATGGCACGCTTGATGTGAAGCCACTACAGCAGTCTTTGCCGATTCGGACATAACGATTCTTTAGATAGACCCTTTGGGATGCAAGGGAGCGGCCTATCATCTTTTCGCTGCAAGCCAACCTCACCTGCACGTGGTGCAACCTCCCGAAAAACAAACGAGGCACTGGCAACCGCCTAGTGGCGGTATAAACATTACAATTGTTGGCGTTGCTAAATACCACAGACCGATGACGGGCAGCTGCGTCACCGGAGCGAGGAGTTACGCCCTGCGATCGCCAACCCGCCTGCCCACGTTGCGCTTATGGGTATTCCAGATGTTTGCCCTAAGTGGCGAACAACTGGAGAGGTCCAGAGGACTGCAATAGGCTGACTTTATTTTATTATACGACATAACCCCTGATGGAAAGCGAAAGAGAAACCCAAGTCGCTGTGACAACAGGCAAGTAACTGGTTAGTGACCTCGTGGGCTCGTGGGGGCTAGCCCCCCACGAGCTCCGGAAACCCTACTCACCGGCAGAAACACGACCCAGAGGTCATTTGGCTGCGGTATTGTGTGGGATGACTGTTTAGATGGGAACATGAAATCATAATCTGTAGATAGATTAGATAGTTTAGCCTTTCTGTAACAAAAGTAATGCGTTCCCGAGGTCGCAACACAAAACTAACTGCGCACATACAAGATCTATACTAACACCGACGTGTCACGTCGCTATGACAATTATTATCGCACAGTTTAGTTAATACACAATTCACAGACGTACTGCAAACATCCGAGTCTAGTTGAAACAGATGGCACATTCGCAAATTCTAATAATGCGCAAACGCACGGTATTTGCACAGGTGTGCGCGTTTCGCGGCCTTAGCGAACTAACTATGGGTTGTGGCACAGTTTTCTGCTATGTGGGTGAAGTTATTGTTCTAAATGTATTACAGTATCAATTGCGTAATCTATTACGAATGGCTTTATAAGAAATTACTTTCTCTAATTTATCGCGGTTATCACTACATAGTATAAAAAAGGTCGCTTTTTCTGTCCCTATATCCCTATGTGCGCTTAAGGACCGGCGCCCATGATCGGCATCGGCACGACTGATGATTTTAGGTAGCAAATAGCAATATACTATAACATAATAGCAATAAAGTAGAAATTTCCGTGATATGTGGTCGTAAAAACAAAAACACCGCTTCGGTATGCTTGAGGCTGCTGTATTGGCAGCCTTGAGCATGCTTCGGGATGCTTCGGCATCCTTGGGCATCATTCGGTACGGCGCCGGCGCCGAGGCAACACTCGGGGGATAGCGACGATATTAAGACGCTTCGGCAAGCTACAGGACAGTCATCCTTAAGGACGCCTCGTCATCCCTAAGAACGTTGCAGCATGCCGAAGCATATTTGCCGATAGTGTGCGCTTGCATTTAGGATGCCGAAGGATCCTTTTCCTTGCCGATGCCGATAATGGGCGCCGGGCCTTAATCTTCAAAACTACGTAACTGATTTTGATGCGGTTTTTTTAATAGATAGAATGATTCAAGAGGAATGTTTATGTATAATGAAATACCCGAAGCGTAGCGAGGGCAGGTCACTAGTTTTAAACATAACAGAATTTTTAAGAAAATCGAAACCGACTTCAATGTGGTGAAAAAGAGACCAACTAGGAAGTACACCCTTTTGAATAAAAAAAGAATTTTCCAAATCGGTTCACAATTCTTGAAGATATTGTGGTAACAAACATACAACCACAAAAAAGACAGGTGAATTGAGAACTTCCGCCTATTTTTTTTTAATTTGGCTAAAACAAAAATAGGGTTAGATGCGTACAAATTAAGGGTTCGTTATTATGTCGGTGTCGTAAAGGAATTTCAGACAACGGTCAGCAGCGTTTACCTGGGTACAGATAAAACCTAATGCGGTCACCAACACGCTTGTTCAGCGTGGTGAATAAGGCTTAACCCCCCAAATGATAAAGGGGAGGAGAAGCCTATGTCCAGCAGCGGACGTTTTCAGGCAATGAAATATCACACAACATCACATCATCATAATCAGCCCACATCAGTCCACTGCTGGACATAGGCCTCTCCCAATGCTCGCCACTTCGATCGGTCCCGGGCCTCTCGCAGCACTTGCCACATCACATACATTGGCCCAATCCCAGAGTAAGTAGCTTAAGCACTTGTGTTATGGGTATCAGAACAACGAAAGTACCACAAATATAATACTTAAATTCAAATATAAACACGCAGACACGGAACAAACATAAATGTTTTTTCCCACTGTCAATCCTCCCAATTCCCACTCGGAATCGAATCCACGACTCTGGGTTCAGAAGGCAGGGGTCACTACCAATTGAGCCACCGAGCCAGATGATGATGAATTTAAATGAATTCCATTCAATCATAATATATTCAAATTAAGGAAATCGACAGCGCCTTTTAAAGAGGAACATATACGTACAAATAATCCTGTGAGTAGTACTCATATAAACATACAAAAGTCAGGAGCTTTCGCCAAAGCTTCCCAGTACATAATTATAACATAAGATACATGACTTAAAACAGAATAGATACTTATGTATCGGAAAATTACTAGAACACTCCCCCTACGGTAGGGTGGCCACCGAATTCGTAGTATGTATAGGATAAGATGTATTAGATAATCATGTGAAGGCGACTAAACGAATTTTAGGAAACGGGTAGGTTATGCCGTTGTATGCAAAGCTGTTGTTGTGTAAAGTTGTATCATTTGAATGCATTACTTGGAGCCTACCTATTCTCCACATAAGCAGGGTACAACGTCATTGGGCACACTGGTGCATGCTCAAAGAAGATTTATTTCATAAATTCTATAAATTTATCACTTAACTTGTAACAATAACATATTTTTTTTACCTTAAAACCCATTATATGATAAAAATAAACAAAAAGAAAAATCGTCGATTCTTATCGTTTCCTACCCGTACAATTTAGTTAAGAAAAGTAATCCTCCCCTCTCCTACTTTGCCGTGCCCGGCAGGGTCCATAACTGTACTTTAGTTCTAAGTAACTACTTTGTAACATCATTTATACTTATGGAGTGCAATAAAGAATATGAATATGAATACCCTTCAAATAATTTAACTTTGGTCTTTGTAATTAATTAATGTTTATGGCATTTCATGTTTGAAATGTTCATGTCAAACTGTCAAATTTCTGAATTAAAAAGGTACCCCATTCTAAATGCAAGAAAAAATACATACCTACTTACTATAACATACATAATGTATTTATTTAAGTATTTTTTTTTATTTTTGTTTAATTTTTATCGAACTCTGCAGCACACTACCTACATTTATTTCTGCTTAGCCCAATGGTTGACTGGTAGAGAATGCCTATGCGGCATTAAGTCCGCCTTTTGTACACTCTTTTTATTGTGCAATAAAGTTTAAATAAATAAATAAATACATAATATTCAACTTGTAAGGAAATGAGTTATGAAAAAATATCCAAAGAGATACTTTCCTATTCAAAACTTAACGCCTGGTCCCCCCACCCTACACGATACTTTCAAGAGAATATTATGAGTGAAAATTTTCCTCGAATCTTAGACGAATATTGAATAAGACAGAGTCGACAGCGGGTGACGTGTGAACTCAATGTTTTGCCTACAACGCCGCCATATTGTTTGTATAAACATCATTCTAAGATGCTTAATTGGCTGAAAATTTTCTTCAGTATGGTTTGTTAATTTTTAGCAGCGCTAAACGCCTTAAAACGTAATGCTATATAATATGCTTTTTGCACAACGACTTCAAACGGATTGACAGATAGTTACAAACGGGCCTGAAGGTCACCTTCCATCAAGTTTTTTTTATAGTACCTCGACACGACTTCCCTACGCCTGATGAAAGGCGAAAGAGAAGCCCAAGTCGCCGTGACAACGGACAAGTAACTGGTCAGTCGCCATCGCCATGTCGGCTCAACCCTACCCTTCCACCCCGGAAACCCTACTCACTCGCAGAAACACGACCTGGAGGTCATTTAGCTGCGGTATTCTATAGGGTGGAAGTCCTTCCCGGACGGGGGGCTCAATTCGAGCGAAGATTCGCTATGCCCTACCTCTCTTGTGATCACTTCACACCAATTATCACAGGTGTGTTTCCAAAATTGTTGGCTCGCGTTTTGAGGGTTCCTAAATCGTATCCATTTTGAAAAGTCGGCTTGGAGCAAAAAGATGATAGGTCCTTACGTCCCAAAAGAGAGGTAAGTAGGGCATAGTAATCTTCGCTCAAATTGAGCTGTCCGTCCGTCGTATAGAATACCGCAGTTAAATGACTTCCGGGTCGTGTTCCTGCCGGTGAGTAAGGTTTCCGGAGCTCGTGGGGGGTTGGGGTTGGGCCGGCATGGCGGTGGCAACTGCTATCAGTTGCCACCGCCATGCCGGCCCAACGCTTTTTACTTATTTTATCTGTGTAACAGACCAGTTTCTTGCCCGTTGTCACAGCGACTTCGGCTTCTCTTTCGCTTTTCATCAGGCGTAGGGAAGCCATTATGTCGAGCTACTAAAAAAACTTCGTTCTTCTTCCTCATCCGAGTGATCGGTTCGACTCATCTGGCGCGCGCTGCTCTGAGCCGATACCCGCGACATTAGCGCGGAGGTCCCCCTAAATTATTTCGACATATGCAAATTTGTGCGCACCTACAGATGGTGCCATAGAGTAAGGGACAGAGGGGATCTTGGCGGTGAAACGAGATCTTAATGCCTTTCCAACAGTAGGTCTTGTAACAGTGGTATTTTCCAATTGTCACAATTTTGGGCGCGTCTTCCAAATTGAAAAAGGTTCTTTATGTCAATTATTACACCGGGAATATTATTGTACCTTGAAACTTCGGAACTGAGCTCTAGGCGAAAGCCAAATATAGGTAAGGAACTGTAAGCGTATGGTTAAAAATCGACAAAAAATCTTTTAGAGCCTTACCAAATCTTGGCATAAGTATACTCGTTAGTCTATTTCAAAGAAAATTAGTACCATACAGACCTATTATTAGGTAAGGTATTTGTCAAAAAGTCCACAGGATTGTGAGAGACAAGTAACAGAATAAAATATATATGCATGAGGTTAATGCATATTCTACAAACGTTATATTTATTTATTTTACATTTTCTTTGCATTATGGAGCCCTATTCACCTATTTTATTATCTTCATAAAAATTTTACTTTAATCTTTATTCTCTTATTTACAATCTTAAATATTTTGTACAATATTCTATTAACATAATAATTACTTCAGTAGCCCTGCTTAGTCCAAGAGTAACTTATCTTGCTTCCACCGTCCTTTCGTCAAGTAGGCAGCAACCGCTTCTCAAACTGTGACAAGAACATCCCTACCTCCCTAATCTTTGCTCACACACCTAGCTACATACGCGTCTCCCAAAAAACGGAGCGGCGCAGTTGTAAAATTGTCTAACTACCCCCCGCGCGCGCTCATTAGATACGGCGCGTGCGTGGGGCGTGGGGGCACGGGTCGCGGGGCAGGTCCGAAGATATGTGACGTCACGGGATGGTTTGAGAAGTGGTGGCTGGTAGTTCCTCTTATTATTATGACACGGTTTAGAGAAGTAAAAAAAGAATAGCATGAGATGGCGTTATCTCATGCTACAGATGTAGTATGGATGTAGAGGAGCTCGGTGGCGCCGCGGTCTTGTACGCTTAACAATGAACGCAACGTTGTGCAACCATTGGCGCGGTCAATCCGATGATGGGTGACCAAAATTTGACACCGATTTCCTCCGTGCTTCGGAAGGCACGTTAAGCTGTTGGTCCCGGGTGCTATCTTTACCAACTCAGATAGCAGTCGTTACATCATATCAGAGATGATGATAACTCTGACGCCTAAACTGGGAATGGGTATAGCTTACCCTAAGTGTTGCTGAGGTCTGATGGCAGTCGCTCTGTGTAAAAGCTTAGCCCTTGCCAAATCTCTCAGTTTGGGAAGCCGACCCTGAGACAATCGGGAACAAGGCTAGGATGATGATGATGATGAGATGGCGTCATCATCTCACCCTATAGGTATTGTAGAGGACAACTAAGGTAATGTCAGGAAACGGGCAGCTTATACCTGTACAAACGAAACCTACTGCGGTGACCAACTCACCCACCAAGCAATGAGGCCTCTTTCTCCGTATCATATAAATAATAAAATAAATAATAAATAACCCAAGACATGCCACGCTGGGCCACACAGCGCCACCTAGCCCCAAATTAAGCCGAAGATTGTACTATGGGTACTAGACAACTGATAAACTTACTTAGATATTTTTTTTTGTAAATAAATACATAGTATAAATAGAAAACACCCAGAACAATACAAACAGACATGCTCATGAACACAAATGTTTGTACTGTGCGGGAATCGAACCCACGACCCTTGCCTCAGAGGGCAGAGGTCACTACCAAATGAGCCACCGAGCCTGTCAAATATATCAATCATCATCATCCTATTGGAGCCCACTGCTGAACACAAGTCTTTCCAGTTGTTCGTCGAACATCTGGAGGCTTGACCATAATCGCTAAACTGGGCAGGCGGGTTGGCGATCACAGGGCATAGCTTCTCGCTTCGTGACGCTGCCCGTCATCGATATGTGGTATTTAGCTACGCCTTTAATAGGGCATATGCATGCAAAATAGTTTCATGTATTTACTAATTTATCGTAAATTATATAAAAATATATACTACGAACATTGAAAACCAAATCGAAATTGGCTGAAAAATGGGCGGGATACAGTCGCTGAAAGTAAATATTTTTCTATGGAGTTTGTATGGCGCACACGGTACGTGACGTCATCCGCCACGTCGGATCTCTCTGTCTAAGCAATAACTGTAACGCTTTATAACTCGCTTAATAGAAAGATAATTTAAAAATTCTTCAATTTTATGTATCTGGAAGATAAAAGTTCTCAATAAATTCATAAAACAGTCATGCATATTCCCTATTGTGATGGTTACCGCTACCACCACCAGTCGGTTGTCAGAGCCTCGTTTGTTTTTCAGGATGCATCGATGGCAAGTAAAGTAAAGGCTTACATCCCTAACATATCTCAGGACCAGTCCACTTATCTCACCCGTGTGCGCTCACGCACAGATCGCGATACTAACCCATGTTCATCTCTTTCTAGTTTTCAAAAACCCCCTCCTACTCCCGCCCCACCCGCCCCCCACTCCTAATTCCTTACATATTTAAATTCCACTTCCAGCCTCGCTCGGAGTCTTCATATTGTCTCCATATGGTTTTCGTATGTTATTTTCATTCGTTATGTTTCGTTTTACATTCTTGAAGGGATTAATTTTTATCATCATTTTAAGCGTACGTTGCGCGTTTTGGAGATATCGTAAATTGTTTTTAGCTGGGGAAATAACAATTTTTGTATGTGAATTACGTACATAGCTGGTATGATTAAAAAATATTACAAATCGTTGGTAACTTTGTTGCGTTTGTGTATTGTGTATCCTTCACATTTCATGTTAACATTAGGTATATTCTTCACAGTGTTTTATTTAAACTCACCGCACACACATTTGCTCTCTGCATGAACCAAAGGTTGACTGGTGGAGGAAGCTACGCCCTGCGATCGCCAACCCGCCTGCCCAGAGTGGCGATTATGATTATATCCTCCAGGAAGGAACTACTGGGAGGCCTATGTCGAGCAGTGGACTGCAGTAGGCTGATGATGATGACGATGGATAATCCCATCTCATCACGTGGGTGTCGTAGAAGACGACTAAGGGAATACCGGGACAAATTAAACCTACTGCGGACACCAATCCGCTAAGCGCGGTGACTAAGGCAGATTTGAAAATTATGATAAAGTCACAGTCCACTGCTGGACTCTGTCTCTCCAGGTGTTGTCACTTTGGGCCAAACCTGGAGGCTTTACCCAAAATCGCCGCACTGGGCAGGCGGGTTGTCGATCGCAAGGCGTAGCTTCTCGCTCCAGTGACGCTGCTGCCCATCATCGGTGTGTGGTATTTGGCAACGCCTTCAATTTTGTTGGTTATACGGCCACCAGTCGGTTGCCAGCGTCTCGTTTGTTATTCGGCAGGATGCACCACGGGCAGGTGAGGTTGACTTGGAGCGAAAAGATGACAGGCCGCTCCCTTACATCCCAAGTAAAAGTATCTAGATTAAGTCAAATCAGTCATTCATTCAAGGAGAATCTGACGATACAGACAAGAAGGGACGGGGCGGGTGATTTGTTGTTGTAAGTCAAAACAGTTTTTCTACGGACCTTACTACTTATGTTTAACTAATAAAAACCAATGTAATTTCAGTTAAACTGAGTTAAACTTAGCCAAGCAACAAGAAGTCCTTATTCAATTGTTATTCACAACAAAAACAGCTGCAAACCGCACTGCAACATTGATAGAGGAAAACTAGCCCAATTGTTATTCGAATTAGATCTCTAACCCTTGGTGATAAGGTGTTCTATGTTCTCGCAGTAGTTTTCCCCAAGTCAATCCAGCCCTTTTTGCTGGAGGCGATGATTTATGCCCACATGTCGGCTTCGCATGTAAACACGAGTCTCGGTTAGAGAACTTGGGAAATATAAAGAACAGGCAACTTTTATTGTTGCAATGATCGCGGCGTTTGACGGTGAACGGTGAATTTGGTTCGAAGTCAAAAATTAAAGTCAAAATAATCTTTATTCGTATAGGTTTTTAGGAAAAAACACTTACAAATCGTCAAAGCTAGAAGCTACCACCGGTTCGGAAAGCAGCATTCTACCGAGAAGACACCGGCAAGAAGTTCGTTTTTATAATTTATCATCACCATCATCATCAGCTTATTGCAGTCCACTGCTGGACATAGGCCTGTCCAGCTGTTTGCCACTTACGGCAAACATCTGTTGGCTTTACCCATAATCGCCGCGCTGGGCAGGCGGGTTAACGATCGCAGGGCGTAGCTTCTCGCTCCGGGGACGCTGCTGCCCGTCATGGGCCCGTGGTATTTAGCTACGCCTTTCATTAGTGATAGTTATACCGCTACTAGTCGGTTGCCAGAGCATCGTTTGTCGATCGCAGGGCGTAGCTTCTTGCTCCGGTGACGCTGCTTCCCCTGGTTGCCAACGCCTCGTTTGTTATTCGGCAGAATGCACCATGGGCAGGTGAGGTTGGCTTGGAGCGAAAAGATGATAGGCCGCTCCCTTATATTCCTAGGGAGGTATATAAGGGAGCGACCTATCATCTTTTCGCTCCAAGCCATCCTCACCTACCCGTTATGCATCCTGCCGAATAACAAACGAGACGTTGGCAACCAGGGGAAGCAGCGTCACCGGAGCAAGAAGCTACGTCCTGCGATCGACAACCCGCCTGCAAAGCGTGGCGATTATGGGTATATCCTCCAGACTTTTGCCCTAATTGGCGAAGAACAAGAGAGGCCTATGTCTAGCAGTGAACTGCAATAGGCTGATGATGAGTCTTATTACCTAAAAACGAAATGAATGAAGCTTGCACGAATAGCCGAATAGCATACGCCCCAGTTTTTGAAACGGGCCGAACCGAAGGATTTGCATGACGATCAAAGTGGCACCGGTCATGAATGGCCCGCACGCACTATGTGCCCGTAAAATAGAATAAAAAAACACCCGTACACTATACCGTTTTTTAATTGAACCCGCCCGAGAGCGAGAGTGAAAGGATTTTTAGGACTTTTTTTTATCGCACACGCAATTCAATGGAATATTTTAGGCTTAAAATACGGGTACCATTCGCTGTTAGATCTAAAAAAAGAATGCCGGGACGCCGATGCGTTTTTCCGAAGCTTTTTTCGTTGTTTGTTTTAAAAAAGTGAAAACGTGTCTATGGTTTATGAACGGCGATAGTGGCGCCGCGGTAATATTTACGTGGGTTATTTTTTAGCTTTTTTTTCGGCGACCGTGGCCGACTGTGGAATAAAACTAAACGCTGTTATATAGATGAGTTTTGCTCGTATTTGATAGTTGACCTTGCTGCGTTGATATTGTTTGAAGGAACTTTTGCTACTATTTTTAACAAGCTTCATCCCGCGGCTTTGTCCGCATGAATATCGGTGGTATGTGAAATGATCCTTATAAATCATAGCCTATGTGTTAATCGTGAAGTGACTTCGGTCTCACTGGGATCACTCAGTGTATAGCCAGACCTGTACCTCGATCTAGAGTTAGACTTCAGTGAATAACTGGCGAGTGATTTGGTTACTGAACTGTTATCGCAGCGACTTGGGTTTGGACGCTTAATAGCCATTAAGGTCAAAGCCTCTTCTTTTGGTCGGGAAAGTCTTTATGCGTACATCAGGGCACTGGGTTTGGGACAGGTGGTCGAAATGGTTGAAAATATATGTAAAGAGCAACTATTAAAAATGTTGTGTGTACAGTTAAAGTTTTGCTTAAAAGAAAGAAAATATTATACTCAATTACCACCAAAATACGCTTCAGTGATTAAGCTACGGATATGAATATTAAAAATGGAAAGAAATTGAAATGTAAATTTCCTTTCCTCTGCATTATTTATTTCTTTTTTAAAATTTTCTTCTGATGAAGTCAACATAAATACAACAGGGAATAATATATTTCAAAAATGTTTCCCTATATTCATAACTAGCTGTGCTCGCGACTTCGTCCGCGTGGAATAGTTATTTTTTCCCCTTTTTTTTACATTTTCCATTATTTCTTCGCTCCTAATCGTTGCAGCGTGATGTTATATAGCCTAAAGCCTTCCTCGATAAATGGTCTATCAACACAAAAAGAATTTGAAAATTCGGACCAGTAGTTCCTGAGATTAGCGCGTTCAAACAAACAAACAAACTCTTCAGCTTTATAATATTAAGTATAGATTTATTGTAAAATGGACAAGATATAGTATGAACAGCAAAAATAACATCAAAATTTGAAAAATGGACGTCAGTTATTTAATTAAAGAAAATATAATGACCGATCTTGTTATAAATAACCGATCTTTTTACGGAAGTAAATTGGCGAGTGAGTAATCTGACGTCATATTACTCGTACTCATCGGATCTCTATGTCTAATTAATAATTATTATATTATACGAGTATAACGCGGTAAAAAATTAAATTTATAATTTTCACACTTTCGAAAGAACTACACGAGTTTCCTGCCGGTATCTTCTTGATAGAATGCCGTATTCCTAACGGATGTAAGGGAGCGGCGTATCATCTTTTCGCTCCAAGCCAACCTCACCTGCCCGTGGTGCATCCTGCCGAATAACAAACGAAGCGCCGACTGGTGGCGGTATAACCATCACAATTTAAGGCTTAGCTAAATACTGCAGACCGATGACGGGCAGCAGCGTCACCGGAGCGAGAAGTTACGCCCTGCGATCGCCAACACGCCTGCCCAGCGTGGCGATTATGGGTATATCCTCCAGATGTTTGCCCTAAGTGGCGAACAACTGGAGGATAAATAATAATACTGGCTGCGGTAACCGCTTAACATCAGGCGGGCCGTAGGCTTGTTTGCCATCCAGTGGTATAAAAAAAAAAAAAAAAACTGGAGAGGCCTATGTCCAGTAGTGGACTGCAACGGGCTTATGATGATGATGATGATGATTCCTAACCGGTAGTAAATTAACTTTTACAATTTGTAAGCGCTTATTACACCTATGCTGATAGCAGATAATTTCATTTCGTTTTATTGTTATTATTATCTCTGAAATAGAGACAAATTATTTTCTATGGCTTTGACGACAAGTTGGGTTAGTAGTGAACTATGCTCTGAGAAAGTGGTCGTGGGTTTAACCCTGCACAGTTAAAACATTTGTGTGCATGAACATGTCTCTTTGTCTTGGTCTGTGTTTGCTATGTATGATATTATCATCATCATCAGCCTATTGCAGTCCACTGCTGGACATAGCAGGACTAGGACTTAATTGTTTCTTCTTAGCCTAAAGGTTGACTGGTAGAGAATGCCTACGCGGCATTAAGTTCGCCTTTTGTATTCTAATTTTTTTATTGTGCAATAAAGATTAAATAAATAGCCAGAGTGCTATATACATAGGTATAAGTATTTATAAAAAAAACATTTAAGAAACATATCAGTTGTATAGTACCCATAGTACAAGCTTCGGCTTAGTCTGGGACTAGATGGCGCTGTGCAGCCCAGCCTAGATTAGGTTATTTAGTAAATGAGACCTAAAATATGACTTCCCAATTTCCGCATTTCATCGAACGCACAAAATTATTAACCAGGCAGCCGAAAGTCCAAACGAGCTATTCCGGGCACAAATCAAACCAGCCATTCCGACTACATATCAAATTATTCATCTTGCATCCGAACTAAGGCAGCGCGGATGATAACTCTAACACGACACCGCCTGTAATAAAAATTATATGCTCCAATTTACGATGGCAGGGGGGTGAGGCCCCAAAAAATACCCCCCACCCCCCAATTGTGGGATCGAATCCCGCTAAACGAACGGGCGAAAAATTTCGCGTGGGGTGGCCGCGAGTGAGCGCGATACATTTTTATTCGCATTATCCTTTTCTAACGAACTATGAGGCGGGTATTTCGGCGGTAATTATTAATTTTATTTTCGCTTTTGTGTGCGTCCCGTTTCGCGTGTGTGGGATTTTTAAAATTCAAATTAACGCGAGTGATGTCGGAATGGTATTATGTTTGGTTGTTCGGATGTATTATGGGATTGATGAGGCTGCAAGTTGCCAGACTATTGCCATTTTATATTATAAATGACGATCTGAATGCTGTTTTAAATGTGACTGGGATGAGGCAATATGGTAGGTAGGGTTGACTGCCTGAAATAGGAGATGTCATAAGTACTCTATGCAGAAAGTCAGTTTAAGATTTAATTGGGTAGGATGGAATCCATGACAGATCTATTTTAGTGTTTTTTTTTTAATATGTATGGACTTTAATTGAAGAGAAGGAGAAAACATGTTGTGCCGATCCCACTTAGAGCGTGATAAGAGCAGGAGAATGATGATGACGATGATGTATGGACTTTAATTCATATAAATCTATGCGCGGAAGCCCAAGATCGATCAAAGTGGCAAACATTAGGAGAGGCCTATGTCCAGCAGTGGACTGTTCGAGACTGATGATGTGGTGGCTTGAGCTGTTATAGAATCAAATTATACTCTTTAGAATCTTCTAGTCATTTAGACAAGTTGTCGGGAAGAGATTGCTTGGCCTTAAGACAGCGTAATTTGTACAAGAAATGTCTATGACATTAAGTCAACTGTATAATGTGCAACAAAGAATATATATTCTACTAATTTAGACGTTTCTTGTCCTCTAGATGTCTTCGTAAAGGAACTAGACAAACTCTCTCGCTAACTTGTCTAGTTTTATTGCCAAGGTTCTGAATGAATAAGAAATGTGCAAGTAATTCCGTGTTTCTGAGATATAATACTATAACTCATGATGACACAATATATTACATGTAGATATAAATAAATAAAATAAATAACCCAAGACATGCCACGCTGGGCCGCATAGCGCCACCTAGCCCCAAACTAAGCCCAAGCTTGTACTTTGGGTACTAGACAACTGATAAACTTACTTAGATACATTTTTTTTGTAAATAAATACATATTATACATAGAAAACACCCAGACCAATACAAACAGACATGTTCATGCACACAAATGTTTGTAATGTGTGGGGATCGAACCCACGACCCATGGCTCAGAAGGCAGAGGTCACTACCAATTGATCCAACGAGCCAACTGGAGAGGGTTATA
Organism: Conogethes punctiferalis; assembly: GCA_031163375.1. Taxonomy (NCBI): domain Eukaryota; kingdom Metazoa; phylum Arthropoda; class Insecta; order Lepidoptera; family Crambidae; genus Conogethes; species Conogethes punctiferalis. The sequence continues at coordinate 1,710,487 of CM062091.1, read as the reverse complement.
GTCCAGCAGTGGATTACGATAGGCTGATGATGATATCTTATATCTTGACATCGTTCTTGTGTACATATAAAGAAACTAGTTAATTCTCATGACTTCGCTCGCTGTGACCGATTTATACGAGTACGTACCCCTACCATTCAGGTCATTGGAAATCCATTAAGTTTGTCATTCATTAGTAATCAATAAAATACGTTTGCCAAGTTATGAAGAGCTTGTGGGGGGTTAGGGTTGGGCTGGCATGGCAGTGGCAACTGACAGGTAACTGACCAGTTACTTGCCAGTTGTCACAGCGACTTGGGCTTCTCTTTCGCTTTCCATCAGGCGTAGGGAAGCCATTATGTCGAGCTACTATAGAAAAAATAATTGGGATCTTCTTGCAAACAGTTACAGTCAGTACTTCATATACACATAACACAACTACAGGACAAAAATCAACCTGTCCCGAATGCTAACACCGGAAAAATCAAAGGGAAACGTCGTAATTACCATAATTGCGGTAACGAGAGATGTTACTCAAAATCGATACATTTGAGGAGCGAGCTTTTGGCAGAGACAAGCTAGACCGGTAAGCTTTTAGGAATGTCTCGTTTATCTAATGATAAGATAGAATTGAATAGAAAGACATTTCAATAAATAAAATACATAGTTTATATCTTCTTCTATACATATAATAAAAATGTAACGAATCGCTGTCTGTACATGGAAGATATATGTGAAAAAATATTATGGGAGGCCTTTATTAATGCAATAGTACCCAAAACAATGATTTTTGGAATTTTTGTCTGTTTGTCGGTTTGTCTGTTTGTCGGTTTGTCTGTATGTTTGTGCACGCTAATCTCAGAAACCGCGTATCCGATTAAGATGCGGTTTTCACTAATATATTGCTGAAAGCTTCCCTTAACATTTAGTGTTTGTTTCATGTTAATCGGTTCATAAATAAAAAAGTTACGCCGATTTAACTAATCACGTCGAACCTGCTGTACGTTTGCGCGGGTATATAAAGTGCGCAGAGATCTGCGCTGCGCCGCTGCCAGCTGCCAGGCACTGGGGGTCATTAAAATCACTACCCAAGAAACTATTCCACGCGGACGAAGTCGCTGGCACAGCTAGTCTGCAAATATATTCACTGGTAACGCTGTTGCATGTTAAAACTTTTTTCCTGCTGAGAAAAAGTGCTGCAAAAAACAACAGTTAGCCTTCTTTATACATATGTAACTAGCGACCTGCCCTGGCTTCGCACGGGTGCACATAAACCTTCCTCTTGAATCCTTTTATCTATTAAATAAACCAAAATCCGTTCCGTAGTTTTAAGGATATAAGCGTTCATAAGGATAAGAAGAGAGAGTTAAGAGAGGTAGGGCATAGCGAATCTTCGCTCGAACTGAGCTGCCCGTCCGGGGAAGGACCTCCACCCTATAGAATACCGCAGCCAAATGACCTCCGGGTCGTTTTTCTGCTGGTGAGTAGGGTCTCCGGAGCTCGTGGGGGGTAAGGGTTGGGCCGGCATGGCAGTGGCAACTGACAGGCTAACCAGTTACTTGCCAGTTGTCACAGCGACTTGGGCTTCTCTTTCGCTTTCCATCAGGCGTAGGAGAGCCATTATGTCGAGCTATTTTAAAAATAAAAAAATATACTGAAAAAAAAGCGACTTTGTTTTCTATACGTACTATGTAGTGTAGTGCAACAGACTATCATGTCCATGTGATATTGTCGTTCAAGTTATCTTGTATATTCTAGTAACTTTTAGACATTATGCATGACCTAATGTGCATGACATGACATAACACATGTGTAGGTAAATTAACAATATGTAGCTATATCTTCTTAATATATTCACATTTTACCTAATTCAATAACTTATTTATTGATGACCCTTACCAACTTAGATAGTCCAACAAACTTTATTAGAATTAACTACAAAATAATACTATCTTGCTATCTTACCTGCCCTACCCAGTCTAAAGGTTGTCTGGAAGAGATCCCTAATAGCGACAAGACCATCTAAATTGTATAACTTTGTAATGTACCAGGTGCTTTTGTGGTACCTTACATTGATTCCCTTGAGCATTAAAAAATACGTTAGAATTTAAATCAAAAACAAAACATATACATAATTTCAAGGCCCATTCCACGATTCCCCTTCTTCATAACTTGGCAAACGTATTTTATTGATTACTAATGAATCACAAACTTAATGGGTTTCCAATGACCTGAATGGTAGGGGTACGTACTCGTATAAATCGGTCACAGCGAGCGAAGTCGTGAGAATTAACTAGTTTCTTTATATGTACACAAGAACGATGTCAAGATATAAGATATCATCATCAGCCTATCGTAATCCACTGCTGGACTATAACCCTCTCCAGTTGGCTCGTTGGATCAATTGGTAGTGACCTCTGCCTTCTGAGCCATGGGTCGTGGGTTCGATCCCCACACATTACAAACATTTGTGTGCATGAACATGTCTGTTTGTATTGGTGTGAGTGTTTTCTATGTATAATATGTATTTATTTACAGAAAAAATGTATCTAAGTAAGTTTATCAGTTGTCTAGTACCCATAGTACAAGCTTCGGCTTAGTTTGGGGCTAGATGGCGCTGTGTGGCCCAGCGTGACATGTCTTGGGTTATTTAATTGTTCGCCACTTAGGGCAAACATCTGGAGGCTCCCATAAATGCCACGCTCTGAGCAGGCGGGTTGCCGATCGCAGGGCGTAGCTCCTCGCTCCGGTGACGCTGCTGCCAGTGGTATTTAGCTACGCCTTCAATTGTAATGGTTATGCCGCTAACAGTCTGTTGCCAGAGCCTTGTTTGTTATTCGGCAGCATGCGCCACGGGCAGGTGAAGCTACGCGCTGCGATCGTCAACCCGCTTGCTCAGCGTGGCGATTACGGGTATATCCTCCAGATGTTAGCCCTAAGTGGCGAACATCATCATCTCGATGGCTGGCGATCCTCGACTGTACGTTTTATGAGGAACTTCTTGCCTCGCGCCTCGGTTTTGTGGAACCAACTTCCTGCGACAGTCTTTCCGAACAGCTACGACTTGGGAACCTTCAAGAAACGAGCGTATTCATATTTAAAAGGCCGGCAGCGACCTGCGGGTGACCATGGGCGGTGTCAACTGCTTACCATCAGGCATCACACTTGCTCGTCTGCCGCCTTTCGCATAAAAAAAACAACTGGAGAGGTCTATGTCCAGCATTGGACTGCAATAGGCTGGTGATGAAGTATTAACATTTTTATTCAAATTAATATTGACATTGTAATTGCATGTAACTTTTGTGTGCAAATAAATGAAAATTAATTATTATATTGCGTGCTAGCAGCGAAAATGATGTCCACTTAATATAAGTACTTGCACGCTGATTTTCATGTGACTTATCAGTATAGTGTAAGTTTGACAGGCTCGGTGGCTCAATTGGTAGTGACCCCTACCTTCTGAACCAAGGGTCGTGGGTTCGATTCCCACCCGGGACAAACATTCGTGTGATGAACACTTGTGTTTGTTCCGTGTCTGGGTGTATATATTTGTATTTAAGTATTTATTTGTGGTACCTTCGTTGTTCTGATACCCATAACACAAGTGCTTAAGCTACTTACTTTGGGATAAGAGCAATGTATGTGATGTTGTATAATATTTATTTATAAAGTGTCTATGTAATTCAGAGTCCTTTACCCAGTTTGTTACGAGTAACCTAAATCTCTAACAAGGCGCGAATCACCCCGCATCGAGGCAACCTTTACCGGATTATTGAATAAGACGCAGTTCTCAAGACGGGACCAACGACCGGCCACGCCAGCTACGGCGGCCACACGCGGCTACGCGCGGCTACGAGCGGCTACGAGCGTAGTACTACGCCGTAGCCGGCTAAAAACAATATTTTGATACGCTCCTAAATTGCGTTGAATGGTGATTCGGGTGAATTTTGTATTTCAACCTGCCTGTAGCGACGATGTTATATTTTAACTAGAAAACGGTGTTTTTATTCGAAAACCAAGCTATTTTAGGTGTCTTCTCGGAAACTGTGTTATTGGAACACGATAAATTATACTGTTTTTTTTATAGGTGTAGGTTAGAATCTGTGGAAACTACAGGTTTTGCCAATTTTGAATTGTTGACATCGAAATGGCGTTAATTTAATTTGTCGATGGTGACACATTCATCATTAATTTAACAATAAAGATGTGAACTAATAAGCCAATTAATATTTTGCGAAATAGTGATTTCACACAATAACCGAATAATACTTATTTGGTATAACAAAGGTTTATTTTATTTTCTTTATTAGGTAACAGTTTACAAGAATACATTACCTACAACTTATGAGTTTTGACAACTAACTTATACGTTAATCGTGTTCATGTCGATGCAGGAGCAACCGAGGAAACACCCAAGTGTTTTCTAATTGTACGAGTACGGTAATCATTCAAGATGCGTTGCTTGCTTGTCTGATATCCACATGACCACGGGTCACTTTACTGCCTCAGGGCAGATGGAGCTACCATAAAAAAACGGGGCTGGAGATCACCTGATGGTAAGTGATCACTTCTTCTTCTTCTTCTGGCAAGGGATGTAAGGGAGCGGCCTTTCATCTTTTCGCTCCAAGCCAACCTCACCTGCCCGTGGTGCATCCTGCCGAATAACAAACGAGGCGCTGGCAACCGACTGGTGGCGGTATAACCATCACAATTGAAGGCGTAGCTAAATACTAAAGACCGGTGACGGGCAGCAGCGTCACCGGAGCAAGAAGCTACGCCCTGCGATCGCCAACCCGCCTGCCCAGCGTGGCGATTATGGTTATATCGTCCAGATGTTTGCTCTAAGTGGCGAACAACTGGAGAGGCCTATGTCCAGCAGTGGATTGTAATAGGCTGATGATGAAGTGATCACTTCAGCCCATAGACACCGCAACACCACAGGAATCACAGGCGCGTTGCCAGCCCTTGAGAAATCTGTAAGCTCGCTTTTTGTAAATAAGTCGTATCCATTTAAAAGAACCGTTGCACAAGACAGAACGCGCAGTTGTCTACGCCCCAATTCGGCCTTAATGTTGCAATCAAAAATTCAAACACACAATCTACCTAAAGCAGATTCTACACATCATCACTTAAACATGAAATATATTCTCATACCTCTTTGTGTTTTTTTCAGAGCTCCCAGCCCGAGGGCGTTAGCCTCCCATCCAAACAGTGTAAGACTCACGAGCGTACGTAAAAAGATCTCGCAATTAATTCTTCCTGTTCTGAACTAAAATTGGGTCACGCAAGTCGGTCAAGGGAGCATCCAATCCTATGTTTCTCGCTCGTTAAAATTTGATGTTAATATTTACATCTTGCGAGCTTGATATATTGTTCTTTAATGTTTTCACTTCCAGAAAAGCTTTTTACGGGCTTGAAATTGGTGTGGTTACTTTACCAAAGGGCAAAGTCTTCAATGGAGGCATTAGGCACACTTCATGCCGAATCCGGGAATAGTGGTTGTGGTGAGGGACACCTTCCAGACTGAGAGAGCATACCCTCTAATTCCCCTGGGCTGTGTTGCTAGTAGTTATAAAGACATTTTAAGATTATCTTCGATTGAGAAGGAGTTGAATATGGATATGTTTTCTATGGAGCATAGCCCACGGCGTGGAAGAGTCACTGTCTTCAGTAGTACTAAAGAATACTATCTTCTTTAAATATAGCTTTTTAAAGGAAAATATGCTGTTCCTCTTGTAAAATGAAAAACTAAATACAATTGGTGGAATATTAATAGACATGGACGCATTATACCACCACTTGTGAACCAAAAAGTTGTCAAAAGGAAACTTCCGCACGATTCTAGTAGTTGAATGAAGTATCTTTAAAGGCCGAGAAAAGTATTAAGTAAGCATACTTAGATTATGATGAAGAAGTAACATAATTGACTGCATAAGTAGAAATTTCAGTATTGAGTTAAAGGACTTATAAAAAAATTGGGTCCTACAGAATGTACTTGGGCTTCTCTTTCGCTTTGCATCAGGCGTAGGGAAGACATTATGTCGAGCCACTATAAAAAAAATGTACCTACTTTTATATTCATAAATACTTTCGTGCTGTGAGTAGGAAAGGAAATAGTTGGTAATATCTGAAAATTCAAATATTTTTCAAAATTAATATCCTTAAATAATGTAGAAATAGGGTAATAAAACTATATGTTGTGCTCTACATTAAATTTTGATAATTATACAAGGACTTTATAAGAACATTATGAAACTTAGTAATTTAGAAACGTTAAAATAATAATCACTATACCTATGTTTTTTCATACTTTTCTGAGCGGTTTCAGCAAGAAACACAATGTTCATTAGTATTAAATTAATGATTATTGCAATATTTAGCATCGTTTAACTTTTGCGTCTACAGCTTTTTATTCAATAAACGTGGATGGACTTTTGCATTTGATATTTAAGAAAGTCTTATTCTAATCTTTGAAATATACCTTAATACGGATCCTAATTATTTACTACGAGTATTTACGTTATGGATTATTTGCCTGTCTGTATTTTCTTCTTCCTCCTTAAGTGTCGAAGAATCTAAATGAGTTCCAACCAGTAATCAACCACATTAGGGTCTCACATGTTTTACTAAGTAGATAGATATCGGCAAGATTCGGTATCAAGTTAACTGGTTATTTAATGACTATATTCAAATTTAAGGTTAATCGTAATTACAGATTTTTTTATTTGGTACGGAAAGTGAAAATATTAAGTACCGATTTTGTATTTCATCTTTTTGAGAAAACTAGTTTTAGAGGGATCAATTTGGAGTCAAATGAAAGCCTATGATTTCACGACTTTTTCAGTTATTAAAAAAACTTTTTCATAAAAAAACTCTTAACTCGTACAAAATAAATGAGTTTGGTAGTGACACAAGAGAAAACCTACTAAAAAATTCGGTATTCATTAAATTCTCTTTCATAAAAAATGTATTGAATATCAGAAACAGTATGTGTTTCCTTTATATTCACAGTATAATAGTGTAAATAAAGTTTACATATACTCGTATATGTTAGCATAAAAATGAATCTACGCGAAAATAAAACCCACCCAAAAATATACATTATGTACTGCCTAGTAAACAGCCCACATAATAGTATACGCCCCAATGATAAAAAACACACATACAATTATATATCTCTTAAAAATCCGATATTGAATCACACACACGTAGGCACATGTGTGCGATAGGCGTCACAATACAAGCCTGATTAAAAATCATGACATGCGCAGAATAATTTTAAAAACTACCGGAGGTTGGGTTAATTTTTAAGTATTGATCAAAAATTGCGTATACGTACATAGGGGTGGGCGGCGGGATGCTGGGGGGTGGGGGCGCCACCCCTGTGCGTATATTAGATGTTTTTTGTTGGGAATTTGTCATTAGAAAGTTCTGTGTAATGTGGAGGCTGGGAAACGGACTTGTTTTCGATTTTGCGTTCGTTTTGCTGACGGCATGGCGGGGTGTAGTTAGAATTTGATTTGATGTTTAGGCTTCGTAAAGTTAGCTTAGATTTCTATTAATTATCGAATGAGTACTTATTTTTGAGGAGTAGGAGGGAGGTACCCGCTTTAAAATCTCTCTAAGGATAGATTTTCTCTATTTAATATTACTTTCTTATGAAAATCAGGAAGATCTTTTTAACTAAGTCATTATTTTTAGACTCGTTGTTGTAGATAAACATTGATTTAGGCGGCAACGTAAAAAATGGAACTTCAATTTCCATTTCAATTTCTTTATTTGCTTAGGTAGGTACAGTGCAGGTGTTATGACAATGTATGAACTTATGACTTAGTCACCTTTTGGGTATTGCAAATAGGTGCGAGGACAGCAATTCTTAAACTAATTTTAAACATTTAATTGGATCATTCATTTGCAAGACAACTACGGTAAAATTCAAAATTAAACATGTTTTTTCATCTTCATATATATGACTTGAGACTTGAGAGGCACTTATATCGTCAGATACAGTTCATGGATCATTCATTTGCAAGACAAGTACGGTAAAATTCAAAACTAAACATGTTTTTTCATCTTCATATAGACTTGAGACTTGAGAGGGACTTATACTCGTATACAGTTATACTCAGATACAGTACAAATAATAAGCCGTCTACTATGAAACACGCTCACCCTGCAAAACCGTTTTGCTCCTTGAACATCGGAAGGTTATATTTCTCGGAGAACAAGGAGCCCGGCAAAAAGTATCATAGTTAGCCGTTCGCACTATGAAGGTAGAGGTGAAACGCGCTGTGCGCTGTATAACTGAATAATTAATTAAAAAAATCAGGTTTATAATAGAATATTTAGAAGATGAAATTATTTATTTAAATAAGTTATGTTGTTACACTGCAATTCTAGGTTAAAAATTAGATTTTGGTTAACTGATTCCATAAGACTATAAGGATGAAGTAAAAAAATATTATGAATTTAGTAGGTAAAGATGTGACCTACAATATTTATAGTCAAAATCGTTATTAAATTTGATTTACGACATAATTGTACCAAACGAGTTCTATGTAATCACCAATAATAAAGCAGTACGTACTATTATTTATGTATTCTTCGGAATTGTATGAAAATGGTGTTCATTAATAGCAGTATATTTTGTTACAACATAATTCCATGGTGTAGATTTGGCAGACGGCCCGTAACTCGATATTAAACATATTATGAGATGTTAAAACTACATTTTGTAGATAGATAACTTTTTTATTGCACATCAAAACAATTAACTAAGACCTAGGTTCAGTGTTTAATAGAATAGAACAGAATAAAATCAGAGACTTGAATAAAATCAAATCGTCAGTACAAATGAAAATAATTGTACTGCCGGCTTCGGAAGTTTGCTTCTATCGAGAAGAACCAATAAGACACTAGATTCTCTATAGTATCACAGCTGGACACAGTGATGTCATAGTAATTAAATAAAAACGTGACGACCTCATCAAACTCTATTTAATTACGAACTTCAATTAAAATCGAATCAAAAATATAAGTGCTTGTTTCATATAGAATTGAAACAAGCACTTATAAATGGTCAAAGACTGTTGAAATGACTCTACCACCCAATTTGATGTCGCTTGTCTCGAGAAGAACTAGCAAGAAACTCAACAGTTTCTACTTATTATAACTCATTTAATAGAAAAGATGTTTTAATGAAACTTCGACGTTATCTAGTAGTAGGTATACTATCTAGACAATAAATGATTTCAACAAATCTTTAAAAAAATCGGTGACTGTTCTCTATTTAGTTTGTTTATTAAATCTTCTCATCTAACGTATGAAAAATAGAAAGTAATTTAATTTTAACCTAAAATAACAGTTATCCATAGGATTTCCGGGTAAATCGTACTCATCTCGCAAATAAAACAGAGAACAAGCCGGCAAATTCGTTTTACAACCCTCCTAAAGAAAAACTAGGATATTCCGGCGGCATAATAGCTCGATTCCTTCGTCTACGACGCATTTCCCCGAATCAGTTCCCGGCCCCGTCTTCACTATTTCCCTAATAGTCCAATTTCCGTCTAAACGAGTCTGCCTAAATATTATTTTGAGGTAAGGCTTTTTTATGACTTTTGCTCAAGGTGCATGTTTTTGTTACGTGAATTCAAAGATGATTTGATACACTTACTTTATCAAAAAATATGTTATTTTTATCAAAAATTACATACATTTAAAAACAAAGTTTTTCTAGTTGAATTAACCAATTTGACATTCATTATAATTGTTTACAATTAAGAGAGGTAGGGCATAGCGGTGGCAACTGACAAGTAACTGACCAGTTACTTGCCCGTTGTCACAGCGACATGGGCTTCTCTTTCGCTTTCTATTAGGCGTAGGGAAGCCATTATGTCGAGCCACTATAAAAAAAATGAAAAGGGATAATTAATAGTATTATCTACCGCAAAATAAGTGGTTAGTTAAAAAAAAATCTAGTGTTAAATGAATTAATGTTGGATAACAATTGAAATGAAAATTCAAGTAGTTCCAAGGAAATACCACACATTTTGTTGTAATTATGTAATTACAGACTTAAAAACAGTGCTTAATTATCAGAATCGTATGATATTACACATAAAATTCATAACTTAAAATCAATAAAGTTGTTAAATGCGAATGTGTCTTTGGATTAATGTTTGTTACTTATTTATGCATAAACTACTAAACAGATCTTAATGAAACTTTACAGTAACATAGCTCACATATTAAATTAATACAGGCTATACTCGTACATTTTAATAATTTCGATAATATAATCTCAGATGTCATCGATATCACGCTTCAACTATAATTAAATGGAATAGACTTCGTACCAACAATTAGATAACTATATAATTAGATTATTGCATTATAGGGGCACTTTAGTAGTTAGTTTATCATCGGCCTGCAAACGTCCACTGCTGGACATAGGCCTCCCCGTGACCATTGTCATTTAAATAAATAACCCAAGACATGCCACGCTGGGCCACACAGCGCCACCTAGCCCCAAACTAAGCCGAAGCTTGTACTATGGGTACTAGACAACTGATAAACTTACTTAGATACATTTTTTTTGTAAATAAATACATATTATACATAGAAAACACCTAGACCAATACAAACAGACATGTTCATGAACACAAATGTTTGTACTGTGCGGGAATCGAACCTACGACCCTTGGCTCAGAGGGCAGAGGTCACTACCAAATGAGCCACCGAGCCTGTCAAATTTGAAGGATTTGTCTTAGTCGCCACGCTTAGCAAGTTAGATAGTAGTTCGTTATTCAACTACTTAATAAAATTAGTGCAATTTTGGTATTAACTACACAAATCTAATCTTTTCCTTAAAATTTGGTACACATTTTCTAATTACTATCCTTTATCAGTAATACCTATACCAACCGAACGCACCTCATCCGCCATTTTCCTTAATCCCGCCGCCAAACGACTCTCCAGTATCAATTTTTAATCCGACTCCTTTGAATAGGAATCGAACGTCGAAAATCATTACGTACGTACATTTCCGCACACCCTAAACACTAAGCCGACCCTCCAAAAAACGAAATAAAACCAACGCGAGAGTATTTTCATTATCTAACCCTGTGACGCACAGCCTCCCAAAAACCTACCTACTCGTATATTCATTTCCGTTCTGTTAATACCGCATACTTTTAACTGTCTAACTAGGTGGCCGGGGGGCGCCACCGTCCCCACACCATCACTACTTACACGGTAGGCACAACTTTTATAATACTACGTACTCGGGCGCTTTTTAACGAACACCCCTGGGGGGGCGCCACCTGCCACGCATACCGAAAAATACGCAAAACGGTTGGGGGCGCCGCCCGCCCCCCTGGTTAGAAGTACCCGTATTTTGCGTATTTTTAAATTATTCTCCACATGCGGCCGTGCTGTTTAGTTCCATCTGAAGGCTTTTTTTTTCGACTGGCACGCGTATTTTTTTCTGTCGAGGTACTAATTCTATCCAAGTGTCGAGGAGTTTTGTAGCAACCTCAAAATAGTTGAACTCCTTAATATAAATGAGCTGTCACTTTAATGAAACAGTAGCGGTTCTCTCCCGCTTCGCTTCGGGTTTCAGATAAACATTAATTGATTTTTATTTCACATTATAGACGTTTTAGTAAGGATCCCGAATCATTCCTAGCAATAAATAGAGCCTATGTTATTCAGGGTGATTGTAGATTTCCAATGGTGAAAGAATTTTTGAATTTGGAGCCGTAGTGTATTAGCTTATTCATTACAAACTTAGATAGTTAGGTATATAGAAAAATACAAGTCTTTCCTCTTTGTAATAATAAAAGAGTAGATTGACGTTTTATACTGGTTAAAAATATAAAACTGTAAATAGGTAATTTACATTATTACATTTGGGAGAGTGGTTAAAGATTTTTATTGTGATTTTTTTTTTATTTATTTATTTTAGATTACCAACGACTGCTAGGTACATCAAAATAAATCCTTAATTATAGCCTTAATACTATTACACAATGCACAGTCTCTTATAGGTAAGCAACTTTGCCTTTCTGCACATCTTCTATCTATATCTATACTTATAATAAATCTAGAGAGGTCAATTCTGTACATCTTAACTAATATTATAAAGCTGAAGAGTTTGTTTGTTTGTTTGTTTGAACGCGCTAATCTCAGGAACTACTGGTCCGAATTGAAAAATTCTTTTTGTGTTGAATAGACCATTTATCGAGGAAGGCTTTAGGCTATATAACATCACGTTGCAACTATTAGGAGCGAAGAAATAATGGAAAATGTAAAAAAGAAACGGGGAGAAAATAACTATTCCACGCGGACGAAGTCGCGAGCACAGCTAGTACACTATAAAGTTATTACTTAAACCAAAACAATCTGAACTAAATAAACAAACCAACTCCAAAAGCTACTCAAATTGGTCCAAAATCAGGTTTTTAAATTTCTTTAATGACACAGAATGGATGTCTATCTCTGTTCTCCCCCCCCATGCATTCATTAAAGAGACGATGAGTGATCACCCATCCAACTCATTTTAATGGAGGTATTTAGGTTACAATAGTATACAAGAAGTAATTGAAGTTATATGAGCGTCACCGGAACAAGAAGTTACGCCCTGCGATCGCCAACCCGCCTGCCCAGCGTGGTGATTATGGGTATATCCTCCAGAGGTTTGCCCTAGATGGCGAGCAGCTGAAGCGGCCTATGTCCAGCAGTGGACTGCAATAGGCTGATGTAAGGGATATGTATAATAATAATATGAAAAAAGTTTTAATTAGAATAAATTGCTTCGAACCACACATTAAGATTTTACAGCCGGGGATTTTACAGCATTTTATTTTTAATAAATAACGTAAAATTTATTGTATTTTTCTATTTATATTGTGCCAAATGTATGTTATTAGATTATTTTATTGTATTATGTATGCATAAATGTATCTTTGTCTCCAATTACTGATTAAATGTTTTTAATAATGTCTTTTCAGTAAAATACCTCTTCTCCTCTACCTGAAGGTAGAAGGTACTAGCTACAATACGTCTAAATGTTTTCATTTTATATGCAAAAAGAGTATCTATCCATCTAATTTGATGTCTCTATATCAATAAACAATTTAAATACCTCTCCTTCAAACCACAAATACATTTCTACGTCCAACAAAGTAAAAACAATCACACAAACTAAACCCAAATCATCAAATAACAAAAGTAGAAGAAGATAAGAACTATCCCAAGCATCTAATTCAATAAAACTCTTATTTTCGTGCAATAAAAGGGAATGGCAAAGCCAATTGGGTAGTATCAGCCCTGTCACTTACTTAAGGGAAAATCCGTCTTGAAACATCATAAGCATATTTTCTCTACCGAAAAATAAATATACTAAAACGCTATGAATAGGCAAATATTGCGGAAGGAACCGTCAGATAGTTTGTTTTGCATACAAGCGATACACAACCTTATTCGGAAGGTTTTTAGGTATGTTATGAAGGGTTTTTACATTAGAATATGTTTTTTTAAGGTGAGTTTGTTTGACAAGTTGCGGTACTGACGTGACATGATGTTACAAGTTGGTTGAGATGTAAGCGATAAACTTACAAAGTCGATTACAATTTTGTTGATCTGAAATTGTTGGGTTATTGAAAAAGTTGGCGTTTGTATCGTAAGACTGATATACGTTTTAATTAGGATAACACTTTGGGACACTTTTTGATAAGTCTGAAAAGATGAAACAAAACGTTTTCAGATACGTCACTGTTTCATCAGATAGAATAAAAGAAACAATTGAATTACTTCAATTAATTTCAAACATCTTTATAAGATAAATCTAACCATTCAAGAGTTAGATGTAAGGGAGCGCCCTATCATCTTTTCGCTCTAAGCCAACCTCACCTGCCCATGGTGCATCCTGCCGAATAACAAACGAGGCGCTGGCAGCCGACTGGTGGCGGTTAACCATCACATTGAAGGCGTAGCTAAATACCACAGACAGATGCATGGCGGCAGCGTCTCCGGAGCGAGAAGCTACGCCCTGCGATCGCCAAACCGCCTGCACAGCGTGGCATAAGCCACGTGGATTTTGGGTAGTCATATATGGTATGTCAGTCAAATGATGAATGATGATGATCATACGTCATTGTTTCATAAGATAAATAACCCAAGATAAATAACCCAAGACATGCCACGCTGGGCCACACAGCGCCACCTAGCCCCAAACTAAGCCGAAGCTTGTACTATGGGTACTAGACAACTGATAAACTTACTTAGATACATTGTTTTTTTTTTGTAAATAAATACATATTATACATAGAAAACACCCAGACCAATACAAACAGACATGTTCATGAACACAAATGTTTGTACTGTGCGGGAATCGAACCCACGACCCTTGGCTCAGCGGGCAGAGGTCACTACCAAATGAGCCACCGAGCCTGTCAAGATAGTATAAAATAATCTATTTAATTACTTCAGTTAATTTCAAACATTTCTATTCCTAACCCCACAAGTAAAATATACACCGCGTAGCCGCTAATCGTAGCAGACACTACGCTCCGTAGCACACATGCCGGCCGTAGCACGCACGGCTCCTTACACGCTCTATAACTGCAAGACTTCACCTCGTGCGAGTTTGCTGACCGAGTTCAAACAGGCGCTTTGCTATCGGTACTAAACCATTTTGAGAGAGCGATTTTGCTCGGAATTTTTGTGAGGCGCTAGTTATGGTTTTTTTTAAACCTTATTGCTCAAAATGGTACAAAATTCGTTATAATGTTAAGAGCATTCCCTTCCTTAAATACGTAACATAGGTCGCCAAATATGGTTGTTAGCTTTATTAATAGATGGGGGAACTGGTTAATAACATTAATTCAATTAAACTAAAATAATTATAATTCAAAAATGAAATGCTATTTATTCATTAATTAAACAAATTAGGTATATATAATAAATATTTTTATTTTGTTATTATTATTATTTATTATGTAGGTATGTCCGAATTTAATGTGTTCTTGACTAAGCGTAACTATTTGTTAATTTTAGGAAAATCTGTTATTGGCCTTATTATTGTGTAACACTATTATTTATTCGCTATATTGTAAACGCTGTTGATTTTCTAATAAATAAATAAATAAATAAATTTGTATGTAAGATCCCTACATGCCTTGATCTATTGCATAAGATCCTTACATGCATGCCTCCCTACACGCATTACTACTACTACAATAATTGAACCGAATTTGCGAATTCTTATTTTGCTATTATCAGTAAAAGGTTCATATTTAAAGGGAAAAACGGAGAAAATTGTTAATGTTAAGAAATTTTAATGACTTTTGAAATTAAAAAATTCGAAATTATACAGTACCTACTAACCTAATAATATATTTTTTGTGCTTTTTGCGATGGGACCACAATCAATCAATTAGACTATAACAAGCTTGCACCAATCTTTATATATGAGTAAATTTAATGGCATAGCTTCCCTTTGCTTAATGAAAGTGAAGCCCAAGTCACTGCAGCAATGGTTAAGTAACTAGATCAATCACATGTCAGTTGCCACAGCCATGCCGGCATGTAACATAGCTCTGACTACCTATATAAATAAATAACCCAAGACATGCCACGCTGGGCCACACAGCGCCATCTAGCCCCAAACTAAGCCGAAGCTTGTACTATGGGTACTAGACAACTGATAAACTTACATAGATACATTTTTTTTTGTAAATTAATACATATTATACATAGAAAACACCCAGACCAATACAAACAGACATGTCCATGCACACAAATGTTTGTACTGTGTGGGGATCGAACCCACGACCCTTGGCTCAGAAGGCAGAGGTCACTACCAATTGAGCCACCGAGCCAGTTATATACAGACACCGACTGAGGCCGAAGTTACTCCACGGGTAACTGTTCCCTATAAACGTTTTGAGCTATAAATAATACCAATTCACCATTTTCTTCTAATCTGTGGACATCCAACGAATTACAAGCTATAAATAAAAATTTGTATCAAACATTTTCCGACTGTTATCTCACTCGAAACATTTTTGTCGCGAAGTATTTTTTAAATAAATGTGCATTGGGAATTGGCTACGAAAATATTATGCTATAATTAGAAATATAAAGTGGTGTGTAGGACGAGTGCGTAGAGTGCGGAAGTTTGCAGGTTCGATTTCCGAATTTGGAATTAACCTTAGTCGTAATGGCATCTACTTATATACGCATCACATGACATTTACGTTGCTTGATCACAAAGTACACTTGTGTTATGGGTATCAAAACACAAAATATTATCATCAGCGCACAAACATGAAACTAACACAAATGTTCACCACACGAATGTTTGTCTGGCGTTGGAATCGAACCCGCAACCCTTGGCTCAGGAAGCAGGGATCACAACCGAATGAGCCATCATCAAACTTAACGCTCTATTTAATTAGATAATCATATGCAATAATTAGTACATCATCATCAGCCTATTGCAGTCCACTGCTGGACATAGGCCTCTCCAGTTGTTCGTCACTTAGGACAAACATCTAGAGGATATACTCATAATCGCCACCCTGGGCAGGCGGGTTGGCGATCGCAGGGCGTAGCTTCTTGCTCCGGTAACGCTGCTGCCCGTCATCGGTCTGTGATTTTAGCTACGCTTTGTATAATAATTAGTAACTCAATATGTACTACCTATTTGTAGCCCCACACCTAAAATATAACTAAGGAAAGATACGAGAGGTTTTCTATTTAAGTATTACCTAATTTCAAGTCAACTGCAAGGTGGCAATAAAGAATCTATCTATCTACATATATAAATTAATAGGCTTAAGTAACTACATGACCTATCTATAATTAATCTACTCATATGTTGTTAAACTAGTATGACGTAATATTTGTAGCTCTACCCCTACACTTTAATTCCGTCTTCGGAACTCTTTCTCTTGAAGGGAGAGGTTTTCCACAGTACATCATCATCGTCATCAGCCGTATCCGTCCACTGCTGGACATTTGCCTAATTATTAACCGACTTCGAAAAAGGAAGAGGTTCTCAATTCGTCTGTATGTATAATATTTTACTTCAAGTTTCAAGTAATTTGAACAGTTGCGATAAAAAGTCTATATAACTATAATTTCTTCTGTTTTTTTTATAGTAGCTCGACATAATGGCTTCCCTACGCCTGATGGAAAGCGAAAGAGAAGCCCAAGTCGCTGTGACAACTGGCAAGTAACTGGTTAGTTACCTGTCAGTTGCCACTGCCATGCCGGCCCAAACCCTAACCCCCCACGAGCTCCGGAGACCCTACTCACCAGCAGAAACACGACCTGGAGGTCATTTGGCTGCGGTATTCTATAGGGTGGAGCTCCTTCCCCGAACGGGCAGCTCAATTCGAGCGAAGATTCGCTATGCCCTACCTCTCTTAAATCCATCTACATGACCTATCTATCTATTTATCTACACATTAAGGTCGCTACACGGGTGCGTTCGGTAGTTTACGAGCGAGCCGCAGCCCGCTCCCTACGGCTCACAATCTGGCCGCTATCTCAGCAATCTTCGAGGCCTAAATAATAAATTCGACATTCCCGGCCCGCTCGAGTCACACAAACATCGGAGTAAAACAATTTATTACAAAATGTAAACAGGAAGAGCCGTATTTTCATTTAGAATACGATTTCTCGATGCTCCCTCCCCAACCCACGGCATAGACGAAAATACCCGGTTATGATTAATTCCAAATGCGCCTCGCATTGATCAAGAAACCAGCTTTTTACTCCAAAACTACCCACCCCCCTCCGGGAGCGAGCGGGACTAATGCAGCCTCTTGCCTCTCGCTCTAAAACAAAGATGCTAAAACTTCTTTCGCTAGTATGAAGATTTTAATTTCATATTTTTGACGAAACGGGTCTAATTTTCAGCGGTAGCTCAAGCCAAACGAGACTCTACGCAGACACGATAGAGCTTACAACGGCTCATGCCACGCGCGCACTTGCATCCGTTTTCTAATTCGGAATTAGTTTTCGAAGTGAAAAGATACAGTCCGTAAGACTGTGTGCGTTACGGTTCCGCACCTCAACTATATCGTCAACGTTTTAAGATTCAAATTGGTTTGTGTTCCGTTAGCAAGAAATAATTCTCCACTTGTACCCCGAAATTAGTCGAATGAGGAGAAAGGGGTTCATACGATGGGTGGTTTTAAAAGAAGAAGGCAAAAAGGTGGGGATAGAAAGATGCGCAAAGACTTAGTTCCCGCGGGGGGGTTGGGGTGTTATAAAATATATAATTCTATACTTACAATACTTGTAAATACGGACGCGGAAGTAGAGGGCGCGATACGTCTTGGTACTCGCGTCTCTTCCGCGTGGGCTAATTTGGTTAAGTCGCGTTAAGTGATGCGTTGAAGTATGTTTTATCATGTACTTACTTAAAAGTGATTAAGGCTCGAATTTCATACTTTAACCTGTCATAAATGTTTAACATAAGGAGTAACCGAATTTATTCTGTAATGTTTTAAGATATTTTTTAAGGTTGTAAAAGACAGAAATTTTTAGACACAGTAGGTAGAATAAGATTTTGAAGGGCTTTAGTAAAGTTAGTGATGAACTAGATACTGAATGTATCAAATAATATAAGTCTTTGATTGATTAGAGAAATAATATAATTAATACACCTAACAATGGGTGCCAACCATCTGATCACAAGAAGGGTTTCCCTTATATTGTAAGTATTACAATATTGTTGGCTATACCCAGACAGTGAAAAAAAATGTAGAAATGTTCGTATCTTGGCAGCATTTTAACTTGCAGCTAAGTTTTACTAAATACTCAACAGGCGCCTCATAAGTCTTTAAGATCGTCTCGTCGTTAAAACGTGGGAAGCCTTTTTTACCTATGACTTTTAGTGTTAGCACAAATAAAATGATCATCATCAGTCCATCTCAGTCCACTGCTGCTCACAGGCCTGAGCAGTTGTTCGCCACTTTGGGCAAATAAATGATACCTACAAAGATATTATTGCTTTCTTGCACAATCAAAAAATAACATATTCGCCATCGCATGTTCCTTACAAGTATCAAACGTGTATGGCGGCGTATTCCGCTACATTCGCTGATATTTAGTCGCGAAACGGGATGTATTATAAGGCGGTAGTTGTTTAAAATAAGAGCAGGGACGGACTTAGAGACGTGGCTGTTGGCGCCGGCTGAGTTAAGGGTTCGATTCCGGTTGGTGCCGTTTTTTTTTGGATTTATGAAAATGGTGGGCGATTGTTGACAGGTTGTAGAAACGTGAAACTAGCATTGTTGAAATATTTTTAGAATCTTTGCTCAAATTATACGTCAATTATGTCGAAATTTTTGAGACAATTTTATACAGTTTAGGTGATCCCATTTAGTAATAGTTATGGCGATATTATGGTTAAATTTAAAAAAAAAATTGTTCTTCATAAAAATGTTAATTAAGTTTTAAAATAGCTAGGTTATTAATTTATTACTTTAGTTGCAAAATGGTGGTGACTGAGGCAAATTCCCCCAAATGACAATTGTCATTGGGGAGGCCTGCTGTGTCGACTGCTTACCATTAGACATCACACTTGCTCGTCTGCCGCCTCTTGCATAAAAAAAATGGTAAGTAAGTATGTAATGGTAATCATTGAATCAAAAACGCAAAATCAAAATCCCTGTAACCCCTACCGTCTATAAGATTTTTAGTACAAGACTGAAAAAAATACATTTAACTTAATACTTCACATATTTGGCACATTGTAGTAATTTTAACACTTCTCAATAGTACTAAAATCCTCAATAACATCACGGAAGCACTATACCTAATAAATAAAACATTTTAATAACCGCAACGGAATACGTTACGCAAGCATCGAACCTGCGCTAACGCCTAACCCACATGGAGTGGTGCCAATGCATGCCCTTACGATTTCGTGCCATATTGTGCAGGGAAACTGTAAGATCAACAAAGTATCTTGCCATTATTAAGGGGTTAGGCATTCGTTTTCTTGCCAAGGTTATATCATTTCTGTGATGAAACCACAGAAATATATCTAGATCTTGATTTCAAAGAATTACTAATAAAACGTGAATATTTATTCGAAATCTGTATTATGTACTAGAATCATCACTAATCAGTATAACACAAAGCCGCTTTCGTCTGTCTGTTCATACATAAGTATTACTTCAATCTTTAAAACTACGCAACGGATTTTGATTAGGTTTTTTTATTGATATAGTGATTCAAGAGGCCGGTTTATAAATAGGTATAATACATGCATAATATAGTAGAGAAACGCTGATTACTCTATTTTATTTATCTTGTAATGCTTCTTTTGTAAATAAATACACATTTTACATGGTAAACACCCAAACCTGTACAAACAGACTGTACACAAATGTCAAAAAGAAAGACATTTATTTTAATTCCTGCTCTATTCTTTTCCTCCCAAAACTTATTTTTTACTGTTTTATTACAAACTAGCTGTGCTCGCGACTTCGTCCGCGTGGAATAGTTATTTTTTCCCTTTTTTTACATTTTCCATTATTTCTTCGCTCCTAATATTTGCAGCGTGATGTTATATAGCCTAAAGCCTTCCTCGATAAATGAGCTATTCAACACAAATAGATTTTTTTAATTCGGACCAGTAGTTACTGAGATTAGCGTGTTCAACCAAACAAACTCTTCAGCTTTATAATATTACTAGCTGTGCCAGCGACTTCGTCCGCGTGGAATAGTTTCTTGGGTAGTGATTTTAATGACCCCCAGTGCCTGGCAGCTGGCAGCGGCGCGGCGCAGATCTCGGCGCGCTTTATATACCCGCGCAAACGTACAGCAGGCTCGACGTGATTAGTTAAATGGGCGTAACTTTTTTATTTATGGACCGATTAACATGAAACAAACACTAAATGTTAAGGGAAGCTTCCAGCAATATATTAGTGAAAACCGCATCTTAATCGGATACGCGGTTTCTGAGATTAGCGTGCACAAACATACAGACAAACAGACAAACAGACAAACCGACAAACAGACAAAAATTCCAAAAATCATTGTTTTGGGTACTATCGCATTAATAAAGACCTCCCATATTATTTTTTCACATATATCTTCCATGTACAGACAGCGACTCGTTACATTTTTATTATATGTATATAGAATAGATATATAGATTTAAGATTGTATAACGAGATATTATTATGAAGGAGACGTAAAAACATTCCAGCTACAAATAAGGCCTATCCGGAGTCATAGGACGAGTGAAGCTACGTATGTTTTATCCACTCACTAGCTTTTGCCCGCGACTTCGTCCGCGTGTTTAAATTTATACATACAAAAGTTTTTTCCCGCTAACTCCCGTTCCCGTGGGAATTTCTCAAAATACAGCCATAACTAAACTTTATATTTACTAAGGTACCTGCATGCCAAATTTCAAGCGTCTAACTTAAGCGGTTTAGATTTTTCATACAAAAGGATTTTCCCGCTAATTCCCGTTCCCGTGGGAATTTCGGGAATTCCTTTCTTAGTGCACCCCTACGGTACCTAAGCTACGTCCCTTCCAAATTTCAAGTGCCTACGTTTAGCCGTTTGGGCTGTGCGTTGATATGTCAGTCAGTCAGTCAGTCAGTCAGTTTCTCCTTTTATATATATAGATTGCGCGTGGTTCTTAGTAAAAGTTACGCTGCGAGGCGTAGGCCCCGCGCCCCAGGGCTGCGTCGGCACAAATCATAATTTGTATTGGACTGATGTCTTGAGTTCACTGCGAGAATTCGGCAAGAGAATAAAAAGGTTTTAAGTGGTTGTAGGGGAAAATAATAATAATAAATAATGGTTTCCTTTACCTGTAGTTTGTCTGGAAGAGATCGCTACAATAAAAAAAAAATATAAATATCAGACAACATCACATACATTGCTCTAATGCCAAAGTAAGTAGCTTAAGCACTTGTGTTATGGGTATCAGAACAACGAAGGTACCACAAATAAATACTTAAATACAAATTATAATTCATAAACACCCAGACACGGAACAAACACAAGTTTGTTCCGGGTGGGAATCGATCCCACGACCCTTGGTTCAGAAGGCAGGGGTCACTACCAATTGAGCCACCGAGTCAGTCAATACAATAAGACTGCCTAAGCTGTATTATGTTTGTACTATGTTTTCCTGTAATGTCTACGTTTTGTATATATGTTTTCCTGTAATAAGCCACGAAACCAACAATAGATAGTTTTATTGCTATTAAAATATATAGAAACACCATTGATAGATAGATATTCATCATACTATACAATTAACTTAAAACTAAGCATAAAAAAAATTCGTTGAACAATTTAGGCGGCACGTTCATTTTCTTTTAATCTTAACTAATATTATAAAGCTGAAGAGTTTGTTTGTTTGAACGCGCTAATCTCAGGAACTACTGGTCCGAATTGAAAAATTCTTTTTGTGTTGAATAGACCATTTATCGAGGAAGGCTTTAGCTATTTAACATCACGCTGAAACTATTAGGAGCGAAGAAATAATGGAAAATGTAAAAAAAAAAACCGGGAAAAAATAACTATTCCACGCGGACGAAGTCGCGAGCACAGCTAGTATATAATATTTATTCTAACACAAAAACTGCGGCATATCTAAACGAAATTCAAACTAGGAATCATCAAAGGCTCACGCCACCCCACTCATTAAACTACCCTCTTTGATTAAGCCTGCGCACTATCGCCATTCTAAAAGATTTAAATTGAAGATTTTACCAGCATCTTACAAACACCCTAAAAGTTAGAGTTCATTAAACCTTGACAGCCCTACAGCTTACTATCTTGCACGTTCCTAAGACACCCCCTGGGGTGGTTTAAAGCCCCCCGGGGGTCGGGGGGACGCGGAAATATGAAGGGAGTACTCATTTATCAATACAGCGACTGTTTCTTTCTCTCTAAGAATTGATTATATTCTACTAAGAATATTGATGGGGTGCCTCTTGAAAGTTTTCCTGCTTAATGGGGGGTAGGGGGGCGGGGGCGTCATAATGTTTTGATTAGAGTTTTTGATGTTCCACCCCGGCACGTTTACGTACTTGCGATAATATGTGTGTATGTTATGTTGGTACTAATGTGTCCTGGAAGGTCGGGTCGGATGTTTGCCTTGTATGGTAAGTACGGTTTAAATATGGGAGCGGCGTTATGTAATGAGGAGGGTTTCGATTCGCGAGCGCTGAGTGTTATCTTATTATGAATTTTCTTGATTTTTCAGTTTTGGCCATCGGGCAACCAACTAACATAGGGAAACTGATCGGATCATCATCATCATCAGTCTATTACAGTCCACTGCTGGATATAGGCCTCTCCAGTTGTTCGCCACTTAGAGAAAACATCTGGAGGATATACCCATAATCGCCACGCTGTGCAGGCGGGTTGGCGATCGCAGGGCGTAGCTTCTTGCTCCGGTGACGCTGCTGCCCGTCACCGGTCTTTAGTATTTAGCTACGCCTTCAATTGTGGTGGTTATACCACCACCAGTCGGTTCCCAGCGCCTCGTTTGTTATTCGGCAGGATGCACCACGGGCAGGTGAGGTTGGCTTGGAGCGAAAAGATGATAGGCCGCTCCCTTAAATCCCCTATTGATCGGATACGGATAGCTTTATCCGATCAATTTGAATTCGAAATCTTGACATTCGTTTAGTCCATTTGGTTTCCGGATTTAGAATATGAGCACACTCATGCCGCAGTGTAGTGTCGAAGACGACTAAAAGCATATCAGGAAACGGGTAGCAGCGTTTATCTGGGTACAAATAAGACCTACTGCGGTCACCAACCCGCTTGCCAAGCGTGAACTAAGGAATCCGAAATGACAAAGATCATTGGAGGCATAGGCCTCTGGTGGACATAGGTCCAGCAGTGGACATTTACAGTCTGATAATAAATATAAATAAATAAATATCAGACAACATCACATACATTGCTCTAAACCCAAAGTAAGTAGCTTAAGCACTTGTGTTATGGGTATCAGAACAACGAAGGTACCACAAATAAAAACTTAAATGCAAATTATAAACACCCAGACACGGAACAAACACAAGTGTTCATCACACGAATGTTTGTCCCGGGTGGGAATCGAACCCACGACTCTTGGTTCAGAAGGCAGGCCAATTGAGCCACCGAGCCAGTCTGATAATGATGATAATAATCATTTGTTTCAAAAAAAAGCTCTTTTGATATGTATGTAGACCTCATCACTGAGTAACAATCATAATTATCATATACTTAGTCCACGCGAATGAAGTCACTGGCACAAGCAAGTATAGCATAAAAATCTAGATAAATAAGTGCCAAAGTATTCTTAAGTCGAGTGGGAAATTTCTTAGTTTCTAAAAGTTACAATCATAATTCATTTGAAAATTTATTCGCGTAACTTCGTTATAAAAGCGTGAGAATTTCTTATATCACGTACATTTTGTAGCTAGCTCAGTGTTGTTTTAAATATAAAGTCTGGTAATTACCTACATATTAATTTATAATTAACATTTAATATTATGATCTGTTATACGAGTATCTACCTTTTATTTTTTATGTTAATATGACTTAATGATACTAAATTAATAAATAAATATGCCAAACATATTTTACTGGTTAAAAAGTCTTACTTTGAAACCATCTGGTTTCAAAGTAAGACTTTTTAACCTTGATTTTTTTAGTAATTCGACATAATGGCTTTCCTACTCCTGATGGAAAGCGAAAGAGAAGCCCAAGTCGCTGTGACAACGGGCAAGTAACTGGTCAGTTACTTACCAGCTACCACCGTCATGCCGGCCCAACTCTAACCCCCCAAGAGCTCCGGAAACCCTACTCACCGGCAGAAATACGAGACAATAAAAAAAAATCATATCCTAGATTGACCCGACCGGAAATCGAAATCAGAACCTTCGGATCGTCCACTCATCCGCTTAGCGCTTTAACCACAGACGGCGGTGCGATTTCTGAGCTACCATAGAAAACTCCAATCATAAAAATGAAAAAAATACTAGGGGTGATAGCCTTTCGTTCCCTCAACAGTCCGGTGATGATGACAATGCCGGACTGGCCATCATTGTAGTCATCGAAAGAAAAAAAAACATAAAAAGGTCTTGTAATAATTTCAATATCTTGATTTGTAACTAATGACAAGACCTTTTTGGCATTGGACATTATAGGGTCTCAAGTTACTTCCCAGTCTGATCTATTCTGGAAACGAATATCTGAATTAGTTTGTAAAGTGACTGAACAATTGAGGTTGTCTCTCAATACATCCAGTGTCATATTAAAAACATGTATCAAATCGGGTCAAACGAGACCAACAAAAAGATTTAACGAAAACAAATAACATGTTATTATTAATTCGTAACCAAAACAACAGGATTTACTTCAAAGTTACATAGAAAATAAAGAGAAATTCGTTAACATCCACTTCGGAGAATACGATGAACAAGCACCATATTAAGTAGGTATATGATAATTGTTTTCAAGGAAATCCTATCTGTACTTATTCGTGGAAGATTTTCCATAGACTTGGTTATAAAAACATTTTTTTGTAAATTACATATGCCAGTTTGGAATGTATGGGAGCGACTTATTATCCTCCAATCGACATCCATGCCACCCTTACCTACCCGTGGTGCATCCTGCTGAATAACAAACGAGGCTTAGGGCCACCCAATGTTAAATAAATAAATAACCCAAGACATGCGACGCTGGGCCACACAGCGCCACCTAGCCCCAAACTAAGCCGAAGCTTGTACTATGGGTACTAGGCCACTGATAAACTTACTTAGATACATTTTTTTTGTAAATCAATACATATTATACATAGAAAACACCCAGACCAATACAAACAGACATGTCATGAACACAAATGTTTGTACTGTGCTGGAATCGAATCCACGACCAATTTCATGACCCTTAATCAGTTGCCACAGCTTTGTTGACCTGTAAGATTATTCGGGTTGTACGCCGATTGATCGCTAAACGCGACCTAAGTCACTTCACGGGCTTGTCACCGGTGTACGGTGGTCGCCAGCCACACGGGTAAATGCCGGGCTGAGAAGCTGATATCTCAAGAAGTTTCCTAGTTCACTCTAATTACACCCACGGGATGAATTGGGGCAGTGATTACTATTCTTTTCCTTCATTTGTCCGTTGCCGCAGTGACTTGGGGCCTCCCTTTTGCTTTTCATCAGGCTAAGCTGAGCTAACGACAAAGCTAATAAAAAGTTTACGGTATTCTTTCCAATACTGAAGGTCTCAAGTAGTAGATTACGAGTAGAGCGAGTATTATTTCAAAGGTAACAGTTTCTTTTGTACAAAATTTTATTTGTCGTACTTAGTACTCAGTAGTATTATAATTTTCTCAGAATTGGTGTTGTACGCTGTACGAGTAAGTATTTTCATAACGGATTTTACTCGGTATCCAGATGTAAGAAGGAAATGTATTTCCCTATATGTATTAAACACATACGAATTAGAATGTAAATAATGCTGTCTCTAGGTGGACGTGAATGAAGATATTATATTAGATATTAAGATCTTCAAATCCAATAAATAAATAATCCCAAGACATGTCACACAGGGGCCACACCAGCGCCACCTAGCCCCAAACTGAGCCGAAGCTTGTACTATGGGTACTAGACAACTGATAAACTTACTTGGAAACATTTTTTTTTAGTAATAAATACATACTATACATAGAAAACACCCAGACCAATACAAACAGACATGTTCATGAACACAACTATTTGTACTGTGCGGGAATCGAACCCACGACCCTTGGCTCAGAGGCAGAGGTCACTACCATATGAGCCACCGAGCCTGTCAAATATCTAGGATCCAACTTAGGAAACTAAGTATTTTATGACAGAGGCGGGCAAACGAACTTGTAAGGTCACTTGACGGCAAGTCCACTGCTAGACAAAGGCCTCTCTAGTTTTTTCGCTACTTAGGGCAAACATCTGGAGGATTATACCCGTAAACCGCCACGCTGGGCAGGCGGTCTTGGCGATCGGCAGGGCGTAGCTTCTCGCTCCGGTGACGCTGCTGCTGCCGTCATCGGTCTGTAGTATTGGGCTACGCCTGTCTGGGTATATTTCTTTGTATAATTTATGTATTTATTTACAAAAAATGTATCTAAAGCTAAGTTTATCAGTTGGTTAAGCACCTGGTACTAGTACTTAACTACCTAGGAAGTTGATCACTTACGATTCTTGCTATTTTCCGGTGACATACATATATAATACAAAGGTGACTGACTGACTAATATAGTGATCTATCAACGCACCGCCCAAGACCACTTTACGGATCGGGCTGAAACTTGGCATGGCAGGTAGATGTTATGACGTAGGCATCCGCTAAGAAAGGATTTTGATCAATTCTACCCCCAAGGGAATAAAATAAGGGATGAAACTCTATTCCATGATGACGAAGTCGCGGGCACGAGCTAGTTATTTATTAAATCGAATCTTTCTGTAATTGATGTTGTAGTCTCTCGATTAAAAAGTTTAAAAACGTCGAATAATTATATTGCGTCTTACTGTTACTATTAAGTTAGCGTTTCATCAAAAGCTAAAACCGATACAAAGAGTTCTCTCACGTACCTACCCTGTCGCTAACGCAACGTTCGTGACAATTTCATCTAAAATATCGCCTCGGAACAGTCAAGTCATGCCTTCGCATTATAAGCCAAATTCCTTTTTTTTTTTTTTTTTTTTTTTATACCACTGGGTGGCAATCAAGCCTACGGCCCGCTGATGTTAAGCGGATGTCCCTTCTCCTCCGAACTAATCTTAAAATGGCGAAAAACGCCCCTCTCCAGTATTCATACATTAATTTCCTCACTCGCCACGCGCGCTCCTCAAGAACACTCACATACAACTTAGTGACGCACAGGCCTTTGCGATAAGTTACGCATATTACAACATTCGTACACGTGAATGTAGATTTAGGGATATGACATCCATATCCCTACTAATGTAAGGGAGGCGGCCTATCATCTTTTCGCTCCAAGCCAACCTCACCTGCCCGTAGGTGCATCCTGCCGCAATAACAAACGAGGCGCTGGCAACCGGACTGGTGGTGATATAACCATCACAATTGAAGACGTAGCTAAATACTAAAAGTGCAAGAAGCTACGCCCTGCGATCGCCAACCGCCTGCCCAGCGTGGCGATTATGGGTATATCCTCCAGATGTTTGCTCTATGTGGCGAACAGTTATGTCCAGCAGTGGACTGTAATAGGCTGATGTGATGATGATCCTACTAATATTATAAATGGGAAAATGTGTCTGTCTGTATATTTGTCTTTCTTTCACGGCAAAACGGAGCGACGAATTGACGTGATTGTTTTTAAGTAGGAGATAGTTGAAGGGATGGAGTGTAACAGAGGCTAAATTTTTGCCCTTTCTAACCACCCTCTTCCCTAAAATGGGGGGTGGAAGTTTGTATGGTGCATTCACCCCATATATTTAACCCCGGGCAAATTTAACACCTACTTATGTCCAGCAGTGGACTGCAATAGGCTGATTGATGATGACTTACAAAAACTAATCAATTATTACATTATTATCGAAGATTCATGCTAAGAAATGTGATTAAAAACCGGTTGAGTAAAAGTGTGTGCACGCGTCCATGTAATGGTTCCGTAGTCGCGATAAGAGGGTTTTAGTTGATACAAAGTAACGCTTATTTATAAAGAGACTGTGTCCTGGTGATGCGGCAGGACTTCCTCAGGTCAGTGACGATTTATAGGAAGACTAGGCAAGAGCTGGGTCTGGATGGCTTCTTGTGGTGTCGGACAAGAATGGAAGTCACTTCAAGGTTGTTTCGCTAAGTGTACGGAGGTCGCCAGCCAGGCGTGTAAACCACCGGCTAAAAAGCCACATAGGATTTCCACATAAGAGAAAATGGTTGATTGTATTGATTTGTATTCTATTCTGTCCACCGCACATATATATTATACTAGCTGTGCTCGCGACTTCGTCCGCGTGGAATAGCTATTCTTTCCCCTGTTTTTTACATTTTCCATTATTTCTTAGCTCCTAATAGTTGCAAGCGTGATGGTTATATAGCCTAAAGCCTTCCTCGATAATGGTCTATTCAACACATAAAAAGATTTTTCAATTCGGACCAAGTAGTTCCCGAGATTAGCGGCGTTCAAACAAACAAACAAACAAACTCTTCAGCTTTATAATATTAGTTAAGATTTGGACACATTATGTGATACATTTCGAAGGTCACCTTCTGTTTTCATTTAAGGAAACCCTACAAGAAGTATATAAAAAGGAAAGGCGCTATAGATCGGTCGTTACGTACCGTTATTCTATTCCCAACCTGATCAATCGGGTGAATGGTCTCCTTTTGATTACCGGTAATATTGGTAACGCAGTGTTTTAATCATCTTAGAATGTTCCGTCGGAGTATAGTTATAACATTACTATTTTTCTAAGTCGGTTAAATAATGATAGGCAACGATAATATATCTATGACTAGCTGTGCTCGCGACTTCGTCCGCGTGGAATAAATAATAAAAAAAAAAATAAATAACCCAAGGACATGCCACCGCTGAGCCACACAGCGCCACCTAGCCCCAAACTAAGCCGAAGCTTGTACTATGGGTACTAGACAACTGATAAACTTACTTAGATACATTTTTTTTTGTAAATAAATACATATTATACTTAGTAAAACACCCAGACCAATACAAACAGACATGTTCATGAACACATATGTTTGTACTGTGCGGGAATCGAACCCACGACCCTTGTGCTCAGAGGGCAGAGGTCACTACCAAATGAGCCATCGAGCCTGTCAATAGTTATTTTTCCCCGTTTTTTTTTACATTTTCCATTATTTCTTCGCTTCTAATAGTTGCAGCCGTGATGTTATATAGCCTAAAGCCTTCCTCAAAAGAATTTTTCAATTCGGACCAGTAGTTCCTGAGATTAGCGCGTTCAAACAAACAAACAAACAAACTCTTCAGCTTTATAATATTAGTTAACATAGTTAACATTGGTACCATTCAGAGGTATATTATATAGGTAATGCTATTTTGTACTGCTTAAATATTAGATGTATTTCAGTTGCATAAACTACACAAAGACAGTCACTAGGTACAGATGTAAATAATTGAAAGATGTCCTATTTCTTCTAAGAAGTATCTTTTTATTACCTTTATAACACAATGGAATAAAGTACAAAAGGCGGGCTTAATGACGCTTAAGTATCCTCTACCACTCAACCATTGCGCTAAGCAGAAAAAAATACCAAGGTTATATTTATGTACTTTTGTAATCGTTTTTATAACAATCTTAACTAATATTATAAAGCTGAAGAGTTTGTTTGTTTGTTTGAACGCGCTAATCTCAGGAACTACTGGTCCGAATTGAAAAATTCTTTTGAATAGACCATTTATCGAGGAAGGCTTTAGGCTATAAAACATCACGTTGCAACTATTAGGAGCGAAGAAATAATGAAAAATGTAAAAAAAAAACGGGGAAAAAATAAATATTCCACGCGGACGAAGTCGCAAGCACAGCTAGTGTGTTAATATGTAGCTAACTAGGACACTAGACATTTGTTGTACAATTAAGGCCGTCTTATCGCCACTAGCGCTCTCTTCCAAACAACAACTAAGAGCTAGTATTGATCTCAAAACCGCAACAGTTGCCTGCAACAAGTTATCGATCACAAAAAAAAACGCCAACGAAGAAATTCGACACCAATACAGCGTCCGCCATTAAATTTCGTAACGCATAACATCCCGACCCTCGTAACACTTAAGATAAACTATAAAACGTATTCCCACTAAAAAAGGGAATCAGTACTCCGAGCATCTGCATAGACCCCCACTCGGAACCCACACTAACACAAATAAGTAATAAAGTAAGGGAGTAATATAAAACTAAGAAACATCAACATCTTCACCCCCAACTCACCCCCCGCCGGGGGTAATTTCTCCCCTGAACTTACTAAAATACTAAAAACGGAGATACAGGGGTGTAACCCACCCCCGTTTTCTTATGCAAGATCCTTATATTTTAACCTAAATGTCGGCGGATTCGTGGAATCGGGGTTTGAATTATGTGGCGTTTTTTGTTGAGGGAAATGACGAGAGATAATGTTTACGATGAAAGTTGCTGCGTATGTTGTTTGTTAAACATATTAGCGTACAACTAGTGGTGAGGTCATTGATTCACAATAAATAACCCAAGACATGCCACGCTGGGCCACACACCGCCATCTAGCCCCAAACTAAACCGAAGCTTGTACTATGGGTACTAGACAACTGATAAACTTATTAGATACATTTTTTTTTGTAAATAAATACATATTATACATAGAAAACACCCAGACCAATACAAACAGACATGTTCATGCACACAAATGTTTGTAATGTGTGGGGATCGAACCCACGACCCTTGGCTCAGAAGGCAGAGGTCACTACCAATTTAGCCACCGAGCCAGTCACATTGATTCACAATGGCGGTTCAAACCCCGTTTGAAATTCAGAAAATCTTCAAGTGTTCAAAGCGAGAGTGAATAAGAAAAGAGAGGTCGGGCATAGCGAATTTCCGCTCGAATTGAGCCGGTCATCCGGGGATGGACCTCCACTATAGAATACCGCAGCCAAATGACCTCTGGGTCGTGTTTCTGCCGGTGAGTAGGTTTCCGGAGCTTATGGGGGTCATGGTTAGGCCGACATGGCGGTGGCAACTGACAGGTAACTGACCAGTTTCTTGCCCATTGTCACAGCGACTTGGGATTCTCTTTCGCTTTCCATCAGGCGTAGGGAAGTATCACGCTGGGCAGACTGATTGGCGATCGCAGGAATAAGACATTAAAATGTATGTAATATTTTTATTAAAGAATGGAACATGAAAAGGTTATAGAGAGGCGACAAAACGAAATTGATACGTGCAAATCCGTGGTCAATAGTCAACGGTCCATGAAACCAGTCCATCACGAGTACTTTCACAGTTTTTTATTAAAACAAAATCGCATCAAACGCACAAACATCAAACGCCGCCGCTGATTGTCAAAAAGCACTGCTAAAACGTTTGCGTTAAAAATTTCAACAGCCACCGATACCGAGTGTGGACCAAAAAGAGTGTTTCTACGCAATCGGATCACAATACCAGCGAATTAACTTTCGAAAATACCAACCGCCATAAAACCGTTCAGCGCTATGAAAAATTAACAAAAAAAAATGAAAAAAAAGCAAAAAAAAACCCGAAAACTAGCGTCGAAAAACACCGGCCACTTTTTTGCCGATCTTTATTTGCTTTTTACGGGCCACGGACGAAAACGAGAGTGGGGGGAAAATACGTCACTATTTCTATCGTACGGGGCGTGATGGAAAAAAAATGGAAAAAAATGGCGACCGGCAACGAGAGCCGGTGAAAGGGAGAGTTCTATTTTCGGTGGCGAGCCGGTGCCTTTTTTCCCGAAGGTTTTCGGACGTGTGGTGTCGAAAAATTGGCGGATCAGAGCGGCGATACGCGTGTAGTTTGGGTACCGCTGTTGAAGGTCAACAGCTTTGACACCTGAAAAGATTAAAATTTGGGGATAGAACGCCCAAACTAACTACCCTATTTTCTAAAAATATCGCATAAATTCATAAGGAAAATATATCAAAGGCTTTTATGCCGTATTAAGAAAGAAATCATGTAGGTATATTAAATGGAATATGTTGTTTTTAAATAAAGTATTATTATAAATCAAAAAGATTCAAAATAGCTTAAGTAATTAAAGTTAATTGAAACCAATAAAAAAGCATACATTCTTTCAACCAAAAAATTTATAAAATAAAAGTATACTTTATTGGGAACTAAATTAACCATTTTAAATTCTTTCAATAGCTCAAGTGAAACAAGGCACCTACGAGTATATAGTTGGATTGGATTGAAACAAAACAGCTAAAAGAAGTTTAAAAGTCATCATCATCAGCCTATTGCAGTCCACTGCTGGAGCGGCCTATCATCTTTTCGCTCCAAGCCAACCTCACCTGCCCGTGGTGCATCCAGCCGAATAACAAACGAGACGCGGGCAACCGACTGGTGGCGGTATAACCATCACAATTGAAGGCATAGCTAAATACCACAGACCGATGACGGGCAGCAGCGTCACCGGAGCGAGAAGCTACACCCTGCGATCCCCAGCCAGCCTGCCCAGCGTGGCGATTAAAGGTATATCCTACAGATATTTGCCCTAAGTGGCGAACAACTGGAGAGGACTATGTCCAGCGGTAGACTGCAGTAGGCTGATGATGATGATCAGTTAAAGTTAAAAGGCCCAGCAGTGTGACAGCATAGGACAAGCTTCGGCTTAGCTTTGGGCTAGGTGGCGCTGTGTGGCCCAGCGTGGCATGTCTTGGGTTATTTATTATTTATTTATAGGTTAAAATGTTGTTGATATATGGAATGTTGAAGATACCTTGGACTGCTCGTTGTATCTCCATCTTACAACAACTAAAACTAGAGAACACTCCATGCTTGTCCACAGTTTGCTTGCATCGCATATTGCGTTATTTCGGCCATATCGCTCGCAGGGAAGATAATAATCTAGAACGCCTTATAGTGACTGGGAAGGTGGAAGGAAAGAGACCTAGAGGACGGAGTCCCATGCGATGGGCAGACCAGGTGTCGAAGGAGCTGGAGATACCTGTCAGTGCCGCAATCCATCAAGCGTCGCCGCGTCGGAACGAAACCGATGGAGGCAGCTAATTGACAAAGTCAAAAGGAGCCACGATCCTTAATAGTGAGGGATACGACTAGAGAGAGATAGGTTAAAAAAGAAGGAAGCAAGAAGAGATAGAGGTGCTGGCGGAATCCAGGGAAGAATGGAAGTTGCTCCACTGACGCTTTCAAATTTTGATAGTACGTAACTTCCACTAACAAATAACTAGAAACTACACACGAATTCGCTTCAGAACATTCCAGAATCCGATCCCGCTCGCCCGACTCCAGCTTGCCAATTGTTTTTCCCGATTTTTTTCCTTTTTCCCACGTTTTAGCGCGGCGCGTCAATGGTCACAGTAAATATAACTGATTTTAGTTTTAAAACTATGAAGGGTGCGGTACAGTGGCCGTATCGGTGAGCGATAGATATTCATTGGGTGGTTCTTTTTTTCCTTTTTGTTTAGTTTTGTCAGCGTTTGAGGTCGAGCGGACGTGAACGGACCGGTTACGCGTTCGATTTAATGGAGAGATTGGATTGCTTTGGTTAGTGTGAAGCTTTTTTTGTGGGGGTATTTTGTTATTCAGGGATGAGCTTTCAACAAGGTTTTTTTTTTATAAGAAGAGCTTTCAGGATGACCTCACTCCACCTGATGGTAAGCGGTCGTGAGGTCCAAAAGTTTAGGCACAATAGAACAGACCCATTGCGCTTGTCGCCCTCACCCTGAAGGCCGACTGAGATGCCGTTTCACGCCCCGCCTAAAGAACCCAGGATTGTAAGAGGAAGGAAACACGTGAGCTGGAAGGGCATTCCATGACTTAATGGCACGGGGCAAGAACGAGGAACTAAACCTCTGTCAAGGTGTGATCTTGTTGAAAGCTCATTCTTAATTTCTCCTGAATCCTGCTGTTAATGTTTTAAAGTTAATCTAATGGTCGTAGGGAGCATCTGATAAATGGGAAGTCCAAGATTGAAATTATTATTTTAAGAAAAGTAAGGTTTTTCTGTAAGTAATTAAAAAACGCAAGCAAGACATGCCACGCTAGGCCACACAGCGTCATAATCGTCCGAAACTAAACGGAATCAGACAACTGATAAACCTACTTAGATACTTTTTTTTTTTTTAATAAATATAATATATTATACATACATAGTGACCACCCAGACCAATACAAACAGACATGTTCATGAACACAAATGTTTGTACTGTTCGGGAATCGAACCCACGACACTTGACTCAGAGGGCAGAGGTACCAAATGAGCCATCGAGCCAGTCTAAGGGGCAGCGCAGACGACAGACTATCCGTGACGCACTTTTTTGCAATTATATGCAGTAACGCACGCGACGCACAAAAATCTGTCGCGGATATTTAACAGACTCAATGCACACGACGCACATCTTCGAATATTCTGTCGGCAGACCTAGACGCTCCATTTAAATGTCTCAGACGCAGACTCTATCGCACAAAAAGTGTGCCGTCTGCGCTGCACCAAAATAGTACGCATCATAATGGAATCAAGATCATAACTCGAACTTTTCATCTGTTTTTCGGGTTTCAAACTTTTAAACTGCAATTCTCAACAGCAATATACCTATGTTACTAAGCAAATAGTGTCAGACAACATCCAATTAGTGGCATCGATTTATAAAAAGGGTCCCGATAGTGGCGGAACAAATAAGTATGGCGGCGCGACGGACAGACGTAAATACGTACATAATCAACTCTATTAGCTTAAATTGATGCGAAAAAACACGCGATGGGGCAGAAGCGTTCGGCGCGGGTTCGTCCGGATGGTTTAATGGCTGAATAGTTGCGATTGGTTGCTGATAACTAGCAGATCTATAGTAAAGGTTAAATTGTGGAAAGGAAGATTTCTTGAAACACATCATCATCGGCCTATTGCAGTCCACTGCTGGACATAGGCCTCTCCAGTTGTTCGCCACTTAGGGCCAACATCTGGAGGATATACCCATAATCGCCACGCTGGGCAGGCGGGTTGGCGATCGCAGAACGTAGCTTCTCGCTACGGTGACGCTGCTGCCCGTCTGTGATATTTAGCTACGCTTTCAATTGTGATGGCTATACCGCCACCAGTCGGTTGCCAGCGCCCCGTTCGTTATTCGGCAGGATGCACCACGGGCAGGTGAGGCTCGCTTGGAGCGAAAAGATGATGGTTCGCTCCCTTACATCCCTTGAAACTAAAGCTAGTTAAAAGTTTTCCAAGATAAGATCGCTATAGAGATCGGTATAGGTAACTTTAGCAAAGTGTACACTCAAAATTAGGAGAAATATAAGAGGCCTATGTCCAGCAGTGGACTGATATAGGCTGAAGATGATGATGTACAATAAAGAATATCTATCTATCAATAAAAAATATAT
The DNA here is from genome assembly GCA_031163375.1 of Conogethes punctiferalis. NCBI lineage: Eukaryota > Metazoa > Arthropoda > Insecta > Lepidoptera > Crambidae > Conogethes > Conogethes punctiferalis. The sequence goes on along the minus strand of CM062091.1, from coordinate 1,674,425 downwards.
TAAAAATGGATTGTAAAAGAAGTTTCGCAATGCAGGTAAATTATTTATAAACAAGGTAATGTAATTAATTTGACATTCCCAATGATATTATTTAGTTTAACCTCGAATGTTTGTAAGTAATTTTGTTGCGTTGAAAGTTATATTGACACCAAATTACTAAACCTGTTAGCACAAAAACAAATATAATGAGACGCATACTAAAAAAACGAATTATTTAAAAACATTTTTTTAGTAAGTATCTCAGAAATATCAAGCGACCGGTCATAGTGGCCTTTCGTTCTCGCCGGATCGAAAGCGAAACAAAGGCCCAAGTCGCTAGGGCAACGGAAGAGTAACCATATCTTGTCCATTGACATCGCCATGCTGCTTATGACTAAAGCTTATTTCTGGTTCTACACCGATGACACTGACTGATCTGGAAATCCGATCGGAGTCGCTTTACTAAAGGTTAACCGTACTTTGATCGCCAGCCAGGCGAGTACACCCTAACGCCGGCAAAAAGCTGAAATCTCAAGAAGTCCCGTAGCTGACTCTTGCTACTCCTACGAGAGGAAATGGGGCAGTGATTTTTTTTGTCACCGCACAGAAGAAATGAATTGCAATCTTTGCATTAAGACGCACAAACTTTTGTAAAGGATTCGAACCGACTACTCCCGCTCAGAAGCCAGGAACAACCAAATGAACCACTAACCGGTAGGTAACTATTCGAAATCGCCAACCTTTTTTCAACGAACGGACAGACCGGCTGAATTATTACATTAGCGAGTGCAAATGAAACCAGCTATATGGTAAATAGAGATTAAACAAGTATATAGAAAAAAGTATATAGTGATAAAAAAGCCACATTTTATTATGAGCCGATCAGTTGGGGGAAATTCGCGCGTGTTTGTATTGGTGTCATTGGATTGGACACAGGGTGTCCGCAAAATTACCACCTATTTCTTTTTTGAGTCTTCTTTTTAACATAGTAGAGATTCTGATGATGTCTAGTAAAAAGGACAAAGTTTTATTTGACAATGCTAAAATACAACTTTTTTATATAGGTATATTGGATCTATTGTATAGGTATAGGTATACAATACTTCCTTTCACCAGAAGGAAAGCTGCAAATGCTGCAATAGAAGCACAAACCATTATAACAATGTACGGGAAACTTCAGTTTCCAGTGTGATGAAGGAAAATACATATTGTCGATACACGATTGCACCAATTTTATTCACCCTGCAATCTTACAAAAACATATCTAGTCTACATGACTTCTTCACATACTTCTATCAACATAGAAGAGAAGTATCTTCTGTCTCAAGCTTTCTAAGCTAAAATAGAGACACTGGATACTTGCGCTCCGCTCTTTAAGTAAGTTTAAAAAAAATGTATCTAAGTAAGTTTATCAGTTGTCTAGTACCCATAGTACAAGCTTCGGCTTAGTTTGGGGCTAGATGGCGTTGTGTGGCCCAGCGTGGCATGTCTTGGGTTATTTATTATTATTACCATTCAGCCACCCGAACCGCGCCTTCTGTGACCATCATGAGTCTGTGTGAGAAAGGGCATGCAAGGCATGTTATAAGGTGAACCATAGTTGGAGGGGACAGAGGTGAAAGCCTTCCGCTCCGCCAACAGTCCGGTGATGATGACAAGACCGCCCTGGCCATCATCGTAGTCATTTAGAAAAAAAAGTTTGAGGGGAGAAACTACAAACTCAAGCCGAGTCGGGCTCGTCCGTAAATCCCCATCTTTTGGAGTGATTTTACGGACCTCCACGTGAACCAAGGAAGACGCTATCCATGTCCGAAGGCTCTCGGCAATTGAATTGCATTGAAGTTAAAGCCATTAAAGTGTGTTTTTTTACAATTAATTAAAATATCTTTATCTTTTGTGACTTACTTGAACTGGAGCTTATTAAATAAGTACGTATTGCTGATTCCTGGAACGTATGTATGTATAATGGTGTACTTACCTGAAACAAAACAAAAATAATAATTAATATTAGACAATCACAAACATCGCTTCGATCCGAAAGTAAGTAGCTTGAGCACCAGTGTTGTGGGTATCAGAACAACAAAGGTTCTGATGAGGTCTCCCAGACACTGAACAAACACAAATATCCATTACACGAAACCCATAACACTTACCCACGAAATACTTCAAAGATATACAAATACATAGGTATAAATCAAGAATAATTATGGAAGTTTTGGATAACTTTTTATTAATTTATTATTTCCAAATTTAAATGTTAATTATCATAAACATCAACCAATAACAGAACAGCCTGTAGTTCGCTTGTGCGCCAGTGTGCGTGCGTGTGTACGGATCGAGGCGCACAGACGCGCGCGCTGTGTGCGTAACGAGGTCATATGCAGCGTACAGCGGCAGGCGGTGGCGGCGAGACGGTAACGCTTAATTTATATATGAGGTGGGTTAGTTGGAATAGTTTGGCAATGAGATGCTTGGGAGCATCATGGGGAAAAGATGATAAACAGCTGAACCGTAAGGTATTAATTATAATAAAATAATAAGAAATAACCGGGCCGTCTAGCCCTAAACTAAGCCGAAGTTTGTACAATTACTTAGATACTTTTAATTTAATAATTTTATATTATACATTGAAAACACCCAAACGAATACAAACAGACATGTTAATTCACATAAATGTTTGTATTGTGCGGGAAGCCAGCCCACCTTTCGTTTAGAAGGCAGAGATCACTGCCATATGACTACTCATTAGTAGTACTTCCATAAGTTTTAACAAAAGAGCGGGGAAACTCAGGCAAAAGCCTATGTATGAAATTAGTAAGACTAATATCACAAAGGTGCACTTGACAATGGCATCCCTAATCTGTAATAGAAAATCGAGGAAAGTTTTCATTTTAATTCCTCAAAACTAAACCGTTCACGAGAAAAATGCATCCACATCTTTCGTTTCATAATCCGCGGCCGCATTTCCCTCCATTTCTGCGAACTGACAGCTTTCACATGGGTCGGCGCCTAACGTCATCTGTCAAACAATAAGCGCAGTGTTTGACCCAAATTGGGCGCGCGTGTGTGCGTGAGCCCGCGTCGCGTTGTTAAACAAGATGAATCGATTCATTCTGGTGAAAAGAGGCCAAACTCAAGGGCTGTTTATAAATCATAAACAATGAATGCGCCAGTTTGTTTGTCCGAGATGTGTGCTAATGTGTTATTTTTATTGATTTCGATGTTACTGACTGCAATGGCTTTATATCATGTTACTACGAGTAAAACGTATGTTAAAACTATTTTAAATGGTCTTTTAATGCAGGATTTTCTACACTTTTCTTACGTGAAAAATAAATATATAAAAGTGAATTAATATTAAAAAGCAATAAATAACTCAACTTCTCTATCTATTATCTATTATCATTTCGATAAGTAACTCAATTGACTAACTAGCCCATGAAATACCAATTGTTTTTCATTGTACTAATTAAACCTCATAAATATATTTACCTACGTCGATTCTAGCTTGCGTCTGTGCGCAATTGCCAAAAATGCACGCCGGACGCGATCCACATTAAAAATCGACAATTGTGGTGTGCGTTACGCTAGCGGGACCGTTAGAAATAATACTCATTATTTTGTTTGAGACCCGTTTGCAGCGAAATTACTCAAACGTAAGAAACCAGTAGTTAACTTGAATTGGTTTTGACCATTATCGGCCTTATTTTTGATTACATTGCTATATTTATTCGAAATAAAAGTTTAAAACTACAACGATTCTACAATTACTAATTTTAGAACGTAAAATTCAGATTGAGTTTATTTATTTTTACACTACATCCAATTTTTTATAAACTTCATAATATTAATAATGCCTTACTTATTAAATAGTAGCCATTTGAACACTGTTAACAAACGTAGTAATTTCAATGCATTAATAAAACAGCTGCTGGTAAATTACAGTTTTAAAACTCTAAAAGAAAGTTTGCGACTTTGCGCATAATTTCTTAAGCAAACGTACTCTTTAATTACCCATCGGTTGCCCAAAAATTAAATTGAATATAGAAAAAAAGTGAGCATTCATATAATAATGCCATTTATATGAAAATGTCACTTATAACGCAAGTAATGAGTCGATATTGATTGCATAAAATCGATTGCGAGCCCATTCGAGAACCAGTCGGCCGACCTTTGTCTTTTACAGGCCGGCCGCATGTAGGTAATAATTACACCTTTTCAAAATAAGAGGCACTTGATGCTAAGATGCAATAATTATTGTGATACGTTGTCGGAAATAATATTGTAGTTAGTGGTAACGTTTTTTACATTCATAAATCTCGACGTCAATCATATGATCGTTTGTGATGTGATGACTTCTATTTCAAAAAGAAACCGAAGCGCATGCATCCCCTTTTTTGATATAAACCGGGAATGATGATACAATTATCAAGCTCAAATTATTTTTACCGAAAAAGCAACATGTTCAAACAATTAAGATAATAACTCACAGCTTTAACGATGTGACATTCAATATGATTCCCGCAAGACACTTTTAAATGACAACAGTTAAAAAATTCTGATTAAAGCAATAAAAAGAAGCCATTAAAACGAATATTTAATTTAATTTACACCCGATAGATGACTATCATGACGCAAGTTTGATTCGTGTTGCACTTCTCAATGAAAGCTCGTAAAGATACAAAAATACAGTACACTTTAGATCGCAATCTCGGTCAAACCACCCATAAGCGGTCAATGTCAGTTAATTAAAATGATGACTGTAAGTTTCATAACTTAACTTTTCATTTGAACGTTGAATACGTCAAGTTTCCTACAGAATGCCTGCAATTTGCCACCGCCTTGACATTTGAAGCATGAGCTAAAATAGATTACAGAACCAACATGCTGTATATGTACACTTTTGTGGTTGCACTATAATTGGCTTATAATACACGCAAAGTAACGGCTGAGAATACATTCGATTTTAAGCTTTATTAATCGAACATACAAAGAAACATACGGTCGTTTTTGCTTAACTTAATGAGCGTATTCATGCCTAAGGGCACTATAAAATTAAGTGCAAAGTTCAAGAAGGGCAGGGAATGATGTGATGATTTCATCTTTTATGGAGAATGATTCAGTCATATTTCACTAGACAGAACTGAGGCTTGTCTCAAGGCTGAGGTGAGTTTCTTTTAACTGTCTTTTAAAATGTGTTGATACATAGTTTTGCTGTTCATACAGTTCATTAAGAACTCGCATAGTAAGTCAAGGTTTTTTAATTTACTTTGGGCGCTACGAAGTAGCACTTCCAGGAGCATCATTTTAGTTAGAAAAATAATTATAAATGTACTTTCAAATATGCATTTGAAAATACATTTATAATATAAATTTTTCTCAATGTATATTTAGATACCTACCTATTATTATGCTTATTTGGAGGCTTCAGCCATAGTTATAATTGTAAAGTACCTTTGAGAAAAAAAAAGATAATATCTTTAGGTAAAGAAATAGTTACATTGGCAATGAAAATATTTCGATATTTTCAGGCTTCTCCTACTCATTGTGCAGTTTGTGCAGCTTTTAGTACAAATACAACAAAATTACTTATTGTGTTACTGGTTTTTCTTTAAGAAAATAGTTTGTATTTTTTTCATCAATTTATTTAAGCTCTTTTGTCTTAGTAAATGAATATATTGTGCTACAGTCTCCCTCTTATAAATGTAAGTATTTTTCTTCACCGCAATAAAAAACACAAATTGCAGCAGCCGAAACCTAAAAACAAGTGGTGCAACATTAATCGGTTTATATCTTCGCCTTAGGTCGAAACCGAGCAGGAGGCCGCATTTTGAGCGGCTGACCCAAATCTTCGGCATCGGCATCGTAACGCACATCGGGTGACGTGCGGCGTTCGCGCGTGTGCGTACATGTTGCATTATTGCTGTAGCGTTGGCGAAAAAGGGCGGGAATGGAGCGTTTGTTTTTTCTACTGTAATTTTCTTTTGTGCCAGGTGTTTAAAAATATTAGGAATATTATTGAAAAATTAAAATGCAATGAATTTGAATTCTTTTTTAACTTTTAAACTTTCGCATATAATCATAAAGTATGTAATGTTCGGGATACGTATGTTTTGAAAAGATTTGTGTGCGTTAAACTTCAAAAGTTTCATATCTTTTGAATTCTTTTGTGCCGGTTAATTAAAAATATTATTGACGGTCAAGTCAGATCAAATTAAGAGTCATGTCTGTAGGTAATTATTATTGATTGATAGATATAAAGAATCACAACCTAAATTAAACATTTACCTACTATCTTGGATTGGATGAGACGTCGAATTAAGAGATTGAGTTAGAGTAGGTAGTTGCCATTTAAATAGATTCCAAACACTGTTATTTTTCTACTTCATATTTATAAATATATCCTAGCTTCGTTGGCGTCATTTTTTTTTTGCAGTTCAATTAAAAGTATTCTATCAACGTTTACTGACTTTCGTTCATTATATTTACGTAGCTTTGCAAATAGAATGCGTAGGTATTATTATATTTTCTTTACCTTAGGCATTAAACCTAAATTAATACATTTAGTTTTAAACGTCATAAGTAATAGCTCTATTCATTGTTGCGGTTTTTATTTAGTCTTGCAATAAAATATTAAAATAGGTTGTGGTTTGTCTGAAATACCACAGACAAGGGTCTGTAAAAGAGAAGAGACAAAGGAACAATAAACTGTCTCAAACTAATATTTTAGGACTGGGTAACAATTTTGGGTCTACTGTCATACCTACACAATGTATAAATTCTGTCTTTAGTGAAACCGGTTCCCTCTAACTAACGGTTGTCTGAAAGAGATCGCTACAAGCGATAAGACCGCCTAAGTTGTACTATGTTTTGTTTGTATTATGTTTTAGTGTAATGTCTGTGTTTTGTGCATTAAATAATATTTATTTAAAAACTAAACTTAATACTTAGCAGGTAAACGTGCATTAAAAGAGCAATAATATTTTAATTAAAGTATTACGCAGAAACGCTTCTGTGTCGTCAAATTAGATTTGCACAAACAACCGCTAAAAACAGCGAAAACAAAAGAAATAACACAATTATACACAAACAATGCAACGCAATTTACGTCCTCCGCATTTTTTTTATCTATCACATTATTGCAACCTCTTTGCAGCCGATAAAAAAAACATTGAACTTTAAAAAATAAAACATGCGGATGCTACGTCCAATGACAAGAGATATTGAATTGTGGCTTTACGCGTGTGAGCGTAAGGAGCACACTTTTGCACATTTTTGATCGCGGGCATTTTTATTTGCACAAATGTGTGCGTGTAGTGTGCGGAGTACACATGTGTGCACTAATTGCGATAGCTACTTCATTTAAATTTCGAATGTCAGGCTCCGCCGGTGAGAGCGGTGTAAGTTCGAATTTTGAATCATTTGTTTTTTTCTTTTTATGCGTACTTACATGAGCTGTGGTAGCGATTTGGCGCGCTTTTCTCTGTCAGTTGAAGCACGAAAAGGGAATTTTTAAATGGCGGTTGTAAATATTTGAATGGTTTAAGCCTTTTATAATTAGACGAGAGAAGACATTGGGGCTGAACGGAACTTTTCCTGAAATAACCGAGTTGAATTTTTAGCATCACTTTAGCTGCTCATTTTGTCTATTTTTTTTGTTGTAACTTTTTTAAAAAGTGAAATATATTTATTTTTATTTCATTCTAAGAAATCACTTGACCATAATCACTTGATGCATACTTACTTAGACAAAGCCTTAATCACTCTATCCTTAAAATATTACTCCTAATAGCAAATTGTATTGTTAAAGAATTACATTGACATGAATGTTTGCCCTGAGTGGGATTCGAACTCATGATCCCATTGCAGGAAGCAGGATGATCACTATCAAGCCGTTAAGGACCTACAAATAATGCACAAATCATCCATTTAGTTAGTCCAATGAATCATCATTGATAGTGACTTATCAAGTTATATTCAGATATTCATTTTATTCGACTTTATTAATTAACTACGAGTTTTGTTCAGTGGCAGTGAAAGCTGTTTATGTGCGTTCCATGTTTGTTAGTATTGGTCTGAGTATTGGATATGTAAAATATATATTAGATAGATAGATAGGTACTCTTTATTGAACAAACACAGACATTACAGGAAAACATATCACAAACAAAACATAGTACAACTTAGGCGGTCTTATCGCTTGTAGCGATCTCTTCCAGACTACCATCAGGTAGAGGAAACCAGCTTCACAAGAGAGATATTTATTTACAAAAAGTATATGAGTATGTTTATCAGTTGTTTAGTACCCATAGTATAAGTTTCGGCTTCGTTTGGTGCTAGATGGCGCTGTGTGGCTCAGCGTGAAATATCTTGTGATATTTATATTTTTAAGTGTATGAACATGTCATTTGGTATTATCCTTGTAGTATAGCAGCGCTTGTGGTGACATGCGGTAAGACGCTTGACGGAGGGACCAAGGTTTGTTGTGGGAATTCTCAGGTGGAGTGACGATTTGCGCAGGACGGCAGGCAAGAGGCCCAAAATCGATCAAGGTGGCGAACATTAGGAGAGGCCTATGTCCAGCAGTGGACTGACACGGGCTGATGATGATGATTCTCAGCCCCACCACCATCTTGAGGCAGGGGAGTCTTGAGAAGTAGGAGGTAGGATAGTTACAAATAGATAGAGATAAAACATTGCATAGGTAAACACAGTATTAAGATTTTCACGCTGGCCAAAATAGAAATTTGTGTGTAAACCTTGAAAGCGTGCGAAGTGCGTGCAAACGTGTGTGTGAGCAATGCAATCATGTACTTCAATCGAGAGACAGGCGGTGTTAGAGTGTGAAAACGGGGTTTATCTGCGTTTTTATATCACTTTCGACTTTCTTTGCGAGTGCTGTTAGACGGACACTTTTATGCGCGTGTTTTGATAATGGAAAAGTGTTTTATTTTTTCATAAAGAGAGTGTATCAGCTACGTCGTATCCGTTCCTGCCCGTACTGAGAGATTCGACTTCAATGACATTTGGCTCTAGAACACGAATTAAATGATTAAAAAGTATAATATAATGCGCTTATTAATATCCACTTCGGTTTCCAGATTTGTAGGTCAGCCTAGCCAAAGTTTTCATCGTCAGACACCCATCCATCAATCCATCGAAACTTTCGCATTTCTAAATTACAATAATTTGATAATCTACCCACAAATGTAGGCTCTAGAACTATTGATCTTTGTGCGGCACTCCCGATCAGAAAATCCTTTTAATATAAAAAACATAAATAATTAAAAAACTGAGTTTCTTCCTTACCCACTTTTCCGCCGCGCCCCCGCGCACACGATAAACGACCGTTGCTGGACATTACGCCCTCATTTTTATTTGGCACATAGACAAAAACACCCTTTTTTCTCCCATATAACGCACACACGGGAAAAAAACCGCCTATGTAATGAATCTGGTAGGTATGTCGCAGTCATCTGGTTGAATCTCCTATTCAATTGAATCGCTAGCGCGTTCATTGAATGACGACATTCAATTGAATGACTAGACCGAACGTTGACTAACGACGCGTCACTTAACGTCCAACTAGGTAGCGGATTGAAACATAGCTCTTTGAAAAGAGCGGACGTAAAAGCAGTCAAGTGATTATAATTTAGTTCATTTTTTCCCCGCGCGGCGTTAGTAGTCACTAAAACAAATATGGCGTCGAACATGATCACCTGAGTGTTGATATTTTTTTGATTAGATTTACTTTAAACTGACTTATACGTAATAAAATAGTGTGACAGCATGGATTTACCTATTAATACGCCGCCTCCGGATACTTTTAAAGAAAAATTAAAAACTAATCATTAAACAGTCGGCTTTTACCCATTCAACGACTATGCTAAAATGACGTTCAGTCAAGACGTTGAACGTTTCATTCAATAACTTGACGAGTTGTCCTTTAGGCATTCAATTAAATGTCGTCATTCAATGAACGCGCTAGTCATTCAATTGAATAGCAGATTCAACCAGATGACTGCGACATATACATAAGTAGCAAGTACTTATGTTAAGCCCGTTTCACATTAATTCTGCGACGCAGTGCTGTCGTGTAAACATTATTAAGTGACGGATGCAGGACGCAAATCACCGGCACATATCTTCCGGTGGATCTTGTAAGAGTCGACTAAGCAATGTCTTGAGATTTCAGCTGTTCCGGCGGTAGGGATTATCCGCCTGGCTGGGGACGACCCCACACTAGGCCATAGATTCGCAAAGTGACTGATGGAAAGCGAAAGAGAAGCCCAAATCGCTGCGGCTACCAATCAGTCTCTCACAGAGGTGACAGTGTTAATAATTTGGAATGTAATGGAATTGTATTACTTACTACATAATATGTACTGTTACCATTGTCTTACCTTTGTGAAGAGGAAATAAACAATTATTATAAATAAGTAACCAGAACAAACACTTTTTTTTATAAAAAGAGCGTTCAGGATGACCTCACTCCACCTGATGGTAAGCGGTTGTTAGGTCCACATGTTAGGTCGACAGGCACAATTGGGCAAACCCACCGCGCCTGTCGCCCTCACCCAAAAGGCACGCTGAGGTGCCGTTTCACGCCCCGCCTAAAGAACTCAGGATTGTAAGAGGACGGAAACACATGAGCTGGATGGAAGGGTATTCCATGAATCATGGCACGGGGCAGGAACGAGGAACCTTTCATCCTCTCCCGAACAACACGTGCTGGACAGCGTTGTCATCCGCATACCATCCAGACGATAGTGGCGCGCACCAAGAAGTTTAGTTCCTCGTTCTTGTCCTGTGCCATTAAATCATGGAATGTCCTTCCAGCTCATGTGATTCCTTCCTCTTACAAACCTGGGTTCTTTAGGCGGCGCGTGAAATGGCATCTCATTGGGCCGTCAGGGTAAGGGCGACAGGCGCGGTGGGTTTGTCCTATTATGCCTGTCGACCTAACGTTTGGACTTCACGACCGCTTACCATCAAATAGAGGACCTCCCCCAGATAAAAAAAAATACGAGTATCATTAACAACAAAAGATAGTTTATGCACCCAGCTTTACCCGCGGTAGGTACATGCGACTGCGCGCCCAATAATTAGCGCGATGTTTTAAAGCAGAATTTGAAATGAAGTTTTATTCTGCCCGATCGCCGTTTTCAATTAAAATCTGCTATTAAGTTGGGCTTTTTTGGATACTGTTATTGTATCGTTACAACAATGAGTTAGATAGACGCGGTGGCTCAGTTGGTTGTCAGTTTGCCTTCCGAGAAGGGATCGTGGTTTCGATTCTCAAGTGCACGAAAATATAGATTTTATAAAACCATGTTTTTTTGTTCATTTTTTGAAAAAAAAAACATGGTTTCATTAAAACCGCATTTTTATGACAAACGAGTCTGAAGCTCACCTAATGTTAAGCGATCACTTCATCCCTTACACACCGCAACACCAGGTGAGGCACAAGTGCTTTGCTGGTCCTTGATAAGTTTGTAGGCTCGCTTCCCTATAATCCCTTAGTCTTCTAGACACCTACCGAATGAGATGGGGCGATCTATTTTAAAACCGGAAGCCACCCGGACAACACTACTTAGTCTTTTAGTAGGATTTTTTAAATGTTATTTTATCAATTGTTGATAACAACTTTTCTTTCAAACAATCTGTAACAGAACGTTAAACCATAAGCCTCTTATAATACAATATTGAAACTTGAGAAAAAATTTAAAGAAACATTAAGTCCAAAAGCTCATCTTAACTAATATTATAAAGCTGAAGAGTTTGTTTGTTTGTTTGTTTGAACGCGCTAATCTCAGGAACTACTGGTCCGAATTGAAAAATTATTTTTGTGTTGAATAGACCATTCATCGAGGAAGGCTTTAGGCTATAAAACATATCACTGCAACCATTAGGAGCGAAGAAATAATGGAAAATGTAAAAAATACGGGGACAAATAACTATTCCACGCGGACGAAGTCGCGAGCACAGCTAGTTTCTATATATAACCCAAGACATGCCACGCTGGGCCACACAGCGCCATCTAGCCCCAAACTAAGCCGAATCTTGTACTATGGGTATGGGTACTAGACAACTGATAAACTTACTTAGATACATTTTTTTTTTGTAAATAAATACATATTATACATAGAAAACACCCAGCTATACAATATCTCGAAAGCTCTCAAGATTCAGTCGACTTAAGCACACCGCTTCCCGCTCTAAGCCTGCACTTGTCTATAGCCATATAACTTGACAACTTATAAGGGAATATTATGTGCAACTTAGACCTAGTAGGGTCGGGAGAGAAGTACCTCGTTTGTAAGTACCGGAATGAGATCTATAGAGAGAACACGGATGTAGAAGAGATGAAAGTACGTAAAACTGTTCTGTTAACAAAGTTTCATCAAATTTAGTTAAACCTTCAGGTGATGAAGACTTGAAATCTGGTTACTGGAAGATAGTTCTTTAGGGAACACATGATTGTCATACAACTGTTAACACGTAAGTTGTATCGTAACTTGATCAAAGAAATCTTTGTAAATTTTTTACTCGATCGTATTGGAATGTAAGGACGTCCTATAATCATTTCGATCCAAGCCAACCTCACCTACCCGTGGAGCATCCTGTCGAATAACAAACGAGGCTCTGAGTCTGGCAACCTACTGGTGGCGGTATAACCATCACTATTCAAGGCGTAGCTAAATAAATACCACAGACTGGTGACGGGCAACGTCACCGGAGCTAGAAGCTACGCCCTGCGATTGCCAACTTGCCTACCCATCATCATCATCATCAGCCTATTACAGTCCACTGTTGGACATAGGCCTCTCCAGTTGTTCGCCACTTACGACAAACGTCTGGAGGATATACCCATAATCGCCACGCTGCTTGCCTACCCAGCGTGTCTATTATGAGAAAAAGACGGGGCCGAGCCGACAAAGTGGATATAAGATGGCGATGTGTGGCCCAGGCATGTCTTGTCTTATCTAGTTTTGTCTAATGCTTGTCTGTCGCGCTTTCTTAACAAAGATGCTACACACAAATTGTCTATAGCCTCTGAAATGATGTCTCTGGTAGAGTTTAAGCGTATATTTCGCCAATGTCTTGTGTTTAGATTGTTTGTCCGTGTAAGATAGGCCTCTTCAGTTGTTTACCACTTAGGCGAACATCTGGAAGATTCATCCATAATCGCCACGCTGGGCAGGCGGGTTGGCGATCACAGGGCGTAGCCCCTCGTGCCGGTGATGCTGCTGCCCGTCAACGGCCTGTGGTATTTTTTTTTTTTTATTTTTATTTTATTTATTAGGAATAACAACAGCCAATAACATTATGTATGAACACAGAATAATAATCACTTAAGTATCTTAGGCCACAGCAGTTATCCACAGTATTACATAAGTTTAAGTAGGTACTAACATGCATAAAAGTCTTTGACAATTTAGACAATAAAAAAAAGAAATTGTCACCAAACATAATATCGATGAACTTATTAACTAGATGACATTGTAAATAATAATTAAAAGTAAATAATATAACACCATCAGAGTGAACACTCGGTGTGTTTTAAGTATAGATAGATAAACTGAGACACTCGGTGCATCCAATTGATAATATCTAAAAAAATAAATACATGTTGGTGTATATATGTAGTGTTACAAAGCAAACCAAATATGCTTTTTGAATTTACAAGTAACTAAGGTAATCCATGTATGTAGAACAAATTATATAGAAAAGAAAACAACGAATCGACAATACAAGTTAGATTACACAATTTATGGTTAGACAATAATGAAGCACCATACAAAATCAATTGTTCAGTTATTTTATTTTAGAATTTAAGTAATAGGATAGTAAATTAATTAATTAACAGTGTACTACAAATTTAGAAATTTAGATAAGCAAAGCTTAACGAAGGTAAGATCCTCATCCATCCTCGCTCACCAAAGTATTTTTGATGGCTTGTTTGAAGGAGTTCTTACTTTTATAAATGAAAGGGTCAATCTCCGTGAAAATTTTATTGAAAGTGTCAAATATACGTGTCAGTACGGCATTTTGCCCGTATTTGGTTTTATGACAAGGAACAGAAAAAAGATTAGTATGACGTGTGCGTCGACGAGGGACGCACAGTGACAGCCTCTCTGTTAATTCCGGACAATCTAGTCGGCCATGCAATATATCGTACAACAGCCCCATATCCAGCATTGTGCGCCTTTCTTCTAGTGTCATTAATTTTAGTTCGCGACAGTTGACTTTGTAATCAATATTGCATCTTTTCAGTTTAAAATTTAAGAATTTTAAAAATTTCCTCTGGATGCCTTCTATCCTGTTTTTGTGTAGACTGTAAATAGGTGACCAAATAGGACTAGCGTACTCTAAAATGCTACGGACATAAGCGTAATATACGATTTTAAAACTAGTAAGGGATGTGAATGGCTTGCAGGTTCGAATGACGAAACCTAGATTCCTATAAGATCTATTAACCACATTATCGACATGATGTGAAAAAGACATGTCCGCATCCAACAGGACCCCCAGATCGCGCACCACCTCTGCCCTCTCAATTACAACGTCGTTAAATTTGTAGTTGAAAATAATTGGATTCCTTTTACGGGTGAAACTAATACATTGGCATTTATTTATACTTATGTTTATATTGTTGCGGGTGTAATAGGACATAAGAGTATCAAGATCTTTTTGAATAGCCATGCAATCAGAAATAGAATTAACTTTTAGAAATATTTTCTTGTCATCGGCGTATAAAAGGTGTTGTGCATAGCTAAAGCAATTTTGGATATCGTAAATATATGCGTTATAGAGGAGAGGACCAAGGTGGGAGCCCTGAGGGACTCCTGAGGGAACAGAAACAAAGTTTGAGCAATATCCGCCTAGTATCACTGCCTGCGAGCGGTTAGAAAGATATGATATAATCCATCTTAACAGATCACCATGTATACCCAGCGAGCCCAGTTTTTTTACCAGTATTGAGTGATCCACGCGATCAAAGGCTTTTTCAAAGTCGGTATAGATTACATCCACCTGGCCGCCACCTTCCATTTGTTCAAGGACATAGTTCGTATATAAGGCTAAGTTGGATGTAGTCGAGCGACCCTTTAAAAAACCGTGCTGAGTCGACGGTAACCCCTGAGTGATAGTTTGATAGATGCCATCGTAGACTATCTTCTCAAATACCTTAGCAATTGTATTAATGATGGATATTGGACGGTAGTTAGATATAACAGCCTTGGACCCCTTTTTATGTATGGGTATAATATAAGATTTTTTCCACTCAGAAGGGAAAATACATTGCTTCAATGATTTAGAAAAAATTAAATAAATAGGATATGCTAAACTTTTAGCACAGTTAGCCAAAAACAAAGGTGGAATACCATCACAACCCGCTCCTTTGTTTTTGTCAAGTTTACTGAGGAGTTTTTCGACAAGGGCAGGTGATATGTTCACTGTAGAAACTGCGTTGGAGGAGCTACTATCATCCAGATCAGGTAATTGGTTATTATTATTAGTGGACAGAACAAAAACACTTTCAAAAAATGTATTGAATGCATTACAAATATCTTGACCTTCAGAGAACACATTATTTTCTAGACTAAACAGTTTGGGGTAACTGCAACCCTTTCTTTTGGATTTAACGTATGTCCAGAAGTATTTGGGGGTGGTTTTAATGATATTTTCAGCTTTCTTGGTAAAGTCGTTAAAACACTTCGCTTGAACTGTTTTGACCCTATCTCTCAGAAGTGAGAACTCGTCGTAATCGCGCGGGTTGCGGTAACGTTTCCATTTTTTATGAATAACATTTTTCTTTTTTATGACCTTGATTAAAGCACGACTATACCAAACAGGGTAATGAGATTTGGTGCTAGAACAGCTTGATACTGGAACGTGAAGTTGGCAACATTCGCGTAATATTTTGTAAAAATTGTTAATATCTTCATCAATCGACTCGCTAGATAAAACACGCGACCAGTCGATTATGGAAAGGTACTCATTAATATCGTCATAATTACCTTTATGAAAACTAAACCTAGGATTACGTTTCTCCTTAAAAGGCTGACATTTTAGATCTAAGATATCTATAGTGATTGACGGATGGTAAGCATCCTCTTTTAGAAGGGGGTGAGACGGTTGTTTTATTGTTAAGGGAAGATTACTAAAACATAAATCTAAAGTATTATTACTTGAATTAGTGATGTAGTTATATTGACGGAGATTTAAAAAATTAAGATGGTCGACAAAGCTTTCAGCACAGTGTTGTAAGTCACTACTACCGCGTTGTAATATTGTATATCCAGCATGGTCCCACTTTATGTTGGGAAAATTAAAGTCACCTACAAGTAAGTAGTTACAGGAGGGGTGGTTATGGACCACTTTGGTAATATTTGCAAGAATATTTTGTATGCGCCCTGAAAATCCAGAGGGGTTGGGTGGAGTATATACATTACTAATGATTAAGTCATATTGTGAAGATATGACTTGTCCGGGTACACGCACACAAATGGATTCGGCGGCATCTGCGACCCAGTCCGTTACCAATGTCGCCCCAAGTACTTTTCGGGTACAAATCATTACTCCGCCTCCAGTACTTTTGCCGCATAAGCGCAAGTTCCTATCACACCTAAAAATATCATAACGCGTATCGCATAACTCACCGTCCAAAACATCGCTTTGAAGCCACGTCTCCGTAAACAGTAACACATCATAATTACTCGCTAAGATATTGTTAAATATGTCCGAGCACTTAGTACGTAGTCCTCTTACATTTTGGTAATAAAACGTATTTAGCTACGCGTTTAATCGTGATGGTTATACCGCCACCAGTTGATTGCCAGAGCCTCGTTTGTTGTTCGGTAGGATGCACCACGGGCAGGTGAGGTTGGCTTGGGGCGAAATGATGATAGGCCGTTCCCTTACATCCCTCGCAGTTCACGTGGACACTTAGGATACAAAAATTAAATATTCTATTTTCATTTTTGACAAGCACACATTATGTATTCTAATTCTATACGAAATATTACAACCGCCTATCTATTCCCCATAGATCTCTGTCCGGAGCTCCATACTAACTGGTTGGTAGTTTTGCAAAAAGGGCCAAGGGCTCTTAAGGACTAGCCCAAGGGCATAGGGTCGAAGGAACTGGATCGCGAGACAGACGGACAGTGTGTGTACGAGTGTATATGTGTACAATGTACGGTCAATAGGAGGCGAATTCGATGTGAAAGGAGTCTTTGTGTTGTGTGAAACTTTTTGGGCGTTTCGATAAAGATACTCGTAGATTGGGGGTAATTTTATCGTTTTGTACTCCATTTTCTTTGACTGTATCGTCTACATTGTGTCTATGTGTTTACATTTTTATTTAAGTATATATTTCAGTAGGCGGTGAAGGCAACTTCGGACAGAGACAAGTGGATACAGTTAATTAGGGCTGTAAAATCAACAGGTAATCACGATCATCAGTAATGGAGGAACGAATGAAGAAGAAGAAGATTTTGTCTCATATTATTATGTCAACATTTAATTCAATTCTGAAAAAGATAATATGTTAATAACATTGACAGCAAAATAAACACAAACACGCCTAAGACCTCACAGTTTAAGTTAATAATTTATCAAGTTTTTAAATTGTTCAATAAGTTGCCAGAACATATTATTAAATTGCTCAGTCCTAAAATCACTTCACATCCTTTGACTAAAATTATATTTATACAATGTAATAATGTTTTTTTTATAGTAGCTCGATATAATGGCTTCCCTACGCCTGGCAAGTGACTTACCTGTCAGTTGCCACTGCCATGCCGGCCCAAGCCTAACCCCCCACGAGCTCCGGAAACCCTACTCACCAGCCCTACGTTTTCGAAGTATAAAGACTACTCTACGTCTCTAACTAAGAACAAAACGTTTCCTATATCAACTTAAAGCCGTTTAGATTCTCCTTAAACCAATGACTCTATCTGTACACATACGTGTACTGATAAAATGATGTCTGTGTGTACATATTTCATAACCACATAAACGTTATAGTACGTGATAATTAACAACTTTTATCTCGCCCGTTTTTATGGCCAATCCCCAGGGACCATCAATTAAACACCGATTAACTAGCAGTGACCATTTAAAACAGCATATCATCCCTAGATACTATCTACATACTACAAAGACCCCAACTATCCACAAAATAACTAACAATGTAATTATCGCGGTCGAAATCATAGTTGCAAATTCAAATACGCTACGCAAACTAAACCCTACTCATTATACTAATTACAAGTCAACAGGTTAACCATAAACAAGCTATTAAACCGAACCCATTTCTAATTCTCGACAATCCGCCGTCTGCGGCGTGTCTAGCCGGTTAGTGGCGGCCAGAGTAAGTTGGACCGGGAGCCACTATTCAGACGCATCATTTAAGTAGAACAGCGCACGGTTGAGCGGGGGGCGGCGGATCGCGGCGTTCTGGCGACGGCGACGTATAGTCGTATAGTGGGACTCCTGACCTAGCACGATAGTCTAGGTCAAGGAAGGATATACGCACACTAGTTCAGTGACGTGTGGGATGCGGGCGGTCGATGTTTGATATCGGGTTATCCGGTTAGAGGAATTCGAGCGGGTTTGCTGTGGATAGTTTGCGGAGTTGTGGGTTTTAGATTGGGGGATTAGATTTGTGTTGCGCTTTATGTCGGGATTATGGGTTACGGACGTGTTACTGAGGTATTTTAGGGAAAATTCTAATTAAGTATGTGACTATGAAAATAAATGCTTTAACATGAGCTTTAATTTTAATATGAAGGGAGACTTATCGAGATGGGATATGCTTATAAAATTGGTGGATTAAAGAGATAAACAGTTAATTACCTATGTTTCTATACGTGGTAGAGGCATCTACAAATTAAGAGTCTAAGCATTTCTGTATTTTGGGAAAAGAGTAGGTATCTGATACAGTATAATTACTGGGCATTAGATACTTATATATCTTAGATACTTAACTATCGGTCAATGTAACGGACGTTGGTTAGTGCATGATAAGATAATATTTAAAACTTATTGTTTAAAACATATAGACTTCTATAACGATCATAGACTCTCACGATTTTATTAATTCCGTTACATGACTGCTGCAAACGCATACAGCTGCATAAACAATTGAATTCTACACGAAAGCCGAAAAACAATCAATTGATTGAACATAAACTAATTAACATACACGTGACTGTATTAGAGCATAAAGCTACCAACAACATTATCTCGGAATGCAAATGATACAATATAGGACGTCAACAGTCAAAATTAGTGTTTGTAAACAAACAGTAATTGAAAAAAGTGCAACCAAAATAAATTCTACAGTCAAACGGGTATTTGGATGACGCACAAAATTGAATGAGTGCGAAACATTTGCTAGCTATTGAAACAAATAATACCATTCACACGTCGGTAAATAACTATTAATGTTTGTTAAAATTTACCAACGCAACTGGAAACAGTTTTTGTTGAACTAGGTACCTATGAAGGTATTCAGTTTAAAAAATGTGTATGCCATTTTAATTTGTAAGTGTAGATATGTGCAATGAAATAGATACGAAATGTAAACTGTTGTTTATTAGTTTTACGGGGATCGCGTTAAAGTACCTCTACAATTCTGAATTTATACGAGTACTTTCATTCGCATAAATTGTACTATATTAAGTCTGTAATGTTACCGTCACAAATTGTTATTATTTTGTGTAAGAAATCTTTTCTGCAATATACCTAATAGGTACCGACACGTTGAATTTGTAAATACGTATCCTTGTTCAGAAGTTTATTTTATGTAAATTAGGCATTTACTTATAATGTGATCTGTCTTATATCAGCTCTTTGCATGACCTAGCTATTGACTTGGTAGACTGATAAAAAAAGTCTTGAATCTTGCTCTTAACATTAAGTTACGGAGCGACATAGTCTATGTTGACTAAGCTCCTTAAATAAAGAGAAAAAAAAAAAAAAACATTAAGTTCGCTTTTGTACCATTTTGTGCAATACATTTTGATTAAGTATGGATATTACCATTCTATTGAATAAACAATGAACAAAAAATAGTATGAACACTTTTTGTTGTGTCATATTTTGTTTAATTTATTTTTATTTATTCTGTACTCAAGAGTCAAGAATAGGGCTTAAACTATTTACTTACTATTGTTAACTTATTTAGACGTAATGTAGGACAGCCTCAAGCCAAGTGGAGTGACGATGGCTGGCAAGTGCTGGATGCGAGAAGCCCAGGATCTGAGCTAAATCTTAATCTTAACTAATATTATAAAGCTGAAGAGTTTGTTTGTTTGAACGCGCTAATCTCAGGAACTACTGGTCCGAGTTGAAAATTTCTTTTTGTGTTGAATAGACCATTTATCGAGGAAGGCTTTAGGCTATATAACATCACGCTGCAACTATTAGGAGCGAAGAAATAATGGAAAATGTAAAAAAAGCGGGGAAAAAATAACTATTCCACGCGGACAAAGTCGCGAGCACAGCTAGTGTCAAATAATTGGATAGACTATGTCCAGCGCTGGACTGCAAAAAGTTGATGATGATGACGATGACGATGAAACTATTTATTTCACTTAATATGTATCAAAGTGCGAAAGAACATCATGTAAGTCATGGTTACAATGAACTTAGCTATTTAAGACGTTGAGTATTTAGTAATTTAAACTTATGTACATAGCTTAGTTGATGAAAAAAAAAGTAGCGACTTTATCTTGAATATACAACAACTATTTTACAATGCAATATGAAACTTCGTGCACAAACATTTTTTATTTGTTGCGCAAAATTATCTCTAACTTACTAAAACTCATGCTGTGGAAAACACGAAAGAATTCTCAGCGTTTTAATGAAAAGAATTTAAAAGTCGACGGAAGTTATCTATGCCGAGACGAAGAGAAACTTTGGATCTAGCTTTTTCTTCGTTTCTTTCCGCATATTATTGAGCATTTAAAAGAATAACTAGTCTTCTTAGGTCTTGCTTTAAGTATGCACCAGACAGTATGACTGTAATAATGCATGTTTTTTTTGTAACACGAAACTTTCGTGACGAAAGCAATTTATAAGTGGAACAACGTTTGGCCAAATGTTGGCTGCCCGAGATAGCCAGCTTTGGCTACGCGACCTTTATTGAGAGTTTTCTGAAAAAAGAAATCCACCAGATGACACCACATACGCAGCAGGAAACTGTAACGTAATTGATTCACTTTGACATGACACTGCCATTTACCGGACCAGAGGCCTTCCTAACGCCATCTATCGGATATTTTATTTGGAACACCCTTATTTTAAAGACGCTATCCCCCAACACCGGTCAACGTTTTGGCCAAGCGTGCGACTAGCGTTGGCTACGAGACGAGACCATCAATTCTCAAGACGACCCACCAACGTTTGGCCAAACGTTGGCGGTCCGACATAGCTAGCGTTGGCCACGCCATACGTGTGTTCGGCAAAGTCAAGGGCTTAGACAGAAGTGCATCGGGGTGAACGACCGCCGAAACGCAAGGTCACGCGCACACGCGCGCCGCACACATAGACGACCGGCCATGGAATTAGAAATACTAGGGAGGGGACACGCCGATAGGTACCGGTTTTGTCGATGGATTGTTAATATCGATTAGTTTTTTTTCTAGATCTATTTTAATCATCGATTAGTTTTTCTTTGTTGGGTAGAGATCAATTTTAATCAATTAGGTAGATGAACGAACGTTATGGTAGAGAAATTTTGGTGCTCAAAATACTTTTAAGAAGAAATGCTTGAAAGATGCTTTTAAATTTTGGTGAATTTTCAAGGAAGCGTATGGTTACAAATACGTTTGATGTTGACTAATTATGTGACTAGATCGAAGCAACATTACTTGGTAATGAAATAGTAGCTCGATTTACCAAATTTTATCAGTTCGAATTATATTAGTATGTACGTCAAAATGAGCATCATCAGCGTCCCGCATGATGTTAAACAGACGTAGAAGTTCAAAAATAGTAAACGAAGTAAGTAAGGTGAAAAGGGATCTAAATGCTCTCAATAAGTGGCTACATTTTATGCGCACCGGGAATTTTAGTATAATATTAATAAAAATATATCTAAAAACGCCATTCACCACTACGAATGTCTTAATTTAATATAACAACATAATACAATCAGCCTTGAAAATTAACACAAAGACAGTTTGCGCAAGTCATTGTGTCAACGGTAAATTGTTCTCACAAAAATAATAGGAATGAAAAGAAAAACGCAAACTACAGTTTCTCCTCAAACACTCGAACAGGAAAACATAATTTTAAAAGTTTACTGCCATTCGCCTTTTCAATGTCACAGAAACTAAAGTCAGGTGACCGGTAAATTAGCAAGTCTAAAGCCGACAACACTAAATTCAAGTTTAAGAATGCATTGGACGTTTTATTACGCTTATCGGTTTATAGCATCGATGAAAACCCGCAATGGTATTAACATGTGAAACATAGTGTGAGGAAACGATTCTTTGGTGCTATTCCATTGTTTGTAATCCTAAGGTTGGTAAGTTTGCATGTTTCATTTTTGTATTGAATGCCAAAAGGTATGCAAGTACCTATGTACCCACTTAAATGGTTAATGACCCTGGCAATTAAAAATGTTGGTAGACGTAGCACACAATTTTATTTTGTTTTTTCTTCAGGGTTGTTGAATGAAGATTTTATAATTAACTAGCGAGTAAATAAACATGTTCGTGATTTCATCCGTGTCAATTTCATTATGAAATTTTCACAACGGTTTTAGTGGATTTAAAAGAGAACCTTAATTTTTTGTCTAAGCTAAGTCTAAGTTGGTAATCTACCGGATAAACCTCCAAATGACTATCAGACACTTTATCAGAGAGTCTCGAAACAGAACCATAGAGTTCAAAATCCACAAACACAATAAATGCTAGCCCTATACTTCGCATTAGTATGCATCCGCCGTAGTCTCTAATTCACCGTCCATTTATTTACATATTCTACTGGAAATAAACAGATTTATTTACATAGTATCGGCTACAATTTGAAGTTCAACGTACTAAGTGATATTTTATTCAAAACTTCGGCTTTAACACACTTGTCCTTAGGACGACCACTTAAGCATCACGTTCTGTAAAATAATTCTTTGTATACAAGTAATAAGCATAGGTGAATAATTTGCATTTATGAATAAAACGCATGCATTATGAATTAATTTCAACTGAGTATTGTATTATGAGTAAGTCAATAACTGTTTATATTTTAAAATGACTAATTACATAGTACGGACGGCTTAAAGCCTGTAATCATCTTTTAACTCTATCCATTAATTGGTTTTCTTTTTAAATGACTGTTGTATCTACTTTGTTTCTGTATCTGAATGTTACTCTCCTGAACAATGACTGTTTTACCTGCTTTGTTTGTTTTTTTGCTACTATGGATGGCAAACGAGCAAGCGGCCCATCTGATGATCAACGGTTACCGCCGCTCATAGACTCTGCATTGCCAGGGCAACGGCTAAGCCGCTGCCTAAAGTGTGTACGCACTTCTTTTGTTTGTAGTGCCCTGACCGAATGTCGGCTAAAGCAGTCAATCTTCACGGAGATTAGCCCAGTGCGCCTGATAAAAAGGGTCACGGGTGGAAAAGGGTGCCCTAGCCTTATTCCTCACCTGTTGTGAAGACTATTATTTAAATTTCCTTCTTTAAACCGAGAGAATGGGGGGCGCAGTAGGTTCAACCAGCGCTGGTAGTTCTAAAACCGACACTGACAGGGATACACTTTTATTAACATCTCATTATGTCGATACGGTTAGTAGTAGATGTAACTCGACACTTATCGACAACTCGCGCTACACACATCACTAGAGTCGTTGCACTATGCCGGTGACTAATTTGAGCGTCGGCTTGTTTGCGATCTGTGGTTTATTTTCGTAATGTTAGGCTCGCGGATCTCTGCCTACGCCGTAGTGACGTACTTTATCGATTGTTTACGACAAATACACAACAAATCGTTAGAAGGCAATTGTTTTATACACGTTTGGAACAGAATATGCAATGATACTTCAGTGATTTTTTGTTATTAATTTACTCCTAGCAACTCCGGAGTCAGGAAATTGGGCGTGAGACACTCCCGTGCATCAGAAAGCACGTTAGGCGTTGACACTGCATTTATAATATTAGTAGGATAGGATAGACAATTCATACCAACCACTTAGTTTCAAACTAAAGTTTTCCCTTTAACTATGATCACCAGATAACTGGAGACGTCCAGAACACCCAGAACCGAGTAAGTTATAGAATTTCATTTCTTAAATTGACTCGAGAACCATTGAACCCAGAACTTTCGGATTCTACGCTTAGGCTTAACGCTCTAACAAAGTTTAACTACAAGATATCACATAGAATTATCAATTGTATGGTTCATCTCTCTGTAACCACAGGCTTAAGAATAGGATGTGACCTGTTAAATTGTATAGACATATTGTATGAGTGGTACAAAGCAGTTATTGTAGAAGTCACTTCACGCATGAATTCGTTTGAACTCTACATAAAGATATATCATTGACATACATTCTTATTGTCGACTTACATAAAAGTGTTGTACTATTATAACATACTATAATTACTTAGTATACCAACAATATGAAACTGTAACTGACTGGCTCGGTGGCTCAATTGGTAGTGACCCCTGCCTTCTGAACCAAGGGTTGTGGGTTCGATCCCCACCCGAGACAAACATTCGTGTGATGAACACTTGTGTTTGTTCCATGTCTGGGTGTTTATATTTGTATTTATTTGTGGTACCTTCTTATTCTGATACCCATAACACAAGTGCTTAAGCTACTTACTTTGGGATCGGAGCGATGTATGTGATGTTGTCTGATATTTATTTATAAACCAAAGTTTCATCATCTTTATCAGTCTCCAAACGTCCACTACTGGACATAGTCTCCCCCAATGGTAATTGTCATGTGGAGGGATTTACATTAGTCACCACGCTTGGCAGGTGGGTTGGTGACCGCAGTAGGTTTTATTTGTACCAAGATAAAACGCTGCCGTCCGTTTCCTAGTACTCCCTTTTTCTCCGTCATATTCTATGACGGTTCTTCAGTTTTGTGGAACCAACTTTCTGCAACAGTTTTTCCGAGCAGCTACGACTTGGGAGCCTTCAACAAAACGAGCGAATTCCTGTTTAAAAGGCCGGTAGCGATATCAGAACTCGATTTGAGTTGCGGGTGTCCATGGGCGGTGTCGACTGCTTACCATCAGGCATCACATTTGCTCGTCTGCCGCCTCTTGCATCAAAAAAACGACATTCTCGGAATGAGATGCGATGGTTCTAAATCCGCATACCCTATTAACAGCGGTGTAAGTTTGCAAAATAAATAATTCTAATTAAACAGCCTAATGATACCTACATTTAAGAGAGGTAGGGCATAGCGAATTTTTGCTCGAATTGAGCTGCCCTATAGAATACCGCAGCCAAATGACCTCCGGGTCGTGTCTCTGCTGGTGAGTAGGGTTTCCGGAGCTCGTGGGGGGTTAGGGTTGGGCCGGCATGGCAGTGGCAACTGACAGGTAACCGACTAGTTACTTGCCAGTTGTCACAGCGGCTTGGGCTTCTCTTTCGCTTTCCATCAGGCGTAGGGAAGCCATTTTGTCGAGCTACTATAAAAAAATACATCCTTCTGAGTGCCTAATACCTATTTTTCTCTTTGTATAAAATAGCCAAGAATTCAAAATGTCATTCCAAACTTCTTTTTAACAATGAAACGAAAACTCGCAACAAACATATTCAAACATGTTTTATTCATTGCGGGCAAAGGAAATGCATGTCAAAGCTATCACTCATCTAACGACGACATCAAAATAACAACCATGCACTTTGATTAAAACCTCAAAAAGCAAATTACTGAATGTGAACCGCAAATGACGGACTCGCCCTGTTTAATTAAAAAAATATATCCAGCCGTCTAGCCCACCTTTGGCAAGATAACACTTGGCCTCCCAAATTTAAACCACAACCACCCAATTCTCAACCCAAAACCCATCAGCAAAAGACTCAAAATAATCCACCAACTTAATGAGACAATCGCATTAAAAATTCACAACAATAGTGAGCCTTAATTCCGTAGTGTAAAGCCTAAATTCGTTAAGTTCCAAAAAAAGAATGCAAGCAACAAACGCAAGCAAAAATAAACCCCATTTCAAACGTATTAAGGTCGCATATATCTCGAACGCGTTCGAGAAGAAATTACGTCTATTTCAAACTGGGCGAAACCGCCGAAATGCATCGGAAGGTCAACGAACTCCGCCCGCCAAGGACAGCGCATTCCATTTTTAAATTTAAAGCTAGCGCGCCAATAGAAGGCAGGATCTAAATAGAGGTGCCTGGCAAGGAAATACAGAAGGGCGGGAAATAAAATATGAGGCTGTGAGCATGCAATGTCTTGGCATTGAGTGCCTAAAAAGAAAAAAAAAGTCAAATGTGTTAAGTCCGTGCAAAATTTTGTCAAACCTATTGAGAAAAGATTCGCGTTTCGAAGATTTGGTCTCACACAATATCAATACCTTTGATGTCGACTCGAGAACAAAAAATGGACTGGGTGTTAAAAACTAACTTTTTTAGTAACCGTGGTAGGTAGCAGTTTTGTAGTGTATTATGTATTATTTTATTATTGATTACCTACATGCTGGAAATTAATGTCACAAGATTTCTACTGTTGGTTGCAATATTATCTGAGTACTTTTTTGTATTACCTAGTAATTTTAACTAAATTAGTACCAACCCAATGGTAAAATATTTGAGTACTTATTAGACCTTGGCACCAAATTGTATAGGTATGGCATTCTCTCCTAAGGTGTGGCCGATGCAAATCCATGTTCGTAATTTTCCTAGAATATAAGGTCTGATTTGGATGTTCCCATGAACCTTGGTTCAGAATTTCGCTACCAATTCTATGGTAGTAAAATTAAATAAAATGTATAGGTAACAAATTAATTATATTTTACGTGCTATCCATAAATAAATAATTCAAAACATTTATTTTGTAATAATATCTCAAGATTCCTCTTCTTTTCGGTAGAATTCACTTTGAGAAGACAGACGTAGAATAATTTCTATTTACTTTTGTTTAATGCACTTGATGATTCTTAAGTGCTTGTTTGCTGACTTAGAACAAGCGATTTTGAAGCTTCGCATGTAATTTGAATATTAAGAATATTTTCTATTTGACAAAAAGTCTAGGTCAATTAATGCCTTTCGAATGGTGAAATAATTAAATTTTTTATAAGCTATCAAATTCCTATTTAGTACATAATATAGTGGCACATTCTGTTTTCTTTGCAATCTTATTTCACATCAAATCTTCTGCTAATCTGTGGCACCCGAGCCGCCATATTTGTTCGCGCGGATTTTTAATTGCACCCGTTTGTTTAAATATTTTCGTCAACAATGGTGAATTATTTTGGATAATTAGGGAGCTGTAACGAGGTAGTAGGTATCCATGGGACTTGCTAAATGGAAACCATTGACCGAAGATAACTTTACCATATCTTTATCTCTTACTAACTGCAATCTGCGAATTTCGGTGACATGTAAAATGTATTCATAGACAAAAAAACCCTGTGTTAATTTGATGAATGATTTATAATGCTTTAAAGTATTATTAAAATCCGTTTAGTGGCTTTTGTGTGCGAAGGTAACAAAATATCAGCCATATAACTAAATTTAACTCAATGTAGACAAAATTTGAATTAAATTCCTCAGTCTCAAGATGAAAATTTAAATCCTTACCACAGACAGGCAGACACGGGTCACGAAACACGAGGTTACAGCAAATTGGCTCTTCCATGTACTGATTAGCATATAATTTACAAAATTGTTCCTTAAACTGCTTCAGCTAACCCACTATAATGTCTTAGCAATGTGCAACATTTATACTTATAGCTTTTCTTATAGTAAGTATAATAGTATAGTAGGTATCGACATAATGGCTCCCCTACGCCTGGTGGAAAGCGAAAGAGAAGCCCAAGTCGCTGTGACAACGGGCAAGTAACTGGTTAACTGGTCAGTTACATGTCAGTTGCCACTGCCATGCCGGCCCAACCTTGACCATCGCGAGCTCCGGAAACTCTTAACTCAGGGGCAGAAACATGACCCGCAGGTCATTTGGCTGCAGTATTCTATAGGGTGGAGATACTTCTGTCAATACGCATTTATAACAATAGCAGCTCGTGCGGGTTTAGGGTTGAGCCGGCATGGCGGTGGCAACTGACAGGTAACTGACCAGTGACTTGGGTTTCTGTTTCGCCTGACATAATGGCTTCCCTACGCGTGATAGAAAATCACGCGTAGGGAAGCCATTATGTCAGGCTACTATAAAAAAAGTATGATTTTTTATTACTACGTAGGTATACTTTTTAGTTGTTTCCTGATTGCTACGGCATGTTCTTCTTTAAAGAGAGCTCTTTCCTCACGGCAGCTGCCTACCGACAAGGCAAGTCGCTGATATTATAAGAAATAAGAAACATTCATGGGAGGCGATCATCAGACCTTATCAGTCCACCTCTGGACATAGGCCTCGCCCAATAAGTGATCTAATAGGGTTGATTACGATGACGGGGATTACTCTTTGACATCAGACAAGCCCCTTGCCCGTCTGCCACCAACAGGAATAAAAACAAGAAACTTATACGCAAGCGAAGCTGCTACTAACTACATCTTATTACGACGTTCTTTCTATTTTGTTTGGTGTTCATTTCAGCAACACTGTCTCTCCCAAACGTTCCGAATCTGAAGTTGCTTGTGGAATTACAAATTGCACGTCTTTTGCATACTTGATGCAGCTGTGGTGTAGTACATGTGTAAGAAAGTAAGATGGATATTCTATACATGCATATACTTCTTATAATAAAAAATAATGTAAAAAAAAATTTTTTATGTAAAACCAGTGTGATTGTACCTACATATTTTATGGAACATGTTATCTAAAGTATCTGGAGGTCTGGGCGTTAATAACTGCAACACAGTCTACGACTACCGCATTTGTTATCGTACATACTCAAATATTATTATTATTTATTATGTGTTTTTGTTCCCAAAAAAACTTTTTGAATTTTGAATTGGTGCATTATACAGTTGACTTAAAACTAGTTAAAATTGACATTTGTTATACAATTTAGGTCTTATCGATAATAGGATGAGGTAAGATATTTCTTCCAGACAACCTTTGAATGAAGGAGATCAAATTACAGGATGGAAGTACCTTTCTTTAACAAACTAGATGTAGTTTATTTCTCTACCTGAACGTAGTCTGGAAGAATTCGTTATTAGCAATACACAATAATATAATGTGCTCCTGCATTAATACTGACTATTAAATCCGAAATTGGCTATGAATGGAATTGGCTCAATAGAGTGTTATTATTACAAGAAACATATCGAAATACTCTCGCATGCTCTTTATTTAATCTTTATTGTACAATAAAGTAGTAAACAAAAGGCTCATTAAGCAGAAACTAATTTTAAGGTATGTACAAAATTTAAATTGTTGTGTATTTTCTACTGTTAGCTTACTGTCCCGCATGTATACTACGTCTTAGGCAAACGCATCGCCATGCACGCCGTGTATTCGCCAACTGATAGACTTGTTTCGAACTTACCGATACTTTCTATTGGATAGTCAAATGCGTTGGAGAAATTCACTTTGATTGACCCCTTCTACATAATACGTACAATACAGTCTTCATGAAGTAATACGATATTGTGAATAAAATTTAAAAGAAGAAAGAAAAGAAAGTGTATTGGTTCAATGAAAAGCAACTTTTCTACACTAATATTATAAAGAGAAAAGATTTGTATTTTTGTATGTAACGAATAAACTCAAAAAGTACTGGACCGATTTTAATAATTCTATTTTTATTAGAAAGCTACATTATCACTGGGTAACATAGCTAGCTATAAATGAAAAATAGATAGCATAACTATAAATGAAAAATATCTTTACTTGAATAAAGATATTTTTCATTTCATTTTTCATAGGCTTTTATTTTAGTTTAAAATGTTATATATTACGCAAAGGAAGTCACTACACTCAGCCATTAAAAAAAAGCATAAGACTATTTTAAGACCAAAACGATTGCAGTTCGGTCTTTTTATAAATAATTACAACTCCACCTTTCTCCGCCTTCCACAAACATCATTACCAAACATTTCACGTATTAATAAAGCCATTTTCCCACAATGCTATTTAAACGTCTCATTGACGTAAGCGAACTAATAATATTCTATTCCATTGCCTGCGTGTGAAGGAATATTAAAAAAAAATACTCGCGGACATGCCGTGAATGGCCGTGCGTAGACGAATCTAGGCTACGAAAACTGTAGACGTTGCCTCGTAGCATAGATTTTTCGTAGCATAGACGTAGTGGGACTACGGCTTTTTACCTTTTTCGTAGTTATACTGTGTAGCTAAGCTTTATGTAGGTGCGTTAATGAGTCTTGAGTATTTTTTATGTAGATAGATAGATATATTCTTTATTGCATATCATACAATTGACTTAAAAGTAGATTATAGGAGAAACATTTGTTGTACAATATAGGCAGCGTTATCGCTGTAGTCGGTCTCTTCCAGACAAATAGTTTCTTCTCTTCCAGATGTGTGTATACCCAGCAGGACCCTGCCTTGAATTCAATCTACAGATAAAATATATTTGTATTTCAGCAGAAAATTGGTTGTTACCCATGTAGCAAACGAACGTTTAGTATGTATGAGCTTTCTTAGCATTCAAAATGGCGGCATATTATTGAGAATTCTCAAAGGTTAAGAAACCAGTATTTTGCTGAAATACATATATTTTTTAACTAAACGTATGATTTTTTGAAAGGTACTAATAAAATGAAATTAGATATGCAACTGTCTAGGCTGAAAACGGCAAAACGTAATAGGGTCCTGCTGAATAGATAAAAGTTTCGTAGGTGCATTTCTCATAAATTAATAATATTTTGAAAATGATATCGATGTATTTCTAAGGTACCAATATGCCCCTAAACGGGAATGCATATATACCATTTGTCTGAAAACCTTCAAACGGAGGAGGGTCCTGCTGGAATATAGTTAATGATTTCTCTAAAACTATTGAGGTACTAATTTTTAATTTGTACAATTTGGAAGGTACTAATTACTCCGGATGTTAGAATATACCTGTAGATTGAATTCAAGGCAGGGTCCTGCTGGGTACCCATACACACATCTCTTCCAGGATAGTTAAAAAAAAGGATGATATGTATAATACGTAGCGGCACATCATAGTGGTTTGGAGAGGCCTATGTTCAGCAGTGGACTACAGACTGCAATAGGCTGATGATGATGATATCTATCAAAGGTTTCCCAAGTCCCCAGTATACGTGTGTCCGTACAGTGACGCAGGCGTGACGTCACGGGTCTCGTGTGCCGGCACGCAGCGACACATGTCTAAGGGAGGGCGACCATTCATGTTTGGGGTGAAGGGGACAATAATGTTCTAGCCGACTGAAGTACAACAAATGTCTATAACCAGTTTTAAGTAAACTGTCTATCCTATAAAAAAATCTATCTGCTAACTGCAGCTCATTGATTTGCTCGCGTGAACATTGTTGATATGTGTAATGAACTAATTGTATTGAGATATGCCACGCTGGGCCACACATTGCCATCTAGCCCCAAACAGCCGAAGCTTGTACTATGGGTACTAGACAACTGATAAACTTACTTAGATAGTTTTTCTTTCTGTAAATCAATAAATAGTAAACACCCAGACTAATACAAACATACATGTTCATAAGCACAATTGTTTGTACAGTGCGGGAATCGAACCCACGACCTCAAGAATAAAGAATGTTTGAATGTGCAAGGCATTAAATTATGCGCTTGCACATTCAAACATTTCTTTATATAGGTTCAATTGAACCAAAAATACACAAACCAAGAATCCACGTCCTCTTTCAGCGAAAAAAAGCAGTACTTTTAGTCGTCCAACTTCTTAATAACCAACCAATGAGAAGAACCCCTCTCTATTTTCAAACTATTGCACATTTGAAAAGACCCACTCGACGCTCTGTCCGTCTCTATCGGGCACAGCGAGTGTGAGAGAGACGGCGAGTGCAAAAGGATTGCAATAATAACACATGCCGTCGTCTGCGTATTGAGGTCAAGGTGACGCATTTGTGCAACTTTCGAAACCCTCTGATGCACTCGAGTTTAGGGCTGCCTCTCGGTTAAGTTGGAAACTCTTTTCTTTACCCATCATCAGCCTATTGCAGTCCACTGCTGGACATAGGCCTCTCCAGTTGTTCGCCACTTATGGCAAACATATGGAGGATATACCCATAATCGCCACGCTGGGCAGGCGGGTTGGCGATCGCAGGGCGTAGCTTCTCGCTCCGGTGACGCTGCTGCCCGTCATCGGTCTGTGGTATTTAGCTACGCCTTCAATTGTGATGGTTATACCGCCACCAGTCGGTTGCCAGCGCCTCGTTTGTTATTCGGCAGGATGCACCACGGGCAGGTGAGATTGGCTTGGAGCGAAAAGATGATGGGTCGCTCCCTTCCATCCCAATGTCCTCATTTGCTCCAAACTCTATTATTTTGTCTATTGTATCTAGAACTCTGGACATAATTTTGAAAAATCTGATGGCTCATTTGGTAGCACTGCCCTCTGAGCCAAAGGTCGTGGGTTCGATTCCCGCACAGTACAAACATTTGTGTTCATGAACATGCCTGTTTGTATTGGTGTTTTCTGAGTGTTTTCTATGTTTAATATGTATTTATTTACAAAAAAAAGTATCTAAGTAAGTTTATCAGTTGTCTAGTACTCATAGTACAAGCTTCAGCTTAGTTTGGGGCTAGATGGCGATGAGTAGCCCGGCGTGGCATGTCTTGGGTTATTTATTTATTATAAGGAAAAACTTAACGGTTAAGTGTCACCCCTACCTCACCCTTCCCAGTCTGCGAGTATCCTTGGCTGACAAGCTTTGTAATTTATGTGTGGGGATAGCAGACTACCGCGGAAGGTCTAGCAGACAGGTGTGTGTGTGTGACGAGTCTTATTGGTTTTTAGGGTTCTGCGGACCTTAAGAAGAGAATGAACCCTTTGAAATAAAATTTTATCGCTTTTTTTATTTGTCTAGATAAGTTAAAATGTCTTCTTTTATTCATTAAAATCCGTTCAGGACTTTTCACGTGACTAGTAACATTATGTCCATCCATATATCTAATTAAATAGATAACCATTAAGCATTGTAGACTCAGTGGTTTTAGTCAATAAATATCCTTAATTTTAAATTTTGATTTATATGTAACATTTGCAAAATGATACATAAATTTAAAAAAAATCCCAAGACATGCCAACTATTTAGTCCCAAACTAAGCCGAAGTAGAAGAAGAAAAGTTGACCCGACCGGGAATCCAACCCACAAGTGGATCACCAACGCTTTAAGCAAATGCCTTACATATTGCGTCAACGAGGCCTCCAAATTCAATATGTACCTACGTAATTCCAATGTTAAAAGATTTGTTTATTCAGTCATTTTTTACTGAATTCAATTGAAAACACATGTTTTTGTTATTTCACGGAGCTGTTACGATGTAACTTACATTACCATAATGCATTGGTAAAAAATGTTGATTGTTGAACACAATTCGGTTGACGTAACTCCAATAAGAGAGCTGAGATGGTATCATAAGGTATGTTTCCTTATAGACTTACTCGATGGCTTTGGTAGTGACTCTTGTCCGCCGAATCAAGGGTTTCAAGACATATTCGTGTAATGAACATTTGGTGTTTGTTCCGTGTCTGGGTGTTTATAATTGTATTCAAGTATGTGTTTGTGGTACTCTCGTTGTTCTGATATCCATAACACAAGTGGTCCAGCTACTTACTTTGTTAACGGAGCAATGTATGCCATGTTGTTTGATATTTCGACTGGTTTGGTGGCTCAATTGGTAGTGACCTTTGCCTTCTGAGCCAAGAGTCGTGGGTTCGATCCCCACACATTACAAACATTTGTGTGCATGAACATGTCTGTTTGTATTGGTCTGGATGTTTTTATGTATAATATGTATTTATTTACAAAAAAAAATGTATCTAAGTAAGTTTATCAGTTGTCTAGTACCCATAGTACAAGCTTCAGCTTAGTTTGGGGCTAGATATATAGCTGTGTGGCCCAGCGTGGCATGTCTTGGGCTTGAGTTGAGTTGTCCTACACTACGTTTGCCGAGAAGCGGTATCCACTGCAGAACTCGTTTACCCCAAACGGTTATCGGTTGCAAGCTTGTAGAGAGTTATTTCATATTTTAGATACTTTTTACCATATTATGTATCCAAAAAGGCGACACATTCAAAGCATACTTCTGTGTAAGCCGCCTCCGCTCGCGTTTCAAAACAGACAACTTTTCCGGTCCAAAACTATGCGACCATTTTGAAATGACGTGAAATTTCAATGTACCTACTCGTAACTTTGCAACTTTAGACAGAGCCGTGCCTCTTGTATTATAATAGAGAAAAATACTAAAATTTTAGAGGGGAGAGATTTGTGTATTTCTGCGTGTGTGTATGTTTGTAATCAAAAACTCAACTCAACAAGTTTTTTACGTTGAGTAACATAGACTAGAAGTGATCCTTACTAAAACGCCAGTAAAGTAACTCAATGAAATGTTTATCTAAAATACTAGAAGCGAAGCGAGGGCAGGTTACTACTTTGTCTTTATATATAAGCGAAATACCACACTTTAGAAGCTTGAAATTTGCAAGTTGGCTAAATTGCCTTAAAAATTGAAATAAGCTGTCTCCATGATAGGCAGAACTGAAATAATTTTAATATTAGCACAATGATTATGTAGATTATGTAAGTCACCATTAGATACTGCGATACAGGCCTGCGAGCCTGGTGCAGTATCTATAGTAACACAAACTGTAGCTGTTAATATGTTAATAAATGATTACTATTATTATTTACAATTTTACGGATTTAAAAGAAAGATATATTATTCAAAATTAAATATACTGTTAGAAATCTTAGTTTCAATCGTCACTATTGTTACTGAAATTACTACGAATTTGAACTTTAAACTTTGCCTCTTAAATTACAACAAAAAGATCTTTATTTTAAATTCTTTAAACACTCAATAATCTTTTTATCACAGAATCTTTACGCACATTCTCTTGCATTTCTTTATTATCATGTCACATTTTTTGCTAAAGTCGTACGCATGTAATTAAGTGCACAACAATTTTAATGGCTAAGTGTACGACAAATCGATCAGGTAGCCCTTTTAGGAACACAAAGCGACGAGTCGCCATTGCCTGCTACGCCTATCCTTGAACAAGGCACAGTGTAATGAGGATAACCGTATAAATAATAAATAAATAACCCAAGACATGCCACGCTGGGCCACACAGCGCCACCTAGCCCCAAACTAAGCCGAAGCTTGTACTATGGGTACTAGACAACTGATAAACTTACTTAGATACTTTTTTTTTGTAAATAACTACATATTATACATAGAAAACACCCAGACCAATACAAACAGACATGTTCATGAACACAAATGTTTGTACTGTGCGGGAATCGAACCCACGACCCTTGGCTCAGAGGGCAGAGGTCACTACCAAATGAGCCACCGAGCCTGTCAGTATGGGAATGATGATATGAGCAATCCGTTTATTTTCGTTAGTTCGAATCGTTACTGAGGGCTATCGTTTCGATCGCCTGCATCAAGCCATTTTATCGAAGTCCGTTATTTTTAAACCCGATATCCACGCGTGCGATGCCGCCGGCACAGCTAGTAAATAAATAAACAGCTGTCGAATTCTTAAATTTACGTGTTTTGAGAACTACCTAGTTACCTCACTGTCACTCTCTACACTGTGCCAAGGCCAAGTGCCAAGTTGCAGTTAAGTTGCATGCTGCATAGGCCAACCGGGCGGCCTCCGCCTGTGTTTGATTACGGAAGCGAGGCTGCCTCTTAGACACAACTTGCTGCGCCATTTTGGGCCTTATTTGT
The DNA here is from genome assembly GCA_031163375.1 of Conogethes punctiferalis. Lineage (NCBI taxonomy): Eukaryota > Metazoa > Arthropoda > Insecta > Lepidoptera > Crambidae > Conogethes > Conogethes punctiferalis. The sequence goes on along the minus strand of CM062091.1, from coordinate 1,638,398 downwards.
GGCCCGTGTGGCCTTTTTATGAATCATGCGCACGGTTTGAAACAAATCGTCTGGAACATTTGGATGCCAAGCGTCAGCTGCAGAAGGCTAAACCTAAAACAGTGTACAATTACACATATAACACTCTTGGGCAGCTGTTTTGCGTGTCCTGCCAGAGAACTTTTAAAACAAAGTTTGGACTGGCCAGCCATATCCGGTCTCATCAGCGGACATCTTGACGGATTCGTAAAGTTCGCCGTCGACGGATACGTCGTGGAGGACATCATCATCGGTCTTGAACTGTTGTAAAACCAGTTACGATGCAATTTTTTTATTTGTCATTGATATGAAGCGAAGCATCTTAGGTATAAGGCGTGCTGACAGGGTTAGAAATACTACCATTAATGGCAAAGGTATAAACTGGCGCAATGGCTCATTTGGTAGTGACCTCTGCCTTGTGAGCCAAGGGTCGTGGGTTCGATTCCCGCACAGTACAAACATTTTGTGTTCATGGATATTTCTGTTTGTATTGGTCTGGGTGTTTACTATGTATAATATGTATTTATTTACAAAAAAAAAGTCTTTAAGTAAGTTTATCAGTTGTCTAGCACCCATAGTACAAGCTTCGGCTTAGTTTGGGGCTAGATGGCGATGTGTGGCCCAGCGTGGCATGTCTTGGGTTATTTTATTTGGAAACTATGTTATATGTACTTTTTCCTTATCTTTACGATCGGAATCGTTTCCACTGTCTGTTGGTGCCTCTATGTTTCCAAACGACTTGCCGCTATCTAGCCACGCCTTTATAAAGCCTTAAGCCCGATAGACGTGCGCGCGCGCACCCCGCGCGGCAACCGGGCGGCCTCGGCGCGGCATGTTTGATTACGGAAGCGACTGTGCATCGGTGCACTTCTTAGAACACGCGTACTTTTGCTTACAGAGTTAATTATTGTTGCTGACAATGAAAATTTTGTTTAATTAGTACTACAAGTAGCCTTTGTTAATAAATCATCATCATTATAATGTAATTAATATTCTTTTTCATCATGATCTTCATCATCAGCATTCGTCTGTGTGTGGAGTACTGCTCTCATCTCTGGGACGGTTCTGCTAAGGACCTGTTGGAGGCTCTCGATAGGTTGCAGCGACGTGCTATCCGTACAGTTGGGAGATCAAGAGGTGGCTAATAACCTAGAACCTCTTCAGCTACGTAGAGACATTGGCAGTCTTAGTGTTCTCTATCGTCATTACAATGGGGAATGCTCCGAAGAGTTATTCCAACTCGTCCCATCCTCTCCTTTCCACTCCCGAACAACACGTGCTGGACAGCGTTGTCATCCGCATACCATCCAGACGATGGTGGCGCGCACCAATAGGTTTAGTTCCTCGATCTTGCCCCGTGCAATTAAGTCATGGAATGCCCTTCCAGCTTATGTGTTTCCTTCCTCTTACAATCATGGGTTTTTAAGGCGGGGAGTGAAACGTTATTGGGCATCTATGCGCCCGCGCATCGCATAGTAAAGGTTGTGTTATTTATTTATGCATATAACTTCATTAAAAGCTGTAAGTTTCATGACACAAATACTTAAAAAGTCGAAGCAGCGGACTTGTTACGTGCAATATTGTAAACTAAATTTAGAAAGTGGAATAAACGTTAGCTGTGCAGTACTTGTGTAATAAAGATAAAAAACGGGTCGTGTGAGAAACTCGCGCAACTTTGGTTCCGTATCGGAGCCTTCTAAAATGTTGCTTTTTATTCTCTGTCTGATATCATCATCATCAGCCTATTGCAGTCTACTACTTAGAGCAAACATCTGGAGGATACCATAATTGCCACGCTGGGCAGGCGGGTTGGCGATTGCAGAGCGTAGCTTCTCGCTGCGGTGACGTTGCTGCCCGTCATCGGCCTGTGATATTTAGCTTGGCCTTCATTTGTGATGGCTATACTGACACCAGTCGTCATCCCAAAACCTGTTGTCATCCCATTTATTCTAAAGTTATTGTTTTGTTTTAGAGTAACTTAATATCCTAATTTGAACACTTTGCCCTAGTTTCTTTTGATCAGCTCATATCATAAAGTAATAAAACATAATAAATAGGTAGAACAAACAGGCATTAAAACCAATTTAATACCTGTGACTAGTATTTTATCCATTTACTATCATCTGTTGTACACATTTTTATAAATAATTCCAGATATGAGTGGAGGCAACACATACTCCAAAGTAATGACACGCAAGGCCGCTGCTCGCGAGTTGGAATTAAAATTAAGACGGGCACTAGAGGAAATTATAGAACTCAGGAAGGACAATAGCCAACTCCTTCATGAACGAGAGGAAAATGAAGAGGAATTCCTTAAACTCATAAATCACAACAAGCAATTGAAACGCGATTTGGCGGAGCTGCATGCACAGCTAGTAGATGTCCACGCGCACAGAGAACAGCTACTCACGACAGTCAGCCAGTTTGACCACTGTAGTGAAACTTACGAGCGGACCCTGGACCGCGTCCATGAGCTCGAGGTGGATCTACGGGATGCAAACAAAACCATAAGCCAGTATGAAGAAGACCTACGCTGTCAGGAGGCTAATACACACCCATAGCCTCTACGAGGAGTTGGTTGGCTCACCGGCTGGGCTTGCAAGCTCCCATAATAATAATAATCGCGATTCTTGTTGTGAGAACAGTTGTATTAATTTAAATAGTCATAACAAAATTAAGAAATATGTTAAAATCAATAGGTTTATAAGAAAAACTGAGAAACTAGTAAAAAAGCAAAAGAGCTTCCAAAAAAATATTGTATTAAGGAAGCAACGAGTAGACCTGATAGATAGCTTAGAACTGTATAGTAAAAAGTTAGATGAGTCTAGGTTGAAGTATGAAAATGACACACGGGAGTTGCAGGCTGACATCTTGCGGCTGCGTGGGTCTTTGGAGCGTGTGACTGATAAGTACAAGTCGGCGCAGGCCCAAATAAATGAACACATCCTTGCGGCCACGAGATACATGGACCAGTGTAGCTGCAATCAGGAGACTGGTTCTAGTGACCGGCTCCTGGATGATGATGGTCCGCAGCATCTGTCGTTCAGTAATATCTCAAAATTACCTGCTATATTGCCGACCAGTACCAATGACCATGTATTAGTATTTTCAGATAGAATAGGAGTTGGCTATGGGCCCCTGTTAAAAAAATCCTTCAGTTGTAACATAGTCAATTATTGCATGCCTGACGCCCCTCTAAGTCATATATGTAAAAGGATGGAAGAAAGCAAATATAATGACAAATCTGTTATTGTCATATTATTGGGGGATGGACTAAATACCAGTAAAAAAGATATTTTAAAAAGTTTTTCTATGTTAATAGGGCTTAGAGTAAAAAAAATAATTTTATGTGCCATCCCTTTTTCGAGACATTATTCCTCTAATGAAAATAATAGTATTCATAAATTGAATACTTTGTTTTACAACTTGACATGTAGTCATAAAGACAAATTTGTGTTTTTTGACACAAATAAATTTATTGATAATAGTTTCATACCGACTGGCAAAAGCTTTTTTTTGCCTTATAAAATTAGGACAAAATTGGCTACTTTGCTAGCTTATAATATTAATAATTTATTTACAGAGCCCTTGGAACGTATTCCAAATAATTTTTTACTTGTGAGACAATAGGGAACACCCCTAGCAACCTTGTGACTAAAGAAAAGCGTAACTGTCTGAATGTCATTCATCAGAATGTTCAGGGCTTTTCTGGAAAAAACTTAGAAATAGAATTATTTTTAGAAGAAATGAATGTTCAAGTGTTGTGTGTCACTGAACATTGGCTAAGACAACATGAATTAATTATTAGTATTAATAACTATGTAGTCGGCAGTTTTTTTACAAGATTGTCCGCCATCAGGGGGGGTTCACTCATTTTATTACAAAACTATCTTAAATGTAAAAATCGTAAGGATATTGTATCTCTGTCTGTAGAAAGAACAATTGAAATAGCTTGTACTGAACTAGATCAGCAAATAATTGTATGTGTTTATAGACCTCCTTCAGGTAGTTATTTTTTATTTGAATCTGTCATGGAGGAAGTATTAAGGAAAATTTGTTCATGTAGTAAAAAGGTAATAGTGTGTGGGGATTTCAACATTAATATTTTAGAAGAAAATCAAAATTCTACTAGGTTCTTAAATTTATTTCAGTCATTTAATTTAGTTCCATTATTTAATGAACCTACTCGAGTCACCCCCACTACAGCTACATGTTTGGATAATATTTTTTGTAATTGTGTAGTTATTGATAAAAACTTAATACATTTTATAAACTCGGACCATAGTGGACAGAGGGCGGTTTTCGAACACCAACATGTGCCCCTTTCATTAAGCATTACTTGCAGGCCTATCACTGCTGCTCGTATAGAGAAGTTTAAAGATTCAGTTTGCAGTAGACTAAGTTTGTTAAACAATTGTGACATTGAAAGTGATCAGCAATATGAGAAGCTGTTTAATGTAATTGAGAAAGAATATAATGGTATTTTCACAAAAAAATCTATTAAAATCGATAGTACTAAATTAAAATTCAGTGACTGGGCAACTTTTGGTATTTATAAAAGTAGAAGGAAATTGTTCGAACTGTACGATACTAAAGCCCATTCCAACGATCCTTCAATAGTAGAATATGTCCGAAATTACTCTAGGATATTTAAGAAAGTATGTGCGTACGCTAAATCTAGGTATTTGAAAGAAAAAATTATGTCTGCACCTAACAAAAGCAAAGCCACCTGGAAAATTATAAATAAAGAGACTTGTAAAAATAAAATTAAAGAACACAAGTTATCTTTTAAAGTAAATGACAATATTCTTGATGCCAATGCAGACGTGGCTAATGCGTTCGAATCTTTCTTCTCAAAAATTCCAGTATCTGCGACGAGTGGCTTAAACTCCAGTCCCCATCTTGCTGAAATCCTTATAAAAACGCATGTAGATGAGTGTAAAATTCCTTTTCATTTTTCTTATGTTAGTGTAGAGGATATTTTAAAAAACTTTAAAAGCTTAAATATGAAAAGGACAGAAGATCTATGGGGAATTTCTACAGATGTTTTAAAAAATATAATTCATGTATAATGTTGCGCCTCATTTAGCGATAATTTTCAATAGATGCATTGATGGAGGTCAGTTTCCTAACCTGATGAAACTGAGTAAGGTCATTCCTTTATATAAATCAGGTGATAAAAGCGACCCCTCCAACTATAGACCCATATCAATACTACCTGCACTAAGTAAAATTTTTGAAAAAATTATCTTTACTCAATTATTATCGCATTTTAATGACAACGAATTATTACATAAAAACCAATGTGGATTTACCAAAGGCAAATCCACTACTGACGCAGGAGTAGAGCTCATCAAACACGTTTTTGATGCTTGGGAAAATAAGCAAGATGCCATAGGAGTTTTTTGCGACTTGTCGAAGGCGTTTGATTGTGTTGATCACCAAACACTGCTGGTGAAGTTACGGCACTATGGTGTTGCAGATGAATCGCTTTGTCTACTACAGTCATATTAAAGTGACAGAATTCAAAAAGTTAATGTCAATGGCACAGATTCTTCTGGTGCCCCTTTGTTGATGGGTGTGCCCCAAGGCTCAATATTGGGACCGCTGCTTTTTCTCATCTATATAAACGATCTTCCGCACTTTACAAAGAATATATGTGAGACAGTATTGTTTGCAGACGATACTTCCCTCATTTTTAAGGTAAATAGAAAGAAAACCAACTTTGATAATGTAAATTGTGCTCTCGCTAAAATAGTACACTGGTTTACAAACAATAACCTGCTGCTTAATGCCAGGAAAACCAAGTGTGTTAAATTTACAATGCCAAATGTCAAACAGGTTAACACTAATATTATCATGAACAATGAAGTTATTGAATTAATTAACTCTACAGTATTTCTTGGCATCAATGTAGACTCGAAGTTGCAATGGGGTCCTCATATTGCTGTCCTGGCTGGAAGGCTTAGTTCAGCTGCATATGCGGTAAGGAAAATCCGGTTTTTGACTGACGTTGAAACGGCAAGGGTTGTTTATTTCAGTTATTTCCATAGCATTATGTCATACGGTATTCTATTATGGGGGTCAGCTGCTGACATACAAACAATCTTTGTACTGCAGAAGCGGGCCATCCGCGCTATATATGGTTTAAAGACACGCGAATCACTTAGAGAACGTTTTAAAGAAATTAACATAATGACGGTAGCATCACAGTATATCTTTGCCTGTCTTGTTTATGTACGTAAAAATTTAAGTCAATTTAATAAAAATTCAGATAATCATAATTTAAACACTAGAAATAAGCACAAGCTTGCCGTTCCACGTCTGAGGCTGAGTAGGGTGAGTGGGTCGTTTGTAGGATTGGGTATCAAAATGTTCAACAGGTTACCGGAACATATTGTTGAACTGCCCATTCATAAATTCAAATCATACATGAAGTCCTTACTTATAAAAGGGGGCTATTATAGAGTAGAAGATTTCCTCAACGACGACATCTCCTGGACTGCTGCTTCATAGTAAACTTTGCATTGTATAGACTCAACTTTTATTTTGTATTGTTTAACTTTAAAATATTTAAAAATGTTGTAATACCAAAACATGTAACAATTGGCGATTTAAAAAGAGTAACTACCGAGTTTCTTGCCGTTTCTTCTCGGTAGAAATCTACTTTCCGAACACGGCGGTAGCTTCTTTTAAATTGCTTTTATTCACATTCTTACATTACTTTTTATATTTTTACTTTATTTTTACTTGACGATTCATAAGTGCTTATTTTAAGTCTATGTGAATAAAGGTATTTTGACTTTGACTTTGATTCTTTTCTAAATGACTACGATGATAATGGTTATTAGGAAGATAACTAGTGCCTTTGTTAGGGTTATAAGGCCGCCTTACGGAGGAGGGCTCCCACTCCTTAATTATGTCATCTCGTCGCCTGATGGAAAGCGAAAGCCCAAGTCACTACGGCAATAAGCAAGTAACCAAATCTATCATTTCTTAGTTACCACCGTCATGTCATCCTGTCCCATAAATTAACAATATGGGATCATTAAAACCAAGCGTCAAGAATCATCTTGTAAGACGGCTGTGCATGGCCTAGGCAACTGACTGGTTAAATATCCAGTCAGTTACCTCCAGTCAGTTGCCTATGCTATGTTAAGAATTCAGTCAGTTACCAAGGCGTGGCCTGGAAAAAAAATCTAAGTAAGTTTTTTCCACTTGTCATACGGACTTGGGTTGCCTTGAAGAGACCACTATGTTGTGCCGATAAAAAAGAGATATCACAACTATCTTCTTCAAAACCTTGCAACACAGCACCCTTGTACAAAAATGACTGATACCATATCAAGTTTGTACAAAAACTGCTAACATCACAATACTCTTGTACAAAAATGACTGATATCCACTCGTACAAAAAAAAGGAAGCAAAAAGGACGCTAAATACATTTCATCTTTCCTCAAGGTTGGCGCGAACACGCCGCGTGAACCGCCTGCATGCGAGATGAAGTCATAAACGTTAGGGCCGGTACACACCCGTCCGCAGACGGATGCGTTAACACGTGTCCGAATGGACCGAGTCTGATAATCATTTGACCTGTCTTGCTTGGGACACATTGGGATGTAAAGGAGCTATCTATCATCTTTTCGCTCCAAACCACCCTATGCCCGTGGTGGAATAACAAAAGAGGATCTGGCAAGTGACTGGTGACGATGGAAGGGGTAGCTAAATACCACAGACAGATGACGGGCAGCAGCGTCATTGGAACGAGGAGCTACGACCTGCAATCGCCAACCCGCCTGCCTACCGTGGCGATTATGGGTAAAGCCTCCAGATATTATTGCGCAAAGTAGAGAACAACTGGAAAGGTCTATGTCCAGTAGTGGACTGTAATATGCCGATGAACCAATGAAACTCATTTTGAATAGCTAATTTAGAGCATGTAGCTTAAATTGTACTCCCTCTAAAAACAAAGTACTCAATGTTAACTCGAAATAAATGTATGATTTCACGACGATCTTTCTACATTTGCATCTACACTTATATTATAAAGAGGAAAGGTTTGTATTTTTGTATGTTTGTAGTAAATAAACTCAAAAACTACTTTACTGATTCCAAAAATTCTTTCACCATTGGAAAGTGACATTCACCCTAAATTACATAAGCTTTATTTATTGCTAGGAAAGATTAGGGATCCTTACTAAAACGCCTATAATTTAATCTGAAATACCTAAAGCCAAGCCAGGACGAGTCACTAGTTCATTATAAATGTAATCAATCAACCCTTTTACGTATGGACACTTTAATGAGAGATTACTTTCGGATAAGTGTATAGGCGCCTTATCTCGATTCTTTGCTACTTCGCTTCAGGGCGAATTACAATCCACGATTGATATCGGCGATATTAATACGATATCGATATTTCATACATAATAATAATTATAATGTAAAGAACTAGAAAATATGATAGGTCCTTTGAGCGGTGAAAAAGTTTCAGAAGTCAATTTAAACTTAATGATTTAATTGAAGTTGAGACAATTTAATTTTATAGTAAAGCAGTTGGCGTGGCGGAAAGCGAAAGAGAGGCCCAAGTCACTGCGGCAAGGAGCAAGTCACCTGTCACTTGCCATGATGGCTGGTACGGTTCTGGTTGTACATCAACTGATCTCGAAATGCAACCTAAATCACTTCATTGTTGTTTCACCGTGATTGTCCTGAGCCTGTCAACCGGTGACTCCCATCACTTATTAGAAACATTTCGTCCTCAAGTTCCTAAAACTTACGGCTATTATCGAAGAGGAAGGCCCCCCAGAAAAGATGGTATAACGAATTTATGTATAAGTACAGTATAATGGGTAGCGCTTGCTCGCCTCGCTTATCATCAAACGATGTTGGGGCCTAAGAAGGATCATCATCATCATCATCATCATCGGCCTATTGCAGTCCACTGCTGGACACAGGCCTCCTCAGTTGTTCGCCACTTAGGGCAAATATCTGGAGGATATACCCATAACCGCCACGCTGGGCAGGCGGGTTGGCGATCGCAGGGCGCAGCCTCTCGTTCCGGTGACGCTGCTGCCCGTCATCGGCCTGTGGTATTTAGCTACGCCTTCAATTGTGATGGTTATACCGCCACCAGACGGTTGCCAGCGCCTCGTTTGTTATTCGGCAGGATGCACCACGGCCAGGTGAGGTTGGCTTGGAGCGAAAAGATGATGGGTCACTCCCTTACAGCGTGGCGATTATGGGTACAACTGAGGAGGCCTATGTCCAGCAGTGGACTAAAATAGGCTTATGATGATCAATGGATTTGTAGGCTTTAGATAGAGAACTGTGGAAAGCTCTTGGGGGCGACATTTGTACAGCAGTGGGAAAACATAGGTAAATAAAGAAAGAAAAGTTCTTAAGACGTCAAAGAAGTTCCTTAAGCCATCTTACCAATGCAAAGTCATTTGGCCTCAAATCTTCCGTCTTTATCACTCGTTCCCGGTCAGACGAAACGAGCGCATCGCCTCATTGTGTCAAATCTTCATACATTTTTCGCACACGTTGTCCTATATTCATGCAGTTGGAAACATGAAAATAAAAAGTGTAAAAGCTCTTATTTATATTAGCAATAAAGCTCAAATACGTGTGACGGTTGTAGGACAAATGGGATAGGTATTGAATCGGCCACAATTGCTTTGCGTTTTATATAGTTTCTGTTATCAAGACGGTAAGGTTTAAAGTCTGAGTGATTGAACGATCGGTAAGACAATTTTAATTTGCGATCGTCTTGAGTCTTAAAGTGAGTGGTATAAGGTCGTAAGTTGTAAGTTGGACAAAGTATAGAGCGTGTTGCTGTGATGTTTTTACAAGTTTTTTTCGTCAATCGCTACGGCTTTGTTTCCTACATGCCCTGTTAGTCCTTTTAGGTTCTTTAGTGCTTGTAATGAACGAGTGGCTCTATCCATATGAATGATGAAAATAATCACCGATGTGATATTTATGTCTGCTTCTTGTAACGAGTTTAGAAATTTAGTGAGGCATCGCTTCGGATAATTTTGTTTTGTTCACAGTTTTGTTAGAATCGAAACAATATTTGCTAATCATTATACAAACATTTGTGTTCATGAACATGTCTGTTTGTATTGGTCTGGGTGTTTTCTATGTATAATATGTATTTATTTACAAAAAATATATATATCTAAGTAAGTTTATCAGTTGTCTAGTACCCATAGTACAAGCTTCGTCTTAGTTTGAGGCTAGGTGGCGCTGTGTGGCCCAGCGTGGCATGTCTTGGGTTATTTATTTATTATATTATTATTTTATTATAGTGTCGTAGATCCATACCTCAAAAATAAGCTCTGAAATAGTCAAAAACTAAGGTTGGACTTTGTATTCTGATTATCTTCCCTTAGGACATGTTTTAGGACACCACCTTTGCGCATGTGTGCATTTACAAAAGGATATGTCATTGCTTTAATCTTCTTTTTTATAGTGGCTCGACTCCCTGGTGGAAAGCGAACGAGAAGCCCGGCAACGTGCAAGTAACTAGTCAGTTACTCGTCAGTTGCCACCGCCATGCCAGCCCAACCCTAATCCCCCAAGAGCTCCGGAAACCCTACTCACCGGCTGAACCACGACCCAGAGGTAATTTGACTGCGGTATTCTATACGGTGGAGGTCCTTCCTAGGACGGGCGGCTCAATTCGAGCGAAGATTTGCTATGATTCGCTAAGATTACCTCTCTTATAGATACGTTCAGTTTACTTAATTAATTGCGAAACTCAGTCAATCAATTTAGATCCGTCTACTGTTGAACATAAGATTCCTCTAATTCACGCCGTATTCTGCTCCACATTCACAGCAGTTCTTCTTAGATCATCAGCCCTACATCTACCTTAAAGCGTGTGTACTACTCTCTGCTCGGTCGATAGTAAGTTCCACGCACACAAGACTAGCCCAGTGTGCCACTTCATGTCTAGAGCCATATCTAACTCTTGGCTTCCGCGTCTCAACCCCGAAAACGGCCCGCGAATGCCCCTCTACTCAAAGCAGCATCCGTAAGGCCCCTTCCAGCTTATCCCTAAACAGAGACTGGAACCTTACAGGGATCACCCTTAGCCGTGTTCCTCAACAGTCCTAGGGGTGAGAGCCACAGCTCCTCGGTTGTCTGGTGATGATAACGAAGCCTTAGCTATCATTGTATTAAAAAATCATTTGAAAACGTAATCTATACATAAAATTTATATAGATGGCGCTGTGTGGCCCAGCGTGGCATGTCTTGGTGACTTATTTTTAATTCACATCCACTCTCAAACCAACTACTCTAAAGTTGTACTATCTGCGAGACTCTCTCATTCTTTTTTTTTATAGTGGTTCGACATAATGGCTTCCCTATGCCTTATATATTATTATGATGCTGTACTATCTCTGCGGATACCACGTGCATCGGGAGCCATGCAAAATGTTATTGTTTAGTCAATTCTAATTTAGGAACGGTAGGCAAAACAGACCTTCAGAGTTCGTTGCACTGTCGGCTATCAGATGAACCGCGGCATTGTAAGCGCTTACCCCCCATATCAGATGGGGCACAAAAGCTGTTTATTACTGATTTATTGATGAGGTTTGACGAACTATGCTTGATTATTTTCGTTGAAGCGGTTTGATCAGATGGCTGGCAAGAGCAAAGTGGTTATAATAAATAAATAACCCAAAACATAACTAATTTAAATAGCGTACCTAACTAATAGTGTAAGTAGGTTATTTATGTAACAGAAGTGAGAACTGCTGCCGACAAACTGCTTAGCAGTTTGGCAGATATATTTATTGTAACCTATTTGTATGTACCTTGCATTCAATAAATTAAAAAAAAAAAAAAAACATGCCACGCTGGGCCACGCATCGCCAACTAGCCCCAAATTAGGCCGAAGTTTGTACTATGGGTACTAGACAACTGATAAACTTACTTAGATGTTTTTTTTGTAAGTAGTACATAATATATAAAAATAAGTCGGGTTTTCCTCACTGACGCTATAACTCCAGAACGCACGAACCGATTTCCACGGTTTTGCATTCGTTGGAAAGGTCTCGGGCTCCGTGAGGTTTATAGCAAAGAAAATTCAGGAAAAAAGAAGCCATCTGGTGGAGAAACGGAGTTCGCCGGGTTTGCTAGTTATTTATAGAAAACACTCAGACCAATACAAACAGACATGTTCATGGACATAAATGTTGGAACTGTGCGGGAATCAAACCCACGATCCTTTGCTCAGAAGGCAGAGGTCACTACCAAATGAGCCATTGGGCCAGTCGAGTGGTGAAATAATTCATCATCAGCCTATTGCAGTCCACTGCTGGGCGTAGGCCTCTCCAGTTGTTCGCCACTTTAGGCAAACATCTGGAGGATATACGCATAATCGCCACGCTGGGCTGGCGATCGCAGGGCGTAGCTTCTTGCTCCGGTGACGCTGCTGCTCGTCTTGGGTCTGTGATATTTAGCTACGCCTTCTATCGTGATGGTTATACCACTACCAGTCGGAGAGTTAAATAAATCTATCATAACCTATGTAAGTATTAATCTGATGTATAAACTATACTGTGTTAGACCAGTATTCAGTAATTTTTGCATGAAGGATTAACAAACATCTATCCATTCATGAAAACAAACTATTGCAATTATAATTGATATTAGTAGGAAAAATAGATATAATTATGCCCACACACTAAACTCTCTGAAATGATAAACATTGCCCGTTCTCTCCGAAACCTGATACTTTTAAAATTCCTAGCTATTCAATTAATATTTAACGTTTTAATTAACATTCTCTGAAGGCTAACTTACCCGAAGCCGTAAATCAAGCTCTTAAACTCGTATACATTCTGTTCGTAATAGGATAGTTTGTCTAGTACGAAACATTTTCCCCACTGACTTTTATTGTATCCCACGGGATTGTTGTAATAATTTGGGGTAAAAGTAACTATAACTTTAACAAGGTATTATACTTTCTGTTTATTGAATTTCGTCCAAATTACGGACCGTCATGGTTTCCGGATTTAGAATAGCATCTTATCCTGATAGCGTCGTAGAAGACGGCTAAAGGAATATCAACAAATAGGTTATTATGGCTAAAAATTCTAATTAGTCCGTCTTTTAGCTTATTCAAAAATAAAAGACACGTATTTTACCTTTTTTCATTCAAATAAACAATAGGAAAGATACACGGTATCAAAAGTTAGGAGTAGGAGTCTTTGACGTCACTCGCTACTTCTTCTTCGGTCTTCTATTGGTTACATTTCGGGGAGTGTGCGACTAACTACACAATTTGATTCCCTCAGCTCCATTTTACTTTCTTATAATAAACTATAATTATGTCGTATTTTGATAGCTATTAGTGGCAGACTAGCAAGCCGATTGTCATATGTTAAGCAGTGCCGCTGCGTACACCGAGAAAAAAGCTCTCTTTGAAACACGTTTAAAGAATGACCTTTCCATTGATATAAAATTTCGCTTACATGAACACGTTAGAGTGATTTTACCCTAGGACGATAAACTGAGCTTAACCTGTGATTGCAAAACCAATTAATTAATTTCAGTCTCATTTCATTACTTATCAAGCTTAACCTGCGATGCCAAGAATCATACTTTATTCTAGTCTCCTACTCATCCACTATTTTACGGCCTAATTCGGCCGCCAAAGAATTACTTTCCTGTTGTGTCTGGAATCGAATTGCTAATACAGTACGTTGCAAATAATTGTTAACATCCTTTTCGTAGCATTGTAATAGTCAAGTCTTGATGCACCTAGAATTATTGGCTATACTCTTATGAATAAGCGCTAGAAGTTAATTAGCCGCTTACATTGAAATAATGAAAAAATGGTTAGTAGTATTGAACAACAATTGTTAAAAAATATGTCCTACTTAGAAGGTATATAAGAATTAAATCATGAGATAAAGTAAATCACATAGTAAAAGTGATTCCTCCTATTCTCGTGATTTTAACAGCTATTGAAGTAGGTATAAGTTGTAACAACTGAAAATGGGTATTAATAAATTTAAAAATATTTTACATTCGTAAAAGACTTACAAATCAAAATGACAACGCAACATAAATCGTAAGTACCTATTTAAAAATAATAAAAAAAATCTCAATTGTAGAGAAGCTTCTAAAGATCAAATACTCCTCACTTTAAAATTGATATTTTAATACCTCCATGCTTATTTGTTTCTCATATTTATATAATGGTGTGGCAATATGTATTTATACATAATAATATATTTATAAATAATCTTAAAGCTTTTTAAGAAACAATGTTTCCCTTTGTTACGTGTTTTATAATTTTCAAAATTAAGTCTCGGCAAGCATCCAATTAAAAATCTGTGGCGGTCTTCTTTAAATACGTCAAATATATATTTTTTCTTAAATTAAAATAAAATTGTACGGATATAAATTCGTAGATTAAATCATCTTTTTATATAAAAAATGCATTTGTCACGTTTGCACAAAACGCATAGGGGAGCAACATGGCGCGATGGCGGTGCGCCCGCGCACTTCGTAGGCTTCAAAAAAGAACACACTCGCAAGATGGCCGACTTTCGCCAGTGCCTAGCCCCGCTGACGTCACTGGACGACGTGTCCTTGCAACTTGTCTAGCTTTTGTCCACCATTTAATATTTGAAATATACGAATTCACAAAAATAACGGTGTTTTTATAAGCTTCTGGAGTCGTTTCAACGTTGACGAGGAAGGTGAGTCGGTTTCGCGATTCTAGATTTTCTAGAAAAGCATATTTTAATCGATATAAGCGAGCGGTGTGTAGAATTAAAATTCATTTTAGTGCTAAAAATTAAAAGAAAAAATCAAAAACAAATGACCGAAACTTGTACTTTAGTATTTTATGAACAAAGAGGTTCGATTTTTAAAACGTTCAACAGCAGCTTACAAGTGAATTTGTTGCAATTTGCAACAACTCCACAACGTTTCATTAAATCTTGGGTATAAATAAAAAGTTAATTAAACTTAAAAAATAATAAAACAAATAAATTACTTACCAAATAAAAACAACGGAACAAAACACAGGCAAGTCCAATTGATAAATATAGAAAAATAATTATAATAAAAATTGTTAAAATGAAAAACACAACACGTCACAAAGCACTACAGTCTTTTGCTCAATAATAAATATAAATCTTGAATATTTATTTTTAAAAAATATAACTATGCCATCATCGGACGGTGTCTGAAAAAAATATTGCGAAATGAACAACTTGCCCCCCGCGCACGACTGATTTTTGTCCAAAACGCTCATTCGTGAGAAAAAAGAAAATTCGAAGTTCAAATTCAAACTAGATTCCAACTAGAAGTGGCTGGCGGCCGAGTTCTTTATTCAAAAAATCGCGACGTACTGGCCGCCATGGAAGTGCAGGAAGGACGTCTTCGCCTAGCGATGGTCGTTGAATTATTTTCAAAAAATCACCAACGAGCGTTTTGAGCCAAAAAATCTAACCTAACCTAACCCTGTCGGGCGGGCGACTGGCGGACGCGTAGGGGCCGCATTGCCAAATATTTTTTTTTGCATCTCGGCCGAATTATGCACTTGTATGCGACTTACGTCGTCCCTTCATAGTAGTGGTGCGACATGTACAGATAGGGCATTTTTATACCGTCCTCGTGTGTGTGTCACCCACACGCGCGCGACTCACGAAATTTGCCCGATGTGTGCGTGGCCGGCCCTTCAGCACGAAGTTTTATTTAAAAAATCCACCGTGTTATGTAAACATAGATTTTTTTTTGGATTTTAAAATACTTAGGTGTTGCCCTGAGGGGTCGTTGGCCGCGTTTTTCGGGAACTCTGACTAATTTCACTAAAACGAATGTTGGTTTTGACGTACCTACTCGGAACTTCTGTTTCCGAATGCGGTGGCTTGCGCGCGCGCATTTTTGATGCATTTTTTTCCTTTTTTTTGTTTTTTTTAATTATTTTTTTATTATTTCGCGATACGATGACCTCCCCGGTTTTCTTTCCGGCCGAAACTGATGCGCTGTTCACGCGACTGCGATGTTTAGGTATTATTAGAAGTCAGTCAACTAGTCCTTGGTTTGTCCTAGTCTACGGCACAAATAAACATTGAATGATGGGCCGCAGTCACTAATTCCGATCGCAGTGACGAGTAACCCGTTCGGCTGTTCATTCTTTTGATTCATGGCATCCTTATTAAGATTTCTTTGACATAAAAAATATGGCGTCCCATTAATTCATCTATATTAATTTATCTACAAATACAAAAATATGCTAATGTGCTAATCAAACTAAGCAAATGAAATAGGATTATTGAGTATATTTTTATTTCCAACTCGCGATGTGTTAGATTTTTGCAGATTTGAGATGCTAATAATATTGAAACGAATAACGCTGTCGCCATATTATGAACCAGAGACAATGTTGTTTGATTAATTACGTATTAAGTTTCATTTAAGATGCTATGTTGAAAGAAACATTTATACTCGTAACTCATACAATAACATTATATTTTGACGTATAGCGCGTAATTATTGAAACCACAATTGATCCTATATAACATTATTACTCGTATATCATTAAGATATTAAAAACATATCATTATTAATCTCTATATATACCATTGCTATATCAATAGAAATGTTTGTAACCATTTATATTTTAGGGAATGTTTACTATGTAATATGTATCTACTTAATAAAATGAAACATGGTCGAATCGAACACCATAATTTATCGTATTGTATACCTAACCATACCATATCTTTATAGTAAAATACCTAATTTATTTATCAACACTAATAGTCTTATGCACATGACATTCACATCCTAACCTGTCCTAAGCGAAGCATAGACAAGAATTTAACATTCAAAAATCCTTGCGGCATAAATAAAAGAGTTTAAACAAAAAGGGACGCAAAGGTTGCCGTCAGGTGGCTCTATAACTAGTCCGAATCCCTTATAGCATATGAGAGTAGCGCGGCCTATTTATCGATAATAATTTAACAATCGATAGTTTGCAACTGAATCAGCCCATGGCAGTCCACTGCTGGACAAAGGCATCTCCAGTCATTGGCCACTTTGGACAAACAACTGGAGGCTTTATCCACAATTGCCACGCTGCTAGTCAGGGCGCAACTCCTCGCTCCGGTGACGCTACTGTTCGTCATCGGGCTGTGGTATTCGAGCTTCCAATTGTGATCTCAGCTTCTGGCTGCAATTATGCCGAAAGATGGCCCTTAAAAAGCGAGCCTACAGTTTTCTCAAGAGCCGGCAACGCACCTGTGAATCCCCTAGTGTTGCGGTGTCTATAGGCTGAAGTGATCACTTACCATCAGGTGAGCTTCAAGCCTATTTGCCCCCACTGTCATAAAAAGTTTATCGTTTGTAGCAAACAATACTATCTATAGTAATGCAAGCCTGGGTTCTTTAGGCGGGGCGTGAAACGGCATCTCAGTGGGCCTTCAGGGTAAGGGCGACAGGCGCGGTGGGTTTGCCCTAATGTGCCTGTCGACCTAACATTTGGACCTCACGACCGCTTACCATCATGTGGGGTAAAGCCATCCTGAACGCTCTTTTTATAAAAAAAATAGCATTCTGTGCTATCGATCGCGGCCTATCATCTTTTCGCTCCAAGCCAACCTCACCTGCCCGTGGTGCATCCTGCCGAATAACAAACTAGGCGCTGGCAACCGACTGGTGGCGGTATAACCATCACAATTAAAGGCGTAGCTAAATACTAAAGACCGGTGACGGGCAGCAGCGTCACCGGAGCAAGAAGCTACGCCCTGCGATCGCCAACCCGCCTGCCCAGCGTGGCGATTATGGGTATATCCTCCAGATGTTTGCTCTGGCGAACAACCGGAGAGGCCTATGTCCAGCAGTGGATTGTAATAGGCTGATGATGATGATGATGAGCTATCGATAGGTTGTCGATACTACTGACATCGATAATCGACGCTAGACTGACAGCACTAGATGAGAGCGCTCCAGTAATTTTGTTATTTTTAAACTCACATTTTTGGACCATCTATCGTAGTTCACCGGGCCCAACGAAGTGAAAATCTGTTTAAGGGTTAACTTAATAAAAATTGGGAGCCGTGAAAATTTGCTAGTTCGGTCCAATTACGTCACCAGCTTAGTTCAATGTGTGGTTCAGTGTTAGCGAACGCTGTTTTGGGATGTAAGGGGGCGAACGAACATCTTTTCTCTCCAAGCCACCCTCACCTGCCCGTGGTGCATCCAGCCGAATGACAAACGGGGTTCTGGCAAGTGACTGGTGGCGGTATAACTGTTATAGCTAAATATCACAGACTGATGACGGGCAGCAGCGTCATCGGAGCGAGAAGCTATGCCCTGCGATCGCAAACCCGTGAGCCCAGAGTGGTGATTACGTTCAAAGCCTCTAGATGTTTGTAACAAAAGCAAAGTTATCTACAGTGCTAACAACTGGAGAGGCCTGTGTCCAGTCAAAGGAATGGATGGACTGTGTGAGAAATGATATGTGTGTCAAAGGTAACCGACTGAAATTCCATCCACATCATCTCGATGGCTGGCGATCCTCGACTGTACGTTTTATGAGGAACTTCTTGCCTCGCGCCTCGGTTTTGTGGAACCAACTTCCTGCGGCAGTCTTTCCGAACAGCTACGACTTGGGCACCTTCAAGAACCGAGCGTATTCATATTTAAAAGGCCGGCAGCGACCCTAAACTCGGTTAGAGCTGCGGGTGTCCATGGGCGGTGTCGACTGCTTACCATCAGGCATCACACTTGCTCGTCTGCCGCCTCTCGCATAAAAAAAAGGTGTGAGTGTAGTTAGGATAGGAGAGCGGAAGAAGAAAATATGTTGTGCCGACCCCACTTAGAGTGGGATAAGGAAAGGAGAATGATGACGAGTCACTTCAGCCCTTAGCCATAAACCTAGAAGAGAAGACTGTAAGCAAGAGCACTCTATGAAATAAATACAGGAAAAGATGATAGACATTTTGTCGTACAGTCTAGGCGGTTTTGTCGCTAGTAAGCAATCTCTTATCTATTCTCTGGGAGAGGCCTATGTGCAGCAGTGGACTGATGTGGGCTGATGATGATGATGATGAAGCGATCTCTTTCAGACAACTTTCAGGTAGAGGAAATGTAATTTTCTGAAGAGAGAACGAATATGATTATATTAACAAAAGAACAAATTTCACGAAGAATCACATAGTATGTTTGTCTCAGCATACAGGGATTAGAAACAAAAACCGGTTTGGAAACATTATGAGTTCTATGACCTATAAATTGGCCTGCTTCCAAAAACATCCGCGTACTGGCTGCAATGTTGTTTAACTTATTGCAGTAGGTTAGGTATTATACGTCATATTTCAGCTTTTTTTACCATCATAATTTTGGTGCAGGTGATCGATGAGTTCCACCAAAATTCGCCATAAAACATCTCCTATAAATATATCGATAAATAATCTTTATTGCACATCTTCCTTCCTTCCTGCGACAGTCTTTCAGAACAGCTACGACTTGGGAATCTTCAAGAACCGAGCGTATTCATATTTAAAAGGCCGGCAGTGACCCTAAACTCGATTAGAGTTGCGGGTGTCCATGGGCGATGTCGACTGCTTACCATCAGGCATCACATTTGCTCGTCTGCCGCCCATGCATAAAAAAAAACCTACCGCGTACAACAACCATATCGGGTACTTGAACGTCATTTGTAACCACTAGATTAATGCATGCATTAGATAGGTATAATATCTCGTGCATATCTCGGACTACAGCTAGTTAAGTCTTTGACTGCCGAGAAACTAGACACAATAGAAAAACTATTGTTTGCCGGTCACCGGTGACCGGCATGGCGGTCAACGTGTTAAGTGGTAGCGCAACCTAAATTCATTCGTGGAGCTCTATTTCTTCCTCTTAGCGTTGTCCCGGTTTGTGCCTCTAGGCCCAGGGTCCGCTTTGACCATGATCCTAGATTTAGCAGAAAGGGGAACTAGACAAATGGATCATGGTTACACATTCAGAATGGAATGAAACTGGATGTGCAGGTTTCCTCACGATGTTTTCCTTCACCGCTAAGCTAGTGGTATAATTCCGCACATAGATTTTTGCAAATCCAGAGGTGCGTGCCCCGCGCAGATTCGAACCGACAACCTTATGTGTGTGAAGCGACGATCTTACCACTAGGCTACCACGGCTCTCTTGGAGCACTATCATTATCTTAAATTTCTTATACCACTTAATCTTTACTTAAAAGAAAGCTATAAAATACTTTTCTTTTACTATTCAGGCCACAAATCCTGTCCTAACCCAACAAAATTGCCAAACCCCCACACGTCGACCGTAACCTCTCAAGAGCGTGCCCTCACACAGCCAAGCCATCGGTCGGTCAACGCGGGCCCACGAGGTATAGGCCTAGAACTCACGGAGCGGTTTTCAACCGCGCACGCCGCGGTTGCGGGTCCGCATCTTCTGTAGAATACTGAGCACATTAATCATCATCAACATCAGCCTATAGTCCACAGCTGCACATAGACCTCTCCAGTTGTTCGCCACTTTGTACAAACATTCAGAGGCTGTACTGGGCAGGCGGGTTGGCTATCGCAGGGCGTAGCTCCTCGACCCGGTGACGCTGCTGCCTGTCATCGGCCCGTGATATACAGCTACGCCTTAATTTTTTTTTTTATATTGGCTCGACATAATGGCTTCCCTACGCCTGATGGAAAGCGAAAGAGAAGCCCAAGTCGCTGTGACAACGGGCAAGTAACTGGTCAGTTACCTGGCAGTTGCCACCGCCATGCCGGCCCAACCCTAACCCCCCACGAGCTCCGGAAACCCTACTCAAGGGCAGAAACATGACCCAGAGGTCATTTGACTGCGGTATTCTATAGGGTGGAGGTCCTTCCCCGGACGGGCGGCTCAATTTGAGCGAAGATTCGCTATGCCCTACCTCTCTTAAATCTTGTTATGTTTGTGTTGAAGATTGTGATGTCCTAATATAATTTTTTATCAGGCTTTTTATGTTTTCTTATTCTTATATCGCCACCAGTCAGTCGCCAGAGCCTCGTTTGTGTTTCAGGATGCACCACAGCCAGGTGAGAGTGGCTTAAAACGAAAACATGATAGGTCGCTCCCTTACATTCCATACTCACAAGACGAGTGTGC
Organism: Conogethes punctiferalis; assembly: GCA_031163375.1. NCBI lineage: Eukaryota > Metazoa > Arthropoda > Insecta > Lepidoptera > Crambidae > Conogethes > Conogethes punctiferalis. The sequence goes on along the minus strand of CM062091.1, from coordinate 1,617,229 downwards.
CTAGCACGAACATTTTCGAAAAAGTATGCGTAACGTTACCGTAAACATTTGTATGAAACTTGGTACAGCGCCCCTATCGTGCGTAAGAGGTACTACGTTTACGTACGTTAACGTAGTGAAAATTATCGCCCTAATACGGTTACGTTACGCATACTTTTTCGAAAGTGTTCGTGCTACGCGCACTGTGTGCCTAGCACGAATACTTTCGAAAAAGTATGCGTTACGTAACTGTCAACTGTCAACACAGGGCGATCATTTTCAGTACGTAAACGTAGTACCTCTTACGCACGATAGGGGCGCTGTACCAAGTTTCATACAAATGTTTACGGTAACGTTACGCATACTTTTTCGAAAATGTTCGTGCTAGGCACACTGTTCTGCAGTGGACTGCGATAGGCTGATGATGATCAAGTCTTGATATAAACCCGCAGTTGCATCAAGGTGGAGTGCCGCTCCGTGAGTCCTTAGCTATAGATCCTATGTCTAAGTCTCGCCCAAAACAAAGCTCGGTTCGGCGCAGGCGCACGCGTGTGGGTGCGCCAAAGCGTAGGGCCGCGCGTAGATGGGACGTGGTGATTTTGTACCCAGCGCACTGGCGAGAACGCATGTCTGACCTTAAAGTTAGTAGCTTGACACTTTAAGCAAGATAAGGACAGTTGAAGTTGATCTTTCAGTTGCAACGGCAACGTACGAGGCGCGATTTGAAATTTGAAATTAAGATGTTACATGAGGTAGTATTAAGAGAGGTAAGGCATAGCGAATCTTCGCTCGAATTGAGCCGCCAGTCCGGGGAAGGACCTCCACCCTATAGAGTACCGCAGTCAAATGACCTCTGGGTCGTGTTTCTGCCGATGAGTAGGGTTTCCGGAGCTCATGGGGGGGTTAGGGTTGGGCCGGCATGACGGTGGCATCTGACAGGTAACTGACCAGTTACTAGACCGTTATCACAGCGAATTGGACTTCTCTTTCACTTTCCATCAGGCGTAGGGAAGCCATTATATCGAGCTATTATAAAAATTAAAAAAAGAGGTGGAGTGATTTGCGCAGGATGGCTGGCAAGTGCTGGATGCGAGAGGCCCAAAATCGATCAAGGTGGCGAACATTAGGAGAGGCCTATGTCCAGCAGTGGACTGACACGGGCTGATGATGATGATGATGTTACATGAAAGTATCTAAGTAAGTTTATCAGTTGTCTAGTACCCATAGTGAAAGCTTCGGCTTAGTTTGGGGCTAAATGGCGATGTGGGGCCCAACGGGGCAGATGGTCTTGGGATATTTTTACATAAAGAATCATTATACCGCCACTAGTCAGCTAGGGTGACGATTATGGGTAGAGTCTCTAGATATTTGCCCAAAGTGGCGAACAACTGGAGAGGCATATGTCCAGCAGTGGACTGCAATAGGCAGATATGATGTTGATGATGGTCCTTCCACTGCTGAACGTTGGCCTCCTGTAATTCGCGCTACATTTCTCCAACCCGTTCTTCACACATCCATCAAATCATACCCTGGACCAAAATTTGATATATTTAATTACATCAATACATATAATAAATTCTGTACATCAAACATATTGTCTGTCTGTATGTTCGTTATAGAAACCAAAACTACCTAACGGATTTTAACAAAACTTGGTACAATTATTATTTTTCATACTTCTGGGCAGGTTATAGTATACTTTTCATCACGCTACAATCAATAGGAGCAGAGAAGTGATGGGAAGTGTTGGAAAAATCGATACAAATTTTTATCTGTATGTTTGATCGCGCATCACGCGAAAACTACTGCTGCTTACCATCAGGCATTACACTTGCTCGTCTGCCGCCTCTCGCATAAAAAAAAAAACTACTGCTTGGAATTGAATGCAGTTTTCACCAATGTATTGCTAGAGGCTTGCTCTAGCAAGCTAACTTAAAAACTTAGGCACCATTTTATTGAGCTGACTGGCTCGGTGGCTCAATTGGTAGTGACCCCTGCCTTCTGAACCAAGGGTCGTGGGTTCGATTCCCACCCGGGACAAACATTTGTGTGATGAACACTTGAGTTTGTCCCGTGTCTGGGTGTTTATATTTGTATTTAAGTATTTATTTGTGGTACCTTCGTTGTTCTGATACCCATAACACAAGTGCTTAAGCTACTTTGGGATCGGAGCAATGTATGTGATGCTGTCAGATATTTATCTATATTTATTGAAGTCCGTTATTTTTGTAACCCGATATCCACGCGTGCCACACCGCTGGCACAGCTAGTACAAAATAAGTTTAATTCAATAAACGTCTCGGTGAAGGTCGTTGTATAGCGACATCTTAGACCATAATGATAATTGATAAGTATTTTTTTTCACTCGATTTCGTAGGTAATACGAGTATACATTTCTAAATCAATGGTCATTATAGTGCGTAGACCACACTGACCTACCCAATCCAAGGCCGCTTGTGCGCAGTGGCGCGTCTACGCGTTGCTCTACGGAACGTCCTTTGTCTAACAAGGTCGCGCGTTCGACAACCCGCGCTATCGGTCTAACGTGCGCATACGCTGCTTATAGTCTATAGCGCATGCCGGCGGACCTTGAACGATTTATATGTAGAAAATTGGCTGTTTTGATGTTAGTTGCAGATAAAGTATGTGTTAAATATTATGGTGTGTTTATGGAATGCTTCAGAGTGGTTCGATTGCTATCTGGTCTTAATGGTAACTAACGCTCGTGTAATTAAAGGAACAGCTTGGAACATTATACGAATAATTGTTTTGGTTGTGTTCCTAGGCTGCTTAGTGCTGTCTGGTCGTAGGTTCAAATTCTATTACCATACTAGCTGTGCCGGCGGCGTCGCACGCGAGGATATCGGGTTTCAAAAGCAACGGATTTCCTAAAATAGTTCTTCCTTCCTGTTAAAACCGCATTCAATTCCATGCAGTAGTTTTCATGTGATGCGCATTGAAACATACAGATAAAACATTTTCTCATTTTCCCAACACTTCCCTTCACTGCTCTGCTCCTATTGATTGTAGCGTGATTGAAAGTATACTATAACCTGCCCAGGAGTATGAAAAATTTCCTTAACCAAGTTTCGTTAAAATCCGTCTAGTAGTTTTTATTTCTATAACGAACATACAGACAGACAAAAATTTTACAGATTGCATTTTTGGCATCAGTATCGATCACTAATCACGCCCTGATAGTTATTTTGAAAAAAAAAAATCATGTACAGAATTGACCTCTCTACAGATTTATTATAAGTATAGATATAGATAGGACGCGCCCACTCTAGAAATCGCCTAATTATAGTAACTGTTTTACGTTTCGTTGCGAGTTGCGACCTTTTCTTCTTTGCGTCATCGTAGTGCAAACTTGTCCTAATTGGATTATTTTAGTGTATATTATGAATAGGAGATCCGAAATGTTGTCTTTTCTAATGCCATTACCATGTAATGTGTGTGATTTACGCCAAATGAACTTGTTTTCCTTCTTTATTTACAAGTGACAAATTGTCGAAAATTTCTAATTCCAATACGAAGTGCTTCAGCCAATTTATTTGGTCAATTAATATATGTGTAAAAAGGAAACCTGTCACTAATACATTTAAAATTAAGTACACTACTAACAGCCATCCACAGGACGAAAAAAAAATTCGTTACATGAATGATCGTCTTGGATGGGAATTGAATCCACGACCCTTTGGTTTTTAAGACCGCTCAATACGAAGTGATCTGGCCAGTCTGCCTATTCTACGACACATTTTTTTTTTATAGTGGCTCGACATAATGGCTTCCCTACGCCTAATGGAAAGCGAAAGAGAAGCCCAAGTCGCTGTGACAACTGGCAAGTAACTGGTCAGTTAGGGGCCGTTCAAGTATTACGTAAGCACTATGGGGGGGCGGGGGGGGTCTATGCTTTGCTTATTTTGGATGACATGGGGGGTGGGGGAGTCTAGATGATGATTACGTCATCTTTATTTATTTTATTTTAACACAAATGGCAATCCTCACATTCTGTTTGCTTGAAAACGAAACGTATTTTCGGGGAATTACCTACAAATCCATACGTTTAGTAGGGTTGCCGAGCTGTGACAAAAAATCGATCTTAAGAATCGATTCGAACCGGTGCCTTGAAGATCGATTCGAAAAAGAAAACGATGATATAAGATAGATCTATTAAAAATCGATCTCAATTCTCATACGAAAAATTTTATTACACTGAGGAAGTGTTTTGGCTGATGGCTAGAGAAAACAAAAAACCCATATTTCTAAAAAACTATGCATTTTACGAATTTCATGTACAGAACAAAAATTGTTGCAAATGATTTCACTAATACGATGACATTGAAAAAAACACAAACGACTAAAACTAAAAAGCGATAAATAACTTAAGTAATTCTATCCTTAATACATAATTATTTAAATATTACAATTATCACTTATTTTTGAAGTCGGTGCCAGCTCTTGGTACCTAACGTAGACTGTTGTTGTATGACGCGCGCGGCCGGCAAATCCACACGACAATATACATTTATTTGTTTGGCTGGCACCGACTTCAAAAATAAGTGATAATTGTAATATTTAAATAATTATGTATTAAGGATAGAATTACTTAAGTTATTTATCGCTTTTTAGTTTTAGTCGTTTGTGTTTTTTTTGAAGTCGGTTTAATTTTTTTTTAAAAATAATTTTATTTCACTATTTTTAGTTGCGTTGATGTACTGTGACCTTGAGTAAAGGCTAATTAATGAATAAGGGAATCCTTAAGAGTTTTACTTAGGAATGAAAAATTTTGCTTCAAGTCAAGTGAAGACTATGCGATCTAGAATCAAGCATATCACTTACCAAATCACCTGCCCTATTAGCCCTGCATAAGTACATACTACTACCTAGTTTAATATCGACCAATGTTAGTACTGTCCCCTAACTCCTAACCGTTAAGGAGTTCTGTGGCTTCATCATCAGCAACAGATGTTGACGCCCGGAAGCATATACCTGAGTAAAATATGATTACGTAACAAAAACACCATATGAGCATACAATTTTAAGAAATAAGAAACTTTTATCATCGACAAAACATAACATTTTCGGTTGTTGCCCTCAATTTCTCCAGGATCCCATCATCAGATCCTGACTTGGTGATAATGGGACCACCTCGGAAGTGTCCTCTGTCGAACTGTAGAAAAATTTTTGAAATCCATCCATAATTGACGGAAATATCGGTGAACATACATAAAAAAAAAAAAAAAAAAAAAAAAAAATATTATACATACAGACGAATTGAGAACCTCCTCCTTTTTTGAAGTCGGTTAAAAAGGAAGTATTTTTTTTTCTTGAAAATAAAATTGAAAATTTTTCTTAGTCCCGATTTCTCCACCTATTGTATAGGCTTGAGGGCAAAAAACTTAGAAAATGTTTAAACTTTTTTTCGAAGTCTTTAATCCTCCCTTTTTTAACCGACTTCGAAAAAAGGAGGAGGTTCTCAATTCGTCTGTATGTATAATATTTTTTTTTATGTATGTTCACCGATATTTCCGTCAATTATGGATGGACCTCAAAAATTTTTCTTTTGTTAGACAGAGGACACTTCCGAGGTGGTCCCATTATCACCAAGTCAGGATCTGATGATAGGATCCTAGAGAAATTGAGGGCAACAACCGAAAGTTGTATGCTCATATGGTGATTTTGTTACGTAATCATATTTTACTCAGGTATATGCTTCCGGGCGTCAACACCTGGTGCTGATGATGAAGCCACAGAACTCCTTAACGGTTAGGAGTTAGTGAACAGTACTGCCATTGGTTGATAGAAACTAGGTAGTAGTATGTACTTATGCAGGGCTAATAGGGCAGGTGATTTGGTAAGTGATTTGCTTGATTCTAGATTGCAAAGTCTTCAGTTGACTTAAATCAAATTTTTTTCATTCCTAAGTAAAACTCTTAAGGACATTAATTAGCCTTTATTCAAGTTCACAGCGCATTAACGCAACTAAAAATCGAGAAATTAAATTATTTTTTAAAAAAAAATTAAACCGACTTCAAAAAAAACACAAACGACCAAAACTAAAAAGCGATAAATAACGTAAGTAATTCTATCCTTAATACATATTATGTGTATAACTATAATTATTTAAATATTACAATTATCACTTATTTTTGAAGTCGGTGCCAGCCAACAAATAAATGTAGGTATATTGTCGTGTGGATTTGCCGGCCGCGCGCGTCATACAACAACAGTCTACGTTAGGTACATAGAGGCTGGCACCGACTCCAAAAATAAGTGATAATTGTAATATTTAAATTGTAATTATAGTTATACACATAATATGTAATAAGGATAGAATTACTTAGGTTATTTATCGCTTTTTAGTTTTGGTCGTTTGTGTTTTTTTTGAAGTCGGTTTAATTTTTTTTTAATTCGATGTCATCGTATTAGTGACAATTGCAACAATTTTTGTCCTGTACATGAAATTCGCAAAATGCATAGTTTCCGAGAAAAATGCATATAAAGAAAAAAATCACCAATATCTCGGAAAATTTGCATTTTACGAATTTTATCTACAGGACAAAAAACATTTCTTTTATCCATATTTATACATAGAACTAAAAAAATTAGCTTACTTGAAATTTAATTTTTGGTCAAATATTTTTTTAAGTCCTTAATCCCATAGTGCCCCTAAGGCAACTCCAACCAAAAAAAATTCTAAAAATGTTTACGTAAGCATAGGGGGAGGGGGTAAGAGCTTTGCTTACTTTTGCTGACAAGGGGGGTGGGGGGGTAAAAAACTGTAATAAATCTGCTTACGTAATACTTGAACGTCCCCTTACCTGTCAGTTGCCACCGCCATGCCGGCCAAACCCCAACCCCCCACGAGCTCCGGAAACCCTACTCACCGGCAGAAACACGACTCAGAGGTCATTTGACTGCGGTATTCTATAGGGTGGAGGTCCTTCCCCGGACGGGCGGCTCAATTCGAGCGAAGATTCGCTATGCCCTACCTCTCTTACACATAAACATATACTACAATATGACTACTGGTTTCTTAAATTTATTACTATGTATTAGTACCTATATGTATGTGACCATACAATGTATTTGTACAAAAAATCCCTAACGAAAACGGCTAGCATCTTGCGCACACGCCGCCGTTCACACATGCCAATACACACATACACTGACACATACATATGTGTGTATTATTTGTGTGTGTGCCTCGTGAGCCCGGGTCAGTCACACCCGAATCAACGGGCGGTCATGCAACTCATTATTGAAATAGTCGAACATACATACACAAACATTATGTGTGTATAGGCGTATATAATGTATTTTTGACTGCCTCGATGGTCTAATGGTTGCAAATGTCACCGGAAGGTTCCTGGGTTCGAAGGTGTCCATGCGGTGACGGATGAAAGAATAGAAGTCACTGCCCCATTCGGAGGCGAGGGGAGCTTCTGCAAATTTTTATATATTCGCTCCGCCTCTTCTAACGTCTTCTCTTTCGAAAGTTACGAATTCGCTCTGGCAACTGGGTGGGTAGCCCAAGTCGCTCTGGCAACTGGCGGGAAACCTCAAGTTACCAGTGAGTCACCACAGCCATGCTGGCCCGCAAAATGCTTCTTCACGCTTCGCTTATACTATAGGAAAGTGGAAACGCGTTTACTGACAGACAGTCCCACTTTTTCATGGTCCATCACAATAGGAGTCCTACGCAAATCGTCACTCCACCTGGCTTGAGAGTGTCGTAACACTATATTTAACGAGAAGCGTTAAAATCCGTAACCTATTTTAGTAGACCAAACATTTAGAATTCGAGATATAGCGCCCGAATGATTCTGAGAAGTTATTACTATGAGACGTTTGCAAATGGCGACCGAGTGACGTCAGATCTTGAAGGCCAAATTTAGACCGAACGTTGTCCTAGGTCGTAGTCAACAACTAGTTTTGTAACGATGTTTTTAGAAATAATTTGCAGCGATATCAATGTTTTGACTGTAGTTTAATGTTTAGTATTGTTAGTATAAAGAATGCATACAGGAATTAATGCAGACAGGCGCAACGGGTTTGTTCTATTATGCCTGTCGACCTAACTTTTGGACCTCACGACCGCTTACTATCAGGCGGAGTGAGGTCATCCAGAAAGCTCTTTTTATAAAAAAAATGCTATGTTATTTGAATGTGCTGTGATTATTATGTACTAGTAGAGGATCCCGCTATTACCGAGACGTTTATTGAATGAAACTTATTTTATATGTAATTAAATCTTCTATACTTATAATAAATCTGTAGAGAGGTCAATTCTGTACATAAAATATTTTTTCAAAATAACTATCAGGGGGTGATAAGTGATCGATACTGATACCAAAAATGCAATCAGTAAAATTTTTGTCTGTCTGTCTGTCTGTCTGTATGTTCGTTATAGAAAAAAAAACTACTGAACAGATTTTGACGAAACTTGGTACAATTATTCTTCATACTCCTAGGCAGGTTATAGGATACATTTCATCACGCTACAATCAATAGGAGCGGAGCAGTGACGGGAAGTGTTGGGAAAACGCGAGAAATTTAAACCTGTATGTTTGAACGCGCATTACGCGAAAACTACTGCATAGAATTGAATGCGGTTTTCACCAATGTATTGCTAGAGGTCTAACTAAAAACTTAGGCACAAGGTATAGATGGGTATTATATGGAAGTCCGTTATTTTTGAAACCCGATATCCACGCGAGCGACGCCGCTGGCACAGCTAGTATTTTAATAAATATAATGCACATGGGTTGCCGATAAAATTTTGGTCCAGGGTATGATAAATCTTATATATAAAAATAAATTCCTGTTCGTTAGTCTCGCTAAAACTCGGGAACGGCTGGACCGATTTGGCAAATTTTAGTCTTGAATTATTTGTGGAAGTCCAGGGAAGGTTTAAAAGGTGAATAACGGGCAGTACGAAGTCTGCCGGGTCAGCTAGTTACATATAAAATAAGTTTTCATCCACTAAACGTCTCGGTGAAGGTCGTTGTATAACGGGATCTTAGACCATACGTTGTTAAATCGGGATGCAAGGGAGCGGCCTATCATCTATTCGCTCCAAGTAACTTCACCTGCCCGTGGTGCATCCTGCCGAATAACAAACAAGGCGCTGGCAACCGACTGGTGGCGGTATAACCATCACAATTGAAGCGTTGCTAAATAGCACAGACCGATGACGGGCAGCAGCGTCACTGGAGCAGGAAGCTACGCTCTGCGATCGCCAACCCGCGTGCCCAGTATGGCGATTATAGGTGTATCCTCCAGATGTTATATATTTTGGATTATAAATTTAGATTAGTTAGATTATAAATTTTGGATTATTTTGAATGAGATTGCAACGGATTGACATTTATTTGATTTGACATTATTTGACTTTTATTATTTGACATTATTTAATTTTATTTTTGAGTGACATGTTCTGTATTTATTAAGATGAATTATTATTATTTTTTTTTTCGTGTACTAACTTTTGACTTGACCATAATTTAAACAAAAATGCGTTTTTCGTATGATGTACCTATTAGAAATTTGATTGTTCCATTAATTTATTGCATTACCTAATTGACTAATAACTGATTGATATGTAATTACCTTTGAAACTTATTTTAAAAGCGCTTTGGAGTATTTCTGTAAGCTTGTAAAATGTTTGCAAATAAATAAATAAATAAATAAGATGTTTGCCCTAAGAGGCGAACAACTGGAGAGGTCTATGTCCAGTGGACTGCAATAGGCTGATGATGATGATAAATAACTAATATTTTACATGTCTGTTTGTATTGGTCTGGGTGTTTTCTATGTATAATATGTATTTATTTACAAAAAAAAATGTATCTAAGTAAGTTTATCAGTTGTCTAGTACCCATAGTACAAGCTACGGCTTAGTTTGGGGCTAGGTGGCGCTGTGTGGCCCAGCGTGGCATGGCTTGGGTTATTTTGCACGCGTGTGTGCGTATGTTATAGCTGTAGTAATGTAGGTACTTGCTTTAAGATGTCTGACCCATAATTGGGTAGTTGGCACGATTCTTAATTAGTTAAGAGCCATTGCACCTATAAAAAAGTACTTGCCCGTTACAAATATTTTGGTCCTTATTTTGTTTTGTGATAAGTAAAGCATTCAATTTGACAGTTTTATAGACCTAGTTATCTTTAACTATGTACTTACATAACGTTTAGTATGTTACTTCAACGAAATGTGGCTTCGGGAAAATAAAATAGGGTGTCTGAGAGTAGGTAAAGACTACCTAAGTACTTTCAATATTACCTTCAAACGCAAAATGAAATGACATAAAAATACACGTAACCGATTGCAATTCCATCCTCATCATCTCGATGGTTGGCGATCCTTGTACACTTTATGAGGAACTTCTTGCCTCGCGCCTCGGTTTTGTGGAGTCAACTTCCTGCGACAGTCTTTCCGAACAGCTACGACTTGGGAACCTTCAAGAAACGAGCGTATTCATATTTAAAAGGCCGGCAGCGACCCCAGAACTCGATTTAAGTTGCCATGTGCCCATGGGAAAATCAATGATAGTAATTTGTTCAGAATAAGCCTAAAATGTGCTACTTAATAAACCATTTTTTCTTTCTTTCTTCCTGATTGTTCTATGGTTACTACTTACTCATCATCATCAGCCTATTGCAGTCCACTGCTGGACATAGGCCTCTCCAGTTGTTCACCACCTAGGGCAAACTCCTGGAGGATATACCCATAATCGCCACGCTGGGCAGGCGGGTTGACGATCGCAGGGCGTAGCTTCTTGCTCCGGTGACGCTGCTGCCCGTCAACGGCTTGTGGTATTTAGCTACGCCTTCTATAGTGATGGTTTTACCGCCACCAGTCGGTTTGCCAGAGCCTCGTTTGTTGTTCGGCAGGATGCACCACAGGCAGGTGAGGATGGCTTGCAACGAAAAGATGATAGGTCGCTTCCTTACATCCCCTACTACTACTTACTGACTACTACTATTACTTAAGTACTTTTTGGCTATCAACGGAAGACATGTCTTCAGTTCATTCCACAACAAATAGACAACACAATACAAGCCACGTGTTCACGACTACCGCCAAGCCTTTACAAGCAGGTGAGCGATCGCGTGGGCAGACCTGGGTGCTTACTCTCGACGCTCGATAACATTGGGATTGGAGATTGGAATTGAAATATTGTCCTTTTGGCACTCTTGAATGCCACACTAGCGCACGATTGGAATCAAATCTGGTGGAATTTTATGGAACTAAATGAGATCGAGCAATGCACTTTTTCGGCACCCTTGACGGGATTTTGACATTGACGTATCGAGTTTAGATTCGTGTTTATGATCGAACAAATACAGTCGCACAAATCTTACTTTTTCGGGATCGAATTTGGTGTTTGTGTTTGATTTTACTAGTCTTGAATATAAATAATGGCACGTATCGCTCTTATTTGTAATACTTTGAGTAATGCGCATTCATTTGATGTACGACAAAGGCGGAATTTAAGAAGAATGGAGCGATATGCCGATAACGCGTTTGCTATGGGTGACGATGAATTTCGACAAAATTACAGAGTTTTAAAGAACTTTTCAACCTAATTCATAATGAATCATCCTGACAAAGCTGCTAAAATTATTAAAGCTTACTGTGTCTTACATTACATTTGTAACCAGCCACAACTAAGTCAGGGTGATTTTGATGAAATTGTGCCACCCATAGGACAAATCCAAGATCTATTAGATAACCGAGGTGTTACTGATGAGCTTCGGCGAGGCACTGAAGCAGAATTAGTACAGGAATTGTGGGCGGCAAGATATAGGCAGTGAATATATTAATAAATATTTAAACTTTTATGTCACTTATTTCTTTCCTTTGTTAATACACAATAGACCCTATAAAAATGCCTATTTTTAATATTAGTAACTTGAGCCAAAACATAAGCTCTAATATTATGATAGGTAGCCTTCATGGACGACGGTAGCCTTATACCTATCATATAAAGGATAGGTATTTATGATCATACATAAATTAAAACAATTATTGACTTGATATTACTTGTATATTAAGATTACTCTTTCTAAACACACACAGCTTAATTTACACATTACATGTAAGACAATTAAAATATAACATTTAAACTTACAAAGTAAATATATTCCGTACATAATTTAACATTATTATTCTGAAATTTTATTTAGGGCATTTGCTATGTTATTTGGATATTTCGTTCCACTTTATTTTGGTCTCTTGTTTCGCATGAGCGGTGCGCAAGAGACCCTTGGCTATTCCCGGGCTTTGCGACAAGAAATCCGTCAGGATCTCTAACTGTTGGTAGAACGGTCTGCTGCTCATTATATTCTGTTGAAATTACACATTATTTGTATAAAAGAAATAAACAACGCAATATTTCTATCAAATACAATAAATAGAACTTTCATACCTGTGTTGAATTATTTGTGTCTTGACTTAAAATATTCCAAATACGGTGCACAAGAAGAGTTCCGTCTACGGAGTGACTAATAAGGGCTTAATACTTGCATTGTATCAACAAAAACTAGCCACATAGAATACTTTAGCTTTTTGTAGCGAAGTGTTCATAAATTTCAAAAAGTTATTTGTTTATTTGGAACTGACAAGAGTGACAAGTCGACGCGTTGTTTTTTTAAATCCAATATGGCGGGCAAAGCAATGACATATTCATCAGTCTTCCTTCATTATTTTCCGTAAATTACGCTTTTAATCGACATACATTAATTGTAAATGCTGAAAATAGTTACCTTTGTAATAAAAAACAAATTAAGTAATATTTAATCATAAATTAACGTATATTCAAATATTCCTGTATTTGGTAGTTTACATTTTGTTACATTATGACCACCCCAAGTCATAGTTCATTCATTCTCTGTATATTATCTGTACTCGATCCTGCAGACGATTGCGATCCCAATCCTATTTGGTTCAAGAGTACCAATATTTTTAAGATTGGAATTGAAACTGCACTAGATTGGGATAGGATTGAGATTGGGATTGGTTTCAAGAGTAGGCCTACTGACCTAGCACAACGCGGAGTCTAGCCTTGATACCCGTCACGCTACCTACAAACGCTCTGTTGTTTATATTTTCTCGGTGAAGCTTTTCACGCAATTATTACTCGTACATTTTTGTCGAAAAAAAATGGGGTCCAGTTACTCTGCTTGATAAGTCTGTGATATCCTATTCGGAGCTTATCTAGCAGATAAATAAAGAAAATATTGTCCCTTAATGTTAGAACCTTAGTTTTATAGCGTTTTCGAAAGTTATTTGCAAAAAGCAAGTGTCCTAAAATCAACTTAAATAATGTTCATTTTTTACTCAATATGGCTTTCCGCTTAGCTACATTTCATCAGTGTGCCTAGCACGAACATTTTCGAAATAGTATGCGTAACGTTACCGTAAACATTTGTATGAAACTTGGTACAGCGCCCCTATCGTGCGTAAGAGGTACTACGTTTACGTACGTTAACGTAGTGAAAATTATCGCCCTTTTACGGTTACGTTACGCATACTTTTTCGAAAGTGTTTGTGCTAGGCACGCTGATATTTAGTGATATTGAAGCCCACTGATGAAGCGCGCTTACCCACTAAATATCGATTCTTTCTCTACACATAATGTAAGATACATTACGTATAGTTTATAACATACTCGTATTACTTAAACAGCTACCTTAGAACGATTTATAACCCTGCCGGCGTTTCAGGGTATTTTATTTTTTAGGAAGTAAAAGTACGTTTTAGAAGATTTACCTACTATTGCTATACTATAATGCAATATATAAAAAGTATTCCGGGCAGAAGCGTCACCGGAGCGAGGTGCTTATGCCCTGCGATCGCTAATCCGCCTTGTTTGCCCAAAAGCAGCGGACTGCAATTGGCTGATGATGATGATAAGTAGTATTCTTCCTTCTGAACCATTATTCTGCCTTCTGAACCAAGGGTCGTGGGTTCGATTCCCACCCGGGACAAACATTCGTGTGATGAACACTTGTGTTTATTCCGTGTCTGGGTATTTATATTTGTATTTAAGTATTTATTTTTGGTACCTTCGATGTTCTGATAACACAAGAGCTGACCCATAACACAAGAGCTTAAGCTACTTACTTTGGGATCAGAGCAATGTATGTGATGTTGTCTGATATTTATTTGTCTGATATTATTGAAGGTGAACCGTTTTGCTGCGAGTGAAAAAAATTGAAATATTATGTCACATTTTAATGTTAGTAAGATATTTCTCATGAAAACAGTCCGTAGTTGAAATCTGAATTAGCCTGTACGGAACGTAATTTCGGCAATTACGTAGCCAAAATGAGTCGTCGACCGGCAACAAGGTCAGATACGTTCTGACGACGTTGGCCTAGGTTATATTTAGCCTAGATTTGAGTACTAGACGTCTAGCAATTGAGGAGAGCGATTTGTGGAATAATACAAGTGTTTTAATTCTGAGAAACATGTTTTTGTAAGCGCTTTCCGTAATTTTTAAGTCTTTCTACCGGGAATTCCTTCCAATTAATTTAACCTTCAGAATTTCTATGTAGGTGTCCTATAGTTTAATACTTCTCTATCAAAATATTTAGTAGTACGTAGTCCAGAGCACGGGGCAGCAAATACAAAGAGAGATGACCTAAGCAACTGAGCACTGTGATTCGTCGAGTCGAAGTGAAAAACCATTTAAGCTCCAAAAACCATCCAGACGATGGTGGCGCGCACCAAGAGGTTTAGTTCTTCGTTCTTGCCCCGTGCCATTAAGTCATGGAATGCCCTTCCAGCTCATGTGTTTCCTTCCTCTTATAATCCTGGGTTCTTTAGGCGGGGCGTGAAACGGCATCTCAGTGGGCCTTCAGGGTGAGGGCGACAGGCGCTATGGGATTGTTCTTCTTCATGGACATCCTTCAAGTTTTTTTTATGCGAGAGGCGGCAGACGAGCAAGTGTGATGCCTGATGGTAAGCTGTCGACACCGCCCATGGATACTTACAACTCTAATCGAGTTTAAGATCGCTGCCGGCCTTTTAAATATGAATACGCTCGTTTCTTGAAGGTTCCCAAGTCGTAGCTGTTCGGAAAGACTGTCGCAGGAAGTTGGTTCCACAAAACCGAGGCGCGAAGCAAGAAGTTCACAAAGCGTACAGTCAAGGATCGCCAACCATCGAGATGATGAAGTCAGCTGAAAGCACAACTCAGAGTTCAGTGTCAAAAAATTTATAGGGTGCAGTAAAATATTCTTTTATTTTTATTTTATTTATTAAGAATAACAAACAGTTATAAGTACATTATAAGTATGCTTATTATGATAAATACTAATTAAACTAATGAATCAAATGTACAACCAACAGCGTTATCCACCGATTAAGTATAAAAAAAATAGTGTAAGTTATAATCAGGTATTCTTTTTGCTTACATAATTTAAAACTTATGACATTAAGAACATGTTTCAAAAAATTTAAATTCTTTCTTTTCTTTTTAGGCGATTGTAGCTGAAAATTCGGTCAGCGAATAATAACATATTAAATTACTGTTGTACATTATGTACTCTACTAAACAATCAGTCGTTTATCAACGTACTAACTATCCTTGAACGAATTACTTTATTTATTACACATATTCCGTATTTTCACTGGCGTACGCAATACAATTTGCATTGCTATCTATGCAAAACATAGAATTGCAGCGGTTTTCAGAAACAAGCGATGCCGCTTCGACCCAGTGGCGACGGGCGTTCGACGACCGAAGAGTCAAGGTTATTCGGCTATTGAACTATATATTCAGTCTTATGGTAATTTAATAAAGTGTGGGGAACAAATGAGATTAGACACTAAAAGTAACAGAACAAAAATATATTAACAACTAGCTGTGTCGGCGGCGTCGCACGCGTGGATATCGGGTTTCAAAAATAACGGACTTCTATGGAATGGTACCTAAAGTTTAAGTTAGACCTCTAGCAATACATTGGTGAAAACTGCATTTAATTCCATGCAGTAGTTTTCGCGTGATATGCGACATACAGATAAAAATATCTCCCGTTTTCCCAACACTTCCCATCACTGCTCTGCTCCCATTAATTGTAGCGTTATGAAAAGTTTACTTTAACCTGCCCAGGAGTATGAAGAATAATCGTACCAAGTTTCGTCAAAATCCGTCCAGTAGTTTTTTCTTCTATAACGAACAGACAGACAGACAAAAATTTTACTGATTGCATTTTTTGCTTCAGTATCGATCACTAATCACCCCCTGGTAGTTATTTTGAAAAAATATTTCATGTACAGAATTCACCTTCATTCAATTTATTCAATTCAGATTTATTATAAGTTATAAGTATAGATTTCAGTTCTATCGATGACCATAAGTTCATTCGCGTTAAGAAAATAGTGACTCATCACCGACTGCCGGCCGCCTAGCCAAATAGAAATTATAATTCTAGCGTTTTAATTGGCTAGGCGGCCGGCAGTCGGTGATGAGTCACTATTTTCTTAACGCGAATGAACTTTATAAGTAATTAAACTGTAAGCAGTTATATCAAAAGATGAAACGTAACGTACGTTTATTAGAAGTGCGCCTCAAAATACGGTAACCAATACGTTCAATAGACTTTTGAACTCGACAAATTACGATACGATTACGTTACTACAAAACCTCATTGTGCCGACACGATTGTGAACATCTATTGGTGATACGTGGTTACGTTGGGAAGGGTCACCGCCCGAACAAGGCTACGTTACTTGAAACTTGGTTAACTTAGTGATAAGATGATATTCATCATCAATCATCATCAGCCTATTGCAGTCCACTGCTGGACATAGGCCTCTCCTGTTCGCCACTTAGGGCAAACATCTGGAGGATATAGGTACACATAATCACCACGCTGGGCAGGCGGGTTGGTGATCGCAGGGCGTAGCTTCTCGCTCCGGTGACGCTGCTGCCCGTCATCGGTCTGTGGTATTTAGCTACGCCTTCTATTGTGTTGGTTATACCGCCAGCAGTCGGTTGCCAGCACCTCGTTTGTTGTTCGGCAGCACCACGGGCAGGTGAGGATGGCTTGGAGCGAAAACTATGACGGGCAGCAGCGTCACCGAAGCGAGAAACTACGCCCTGCGATCTCCAACCCGCCTGCCCAGCGTGGCGATGAGGGGAATATCCTCCAGACGTTTGCCCTAGATTGCGAACAACTGGAGAGGCCTATATCCAGCAGTGGACTGCAATAGGCTGATGATGATGATATAAATGTTTCATAGATACTTTAGAACCTTGTGACAATTATAAAAGACATGACAATATTATAATATGAAGCGAGAAAAATTTAAGAGTTCAATGTGACAAAGTTATAAAATGTTCACATATTATTGCATATTATGACTGTACGATCACAAACTTTTTAATAATTGCAAGATCAACCTACATCAAAGTCAAATCAAACAATACTTGCTTGATGTGTCGCACATAATCTGCGCATGCGCCGTGACGTCATAGCGATTAGAAGAAACAATTATTAGCTAGGAGGGAGAGAGACAGCTAGCTTTGTTTGATTTAGATGACCTCTGTAGCGCGTTATGTAGAGCATTTTGTGCTAGAGCAGGATCAACCTGAAGGTTCCTGAGTTTGATTCTCGATCGATTCATTTTAGAAACGGAATCGAATTCGAAATCGTTAAAAGCATAGCGTACCTAGTTGTATTGTATAACATTTTTGTTTATTATATGTTGCATATAAACATAGTCCCAGAACATCTTCAGAAAATTACACTTCTTCTACCTGGAGGTTGTCTGAAAGAGATCGCTTACTAGTGATAAGACCGCCTAAATTATAACACACTAGCGATCTGCTCTCGCTTTGCTTCGGGTGTTTCAGATAAACATTTTAAGACTAAATATAGCCTATGTTACTCAATGATAATGTAGCTTTCTAATAAAATAAGTATTATTAAAATCGGCCCAGTACTTTTTGAGTTTATTCGTTACTTACAAAAATACAAATCTTTCCTCTTTATAATATTATTATAGTGTAGATTATGCCTGTAATACCCTTACCATAAAATTGTATCCTGTGCAATAAATGATATCTATTTATTCTACCATGTTACACAGCTCAAATCTACGCTCACAAGTGAACAACAAACAATCTAGGCATTTAGCCTTAACCTAGACCAACGTTAGAATGACTAACGCGGGGCGGTCAACGGCCCGACCTCGGCGGCTGACCGCGGCGTCTATTAGACGCACACAAACGCACAAACAGACACACACATACAAGTATAGTATATATGTGGTAGCTTCCGTTGATTCTCAACTTCTATGTTTTGCAATATATTGTTTTTATGCAAGTTATGGACGACTAACTTTGCCCGTGGTTTTACCTGCATGAATATTAGTTCAGAAATAGTTATATACGTCAAAATAACTGCGTCCTGCCTGATGTTAAGCAAACGACGAAGTCCAAAAAGTGTAAGCGATCCTCATCACACATGGTTAGTGCGATGCGGATCGATCACACTATGACGGCCTGCATAAGTGCCGCTTCACGCTCCGTTTAAAAGACCCAAGACTATAAGAGGAAGGGAACACGTGTGCTGGAAGAGAGTTCCACAGCCTAATTGTACGACAAAAGTAAGATTTACTGTGCTTTATAGTACGAGAGCCATTGACTGCACAGTATTTTTGTGACATCTCAAACCTGCACGAAAAGTTCTATTTAGAAAAGGAGAGGGAGGCTTATCTAACTTATTGCATACTAGCTGTGCCAGCGGCGTCGCACGCGTGGATATCGGGTTTCAAAAATAACGGACTTCCATAAAATGGTACCTAAATTTTAAGTTAGACCTCTAGCAATACATTGGTGAAAACGGCATTTAATTCCATGCAGTAGTCTTCGCGTGATGCGCGATCAAACAGATAAAAATTTCTCCCAATTTCCCGTCACTGCTCTGCTCCTAATTGATTGTAGCGTGATGAAAAGTATACTATAACCTGCCCAGGAATATGAAGATCCATCCAGTAGTTTTTTTTTCTATAGCGAACAAACAGACAGACAGACAACAATTTTACTGATTGCATTTTTGGCTTCAGTATCGATCCCTAATCACCCCTGATAGTTATTTTGAAAATATATTTCATGTACAGAATTGACTTCTTAACAGATTTATTACGAGTATAAGTATAGATTTTGAGAGTCACCCACACAACATATAAATGGTTGAGAAACAATGGTATAGGCTAACACTAGTAACATTTGGATAGGTCTTACTATACCTCACGTCATCACTCTGACCTTGACTGTCTGACCGCGGTGTCTACTAGACCACGACACTCACACATAGATTGTTACACTGATGCTCAAACTGTAAACATGCTACTGTAAAACTTCGAATGGTGGTAAATCTTAGGAATTTTGAGTAAAACCTAAGATTTACCAGGCTATTATGGCTGTACATGGTGGATGGTACATGGTTAGTATACTCGTATATTATGGTAATTGATAGATTAAGTTTAATCTTATGCCATAATTGGTAAGATGCTGTTTCTTCCCAAAACCAGCTTTCACCAAGTGTCCGTGGTAAAATCTAGCTTGTACTACTAGTATATTCCTGTTTTTTTTTTAATGTGCGCTGAATAAATTGTTTCTTTCTTCCAGATACTCGAAAAAATGCTTAAATTTACCAACTCATGTCGGTAAATCTTATGACTTACTCTTAAATGTTAGAATTTACCGTACTTCGACCTTTTACAGTAACATATTCGTAATACGCAATGCTGATACTAACCTAGTGTGCGACACATATTGTTGTGAGCAATAGTGTTTGTGCAAACACCGGCTTAATAACTCATTGGTATATAGTTTGTTGTGTGCGAAATCGACTCCGAAATCGGGTGATCCGACTGAGAACTAAAGTAATCGGCATATCTTATCGGATTAGCGAACTAAAATTACAGTAGGCTGGCTATATTAGATGAGTTCTAAAAGAAAGAGTAAAGAGAGGTAGGGCATAGCGAATCTTCGCTCGAATTGAGGCGTCCGGGGAAGGACCTCCACCCTATAGAATACCGCAGTCAAATGACCTCTGGGTCGTGTTCCTGCCGGTGAGTAGGGTTTCCAGAACTCGTGGGGGGTTAGGGTTGGGCCGGCATGGCGGTCGCAACTGACAGATAACTGACCAGTTACTTTCCCGTTATCACAGCTACTTGGGCTTCTCTTTCGCTTTCCAGGCGTAGGGAAGCCATTATGTCTAGCCACTATAAAAAAAACGGTTCTGGGGGGGATACCGAATGAGTGAAGGCAAAACAGGTCAAATCTAAAACCCGCGACTGCATAGATGCTAAATGTCGCAGGGGCGAGCACCATAACGGACGCACCACGTAATTTTCAGTTGTAAAAGTATTATATTGCAATCAAATAGCAAACAAAACGTTTTCTTAATTTTTATCGATAAAATCGGGTGTCCATGGGCGGGGTCGACTGCTTACCATCAGGCATCACATTTGCTCGTCTGCCGCCTCTCGCATAAAAAAAAAAACATAAAAAAATAAAAGTAAGACATCAACATTGTCCAGTTAGGGCACCTACCCCTACCTGGGAACGCCCATGTGTGGATTACTGTGAATGGATTATATTTGTAAAATATTATTTTGTTATAAATAATAAGTAAAATAAATAAAAATAAAATAATTTATTTCCGCAAATAGATTCACGAGTAATGCACGTCAAACTTTTTTTCCCTACTAGCACTTCGACGTGATAAGGATGAGGCCTGATGAGAAGAAGTGCCGCAAGAAACTCATCAGTTTGCCTTTTTTTCAAAAATAAATAAGTCATTTTTACCCGACTGTGCAATGAAAACAAGTGGTAATGTTTTTCACAGAGTAGTAGAAAAACAAAATTCTATTTCTAGTTTTCGAATACAGTGTGCCTAGCACGAACATTTTCGAAAAAGTATGCGTAACGTTTCCGTAAACATTTGTATGAAACTTAGTACAGCGCCCCTATCGTGCGTAAGAGGTACTACGTTTACGTACGTTAACGTAGTGAAATTATCGCCCGTTTACGGTTACGTTACGCATACTTTTTCGAAAATGTTCGTGCTAGGCACACTTAAAGACTCAATATTATATTTAGTTGAATAACCGTTACGCCGCCTGAAAGAAATGTCCAGCGGAAATGACTTTGTGAATAATCAATTTACTATTGTACAAATGTGCATAAGTACGATCATTATGTTAGCGGCAAAGGTCACTGAATTGTCACTATTGTCGAAATACTTTGTATAAAAAATGTATCACTTAGTTGGGATGTAAGGGAGCAACTCAATCTCTTCGCTCCAAGCCACCCTCACCTGCCCGTGGTGCATCCTGCTGAATAACGGACGAGGTTCTGACAACCGACTGTGGCGGTTTTTCCAACACTTCCCATTACTGCTCTGCTCCTATTGATTGTAGGTAGCGTGATGAAAAGTATACTATGACCTGCCCAAGAGTATGAATAATAATTATACCAAGTTTAGATGTATAGAATACCTATCTATCTAAACCCAATCTTAAAGACAACAACTCAATTCCTGCGAGTCCCCGAGTGGCAAGTGAGTCAGGCTAGATTCCTGACCTGCCCCACGTCCGGTGACCTCATCTATCCGACCTTCAGACCGCGCGGTCGTTCCCCCCATCACCAATTGCTATTCCTAGCTCGCTTCTCGGAACTGTGCTGAGATCGAATCTAGGAAATATTCTGGAAGAATGGCTTGATGACCTGTATAGCTATTTTGTAATAAGAGTTTAATTTCCTTATAGTTAAGAATATATTAAGAGTCCACTGAAACAATGATGAATGAATTCAATCCCCACACAGTACCAACATTTATGTGCATAAACATGTTTGTATTGGTCTGGGTGTAAATTCATTTGTTGTCTACTCGTAGTACGATCTTCGGCTTAGTTTGGGGCTAGATCTCGCTGTGTGCTAGATTTCTATTGTGCAATAAAGATTAAATAAATTAATTAATAAAGATTATTTTGATTTCGCCTCCCACAAAAAGGTCTGGGGCGATAATTTGTTCTATTTACCGTCACCGCTCGGAAATTATCATAGGTAAATTAGTTGCCTACGTAAAATATAATTTGTTTATAGTCTTACAATGCTTCAGCCATCACTACAAATGGGTGTGAACGACCAATTTGAAGGTCGCTTGCGGTGGGTCAGGAATCTAGACAGATCGCCATTTTCCTGTTAGCTATTTACGTCATTCTAGTCATGACTGAATCATTTTATTAATAACGCACTATTATTTAAAGGCATAGGAATGTAACGTAGTGGCGTATCATCATTTCGCTACAAGCCAACCTCACCTACCCGTGGTGCATCCTGCCGAATAACAAACGAGGCGCTGGCAACCGACTGGGGGCGGTATAACCATCACAGTTGACGACGTAGCTAAATACCAGAGAACGATGACGGGCAGCAGCGTCACCGGAGCGAAAAGCTACGCCCTGCGATGGCCAACCCGCCTGCCCAGCGTGGTGATTGTCCAAAGCGGCAAAAACCTGGAGAGGCCTAGATCCAGCAGTGGGCTGCGATAGGCTGATGATGATGATGATGACACATGCATGTCGTTATTCATACATAATACTATTTGGATGATACAGTGCACAAGTATGTGTGCGAACACAGACAGACTCTATGTTCCTTAACTTTTAATAAACATCATACAACATCATAATTATACATTGCTCCGATCCCAAAGTAGGTAAGTAGCTTAAGCACTTGTGTTATGGGTATCAGAACAACGAAGGTACCACAAATAAATACTTAAATACAAATATAAACACCCAGACACGGAATAAACTCAAATGTGCATCACACGAATGTTTGTCTCGGGTGGATATTGAACCCAGGACCCTTGGTTCAGAAGGAGGGGGTCACTACCAATTGGATCACCGGGCCAGTCCAAGTCAGGTAAACTAAGCCGAATCTTGTGCTAAGAGTACTAGACAAAAGAAAAATATTTTTAGCACACCCAGACTACATAGAAAACACCCAAACCGATACAGATATAAGATAAGATAAGATATTATTGCACAAACATAAACATCCACAGGAAAGAGTATACAAACATATAGTAGGTACAATGTAGGCGGTCTTATCGCTGGGAGCGATCTCTTCCAGACAACCTTCAGACAAAGATATGTTCATGCACACAAATTTTTGTACTGTGCGGGTATCGAACCTGCGACCAGGCAGCGATCACTGCCACTGATCCAAACTGGTCATATTTGGAGAACTTCATACAAAAATGATGAAAAACAGTCTTAAACATGTAAAATATAAGGCAAAAGAAAGCCAACGATTCACTGATACGAAAAAATCATAGGAATAATGCATGTGATGACTGCTTTTAAAAAAACCCGGCCAAGTGCGAGTCGGACTCGCGCACGTAGGGTTCCGTACCACTATACAGCTAAATAAATGTTTTTCTTTACTTTTTATAATATTGGAGTTGATTAAAAGAAAAATAGGTAATTTGATTTATGACGTTTAAAAACAAAACTACTGTCTAGATCTCATTGAAACCAATTATCGTTAGTAGTTTGCATATTAACAGTAGTACACATCATATATTTTTTTCAGTTTTATCATGCCACCATCCCCATACCACCATATTTTAGAAGTTACGGGGGGGGGGGGGGGGACACTTTTTACCACTTTGGAAGAGTCTCTCGCGCAAACTATTCCGTTTAGAAAAAAATGATATTAGCAACCTTAATATCAGTTTAAAATACCTATCCATAGATATCCCACATGTATAGGAATGATGAAAAAATTTTTTGAGTTTCAGTTCCATGTATGGGGAACCCCAAAAATTTTGGATTATTTTCTGATTTTATTTTAAAATCTTAAGGCGGTTTAACAGAATACATCTACGCACAAAATTTCAATAATGTAGCTTTTATAGTTTCGGAGTAAACTGGCTGTGACATACGGACGGACAGACAGACAGACATGACGAATCTATAAGGGTCCCATTTTTGCCATTCGGCTACGGAACCCTAAAAACTGTTGACAGATATTTATTTGTCAAGTCTTCAGTTCTAAAGGCCACGAATAAACACAGTGATCTCGTGTAGGCACACTCGGGTCTGGAGGTACAGATATTAGCATATTTTCTACCGTCCAGTCGACCTTGGCTCTAACAAGAGACCGAACGTTGAACCAGACCTTTGTGAGTTCATTTGTAGGTAATCTACGTGTTGGGACCTTATCTCATAAGGACACCGAAATGGTCGTAGCGTTAAACACGGATGTACGGAAAGGTTTTGGGCTCATCCGCCCATCGCAGTCTACTGCTGGACATACGCCTGGGAAAAAAATCTAGGGAATATACCCATAATCACCACGATGAGCAGGCGGGTTGGCGATTGTTTGTATGCATGTATGTTTGTCCGCGAAATGTATAAAACCCGATATCAACGCGTTCGACGCCGCCGGCACAGCTAGTTACACATTTCAGCCATCTTCTTGAATCACTCTATTTACAAACCACATAACAACTGTTGCAATGTTTTCAAAATCTAAGAATACCGACAGAGAGCAGGAAGCGACTTTGCTTTGCACTATGTACTGATAGTGACATAGTAAGTGAGTACACATACACATTAGGAACTGTTTATCGTCGGACAGACACAACCCAGCGCGTCCGAAGGCTAGCCGGGTCACGGTCGGCCGGCCGTTAGCGTCTTAGATCGTGAGTGCGTTTGGATCCGACCGTCTGCCGCAGACGTGCCTACGGACTCTTTGTCTCATGTATAATGAATTGTAGTTCCTTCTAAGACTTGTGAATTACGCTGTTTAATTATAATAGTCTCGCCAAATCTCTCAGTTTAGGAAGCCGACCCTGAGACAATCGGGAAAAAGGCTAGGATGATGATGGAATTATAAAAGTCACGGGATTAAGATGAAAAAAGAAATAAGAAGCGTTTATTATTTATGGACATCACGCGTCCACGTTTGATCAACAAATTGACGTTTATTTAAAAAAAAACGAGGCAAGTGCGAGTCGGACTCGCGCACGTATAGTTCCGTACCACTATAGATACAGCTAAATAATTGCTTTTCTTTATTTTTTATTATATTGGAGGTAATTGAATGAAAAAAAATTGGTAATTTGAAACAAAACTACTGCCTAAATCTCATTTCATAGGTTTGATGAAACAATTTTTGATATTCAGTTCTATGTATGGGGAACCCCAAAAATTTTGGATTTTTTTCTAAAATTATTTTAAAATCAGGTTTACAGAATACATCTACGCACCAAATTTCAATAATGTAGCTCTTATAGTTTCGGAATAAACTGGCTGTGACAGACAGACCAAACAGACATGACGAATCTATAATCGTCCCGTTTTTGCGATTTGGCTACGGAACCCTAAAAATCACATCAAAATCCTTGCGGAGCGGAGTTCTAAATATCTAAGCATAAATAGGAACAAACAGACAGATAATATACAGACGAAAGCGACTTTGTTTTACACTAATTAGTGATTATTATAACCACAAGAAGAAGCGGTATTCTTTTCCGTCACCTCACGGAAATATATCCAAGTAATTTCATTACCTCCTGTGCCCTTTCCCCCCCGGAACACGAAAGCTTACACATATCTATTTTAGGAAGAAACAGGCTGAGGTATTCCATGCTCTCAAAGGTAGTTAGGTAGGTATAATTATATTCGACGCGGTAGTCTTAGCACCATTACTGCCCAATTTCAACTTCACAGCATTTCCAGGCGGTATAAAAAGCAGTCCTAATTGCAATGTTTGTGTTTGCATGTGTTCCCCATCTTCACGGAAGCTCGCTTACTTATACACTGGAGGCCGTGGAAAAGTGGACACAGGACTGTCTAATGCTTAAGCTTTATTATGATAGAAAGGGCTAAATAACCCAAGACATGCCACACTGGGCCGCAAAGCGCCATCTAGCCCCAAACTAAGCCGAAGCTTGTACTATGGGTACTAGACAACTGATAAACTTACTTAGATACATTTTTTTTTGTAATTAAATACATATTATACATAGAAAACACCCAGACCAATACAAACAGACATGTTCATGCACACAAATGTTTGTAATGTGTGGGGATCGAACCCTTGGCTCAGAAGGCAGAAGTCACTACCAATTGAGCCACCGAGCCAGTCTTAAAATCTTAAAGTAAGCATTTTAGCCAGTAGATTGTAGTTGCGCCTCCTCGCACTCCTTGAAGAGGAATTTCATTCACTTAAATATACACGCGAAAATGTATGAAGTTTCTTTCAAACGCTAAAAAGTTATCCACAAAATGCACTCACGCAAGCTTATAACCTCTCTCCTGTAAAGCTAACTATTTCCAGATGTGGCGTTATTTTACCAAGGGTACGAGATATCTGGAAGCATCACGGCGTCTCTTGTCGCTAAGACATTTTATTTTTTAAATTCGGTTGTCAAAGTCAAAGTCTTTTTTGCGAAGAATAGGTACATTATAGGATGTTCAAAATTTTCTGTGTTTATCTCTATTCAGCTAACATAAATTAACATGCAAATTTGTTAAAATAGTCGAAAAATTCCTTTAAATTATAAAAACAGTTAGTTACAAGCCATTGTTTTAACATTTTAGTCTTTATTTATTTATTTATTTATTAGAAAACCAACAGCGATTATATGCGGAATTATACGTGAAATGATATGCCAACAATAAGGCCAATAACAGGTTATCCTTAATTTAACAGTGAGTGTTCATATTGCCGAAACTCGAAATACAAAATTAAATTAAATTAAAATTAAATACAACATTTTAACACTTATTGAGGTGATAATTAGTCAAATCTATAAACAACCAGTTGAAGCTTGACCCTTATGTCAAACTGACTACGTCCTGATCAGTTTCTACTGTCAACCTGGCCTATAGCATTGTGACTGTAAGTCGCCAGTCAGGCAGGTAAACGCTACCAGCTTAGAAGATTAACACTCAAGTAATCCCTTTAGTCACCTCATACAACACTCCATAGATATGGGGCGGTACACTCTTTTCCGTCACCACACAGATAGCCAACATCTCTCTTCACTCGCCTGCTCTATTTCACTCGCATCATCCCACCACCCAGTTTCCCTGCCACCCACTTCGAAGTGCATCGCACTGCACAGTTTGCCAAATATTTTTTTCTAAATATGTAACGGCGGTCATTGACCCGGCGGCCATTATCGGCCGGACGGGTGGTTTAGATCGGCGCCTGCGCAAGTATGCGTGAGGGTCTGTCTCACTGGAGTGCTGCGTGCGGTCAGGGTTACAGAATACAATTCACAGTCCCATCTCTCACAGGTCGTCGCTTTAAGGCAGACGTGATGTACTGGTGACCGTGTTATGAACACTTGTGTTTGTTTGTTTATAATAGCTCGACATGATGGCTTCCCTACGCCTGATGGAAAGAGAAGAGAAGCCCAAATCGCTGTGACAACTGGCAAGTAACTGGTTAGTAACCTGTCAGTTGCCACTGCCATGCCGGCCCAACCCTACCCCCCAAGAGCTCCGGAGACCCTACTCACCAGCAGAAAGACGACCCGGAGGTCATTTGGCTGCGGTATTCTATAGGGTGGAGGTCCTTCCCCGGGCGGCTCAATTCGAGCGAAGATTCGCTATGCCCTACCTCTCTGTTCCGTGTCTGGGTGTTTATATTTATATTTAAGTATTTATTTGTGGTATCTTCGTTGTTCTGATATCCATAATACAAGTGCTTAAGCCACTTACTTTGGGATCGGAGCAATGTATGTAATGTTGTTTGATATTTGAAACATTAAAAAAAAAATACTAGCATCCCAGTGGGACCGCGCTTAAACACACACAATTTGCGTCTTTGTGTGTATGTGTGCGTGTTTACAACGATCCACATAGGTTGTATTTTTGAGATTTCTCATCAGCCGAAATACATTGCATTGGTTTGTGCACAACGCATATTTTAACTTGTTTCCTTTTCAAAGATGGCGTGTATTACTATTTTTATACGATATTCTGTTTTGTGACTTTAAGTCTTATCATATTTATTGGTTGTAGATAAGTTGCTGATAGGGTTTTGGGTTCATGTTGGTATGAAGTTACATCTTGTTTTTTTTTATTTATGGCGAACAGGCCTGAGGGTCATTTGATGGTTATTGATCAATTTAGACCCTAGAGTGAGGAAACATGGGAGTCACACGTACATTGTAGGCATACTTAGAACTTTGTACGTTTGTCGGTTCGGTTCATCGGTTGTTAAGACTACGGTATTGTATTTGTTTAATATCTAAATGATAGTGAATTTTGAGTTATTTGTTCTTGGGTTATTAATCTGTGGTAACTCTGTTATGCCAGAGCGTTGTTTGTTATTCAGCAGGATGCACCACGGGCTGATGGGGGTGTTTTGTAGCGAAAAGATGATAGGCTGCTCCCTTACATCCCTCCGTAGCTCCTCGCTCCGGTGACGCTGCTGCTCGTCATCGGCTTGTAGTACTTAGCTAGGCCTTCAATCGTGATGGTTACCAGGATCAATCAGCCTAAACCGTACTATAATAAATTTAATGTAATGTTGTGTTTTGTGCAATAAAGAATATCTTTTTACCTATAATTTTTGGCTTCATGTTACGAGAATAGGATCTTACGAAGCTAATTAAAAAAAGCTAATAAAATATTAATATTGATTCAGAACCGGTAACTCTATAAGGTAACTTCCCACACTAAATATTAACACACAAAACCTCACGTCTATTCAGCCGTCAAAGTGCTAATTAATTAAAGCAAACAGCCTAATTATTCTATTAACACGGTAAATCCGGTGGAATCTCGCCGCAATTAATAATGCACACCATAAACCGTCCCATACAACACTTCGGTAACCATACGCGCCGTAACAAAGCCATCAAACTAAAAGGGTTCGTCCCTCTAGCCAGGAGTCGTGAACTTTTGGCACGAGACTCGGAAAATAGGCGACGGGGTCAATCGGGGGAAGAAGCTCGAAACGTGGGGTGAAGCGTTACCTATTTTTGTAATAAAAATGTGACAGTTGTTGATAGGTATAGTTGATAAGAGTTTCTGGTACTAAATTATGTTTAGTAATTCGTTTCCAATCACATAAGATAAATGCATACCTATATAACTTAATATTAAATCTTTACGGGAGGATTTTTAATCAGTATAGAATACTTTGTATTTTTGCGAAAATCACTGTATTATATAGTATGCTGATTTTTTTCTATCAGTGAGTTCAGAAATCATTGAATCACTCAATGCTGTAATATTGGGATTTTTACAGAATTGTTTAAGCCATGTTAATTTATAATTGGTTTGGTACAATGAATTTCCTATGGAAATGAGATCTACTATTTTTTTGCAGAAAAGGGTTCTAACGTTTATTACCCAGGAAGAAGTTTGGATAGTAATTGCAAATCTTCCTATATTCAATTATTTTACAGTACACAAAATACACAAAGACAAAGTAGTTTGGCCTATATTTTTGTATCGAAACTCATTCAAGTACGGTAAACCTAAAATTGATCTCTACATTATTTTAAACTATCAACTGCAATTATTATTAATTTTCCATTGAACAAACTTTGGCTTAGTTTGAAACTAGATGGCGCAGCGTGGCATGTCTTGAATTATTTATTTCTTAGGCTAAGGGTGTCCCACCCCTGCTAACCCATAAGCACGGTCATCTGGACCCCTGACCCGTCTCGCCGCCCTTACGTAAGTTCACTACTGCTCTATCACGATGACCATTAGGGGTTGGTTAGACAGCGAACTAGTTCCGTTCATTGAACCTTCGACCTTATCGTGTCTAGACGACCCTTGGCAGGAAATGAACTATTGTCTGTTGGAAGGATATGACTTTGGGGTAGGAGATGGATATTATTGGTCTTCAAAATATTAGTAGGTATAGATACTTCTTCTTTACTTATAATAAAGTGATTGACTGGCTCGATAGCTCATTTGATAATGACCTCTGCCTTCTGAGCCAAGGGTCGTGGGTTCGATTCCCGCACAGTACAAACATTTGTGTTCATGAATATGTCTGTTTGTATTGGTCTGGGTGTTTTCTATGTATAACATGTATTTATTTACAAAAAAAAGTATCTAAGTAAGTTTATCAGTTGTCTAGTACCCATAGTACAAGCTTTGGCTTAGTTTGGGGCTAGACGCCGCTGTGTGGCCCAGCGTGGTATGTCTTGGGTTATTTATTTATGTGTATCTCTCCACCCTCCGTACAAGTATGGACAGATAAGTCAATATGTTCAGCAACAAAGCCTATTCACGCACATAC
Organism: Conogethes punctiferalis; assembly: GCA_031163375.1. Classification (NCBI taxonomy): domain Eukaryota; kingdom Metazoa; phylum Arthropoda; class Insecta; order Lepidoptera; family Crambidae; genus Conogethes; species Conogethes punctiferalis. Next base: position 1,586,930 of record CM062091.1, on the reverse strand, counting down.
GGGCCTCACGAAACGCCTGTCCCCGGCCCCGTGACCCCAGCGCAACAGAGGGTTACTAACTATAGGGGTGTCATAAAAAACTATCATTGAATAGGGAATATGCATTTTTTTTATGCATTTATTGAGATCTTATCTTCCAGATACATAAATATCGAAGAATTTTTAAATTATCTTAGCTATTTAGCGTTATAAGGCGTTAAAGTTATTACTTAGACAGAGAGATCCGACGTGGTGGATGACGTCACGTACCGTGCGCGCCATACAAACTCCATAGAAAAATCTGTTTCGCGTGAGAGATACGGATACATTAACTTTCAACGACTGTATCTCGCCCATTTTTCAGCTAATATTGATTTTGTTTTCACTGTACGTAGTATATTTTTAGCTATTTTACGATAAATTTAGTAAACACATGAAACAATTTTCCATGCATGTTCCCTATTCCTATAGATTTACTGAAATTTTGCGATAACGTCTATTTTCGAATCTATCATTATTTGAACTTATCATTCATCATCATATTTTCTTTTCGGTCCCACTGTAGGGCATATGCCTCCTCTCCTGGTTGCCATTTTTTTTTATTGCTTGTAGTGGCAGATGAGCAGGCGGCCTGTCTGATATTAAACAATAACCGCCGCCCATGGACACCAGCGATGCCAGGAGCATAGCCATGCCGCTGCCTACCGTGAGGAAAGAGCTCTCTTTAAACCACCATACCATGCCATGGACCGTGGTCCTGTGCCACACTTAACCAAATCGTCAAAATAGATTGATACTCAAAATCAAAAAATCAAAAAAATCAATAATTATTTATTAGGTATCAAAGTCATACTTATACATATAGTTGTTGGAGCCCCCTTTCAAGCTTGTGATTGCCTGTGCCAGGGGGTTCCGCTCTTTCTTAAGTGTAATACAGATACCTAATATCTAATTAACTTAACTTAATTCTTGTTATAATTAATTTGTAGGGTATGTAAGGTGTAGTTATGTATGTAAGGTAATTTATTTCCAGCTAGTTATATAAGTTTTTATACAATAATTTTAGTTATATGTATCTATATTTTTACAAATAGTTAGTAACTCTGTTTTGCACACCAAACAGTTAAGCAGCGCTTACCTTGTTACCTACAGCCAACTTATAACTTACCTACCTTGTCAACTACAAGCCAACAAATTGTCTTTTGGGAAGACCTATGCCTATGTCCAGCAGTGGACATTTGCTGGCTGTTGATGATCCCGAAACAATATCAACGCTTCGCGGGTTTGAAATGAGATAAGTATTTGTTGTCCGGCTAAATAACAATTGGGAGTACATGTATGCTAACAGAATATATAGTATTGTCTTGATTTAATATCGATATCAATAACAAGCCCAAACAACCCTTCCCACCCCAAAACAAACTAAACAAAAACACCATACCACCCCATAACAAGTTTCAACCCTACCGTGACCTGTCCAGACACAGCAACCTTGAAAGACGTCTTGACTATGAATAGACGCACGCACGACAGAGAGGGGGGGTGTGTGCGAGAGGGACGGCACGACAACATAAGAAATGCAAGGTCGTCCGGCAGTGGGTCAGCGCGTCTAGTCGGCGTCTAGCACACACACTAGTGCGGGAGGTACGGCTAGCAGAGGAACGGGAGTGACATTTATTAGTTTAATATGACATGACATGATGGGCCTTAGATGAACCTTACCGGGTTTACCCGCCTGGCTGGCGACCACCGACAGGTGCCTCAGGCCAGGTAGAGTCAGGAGCCAGTTTTTTTATGATAGAGGGGGCAAAAAGGCTTGAAAATCACTCAGGGGATTGCTCAGCTACGAGGATAGCCCCCCTGTGTGTGTGATGCCTGATGGTAAGCAGTCGACACCGCCCATGGACACCCGCAGCTCTAACCGAGTTTAGGGTCGCTGCCGGCCTTTTAAATATGAATACGTTCGTTTCTTCAAGGTTCCCAAGTCGTAGCTGTTCGGAAAGACAGTCGCAGGAAGTTGGTTCCAGAAAACCGAGGCGCGAGGCAAGAAGTTCCTCATAACACGTACAGTCGAGGATCGCCAGCCATCGAGATGATGTGGATGGAATTTCAGTCGGTTACGTGTGGTGCGGTGAAGAAACTCCGCTGCAGGCAGTAAACCAAACAATTCTTCAGAACATTCCCCATGATGGATGCGGTAGAGAACGCACATGGATGCAACGTCTCTTCGCAATGCCAATTTTGTAAAAATACTAGCTGTGCCGGCGGCGTCGCACGCGTGGATATCGGGTTTCAAAAATAATGGACTTCCATAAAATGGTACCTAAATTTTAAGTTAGACCTCTAACAATATATTGGTGAAAACCGCGTTTAATTCCATGCAGTAGTTTTCGCGTGATGTGCGATCAAACATACAGATAAAAATTTCTCCCGTATTCCAACACTTCCCGCCACTGCTCTGCTCCTATTGATTGTAGCGTGATGAAAAGTATACTATAACCTGCCCAGGAGTATGAAGAACAATCGTACCAAGTTTCGTTAAAATTCGTAGAGTAGTTTTTTTTTCTATAACGAACATACAGACAGACAGACAGACAGACAAAAATTTTACTGATTGCATTTTTGGCTTCAGTATCGATCACTAATCACCCCCTGATAGTTATTTTGAAAATATATTTCATGTACAGAATTCACCTCTCTACAGATTTATTATAAGTATAGATTAGACAAAATATTTAAAATATGTGACAAATCACAATTTAACCGGCCCAGCCTTGTCTGCCGTCGGTACCGCACTACAATACGCCCCACTATCGGCACACACGCGACGTGTGTGCGCTCGCCACTGAGGGATCGTTTGATTTTTTCTTAGCACACACTTTCCCCGAGAAAATAATAATGTTCAACTTTTCCTGTTCTTTACGTATAGAAATATGTTATTGCACCACGTTACGTGAAAAGATTTATGAACGGATTCAACTTCAGAAAATATATCAATGTATTTGCACATTAAAATATATAAAAAACTATAATTTAAGTGATATCAGAAAGGCAATTGCGGAATACCAAAAAATAATAGATAGTTTTTCTTAACACTGTGTCTTAAGTCGCGACCTGCCTAAAACGACGTATGCAGCTGATTTTCTCCTAAGACATCATCATAACATAATATACAGCCCATAAACGTCCACTGCTGGACATAGGCCTTCATTTTCATGATAGAGGAGGCAAACGTGAAAGTCACCTGATGGTAATTGATCACTTCAGCCCATAGACACCGCAACACCAGGGGAGTAACAGGTGCGTTGCCGGCCCTTGAGAAATCTATAGACTCGCTTTTTGAAGGTCCCTAAATCATATCCATATTAAAGAGAGGTAGGGCATAAGTAGCGAATCTTCGCTCGAATTGAGCCTCCTTTTAAGGGAAGGACCTCCACCCTATAGAATACCGCAGCCAAATTACCTCCTAATAGTAGGGTTTCCGGAAGTCATGGGGGGTTAGGGTTGGGCCGGCATGGCAGTGGCAACTGCCAGGTAACCGACCAGTAACTGACCAGTTGTCACAGCGGCTTGGGCTTCTCTTTCGCCTTCCATCAGGCGGAGGGAAGCCATTATGTCGAGCCACTATAAAAAAAATAAAAAAAAATTCCACTCGGAAAATTTTTGGGGATTTGTTTCAGCCACCACGCTTGGCAGGCGGGTTGGTGATCGCAGTAGGTTTTATTTGTACACAGGTAAACGCTTCTGCCTGTTTCCTGATATTCTCTTAGTTGTCTTCTACGATACCCCCGGGATCAGATGAGGTGGTCCTATTCCAAATCTGGAAACTACACCACACACCACATTGTACTTTAAATATCGTGAAAAAAAAGAACTTAACTTTTTGACAACCATAGACCACAGATGAGATAATCGGACATAGACAAAAACACTAATCAAGACGGGGTTGACTGACTAATTAAGACGGAGACGAAATTTTTGTCAAAAAATCTCATCTGGAATTGAAGAATTTCTGCCTTGACATGGGAATGTGCATTTGTGCATCGAAGAAAATCTATATCTTTTAGGTTAACTGAAAGAGATCACTTAAAGTGAGAAGATCGCTTAATTGTACTTTGATATTATGTCTGTGCCTAGTTTTAAGTCAACTGTTTGGTGTACAATAAAGATTATATTTTATAAAGTATCTTTATTCATTACTAGCTGTGCTCGCGACTTCGTCCGCGTGGAATAGTTATTTTTTCCCCGTTTTTTTTTACATTTTCCATTATTTCTTCGCTCCTAATAGTTGCAGCGTGATGTTATATAGCCTAAAGCCTTCCTCGATAAATGGTCTATTCAACACAAAAAGATTATTTCAAATCGGACCAGTAGTTCCTGAGATTAGCGCGTTCAAACAAACAAACTCTTCAGCTTTATAATATTAGTCAAGATAAATACTTTAGTCAAAATCAAATCTACCTATCCTATTTTATTGTAGACTTGAATCAAGCACTTACAGATCCTCAATACAAATGATAATGATTCTAGCCGGGGTCGGAAAATACTCGTAGCTTCTATCGAGAAGAACCGGCAAGAAAATCCGCAATTAACCGGCAAGAAAATCCGCAATTAACCGGCAAGAAAATCCGCAATTAACCGGCAAGAAAATCCGCATTTAACCGGCAAGAAAATCCGCAATTAACCGGCAAGAAAATCCGCAATTAACCGGCAAGAAAATCAGGTTTACTGATAGAACGACGGTTATGCAGGGTAAGAGCATATTCAAGTTTTCAATGAGTCTATGAGACTAAACACCAAAGTTGTACCTAATCTATGTATGCATTTTTGTCGCTCTACATAGGCAAATTTCAAACTTTTGAGAAAATATAACGAGTTTGTTTATTTATTCTGTACTAGCAGTGCCGGCGGCGTCGCACGCGTGGATATTGGGATTCAAAAATAACAGACTTTTATAAAATGGTATCCAAATTGTCAGTTAGACCTCTAGTAATACAATGGTTAAAACCGCATTTAATTCCATGCAGTAGTATTCACGTGATGCGCGATCAAACATGCAGAAAACAATTACCCGTTTTCCCAACACTTCCCGTCACTGCTCTGTTCCTATTAATTGTAGCGTGATGAAAAGTATCCTATAACCTGCCCAGGAGTATGAAGAATAATCGTACCAAGTTTCGTTAACATCCGTCTAGTAGTTTTTTTTTCTATAACGAAAATACAGACAGACAGACAAAAATTTTACTGATTGCATTTTTGGCATCAGTATCGATCACCCCCTGATAGTTATTTTCAAAATATATTTCATGTACAGAATTGACTTCTCTACAGATTTCTTATAAGTATAGATAGATAGATTGCACAATAAGAATGTACAAAGAGGGAACCTAAGACATAGGCATTCTCTACCAGCCAATCATTGAGCTAAGGAGAAATAAATAGTTGGTAGTAAACATTTTATATTAAAATAATTGGGAAGGGTACGTTGTATCATTAATATTTCCCTAAATTAAACCATAAAATAACTTACTGTTAGTTTATACCGTTTTACAAATATACTGACTAACATTATATCAAATTAAACCTTTTTAAGAGATCGCTAAAGAGATACCAATAATAAATCTACATAATTCATAATAAAAGCTTGTTAAAACGTTCATGCAACGAGAGCGCTCATGTTTGCCTTGTTCAAATGTAAATCTAACGATACGCATCGTGTTTTCGACTGGTCGGGAGTACTTAAGAGAGGTAGGTAGGAGGCATCATCATCATCATCATTAGCCTATTGCAGTCCACTGCTGGACATAGGCCTCTCCAGTTGTTCGCCACCTAGGGCAAACTTCTGGAGGATATACCCATAATCGCCACGCTGGGCAGGCGGGTTGGCGATCGCAGGGCGTAGCTTCTTGCTCCGGTGACGCTGCTGCCCGTCAACGGCCTGTGGTATTTAGCTACGCCTTCAATCGTGATGGTTTTACCGCCACCAGTCGGTTTGCCAGAGCCTCGTTTGTTGTTCGGTAGGATGCACCACGGACAGGTGAGGATGGCTTGGAGCGAAAAGGTGATAGGTCGCTCCCTTACATCCCAGGAGGTAGGAGGCAGTGGAGTGGCAACCTAGGGGCAGTGCCCCGGGGCCTTCAAGATAGATACTATTCTTTATTGCGCGAAGAATTGTTTGGTTTACTGCCTGCAGCTTCTCCACGTTCTCCACGGCACCACACGTAACCGATTGCAATTCCATCCTCATCATCTCTGTAGCATACACGAACATACAAACAGACACACACAACTACACACACTGTCAAACATCTGACAGTGACATCTGATACTGACATTTGACATTGACATTGACAGTCAGTCAGTCTGCGTCCCACCGCCGCCGAGTAAAGACGTGTTCGTGTGAGGATAGCGAGCCGATATATAAACTAAACACATCGTTCATTACTTTATTGTTCATGGTTATTTCATATGTGGATTAGTGTCTACTACAATCTCGATGATTGGCGATCCTCCACTGTACGCTTTATGAGGAACTTCTTGCCACGCACATCGGTTTTGTGGAACCAACTCTCTGCGTCAGTTTTTCCGAACAGCTACGACTTGGGAGCCTTCAAGAAACGTGCGTATTCCTATTTAAAAGGCCGGCAGCGACCCCAGAACTCGATCTGAGTTGCGGGTGTCCATGGGCGGTGTAGACTGCTTACCATCAGGCATCACACTTGCTCGTCCGCCGCCTCTTGCATAAAATAAACCATACAATTGACTTGTTGCACAATTTAGGAGGCCTGATCATCTTCATGCTCATAATCTACAGCCTATCGCCGTCCACTGGACATAGGCATCTCCAGTTGTTCGCCACTTCGCGCAATCATCTGACCGCGAATTGCTGCCCGTCATCGGCCTGTGGTATTTGGCTACACCTTCAATTGTGATGGTTATACCGTCACCATTTTGCCAAAGCCTCGTTTTTTATTCGGCAGGATGCACCACGGGCATGCGAGGGTAGCTAGGAGCGGAAAGATGATAGGCCGCTCAGTTACATCCCTAGCTCAGGGCAGGGGGGCCTCAAATCCTTACCAGAAATCTCGATCAAATGGAAATTTTGGAAATTTCTCACATTTTTCAAACAAATTATGACAGATGACAAGACCCAAATTCCCCTTAATTCTTTCTGTGGGTTGGCAGTGTTGTCGATTTGACGGATAGCATTTAGTATTCTGTGCGTTTTTAATTCATCAATGTGCGTTTAGTATTTACATATTTTACTTGGTAAAACCTAATGAGTTTAGATAACAGTAGGGCCCCATTTTTCAATTTGCCCAAGGGCCCTTGGTTACCCAGCTATAGCTAGCTACGCCTCTGGTAGGAGGGAAGGCACTCCCGATTTGATGATCCGCCGGATAGCCCGCAATCCGAACGGCAAACAATGCGAATTAAAACACCGAATAAATAAAAAAGAAAAACAACCGGCGTTCGTAATTTAAAACGTAATGACGTTCCATTTCGCGCAGGACAGAGAGCTCGAAAATTAAACACGCTTTGCAGTGTGCCAGTTAAAATTATTTTTTCACTGCTTACCCGGCCCACTGTGTGTACGGCGCAAAAAAAAACGAAAAAGGCACTAATACAAACACGCGAATCCATCATGTGAACAACAAAATTGCGCACACAAGCGTGTCGGATACGCGGCACATTTAAAAAGTGTACGATCACATTCGCAGAAGGAATGCAGCGATGCACTTACACACTGGCCGGTACGCACACGCCGCGAAAAATTTCGGTGTTCCTACAATCAAAAAATGTTCGGATGTAGTGGTAGCGTCATTCCCACGCATGTATGTTAACATGCTAGTTCTGCCAACTGCCATCATTCCATTCTCAACTCAATTTCGAGTGTTGTAAGGTTGAGTTTGCAATCCTTGCGGTTAATGATTGGGTTGCATTAACTTTGCATGTGTGAGTTCGCGATTCGTTCGTTTTGTTCCTTTTTTAAATTTCACCGTTTAGTTCAATCTATTTATTGGCGGGCGGGGTCGTGTGCGTTTCGTTACGTCAGCGAGTTAACCGTGTGTGCGCACCGTATGAAAGTGCGTAGAAAAAGGCCGGAGTATAATTATGTATTATATTAACTATCGGGCTATCTGTTTCATCATTTATATATGTGTTGGTGTTAATTCGGCCATTGTTGGTAGGCTCTGATGGAAATGGTCGAGCTTTCTACTGATTATTTGCGTCAAATGAAAGGCTTGCGTGTTGGTTGGCAGTAAGATTGTACGGAGCGGTTCACCTGCTTGCATCTTAGCTAATAAGTAATGCTGACAGCCGAATTTTTAAGTGGTACTTAGTCATTAGCTTGTATTTTAAGTGTTTTTGCTGTTGCATATTTATGTTGTTGTTTTTTTAATTGCTTATTAGGGCCAATATGATAATTTTTCGCGTCGATTTATTAACAACATAAACGGCGAGGCTAAAAAAAGTTTGTCTGTTTGTCCTCGTCCTACGCTGATCTCCGGAACTATTAGACAGGTTTGAATAAAACTCCTCATATAGATAGGCCATTATAATAGTAGAGGATCCCGCCATACAACGACCTTCACCGAGACGTTTATTGGATGAAACTTATTTTATCTATATCTATACTTATAATAAATCTGTAGAGAGGTCAATTCTGTACATAAAATATTTTTTCAAAATAACTATCAGGGGGTCATGGACGTAGAAAATAAACGGACACCGCGTCAGTAACATCAATAGTGAAGCAATCAAAGTAAGACGGCGTATCGTACCGACACGAGCGCACGCACACACTCACAGCAAAGTAAGACGGACGGCCGCCATTGTCTCGGCGCGAGTTGAAGTTGACACACGGTCATACGTATTTTGTAGAAAAATTATAATGCCATCCTGTGTTGTTAAATGCTGTCGAAACAATAGTGGTTTAACTAAAAAAAATGAGGGGATAACCTATCATAGGTAAGTCAGTCAATTACTTTATCTTTAATAATTATACAAAAAATACATAATTTGTAGGCAAGAAAATTAGCTGACACTTCTATGATTACTGGTGTTGCCATTTATAGAATATAAAAATTACCCTAAAACGTGGGAGATTTCTGTATGTTCTGTATCTTTTTACATTTGTTGTGCTATATTTTTCATCTCATCGTGTCTTTAAATTAATAATGAAGAAATTTTTTTTAATTTATACTATCACGTCTTTTATTCTATCTATGACTGGGTAGACAGAGCCTAGGATCTTACGACCCAAAGGCCACATTTAGTATAATGGTGTGGTGGGCATCTAGGTGGAAAAGGAAATCATTGTATGAAGACGATACTAGCTGTAATTTATAAGAGAATGATAATGAGCCTCTGTATGAAACAGTTACGAATATTTGTAATATTCGAATAAATGATTAAAATTACTGATCGTTTTATTTTTCCTTTTATTTAGTTTGATAAAAAAAGTGTAAAATTACATTATATACGAATTGATGCAACAGACAAAATGCCAAAATATGCAAAAAAAAGACACTTAGTAATTGAAATACATTTTTGTAATTATTGGGTAATTTTCCGCGTATGGCAACTCTCCGTCAACTCACACAACCGTACGTCGCCGCCATTGTTGTGCTTCACTCCTTATTTAACCAATGCTCCGTCCGTTTATTTTCTACGTCCATGCAGGGGGTGATAAGTGATCGATACTGATACCAAAAATGCAATCAGTAAAATTTTTGTCTGTCTGTCTGTCTGTCTGTATGTTCGTTATAGAAAAAAAAACTACTGAACAGATTTTGACGAAACTTGGTACAATTATTCTTCATACTCCTGGGCAGGTTATAGGATACTTTTCATCACGCTACAATCAATAGGAGCGGAGCAGTGACGGGAAGTGTTGGGAAAACGCGAGAAATTTAAACCTGTATGTTTGAACGCGCATTACGCGAAAACTACTGCATAGAATTGAATGCGGTTTTCACCAATGTATTGCTAGAGGTCTAACTTAAAACTTAGGCACAAGGTATAGATGGGTATTATATGGAAGTCCGTTATTTTTGAAACCCGATATCCACGCGAGCGACGCCGCTGGCACAGCTAGTATGTAATAAAGTATTAAATATGTCAATAAATATAATGCATATGGGTTGCCGATCAAATTTTGGTCCAGGGTATGTTTTGCTGGATGGTGGAAGAACGGAGAAATGTGGCCAACTTTCTGCAGTAAAAGAAAATTTGAGGAAATCAGATGATATCTGTAAAGAGAGAATGTCTATATGTTATTTTGTCTCTACACATGACGAGATAATATAAATAGTAAATCCATTACACATGACTATGATAAAATACTAATGTTCAAAACACTGTTTTATGGACCAGCACCACTGCGAAATTAATTAAAGGGCCATTTAGCATAATACAACATCTTGTAAGGAACATTAAATCACGCTTCGTCATTATTAAAATAAATTATTCCAAATCATTGACCCAATCACTTTTTGACAGGTACATACCTAAGTGAAAATCAATTTTATTCACATATCGTACAAATAATGATTAAGTTTTTATAAAAATTCTTCCATCTTGTAATGATAACGTTTCGTTTTGTGTTAAATAATAAAACCAAACTCAAATAACAATAATTTGGCTATATTTACATTTGTATTATTGTATTTCCAGTGACTTTTTTTGTATAAGAAGAGCTTTCAGGATGACCTCACTCCTCCTGATGGGTAAGCGGTCGTGAGGTCCAAAAGTTAGGTCGACAGGCACAATAGAACAAACCCATTGCGCCTGTCGCCCTCACCCTGACGGCCCACTGAGATGCCGTTTCACGCCCCGCCTAAAGAACCCAGGACTCATCAGTCATGTTTTAAAAAATATAGGACGATTCGTTTTGGCGGAAAACCTATTTGATGTAACTTTGTAACATCTGCCTTATGTTTCTTGTTTCTTTTTATCTTAATTAAAATGTCAAATGTTAAACCACCTGGTCAGTATGGTTTCCGGTTTTAGGATAAGAGAAGGGGTGGCCATCTCATACCGTGGGTGCCGTAGAAGATGAATAAGGGAATATCAGGAAACGGGCAGCAATGTTTCCCTGGGTACAAATTAAACCTCCTTGGTGACCCCAACCTGCCTGCCAAGCGTGGTGACTAAGGCCAGTCCCCCAAATGACAATTGTCATTAGGAAAGGCCTATGTCCTGATGATGATGATGATGATTGTAAACCATATCATAAACAATGTCTTTATGTGTTTCAGTGTTAATTACAAAACGTATTGTGTTTCCATGATAAAACATCGGATGATGCCGAAAATCGTACAAAGGAGAAGATTAAGCAGTAAAGCGGAAAGCGAAAGAGAATCATACGTCACTACGGCAACAGACGAGTAACCAGTCAGTTGCCACCACCATATACTGGTTATACACTAAGTGAATGTGATAATAATATTGTAAACACCATTTTGAAAAGAGCAACTACACGAGTTTCTTGCCGGTATCTTCTCGGTAGAATGCTGCTTTCCGAACCGGTGGTAGCTTCGACGATTTGTAAGTGTTTTTCATAAAAACCTATACAAATAAAGAATATTTTGACTTTGACTTTGAGTGATCCCAAAACGCTACATACAGATTATTATTATGACTAGTTTTTTTAAAGGATACCACAATTCATATGACGTTCAGTGATATCGAAACCTACAATGGAGCGCGCTTACCCAGAGAATACCGATTCACTTGCCTTGAACACCTGAAGATTCAATGTAATGAGTCCGAAAAGGACTTCCATAGTTTAACCGTTCGTACTTAGAAAGTAGAGGAGAAAGGCTGCGTGTGAGTCGTTGGGTCACCATAAAAGGGTGCCCTTTCCATGTCCCATCGTCCAAAGACAAAAAAAATATACTATGATTAGCATTGCGGTATTTACTGTCATTAAATGTTACGCTAGCTTTCAAAATGAATTATGTGCATACCTATAAGTTTATAGACAATGTCACCTTTAAAATTACACATAAAACATAACATTATTTTTACAAAGCCGGTTAAAAAGTGTCCCGTGTAACGTCACGCTAATTCTCGCGTCACGCCAACTAAAGTTACCGTGACAACTAGAGGTGTCCCGCCGTGAGTGCAAACGCGTGTATTCCATATTCACGCCGCGTGATCCGCTCTGGCCGTTTCTAACGTTTTTACGACTTTAGACATTTGTAGAATTAATTAAACTCGTTATGAGAATTACCTACCTACACAACGGTGTTCTCAGAGAACCGTACGACGCTTTCAGGCTAGATGGACTAATGATAGGTCCCGAATACCACCACTGGAGCGTTTGAGGGAGGTCCTGGTGTTTAGTGTGTATTCCCTGTCTTATAATCAGCTTGAGGTCTCGTTCTAAGGGGGTGGTATGAGTCCTACATACCCCGTCGGTTTCCCCAACGACGGGGATAAGTAAAAGCATTTTCCGGGTTAAAAAAAGGTGGAGTGACGATTTGGCCAAGATGACTACTTGCAAGAGCTGAATGCAAGAAACCCAGGATCGAGCAAAATGGTAAAACATTGAACAGGACTATGTCCAGCAGTGGCCTGCAAGAAGCTGATGATGATTATGGTGAGAATTGATAACTTGACAGCATTTTTAACACTAAATTGATGATAGGTACATGGTGAGTTTTAAGTCTAGGGCCTTATTAAAAAGTAAAGAAAGAAGCTTTTTCCTGGGTTGTCTGACATAGGTCAATAATAAGACCGCCTAAATTATACTATGTTAAGTTTGTAATAATGTTTTATTGCGTTTAGAGCAATAAGGAATATCTAACTCTTATTTCTACTATGATCATGAATTTAGGGGAAACTTTTTTTTTAACTTTTATGAATGATTTATTAATGTGTGAAGCCCAAAATCGACCTAAGTGGCGAGCATCAGGAGAGGCCTATGTCCAGCAGTGCACTGACACGGGCTGATGATGATGATGAGAAAAATAGTCTGCCCTTTTAGGGAGCTTCTGAGGATGTAGGCCCTAGACACGGGTTCCAATTTCTATTACGATAAAGACGTTACGCTTATTTTGAAGTCAGTCCTTAAACTCAAGCTGCAATATCTGGGAACATTTTTAGGGACCGCCTTACACTATAAAGGATGCCCTAATATCTATATGTGTAGTCGTCAGTAATGAGTTTCAAATGTAACCGGTCGTATATGCAGGTGTGCGCGGGCGCGTGTGTGAGCTCTAAGGAGTAGACGAAGGGCAGGGATCGTCAACTGCATGATGCGAAAATGTCTTCAAGTTAAAATTGATTTGTTCAGTGGTAAACGCTACCGCTGAACAAATCAATAGGGATGCAAGGGAGCGGTCTATCATCAATTTACTCCACACGATGGCGGATGTAGAATACAATTAACCATCTCATTTCTTTTCATGGATTTTTAAAAGCAAACTAAGGGATTTCTTGAGATTTAACCTTCCCAGCCGATGGCAGGGTCAGTATCTGATTGACTACACTCGCAATTCGGGATCAGTCAGTGTACATCCATAACTACTTTGAAGGTGGCATGGTAGTAGCAACTGACGAATGATTAATTAGGTTACTTGCTGTCGTAGCGACTTGGGCTTCTCTTTCGCTCTCTTTACGAGAGAAAGCCACCTGCTATGCTACTATTAAAAATGAACTGCTATTAATATACGTTTTTACGGCACTAGTTATAAAATTAATAACGTAATGTCAAACAATCAATTTTGGAACTTGGGTTACAATGGAATCTATTATTCAATCAACAGCCCTGGTCCATTTACTGCTGAACTTAGACCTCCTATAATTCGCGCCAGAGCCACGTTTGTTATTCGGCAGGATGCACCACGGGCAGATGAGGGTGGCTCGGAGCGAAAAGATACCTTACATGTGGGTTACACAAAGAATAAACAATTCTTTTTATAAATTTGTATTTGAAATTTGTTAAACGTTTTTTATTTTTTATTAGTGAATGGGTGACCCCTACTAGCCTATTAAGCGATGTTGAAGCCTAAGATGAAGCGCGCTTACCCACTAAAAACCGATTCACTCTCGCCTTGAAAATCTGGAGATTATATTCCTCGGGGAACACGGACTCCGGTAAAAAGTTCCATAGTTTAGCCGTTCGCACTATGAATGAAGAGGCAAAGCGATTTATTACATAGAAATAAGCCATATAACTTTAAATTATAATGTATGAGCAATACATAATATTAACCCGATTAAGCAATTTATGAGTAATTCAGTGCACTAACGACATTTTTACATTCATTGGATAGCTAATAAAACGTAAAATGTATTTATGATTTTGCGAATAATGTAAAAAGGTTTTAGGATAGTGTAGGTAATTAAAATTGAGCAGAGGAAATGAAATTATACAGCTAATTTAGTAATAATTATTTTAAATAATAAATATTTAAATTTAGTAATAATATTTAGTAAATATTAATTTAGTAATTCGCTTGATTTAAAACAAATGCTGTTCGTTTTAAAATCAGAAATAGAGGACTTTAAAACAAATTGCATTTTTTTTTAATTTCTAGGTGTGTGTTTAGGGCGGAGACAATAAATGTCACAAATTTCACTGCAGATCTCATTGCATTTATTCTTGGTCCTGGGTCGGGTCAAAAAAATGACAACCGAGTTTTCTGTCAAATTACTCAGTAGCAGACCTAAGAAGTCCAGCAGTCAGGAAGTTACCAGCAATATCCCTTTGCACCGAAAAGCACGCTACACTGTTAGTAGTGTTCCTGATCACTCCCAGAGCGTGTGGAACCATAGACCCATCGGACAATGAGAGTGAAGGAAAACGCACACGTTATGTGCACTTTAATATCTCCTGTGTACTTCGCCAGTCTCCGTGGAGGTTAATCGCTGCGGCTGAAATTATGAAGAATTCTGACATACGTAGCTTAGGTAGGTGTTTAAAACTTCTCTTCTCAAAACCAGGTTTGTTATGATAGAGCGGCAAACGGACCAGAAGGTCACATGATTTAGTAAGTGATCAATTCAAAGACACCGCAACACCAGAATTATCATAAATGTGTTGCCGGCCCTTGAGAAATTTATAGGCTCGCTTTTTGAAGGTCCATAAGTCGTATCCATTCGCAAAAGTCGCATCTGGGAACTTAATCCAAAGAACTGTTGCACGAGACAGAAAATTGCGTGCAAAATGTACCTAGTGTGGAAAACTTCCAACTATCAAGATGAAAACTTGAAATCTGTTTTTCTTGAATGTCCTGTATTCGTGGCTTGTCTTTTTTTTTATAGTGGCTCGACATAATGGCTTCCCTACGCCTGATGGAAAGCGAAAGAGAAGCCCAAGTCGCTGTGACAACGGGCAAGTAACTGGTCAGTTACTTGTCAGTTGCCACCGCCATGCTGGCCCAACCCTAAGCCCCCACGAGCTCCGGAAACCCTACTCACCGGCAGAAACACGACCCAGAGGTCATTTGACTGCGGTATTCTATAGGGTGGAGGTCCTTCCCCGGACGGGCGGCTCAATTCGAGCGAAGATTCGCTATGCCCTACCTCGCTCGGTCTTCGTGGAGATTAGCCAATGCGGATGAAATAATAAAGATCTCCAACACACCACGTAGCTTAGGTATTAGAAACACAAAACTTCCCGCCCAAAACCAAATTAGGTGCACATAAAACATTAAATTAACATTTAAACAAGCGAAAAGTTACCAAAAAAAGCGCGAATGTTCGCGAGCCCTGGCATAGAGTAATGTTACATGGCAACTGGTCTCTGGCGGCCATTTTGAAAAAGTTTTTTAGTGCTTTCGAATTTCGGGTACCTAGGCCAATGACCCCTCGCGTAGGACGATAGGGCCGCACATCCGTCGTTTTTCTTGCATCGACGATGTTATACGAAGATAGCGAATGTTCTTGTAAAAATAAGTACCTTTTTTCGCGTGCGATCGGCACTTTGAACGTGTGCTTTTATTTATTCTCGTTAAGTTTTTGGCAATTGATAAACTTGATGAAATATTAGGGCTCAAGATGTAATCAGTTTGTAATTAATTGTTGTTAAGTTGCTTTATTTAGTTATTTAATCTTTATTGCACAAAGAAAGTACAAATGGCGGAGTTAATGCCGTGTGGCATTCTCTACCAGTTAAGCATTGGGCGAGCCAGAAATCTATAATGTGCTGCGGTAAAAGGCATTATAACAACTGCTATAATTATATCCACCAATATACATACATAATATAATAATACTGCTTTTTGCTTTACTGCTTCATCCATACTCCATACTAATACTAATATTATAAATACTTAAATAATATATACTATAATATTATTAATGGGAAAGTGTGTCTGTATGTCTGTCTATATGTTTGTCTTTCTTTCATGGGTAAACGGAGCGACGAATTGATGTGATTTTTTAAGTGGAGATAGTTGAAGGGATGGAGAGTAACATAGGCTACTTTATGCCCCTTTCTGACCCCCACTTCCCTAAAATTGGGGGAAACGTGGGCGAAGCCGCGGGCACAGCTAGTTTATTCTATTTATTAAAGTTCACATTGTAACAGAGATAATATAACAACAACAGGCAATCTTGGACGCTTTCAAGCCAGGTGGAGTGACGATTTGAGGAGGGTGGCTGAAGAAGTGCTGGGTGTGAGATCGAACAAGTGGCAAACAATTGCAGAGGCCTATTTCCAGCAGTGGACGGTGAAAGACTGATGATGATGATGGTTAATCTATAAAGAGAGCTGAGAACGCAAAAGATACTATAATAAACTCTCTGTTTCATGGCTCTCGTGTAGCTTACTCGATACGACAGGAGAGAGATCAGGTGCAAATCCAACAGCTTAGCACACTACTTCGATTCCCGCACTTTTTTTGTAAATAAATACACAATATTATGTATTTATTTACAAAAAAAAAGTATCTAAGTAAGTTTATCAGTTGTCTAGTACCCATAGTACAAGCTTCGGCTTAGTTTGGGGCTAGGTGGCGTTATGTGGCCCAGCGTGGCATGTCTTGGGCTATTTATTTATTGTATCGACTAAGCGGCTAAAGATGCTTTGGCTAATCGTGTGATTTCAACCATTCAACAGCAATTTCATCTACACTAATATTATAAAAAGGAAAACTTTGTTTGTTTGGTTGTAATGAATAGGCTCTAAAACTACTGGACCGTTTTTAAAAATTCTTTCACCATTCGAAAGCTACATTATCCACGAGTAACATAGGCACAATTTTATTTTGGAAAAAAAAACTTTACGCGGACGAAGTCGCGGGCGGAAAGCTAGTAATAAATAAACTAACATCAGGTCACAAAGCAAACTAACTGTAATAATAACCAGATTGCGGTCAATTCATACCGAACAACGTCAACATTGCCACTGAGAAATTCAATTAATCCTAAAACCTTTTTAAAACAAGCACTTCTAGCTAAATAGAGAACGAAATACAAAAGCAGGCCTAAATGCGCGGTTTTCTAACTTTTCACTCTAAAGGGTTTTTTCGATGGACCCCCCCCCCTGGGGTGCCCCCCTCCCCCCACGGGTCAGCGGTCGCCTGTGCAAATACGAAAAGTGCCCGGAGGTCGCTAATTCGATTCCTATACATCTATATCGGTTATATGTTAATGTGGTGTATTGTATGTGTGAGGGTTTTTTGTTTTCTTCTAAACGAGTTGGCTGAGAGGAGCCTAAATAAATAATTTTATGTACAACGCTGTATGTATGAGTACATCTTTCATTTCCGACTCGCTGATGACATAGTTATAATGGCGGAGATGCTGAACTGCCTCACCATTGCTTCTTGACGCATAGGACATGGGATGAATTTGGACAAGGAAGGTTCCGGCCCTCGAAGTTGTTACTTCGGCCCAACATATCTCCGAGCCTGTAAAGTCGTTGGGACTTACTTTCTCCAACGATGTTTAGCTTCTTCACCTCTTCCAATTGCATTCCAAGACAGTCCAACACATAAGAGGAAGCTTTAGGCTGAGCGTAGGCTGATACATAGGCGGCATAGGTTCACGCAGGGCAGAGCATATTTTGGAAAACACTAAACATCCAAACTCCATCTCATCCCGTGGAAGGCGACTAAGGGACTATCAGGAAACGGGCAGCAGCATTTGCCTGCCACTAATAACATGTCACTAACCCGCCTGCCAAGCTTGGTGTCCTCCCCCCTATAGAATACCGCAGCCAAATGACCTCCGGGTCGTGTTTCTGCCGGTGAGTAGGGTTTCCGGAGCTCGTGGGGGTTAGGGTTGAGCCGGCATGGCGGTGGCAACTGACAGCTAACTGACCAGTTACTTATCCGTTGGCACAGCGACTTGGGCTTCTCTTTCGCTTTCCATCACGCGTAACTAAGCTATGACGAACCACGAGATAAAAAATAAGGCACCTCTAATGAATTTCCAGAGTGGGCGTTTGCAGGCTGGTAATGAGACATCTGAAACCTACTTACGCTACGTCGCAAGCACGTGGGACGCAGACATGTGTCTGTCCTATGTCTCATCCTCAAAACAGCCCTGCTCTGTTCTGTGCGGTCCGGGCTGTGCCGGGTCGCCTGCGTCTCAGCATACACTTAGCCTTAAACCGGTTGCAGGCTAAGTTCGCCTGGTTTGTTGTGTGTATACTATATGGCGTAGCTAAATACCACAGACCGATGACGGGTAGGAGCGTCACCGGAGCGAGAAGCTACGCCCTGCGATCGCCAACCCGCCTGCTCAGCGTGGCGATTATGTATATCCTCCAGATGTTTGTCCTGTGGCGAACAACTGGAGAGGCCTATGACCAGTAGTGGACTGTGATAGGCTGATGATGATACTATATGGAAAGCTGCGTCAGCTACGCAAGCTTAGCTTTTTTTTTTTTTGTTTTTTTTTTGTTTCACCAGGGAGAAATGCAGTTTACGCATACCCGCTGCCCGGGGGAGCAGACGGGTTATGTGGGACTCGCTCCGCGTCGGCAGAGAATACCCACTAAAAAACCCTGGTTTGCACCGTCAATGCGCCTTGGGCGACAGCAACGCGGGTCCTTGACTATAACACCGCGAAGCTGTCAGCGCTGGTCTGCTAGGCAGACTCGGGCTGGCCCCCCCACTTGGGGCAGCCTAGAGGTCAGGCCCGTAAGGGCCGTCCCTCTCCTCCAAGGACGGAGTTCGTGCAATACGTGGCCGACACCCCCGTGCCGACCTCGCGGAACTCCGTCGGGCGTGCAGCCGCCGCCGCACGGTGGTTTTTTATTGTGGTTTTCTCCACTTGAGCTCGCGCCCCCTGGTCCCGACCGAGGTCGGGATAACAGGCGGTTTTTTTATTGTGGGCTCACTCCACTCGGGCTCGCCAGTCAAGGCAAGCCCCCTGGTCCCTCCTGCGAGGGGAAACAGGTTGCCCGGCGACCAGTCCAAAAGGACCATATCCGACGACCACGAGAACCGTGGCCATCGGACCCGCCGCGCCGCAGTGATACACTGCCATCCCGCGCCGTCAAACGGCTCCTCTGGTAAGGCGGCAACGGTCGCAGAAGACAGGGAGGACGGCAACGAAACACCGCGAGATCCCCAGAAGGGCACTCCTCTTCCCCTGCGACCATCGCCGACAAACCGACGCAAAATGCGTCCCACAACACGTCTCTCACCAATCGGACAAATGCCCCGCCATTGGGAGAGACCCACAGGCCAAAAGGCCCCATCAGGTGTGCCGAAGCACAGCCGTGGAAGGCGTCGGGGCCATCGACGCCAACACTTGGCTCCCGGAGCCACGCACAAGTGCGTGCTCCCACAGGGAATTAGCCGTCGGGTAGTAGCCATCCTCTACTACCCGCCGTTGCCCGGGGTACGCCGGGCCATCTGCAAGCAGACGACCACGCGTGGATGCTTCCCTTGTTGTACCCCACGCAAGCTTAGCTAAACTAACTAAGCTTAGCTCTTGGTCTGTTACCCGCATTAAGGTGAAATTGAGGGTACATTAGACTACAACGTAAATAAAAACAACAATTTTTCCACGACTCCTTTCAAACCTTTCAATAAGTCCACATTTCGGAAAACTTATAATTCACTTACAGGCGCTCATATATAAAGGAATCCGGTACAAAAAACATTATTGGCGTTGGAAACGATGCCTCGGGGTGACATCGATCGCCTCTACACATCCCGCCCGCTAACCGCGGGTGCACGCCATAGACAACTAGAGGATTTGCTAAACAGATTATGTTTTCAGCATTCTACCTCGCTGAATGCCTCGGAAAACAATACAAACCAACAATGTTTGGCACGTGGCCGAATCTGGAACTACAAAATGTCACGTTTGACATGGATTTCGTCGATTTCAACTCTGTACATGAAATCTATCAGGGGGTGATTAGTGATCGATACTGATGTCAAAAATACAATCAGTAAAATTTTTGTCTGTCTGTCTGTATGTTTGCTATAGAAAAAAAAACTACTAGACGGATTTTAACGAAACTTAGTACGATTATTCTTCATACTCCTGGGCAGGTTATAGTATACTTTTCATCACGCTACAACCAATAGGAGCAGAGCAGTGACAGGAAGCGTTGGGAAAACGGGAGAAATTTTTATCTGCATGTTTGATCGCGCATCATGCAAAAACTACTGCATGGAATCAGATGTATTGCTAGAAGTCTAACTTAAAATTTGAGTACCACTTCATTAGTGTCCGTTATTTTTTAAACCCGATATCAACGCGTGCGCCGCCGCCGGCACAGCTAGTTGTAAAATAAAATACCTTATTGTCAAGTTGTATCCTCACTACATTGACAAAGTATTTTCGAATATTTAACTGCAACATTCGCTCCCGCCTTTGCTTTGAAGCCCCGTTATCAGCATCCGACCCCTATCTAAAATCGTTTTGAAAATAAAACGCGCATAGAGGCTCCTGTAGGAATTAGCCGAACCCAACTAATAAATTGAGAAATAATATCACAGCCCACGGCCTTTTTTCCACCCCCAGCGCTTTGGGACTGTTAATGTCTGTTTTCAAATGTTTCCTAGTGCTAAATGGGTTATGGAAATGGATAAAACAGGTGCTTTATAACTGCCGTATTATTTAATGTTTTAGGTGCGCTTGGTTTAGTGATTCAAATACCGCCTTTAAAGCCAATAATTCGGTTTGAATCCCGTCGAAGTTGTTGTTAGAAATAGTGGGTTTTTCTGTTTAGAAATCAAATCTGGAGGATATTTGTGGTCATATACATACTCCTAGCTATAGGAACGCACATTACGCCGTTAGGACTGAGTCTAATGTTTTCTTTGAATGAAAAAAGGAAAAATACGTGTCTTTTAATTTTGAATAAGCTAAAAGACGGACTAATTACAATTTTTAGCCATAATAGCCTACTAATGTTAAAACAGAGGTAATTTTTGGCATAATAATTGTTTTTCTTGCTTCCGTGTAAATAGTCAATATAATAGATTTCCTGTTCTACCCTATTGCTGAAATACAGTGTTTGGCACAATCTACCCAGTAAAGATATCTAGCTGATTCAAACGGGCTTTATTCGCTAGTCATAATATTTGTAATGCATTTAACTTTCAACGCGGCAAATTTGGCCAAACACAAATGAGGGGGTACCTCCTACGCGGCGTATAACGAAACTTTCCTCCTTCGGAGCGGAAAATGATAAGTAGGTACATTTTGACAGCAGTGAAAATGAAGACAAAGGCAAACGAAACGGTATGTGTGTCGCGGTATCATTGAAGAAATCGAATCTTCTCAAAATTACTAGAAGGAATCGAAATACTAGACAATAATTGGAATACAGGAATGAATTTCTTAAACATCCGTGCCTTGTTCAAAATTTTTGCGCAAGTGCGGCTCATTTTAGGATAATCGGGAATAAAGACTCAAGTATGGTAAGTCATGAACGCAGATTGGCTTTTAAGAACATTATCCAATGACAGCTGATGCGCTGATTGGCTAAGAACAGGTTTTGCAAAGATCCTTAACACGGCACGGATGTTTAAGAAATGTACGTATTCTTATATTCCAATTATCCGGGTGTTTCGCAATACTTCTTAGGACTTTCGCGAAGATTCGATTTTTTCAACTGTCCTACGACGTGTAGGTACGTGCCCTCGGCTCATCCGCGACACACGAAAAGGGTATATCCGTTAATGATTCGTATTTCGCGAACGTTTTAATGCGTGCCTTCGGACATATTTAAAACGCAAACTTTCTACCCTCCACCCACCCCGCATTTCGGTAGTTAGAGGGGGGTGGCACGAGAAAAAACATCCCTCCTGAGCGGGGGTGAAAAATGCGTAGTTTTAGCTAATCTGCATGGGGCTCTGTTTAAACTGGGCTTTTTAACACTGTACAAAAATGAGGTGGGGGCGCCCCCACTTGAGTGCGTGTGTGGGCCGTCTGAACCTATTTATGTGTTAGCAGGGGGTTAATATCGGTAGTCATGGCAACCGGCCGATTACTGCACCGTGTCTGCCCGATTTTTCGTTGCTTTTTCGTTGTAATCAAATGAGGTGCGTATGTGGGGGGTAGGGGGCCGGAGTGGGGGTGACACGCGTGTACTCAATTATCCGCAGTGAATCAATAGCGGGATGAGGGTAGTTCTGATGTTTGTGACGCGTAATGCCGTCTTTTTGTCGGTTTTAATTTTTTTCCTGTGTTCCCGTCTCTGTCTCTCGGCGGGCGTTTCCGCCTCTGTTGCAATATTGTGCGCGATGACCTATTTTCCCGATGAAATGAGTTTTGGCATATTAAGCAGTATTCATGTTGGAATAAATAATTAAGATTTACTATTTGGTTATCGTATTTCGTAACAAGTTTGTTGCAACAGTTTATGTATGTACCATTCGTTGCTATTAGTGCTTTGTTTCCGTTATACCTACTAAGTAGTTTATACACAAATATAAACCAAAATGTAATACTAACTTTTTATAGTAGCTCGACATAATGGCTTCCCTACGCCTGATGGCAAGCGAAAGTGAAGTCCAAGTCGCTGTGACAACGGGCAAGTAACTGGTCAGTTAGCTGTCAGTTGCCACCGCCATTCCGGCCCAACCCTAACCCCCCACGAGCTCCGAAAACCCTATTCACCGACAAACATGATCCGGAGGTCATTTGGCTGCGGTATTCTATAGGGTGGAGGTCCTTCCCCGGACGGGTAGCTCAATTCGAGTGAAGATTCGCTATGCCCTACCTCTCTTCAACACAGTGGGACAATGATGAGAATGATGATGAGATGAATGATGGCTGACCGTTAGTGGACGCAGACCAGGATTGTTGGCATTCTCTGGTTGAGGTCTACATTCAGCAGTGGACAGCAAAGGGCTGATTGATAAGCTGTAATGTAAATGATTGACATTTAATTACAGATTGACGGCTTCGACAGCGCAAGGGTTAGAGTGTTAAGCATAAAGCGCGGACGATTCGAAGGTTGCTGGTTCGATTTCCGGTCGGGTCAATTTAGGAAATGAACTTTTACAATTTGTATTGCTCCTTGGTGTTCTCATTGATGAGTTCAGTCTACTCACAGAACAAGGGAAAACCTTAGTTTGAGAGCAGATTGTTGTGAAATGTCTGGATTCGTTATTATCATGGAAATTTAGTGCGTTTTTAATTTATTACCTTACAAATTCTTCACCATCATTATATTCAGCTGTAGGAGGTCCACGGCATAGCGTCCCCCCTGCCCCCCAGTCTGCTAATTCCTCTGTTAATTAAAAATTATTAATTTAGACATATGACTTTACACTGAAGTTACACTATGCTATGCTATATAAACTAAAACCTTAGGTTTATTTTTGTGTAAGATAATAATAGCTGAGTCTTCTGAGTTTCTTGACAGGTACGAGTACCTTATCACTGGCGTTTACCTACAACTAAGTACCTAGATGGTTTGAATCACACGTTTAAAATATTACGTATGAAAAGAATCTGATAGATAATACAACATAACAATTTTATTAATGAATTTATGCACTACTGTCACATATTATTGCATACTTATGTTTTCATTCAATTAATGTATCATCTCAATTCATATAGGTAATTAAACAGTATGAAAGTAGCTTTTAGATTGACGAGCTTTTTTGAGTAACAATCATAATAACCATTAGGTTCACAATATACTAAGAAAATGACAAACAACGCTCAACCAATAAATCTTTCATCTTTTAATTAATGCTAATTATTCGCATTCTTGCACCTAATTAATAAACAAGCCCCTTCTTACCCTAATTAAACTAATCACTAAACTCTGCCATCTGTCGCGTTTTTCCGGAACTTTTACGACTATGAAAAAAGTTTTCCCAACCGTGTTTCAACTACCATGTTGTTTTATACTACCCCACGCTAGATGGCGCTGTAAAAGTACCGCCATCTATTGGAATTTTCCGTAAATGAATCCTAGAGTGCAGGGGTGCGCGACCCCTGGAAATAGTAGTTTTATTATTAGGATGCTATTTTCCCTTAACCCTCCGCTTGTCGGGTCTTTTTACTACCCTTAACTAGGTGGCGCTACCTTGACAAGATATCCATTTTTTATACTTTTTTCCCTAGAAGATAAAGCTTAAATACGACTACTGATTTCGAAAGAGAGGCTTTATCTTCTATTATTTTTTATATATATAAAAGGAGAAACTGACTGACTGACTGACTGACTGACATATCAACGCACAGCCCAAACGGCTAAACGTAGGCACTTGAAATTTGGAAGGGACGTAGCTTAGGTACCGTAGGGGTGCACTAAGAAAGGAATTCCCGAAATTCCCACGGGAACGGGAATTAGCGGGAAAATCCTTTTGTATGAAAAATCTAAACCGCTTAAGTTAGACGCTTGAAATTTGGCATGCAGGTACCTTAGTAAATATAAAGTTTAGTTATGGCTGTATTTTGAGAAATTCCCACGGGAACGGGAGTTAGCGGGAAAAAACTTTTGTATGTATAAATTTAAACACGCGGACGAAGTCGCGGGCAAAAGCTAGTCTTTTATAATGAGTATTAGATAATAGTGTCGACTTTACACCTACTTCTACCTATTTTCTATCCCTCCAACGATAAAAAGACATTAAAATAAAACGCACGTTAATTTTGAAAATTACTTAGAATTTATTTATAAAAGTAACCGTATTATTAAAATATGAAATCATTAATGCGAAATTAAAATCGATCAATCACCTACTATATTCATTACACCGTAATAGTAACTATGTATGTTTGTATACCTTTGCTATGTTTCATAATTATGGTACATTCAGGAGTATAATTTTATTTGTTTAAATAAAATTTAAACAAAGGACTTGGATCTTTAAGAACTCAATGTCAGATAATTCACTTCATCCACCTGGTCTCAAATAAAACCCATTTAAATCATTAAATCAAAATCATTTTGTTTGGTAATAATATTCATTAAATTTGTTTGCCAGTATTAAATTTTCAATCAAAATGTTGTTTTTATCGTTAACCTTACATAAACATATTTCTATAATCACCTTTATGTAATTGAAAATAAAATTATACTCCTGCTTATTTGACATCGGATGATAAAAAAATGTCAATAAATATATTTATAAGTAGCGAAATGTTACATATTTATTGACTTACTGACTTGCTCACCACCCGTCATTACACTATAAATATTTATAAGATCCGAAACTAAAGTTTAAAATAAAGTAAGAAGGCTCAAAGTTGCTTGGCACGCAAAATTTCGTTAACACACGGACGGCACTAAATCTAAAGCACAACAAATAGGGTTTTTATTTTTTTAAAACCTAAATCTTTTTTTAAACACTTTCATTAATGTAACCTATTAAAATAATACATTTTTTTAAATTTTTATATTCTTTATCGACATTTTTTACTTTTTTACATACTTACAAATTAAAATTACAGAAAATAATTATAAATTTAAAAAAAATATATTTTGGGGCCTAATGACACGAGTCGAGTATACTTAAAATGAAATTAAATTAAATATAAGCTGATTCATATTTAAATATTATATTACGATCCAAAAATAGAACTGCGTGAAGACTTCTTTTGTTTCACCAATAGACAATAATAATAGTTTCTGCTCTTCTCCCAATTATAATTAGCTATTTTCTTATGTATCCAGCTTAAATTGACCTGCATTCTGAGTTGTTCAGCTGTTTAAAAAATGGTTAATTGATTAAACATTGTTTAATTTAAATGTAAATTATTTTCATACTCTAGAAAACAATTAAATACTTGTATTATCACTAGCATTTATGTGAGAGTAATTGAAAACAAAATTGTTGGGAACGTCTATCGCGTCTATATAACATTATATGTATAGCATATACAATACATACATTTAAGTCTATATAATAGCATATTATGACATTTGTACGGGGATACAAACAAAATAACGCTATAAGTTGTACATATATGGCCAATTTAATCGTATTTAATTATATTTAAATAAATAAAAATAACGTTATTCTGTATTTTCACTATAGAACATAATGATATTTATACATACCCACAGTCCAAAATGAATATTTAGTAATTAAAAAAATGTCTCTCATACACAACTTACCATATGGACTGTAGACGAATGAAACACTTCTCACTTTGGTAACAACAGTTTCTACGAGCGAAGCCGCGGTATATGCTAGCACTAAATAATATAGTATCAATTCCTTTTCTATGTACTTTAATATATGATTTACCTATCTTCTTATACTATAATAAGCGAAAATTGGTGTGTCTGGTGCAACCAGCTGACAATTATTATGTACAACAAAATCTACCATCTAACATTTTTTTTATTTGATTTCCTCGCAGTACGGACATTGCTGATGTTCATTGGCACTGTTTAACATCAGATAGTCCGCTTGCTCGTCTGCCACCAATAGCAATAACAAAAAACGAAAAATCTTCCGGCAAACGCTGCATCTGTGAAATGAGCTTCCTGCCGAGGTTTTCTCAGGGGAATCAGTATGGGGCACTTCAAGTCTAAAGTAAATGGGTTTTAATTAAAGGGTCGGCAAACCGCACGCGATGATTCTACGAGTATACCCTGGGGTTATAAGCTTCCTTGGGCTGTGGTAGTCGCTTATCAGGCAGACATTTCGTCATCATATTGGTATATTGGTACAATAATAAAAAAAAACTATTAGAGCATTATTTTGTATCACTTCACATGTGGTATGAATCTATAGACAAACGTAAACAAAAAAAATTGTTAAAAAGAAATGTCTTTAACACAATTCATTTGTGGTTCAACCACAAAAAGAAAATTGTACGTGAGTGCGACTCACACTTAACCAATTTTTTGTTTGTAAACATAATTGTCAACCAGTAGGTTTGTTTGTAGTACTTAAACTAGCAATAACTATTATATCGACAACACGAATCACTTAATTTGCCTTCGTTCAAAAATGTGACTAAAATATGCATCTTTATTTGCCTCTCGCTCAGACGCCATGACGTGCAAGCGAG
This sequence comes from Conogethes punctiferalis, assembly GCA_031163375.1. NCBI lineage: Eukaryota > Metazoa > Arthropoda > Insecta > Lepidoptera > Crambidae > Conogethes > Conogethes punctiferalis. The sequence continues at coordinate 1,559,531 of CM062091.1, read as the reverse complement.
ATGTAAAATGTGATTTCCAAACCGATTCTATAACCTACTGTATTCTACCTAAACCTATATTTTATTTGTATAAAACTCTTTATGTGAATTTATATCAGGCGACAATATTTAGTAACTATTTGAAGTCAATTTAAAAGATATTGTTATCGATTTTTAATTAAGTGTGGGAAAATCGTGCGCAAAAATAAGTTGGTACCTACGAAATGTTATAAGTAATTTAAGTGTAGTTTATTTTTTTAGTAGGTTTTCTTAAATAAAACACTTTAGAAAGCTTGAACATAACAATAGATTTGCTCCTCATCAAGAAGTAGGGATTTTCACAGCTGAATTGCACTAAGAAAAACTTTAGAACAAATGAAGATACCTGTTGCGGATGGAACTACTTCAAGTTTCTTGTCTGTTCGTTTCAATAGAAACTATATTCTGAATTCGGCGGTACAGTCATTGTATTTGACAATTTATAAATACTATTTCAAGTCTATACATATATAAATATAGAATTGAATTTGTTTTGCGTAGTCTCTGAGTCGTGGTTACAGTTTAACATCAGACGAGCCGCTTTCTCGTCGGTCATCTATCACAAAATCCAGTGGTGATTAAAAAGTACCCAACATATTTTTGCACCCGACTTTTTTGAAGTCAATACGTAGATATATAACTATATAGTTGTAGGGATTGATACATTATGCAACGAATTACATTGGGAGGCGCTAACCTGCAAATTAAATGGAAATTATTAAATAAATAAAATACGGAATTACACTCTAATATTATACAGGATATTAATATTAAGCCGAGATAGTGAGTGCTTAAACAAATGTGATCCATAAAATCAATTAAAATGTCCTACGTTTCTTTGAACAAACCATTTTATTTTGAGCCAAGGATATTATTTTAACCCATCCTGAAGTAAAAATTATTTATTATTTTATAGTTCTTCACCTTAAAACACATGGCGCATTGCTTACAAAATACTTGGTTGAAAGCAAAACCTTGTACACGTCCGTACACCGGCAGCTACAAGATCAGACTGATAGGCCACGCCCACTAATGATGTTGAAGTGATAACTAGATTAGATTTGTTCCGTGCGATAATAGCCCGTTTACACTCGCGTGCGAGTGACGAGGCGAGGCGCGAGGCGAGCGACGAGGCGAGAGTGTGAACACTCGCTCGCGCCTCGCCTCGCGCCTCGCCTCGTCACTCGCAGCGCTCGCGTCGCGAGCGGTTTTTTGGTCACGAGTCAAAGGGCCTCGCGATGAACGCGAGCGGGGTGTTTACACTCGCGCTCTCGCTTCATTCGCGGTTCAGCGTTGTGCCGCGCAGGTCGTTAAAATGGATGCGTCTTATGAGGAAACATTTAGATTTACTGGAGCATTTCAAAGGGAACCAATAGGCTATTATGGCTAAATTTTTTTAATTTGTCCGTCTTTTAGCTTATTCATAAATAAAAGACACGTATTTTTCCTTTTTTCAATTAAATAAACAAAGATACAAGGCATCAAAAGTTAGGAGTGGGAGTCTTTGACGTAACTCGCTCCCGTAAAAATGGCTCACCGAGTGACGTCACGCGTAATTTCAACGGGTTATAACTTTGGAAGTTTTAGTCTAATTTACAAATAAAAAAATACGTGTCTTTTATTTTTGAATAAGCTAAAAGACGGACTAATTACAATTTTTAGCCATAATAGCCTATTCTGTGGAACCCAAAAATAAATACTATAAAATGAACTAAAAAGTAAACGATGCGTGGAAGAGGTTGTCATTACAAATGAAATGAATAGACCTTTAATTGATTTAAAACATAAGACATTTTACTTTTTTATTTGTATTTATTAATGTGTGTAGTTCAATAAACCATGACTTGTTGCCGCTAACATTTCGACGTCCTCCATTGTCGCGAGCTCAAAGACAACTGAACTCGTGACGAGAGTGTAAACACCTAGCTCGTTTCGGGGGGCGTGGCGCGAACCACGAGGCGAGGCACGAGGCGAATCGCGAAGCGAGAGTGTAAATGGGGTATCATACCACTCAACGCTACGGCAGTAAAAATATAATGTTCATGCATTCTCTACCTCGGCTTCAATAAAGGCTACAGATTATTACCTATTATCACAACAAATAAAATTATGTTATTTTTTCAAATCATTGACGATTAGAATCTATAATCTAATAAGTATGGTTGGAGGAAGAAAAGTCAGAGACCATTATACAAAATATATCAATACTCAAACAAAACGTCAATTGAGGAGCTTTCTTCTTCTTTTCGAGTCAATGGTACTCTGTCTCAGATAGAACCAGCCCAAATCCTAACGACCTGGATTCCCCTGTAAGTAATGTATGCATGGAAGTATAGTACTTAATATATGATATTTGAACCATGAATGTATGATATTTGTTAAAAAAAACAATCTGCTATAAAAAAGTTTCGCCTCGTTATTTAATGTTTTGTTTTTAATTTTTATGTTGACTACGATCTACATTTCTTGATATTCTTCTTCACCGTACAGTGTGCAATAACTTATAACTAGGTATACCTTTTTGGCACACTATCTTATTGCTAGTTTCTGCTTAGCCCTATGGTTGACTGGTAGAGAAAGCCTATGTCGCATTAAGTCCGCCTATTGTACACTATTTCACTGTGCAATAAAGATTAAGTAAGTAATATAATAGTTTGTTGTTTTGGGCGGTCTTACCACTATAAGCGATTCTTTCCAAACAACCTTTTGGTAGAGGATTGTTAAAAAGAAGCGGTGAGGTGACATTTCACAAGAATCTGGCTTAGCTTCCCCCAAGCATACGACTTAACGTACAGATACCTACTGAGCGACACAAACGTTCAACGAGCGATAGATCTACGAATCATTATCGATAACAGCAACAGTAAACTTGAACGAAATCGAATGGACAACGGAAACGGAAGCTGCGCATGCGTCGAATGTACAGACGGACTATTGCGAAACAGTGGCGACATCTAGCGCTGTACGATTAATTGATTAGTGCTGACGTTCAACGAGAGATGGCGTTAAAAGTGCAATCAGAGATTCCATAGATCATTACGAGAGCTCCATATAAAACTACAACGCATGTGTAAAGTGTAAAAAAACAATACATTTAATAATTTTTGAAGCAGTGCAATTCCTGGGGTGACGGATAAATAATACATTATTTGGACTGGCTCGGTGGCTCAATTGGTAGTGACCCCTGCCTTCTGAACCAAGGGTCGTGGGTTCGTTTCCCACCCGGGACAAACATTCGTGTGATGAACACTTGTGTTTGTTCCGTGTCTGGGTGTTTATATTTTGTATTTAAGTATTTATTTGTGGTACCTTCGTTGTTCTGATACCCATGACACAAGTGCTTAAGCTACTTACTTTGCGATCGGAGCAATGTACCTATGTGATGTTGTCTGATATTTATTATTATTATTATTTATTTACCACCCAATATTTTCCCGAGTATATCGTAAAAGTAGTGTAAGCGATTCAAGGTTTCAGCTTTTTACCTTGTAGAGTTTTCCCGCCTGGCTGGCATGGGCGGAGGCAACTGACAAACAAGTGATAGTTGCGTTAGTAGCTTGTCCATTGCCGCTTGGACTTGTCTTACGGCAATTTCTTAATTGACTTCTATCGAAGCATTAACATTATATGTATTAACTTCTTCAAATTGTCCGTCTGTACACATTACACTCCTGCGCACACACGTACTTACTTCTAGATCTATTAAACTTTACAAAATTACCTCTAGTAGTAAACTAGCCTGATTTCCAATGTGATTCTTTGTATTGCACACAACCGTTCAAATTCCCAAAAAAAAATTCGTTAACCCTTTGACCGCCGTAAAATGAGACACAGGATTATTTAGTAGATATCTATTGTTATCGACGCACATAAGCATCATTGGCGCGTAAAGGATTAAAGTGTTCAGATGTTAAAACTTTTACTTACTACAAAACATGAGACTAATATACAAATCGTATTGGTTAACGGTGATAGATACATTATTTATAATGTTTAAACAAAGGTTGATTATTGTCTATCCTAAACAGCAACAAATAAAATAGATAATGGCGGTTCTCAACCTATTTCGAACAATATAGACTTTGGTTAAGTTATCTAGCAAATAAACGTAGGTATTAATTTATCAAACAGGTTTTTAGTAGGACATACAATATAGAAAGCATGAGAGGCAATAGAATATCCTAAGACACCATTAGAACGCCCCATAGATGTCAAAAGATATAGATCTCTCGTCTGAAAATCAAGAACTTTCGCACTTTGACTAACTCTTCACAATAAGGTATTTGACAATATCATCGAATTTTCAAAAATAGCTCATTAACTTACTGTACCGTCATTCGAAGCCTAAACAATGAGAGAGGCAACTCGATTTGACGACGCTGTGGCGGAAATAGTGCTTAATTTGACTAACAATTCCCCCGACGTATCCGGTACAATATTTCTCTAAACGTCCACCAGGTGGCGAAGTTGAGCTGTTTGAACGGAGCCATTTTAAAATCATTGGTGATTCGTTTTTCGAACTGTGCGGACGCACAACGGACAGTTGTGTTAGTGCTATACTGCGTTCAAAAAACGTGAGTACATTATTTATTCCTGCATGTTTAACGGTGTTACCGTTCGATTTTTCTTTTTATTACAGTTATTGGATATTGGATTCACGAATTTCTTTGAAAGATGTGGCTATCTTTCTGCCCTTCTAGTGAATCCATTCCCCCGAGGAGGCGTCGGTGAAAATAAAGGCGTGTAGTGTGAGGCCATAAGGCTAAGCGACTTAAATAATGTCCTGTTGGTTTTAAGCACAAGCTGGTTGTGTAATTAATAGCAGATTTTATTTTTGCTTGCCTACCGACGCCTATGCTTCCAAATAGAAACGACGAGGGAAATTCAGATTGAAATCGATTTATGTATACTCATTAATGTAATTACGCCCTTATATGCCGCATACCTGCTATGCGCATAGCCTATATATATGCTTAATTTCAGTTTTACATTTAATAATCGTTATACCTATGAGTATGTACGGATACCTAATGCTTCGCAATCTGAAATTCAAATGTTACGAAGCGATGGTAGTTGCTTATTTTTTATTTTAACTCAACGACACTATATGGGCCGTAATTACAATAAAATATCGGGCGATCTATTGCTACATATTTACAAATTATGTTGACTAGCCGCCGACATACCACTACGTAAGTGTATTCGGTTGGAGGCATTGCTACTTTTCAGCCTACTCGGCAGTTCAATATAAAACTCTGGAGTGACTGCTACCTGCTCTGTCTCTTTATGGCCCAATGTATGCAAAGCATATTTGCATTAATAGCCGTATTGCACCCCGATGTGAATGCGAAGTTTTAGCCTACTGTATAAGGCAGTACAAAAATACAAGCGGGCCTGCGCGCAAGCCAGTCCGTCAAATATAAGAACCCGCGCAGGGTGTCTTTTCAAATTTAAGTCAAGTGACTATTTAGAACCAGCTTGTGCATAGCATGTTTGCACATTAGGCGCATTGCGCTCTGCTGTGTATATAAAGTTTTAGCATATACTACAATGCAATATAAAGATTATGATGGGGCTACTGCACACGGTAGTCCTTCGAATATTTGATGCCCGCGCAGGGTTTTCAATTTTAGAGTCAAGCGACTCTTTAGAACCAGTTTGTGCAAAGCATGTTTGCACATTGGGCGTATTGCGCTCTGCTGCGTATATAAAGTCTTAGCGAGTGTGTGCAAGCGGGCCTGCGCGCAAGCCAGTCCGTCAAATATAAGAACCCGCGCAGGGTTTCTTTCCAAATTTAAGTCGAGTGACTATTTAGAACCAGCTTGTGCATAGCATGTTTGCACATTAGGCGCATTGCGCTCGGCCGTCTATATAAAGTCTTAGCATATACAACATTGCAATAAAAAGATTCAAATGGGGCTACTGCACATGCTAGTCCCTTGAATATAAGATACCCGCGCAGGGTTTTCAATTTTAGAGTCAAGCGACTCTTTAGAAGCAGTTTGTGCAAAGCGTGTTTACACATTAAGTCTTAGCCTATGCTGCAATGCAATGTAAAGATTCAGATGGGGCTACTGCTCATGCTAGTCCTTTGAATATAAGATACCCGCGCAGGGTTTTCAATTTTAGAGTCAAGTGACTCTTTAGAACCAGTTTGTGCAAATCATATTTGCACATTGGGCTTATTGCATTCTGCTGCGTATATAAAGTCTTGGCCTATGCTACAAGGCAGAACAAAGAATCTGAAGCGGCTACTGCACATGCTAGCCCTTCGAATATATGATACCCGCGCAGGGTTTTCAATTTTAGTGTCGAGTGACTCTTTAGAACCTGTTTGTGAAAAGCGTGGTTGCACATTAGGCGTATTGCGCTCCGATGCGTGTATAAAGTTTCAGCCTATGCAATACAAAAACTTTAATGGACCTACTGCAGAATCTAGTCCGGCGAATATAAAATACCCGCGCAGGGTTTATAAATTTTAGAGTCCAGTGACTGTTTAGAACTAGTTCTTTGCAAATCGTATTTGCATGTCAGGCGTATCGCGCTTCTATGCGTATACAACGTTTTAGCTCGTGCTACAACGCAATACAAAGATTATATCTGAACTACAACACATATAAGATACCCTCGCAGGGTATTTCATAGATTTTAGAGTCTGAGACTCTTTTAGAACGAGTGTGTGCAAAGTAACCTGGCATATTACCAGATACAGAACATACCAATGTTGCATCCGATGCGTATACAAACCCTTGCCCTAGCCTTCGGGTCTATACAAAAATTTGAGCAGGTGATCTGCGTCGACTCATCGAATAGCCCGTTCAGGTTTCTACGCTTCAAGAGTCAGGGAGACTTGTGGTGCAAAGCACGTAATGGCGCAAACGTATACAGGCCTTACCACTACCTTTGTGTGGCATGCCTATCAGGCCATTGTTAATATTTCGCCGGGATCGAATTATCCTTGGTATGAAAATTTATACGACGGGTTGCGCAAGCCAACCTGACACAAAATAAGGTTACGCTTTAATACTCTGCAAGGGCAGGATATCTACCGATCTAACCTTATACTTAATATGCTCATAATGACCAAATTCTATTCTATATTGGAAAAGCGTATTGGCATATTCTACCCATCCCGCGCTTTATTCCACAACGCCCCAAAGGGTGGCTCATCCATAATGCGTTGCTTACTACAAAAGTTACCCAAAAGCGTGGTGCAAAGCCATCGCCAATATAAATACTCCAAGTCCTGGCAGGGCTAAGCCTGAGGTTAAGGTTAAAGCTAGCAAGAATCAATTTAATCATATCAAAAGTTTTCGCTCGAAGCGAAGTTTGCGTAAAGTTTCTAAAGCATTTCTAACGTATTGGCGTATTATATTTGTCAAAGATACCATGGCCCAATACCGATCTATGTTGTTCTGATTGTGGAATCTTATTGGAATATAGGCCTCCCCTGTGTGTGCTAGTGCTCGACTATCGAAGTAACAGTCTCGAACCTATATTACCTCACTCAGTTCAAATGAATGTACAACTTCAACTTTATTCATAAATATAATTCTGAATCAGCCCGTGTCAGTCCACTGCTGGACTTGGGCCTAATGTTCGCCACCTTGATCAATTTTGGGCCTCCAGCACTTGCCAGCCGTCCTGCGCAAAGTCGTTTACCTGGCCTGAGGGCCTAGATACCTATAAATCTGAACAAAATGGAACTTGAATGACAAATTCGGCACATGTAAGACTGCTAAACAACCATGGTTTCTATTTCTAAGCTGAGACCGGAAGGATCCCTCTCCTAAACGAAATATCTGGTCTATTGAGACACTAGCCATTAATAAATACATTATTCCCCTAATGGGGTTATATCGGAAACGACATAGTAGTTACAAAACTGCAATAATCAAGTTTGATCAAAGTACCGGTACCAGTAACGTTATAGCCACCGGCGCCGCAGAGCTAGCGCAAGCCAATGCCCAAGTCGTTGACTAGCAATATGCCACGGTTCTAACTAACACTCATATAACATCTTCTTAACTAATACAAGTCTTGATTGGCGCGTCTCAATGAGACTTGATGGTTTTCAAGACTTCGTCTCGCTTTGCGTATTCCTGGTTGGAGCCAACTCAAGCAGAACTTTCACACCAGTTGTAGCTGACAATGTGAACATTCCCAGGTATGGGAAGGGCCCTTACCATTTCCAGTTCTTAGTGAATTGTCGCATTCAATCACAGCGAACAACGCAAACTTATATAGGTGCTACAAATTTGTCCACTGCTGAAACCTATAACTTGTATACTTGTTGATTTTAATTAAAGCAGTTGTTGGAATGCCTGTTACCGCACCAAGATATAGTTTTCTGGCTCGCCCAATGGTTGGCTGGAACAGACTGCCCCAGGGCATTAAAACTGGCATTTGTACTTGTCTTTGTGCAATAAGATTAAATAAATAAATAAGCCTACTCTGATAGTGTAGCACAATGGTAGCCAACTTGATTGGACCAAAGATTTACTTACTTCGTGCGACATATTAATTATTATTACTGACTGCTGGTTATATATATACTAAGTAATAATATAATTGTTTATATGTATCAAATGTTTTGCCATACCCTAACAAGGTCTATATTCTATACTAGATAAAAGTTGTTTAATTATGTATGAATATAGTTGCAAATAAATGAATATGAATATTACTATAATCATACTAATAGCCACGATCTACTGATTGGCCAACCCCGGTGTAGCATTAATATGCTAATGGATAATTATTTGTCTAATGACAAACTATTCTTAAATTCTAGCTTTATTTTGCTTTTAGCAAACAAATATTCTATTCTATTCTAATCTGCTAAGCTTCTCGCTCAAAACAAAATAGGAACAAATAAAATTAATAGTTTGGTTATTAAATCACTATACAAATTGCAATGATTTCGATTCAAGGCAGTTTCAGAATATGGTGGGTCTGTTGTCCTATGCCACTGGCTTCCGCTACCCACCTAATGCACTGTGTTTTTGTATGCATGTTGACTAAGGTGTAATAGTATATTGACTAAACTTAGGTGGAAAAATCGCCATCGCCCAATGACAGCGATGATGATAGTGACTGACTATTTTGTTAGTACCTCGCCTACTCTGGATTGTATATAGGTAGCTGTTTGTATGTGTGTAGCACAAACAGCTGTGATCTGTTCAGTACAATAGCTGAAAACTGCCAATCATAACCTGTGGTTAATCTAGGCCGGTCTGAAAGACTGGATTTTAGCTGGTTTAATGTCTATACGTATACTACTAAGCCAAACGAATACTACTGTTTTCCTCCATTCATTACATATTATGTACAAGAAATTAGACCTCAACAAACAACGTGGTATCTGCTATGGCCCCTCTCATAGCAAATTAATAATTATAACTGACAATTACAAATTGTATGTTATACTTATAACTTTAACGGCCAATTTCTTTACATACCTACTTATATCCTATTGGCATTTCTATCTCATCAGGTAGATTAATGACAATGAATATTTTTTGGTTTGACCGTTATGTCCTATTCACCGCTATTAACTGTCGTACGTGTACACAATATAAAAGCTACTAGTCATTACGTTATTGTAATTGTACCTGTTCCATTACATTATAGCAGTATTAACCATATTATCGGGTCTTTTACCATGTTATATATCACTTTATATCTTTAGACACTTTACTACTTACACTTACGTATTAGTGGAACACTTCAGGTGTTGTTGGAATGATGATCTATCCCTGATTGCGTTTACTCGCTTTAATACATTTAAACATATTTTGATACATTCTTAAAAACATCCACCAGGCGATATCAAACATCCTCTCATTGTTTAGGCTTCGAATGACGGTACAGTAAGTTAATAATGGCGTTTTACCTTACAATAAAACGCTTATTAACGTCTTACCTCATTCGAAGCCTATTTTTAAAACTGCCTGCTGGCAAATGAGATCACAATGATTTTAAAATGGCTCCGTTCAAACAGCTCAACTTCGCCACCTGGTGGACGTTTAGAGAAATATTGTACCGGATACGTCGGGGGAATTGTTAGTCAAATTAAGCACTATTTCCGCCACAGCGTCGTCAAATCGAGTTGCCTCTCTCATTGTTTAGGCTTCGAATGAGGTAAGACGTTAATAAGCGTTTTATTGTAAGGTAAAACGCCATTATTAAAAAACCACCAATGTTCTAGTGGCGTATTCAAATCCAACTACAAACTTTATTTTTTAAGTTTAAATATCAACGTAATGTACCTATACGTAATTTTAATTGCTTTATTAATTTGTTAACCATGTTCAAATCGGAGGGATTTGATCCAATTTTGCCACTTAATAAAACACAAATCTTTATAATTTTTCATCGAAATGTCTTTAGACAGTCAATTACCCTAAGCGATGGTGCCAGCAATTAATATCTTCCGCAATTATGTCTTCTTTCACAAATTAATGTTTAAACAAAAGTACCTACACAAAAACAGACAAATTTACCAAAATAATCTCCATTTCACATTGGAACTGCCATCAAAAATTTACCCCTGTCCAAATCACAATTCACCTTACACCTATTTACATATTGATAAATCGATAAAAATTAACTAGTCGCGTCTGATTTGCCTTCGCTCTCTTCAGTGATAGTGATCATTGGTGGAGGATCGAAGTTCTCTCTCGGAGACGTCTCATTCATCAGCTTCTCAAATTTGGGAGAGACAGAAGGAAGGATGGCATCCTTCACTGACTCGTAAACATCAGTCCTGATAATCGGAAGCGATCCCCTTTTCCCTTTAGTCATGTCCTTTGGCAGATCGTCTTCTTTAATCGTCTCCATGCAACTATTCTTCTCTGAAACAGGACCGGGATTCTTCTCTTCTTCTAACCGAACAGGAAGACTGTCGGATCTATTCAAAACTTTTTTGGGACTGCCTATTTTCTCCGAGATCGGTACAGCAACGCCATTCTCTAGTTTCTTGTCATGCAAGTGCTGTAGACTGTACTCTCTCGCCTGTACATCTGACAGCAACGGTCCGTCTGTTGATCCTTCGAGGCAGTACCCTGGGCCTTGCAAGGCGTCACTTCCAATGATGGAGTCCTGTTTGAAGATTGCAGCCGTTACGACTGGTTTATCAGGATCAGTTGGTGTTTTACTAATGAGCGGTTCTTGGGAATTGTCGCAAACAATGCCGATCTCTCCTATGTCTTCTCTGGTGTCGTACCCAGCGTACACGGGGTACCCAAAGGGTCCTTGCTCGTACCCCATTTGGCTTCCGTATGAGTAGCTGACGTTGTGGGATCCGATGGAAGACATGCTGAGGTCTGAAATTGACAGGCCTGTGTTCGACAAAGCTAATGCTTTTGGGTGTTCGTATTTGCCGCTGCTTCTCTCGCTGTCCTCCTCTATCGGCTTCCTCTCCAGGTCCTCAGGGACTCGATGGATGAGGGCTTGGTTGGTCGAGATCTGAGGGTCGTGAGGGGGGGAGTTCTGGAGGGACTTGTTGTTGGGTCTGTACGCTGCTGACTGCTGCACTTCCACTACAAAGATGCCGTCGTTGTCTGGTGAGTACTTCATCTTCGTTTCGCGGCCGTTCTTGGTTATGTCCTGAAATTTAATAAATGATGACTTAATTTTTGAATTATTTGTAATTTTTTCTATATCACTAAGGTGGCAACGAACCAACGGCCCGCTTGATGTTAAGCATCAAAAGGTTGCAAGCCTATCGGTCTTCTATCGGTTAAATTTTTGGGAGTGTGCGACTGAACTACACAATTTGATTCCCCCAGCCCCATTTTACCACCGGACGAGTAGAGATACGACCAAGAGACATCGTTTTATAGTGCAGGTCCCAAGGACTCGCACGGTTCGGTTTGCCTCTACTTTCTTGGTGGGAACGGCCAAACTATGGAACTCCTTGCCGGACTCTCTGTTTCCGGAGACATAAATAATCTTGAGGTGTTCAAGGCGAGAGTGAATCGGTATTTTCTGGGTAAGCGTGTTCCATCGTAGGCTTCAATATCACTTAACACCAGGTGAATTGTGGCCAAGCGCAAAATCATAATAAATAAAAAATAAAAAAACATGCGGTTACTGTTGCCTATGCCTGCAACACCAGGGCCGTATCACACGCGCGTTGCGACCCTGCCGATGCAGTACTCACTCCCATGAGCTCCCTTAAAAATCTAAAACTAACTTCCACGTTTCCATATCGGACAAGCATTAAAAACTATGATGACTAAACGGGGAACTGGAATCCGGCCGATGATTTAAACGATGGACTTACACAACAGCCCTAAGAGAAAGCGTGTTAACATGCTTATGCGCGCAGTAAATCATCATTTATCACTGCGTCTCTGTTCTGTTTAAATGTTTTACATGCATTTATTATCCCTTAGAAGTTGGCTCGTGAAAATTGTAGGTAAGGTAGGTAAGAGAGGTAGGGCATCGCGAATCTTCGCTCGAATTGAGCCGCCCGTCCGGGGAAGGACCTCCATCCTATAGAATACCGCAGCCAAATGACCTCCGGGTCGTGATTCTGCCGGTCAGTAGGGTTTCCGTGGCACCCGGGGTTTAGGGTTGGGCGGGCATGGCGGGGGCAACTGACAGATAACTGACCAGTTACTTGCCCGTTGTCACAGCGACTTCTCTTTCCATCAGGCGTAGGGAAGCCATTATGTCGAGCTACTATAAAAAAAAAAATTTCCGATCTAAAGGTATTATAACCAGGCCACCACTTTTATATCTCAAGGGAAGCTATGACTAGAGGCGCCACTCCGAATTCCAATGTTACCGTTCGAATATTTTCACGGTGAGTTGAGCTTTTCTTTTTGAACATTTATGCTACTTCAAAAACACCCATGAAAATTCGACATCGATTGATGCAAGAATCAATTTTGGTCGACTTCGATCGATAAGTTTCTTTCAAATTGACCAACATGTAGTTATGTTATATTAGATGCCTCCATTTGTTTTCATTTTAATAGTCTGTTTAAGAACCTTTTGTGTACATTTTTTATCACGTTCTTGTTTCGATTTTATAAGTATGTTCGTTATCAAGAAAATCAGGCTACAAAAAGTTCCAAAAGAAAACTCATCCATCTAAAAATGTACTTGTTAGCAACGAATCTGTGTCAACAAACTCTCGAATTAAACGTAGCCAATGAAAAACCTGTTAAGTTATTGGATCTCGAACTCGAGAGGGGGAGTGGAGGAGGCATCCATCATCTAGAGGCATTCGGAGGGACGAGAGGGCAATTAGGTAAATATTTGGCAGTAACTATTGAAGACTGAATTAGGCATCGTTTGATATTTCTTTTCGATTCGTTTGTCTTAGGGCTAATAAAAAGAAATTGGAGAGTTTGTAAGGTTCACAAAGTGAGAAAGGTATAAGCAATTACGGTCGTTTTACATTCGTAACAAAATACCTGTGTTTGTTTAAACGTAAATCTTAGGATAATTAATTGGCTGTTGTTCTCTCTTCCCATAATTTGTATTGTAAGCAATTGCTTTTTTTTAACAGAAAAATCACACAAATTCATATTATGTTGCCAAAAGTATTATATTATTTGTATTGGACAAACTATTTGACCTCTTCAATATTGGACAAACTATATGACCAAATATTCCAAAAATATACATCTTGTGCAATTATGCGCATTGAATCAAGACGTTCTTTTAGGTACTATTTTGATATAGGTATAGTAAATACAGATATACCTTCTCCTCTCATCTCAAACTAAAATCCATTGAGCCGTTCAGGCAGCCAAACAATTATAATGATGATTTTATAAACTTAACCCTTCTGTCACATCGGAAAAAACACAGACTATGATACATAGGAATATACATGTACGTACATTCCTCTCCTCAGTCTCAACAATGAGGTGGTTGTTCTTGAGGGTCATGGTAAAGATGGAGCCGTTGGCAGGAGCCGCGTCAGCGTCCTCTTGGCTGCCGGCGCTCTCCTCCGTCGGAGACTTCAGCTGGAAGAAAAAGAAGGATTATGTTAGGGAAGAATGAATTAGGAACTTATGTAGAGGGAAAGATATCTGTGTTGTAAAGGAAAGAAGTCTTTATGAAAATTAATAAACTGCCCATCATCATCATCAGCCCACATCAGCCCACTGCTGGACATAGGCCTCTCCCAATACTCGCCACTTCGATCGATCCCGGGCCTCTCGCATCCAGCTCTTGCCAGCCGTCCTTGCGCAAATCGTCAGTTAAGGAAATGGGTAGTTTATCGTCACTCCACCTTCAGACCAGGTGGAGTGACGATAAACTGCCCATTTCCTGATATTCCTTAGTCGTTTTCAATGACACCCACGCGATGAGATGTGACTGATGGGAGGTCCTGTTCCAAATCTGGTAACCACATAGACAAACATGTGGGAACGAATAGAAGTCAAATAACATACATACATAACGTCACGCACATCCAGTTTAATTCTGAATGTGTAACTATGATCCAAATTTGTCTGGTTCCCCTTTCTGAGGGTTACGAAGGTCAGATGGCAGTCGCTTCAATGTAATAACCAGACTTGCTAAATCTAGGATCATGGTCAAAGCGGACCCTGGGCCTAGAGGCACAAACCGGGACGACGCTAAGAGGATGATGATGATACATAACGTCACGCTTTTCTCCCAGAGGGGTAGGCAGAGATCACGTCCTTCCATTTGCTACGATCTTGGCACACAACTTTTGCGTCCACATTCATCAATCTCTTCATACATGCTCGTCGGTTTAGGGTACTTAATAATTGTTACCTTTTTTAGAACACTTTCTATTTGGTCATGGAATGTTTTTCTAGATCTTCCCGTACCAATTACGCATTATTACTTGTTAAAATTATGTTTATTGCCAATATAATTTATGCGTCTTTAACGTTATTGTTTTCTTTTTTTGTTATTATTTTTGTGCTGTGTAATCTGTATCCAAGTATTGTCTTTGTACCATTTATAGGCCTATAAACATTTTTCTTTTTTTTCTTTCTTTCTACCAACAAATTACATATTTGAATAATAATTTGGTTCGTTTTGTACCTAATTAGCAACTAAACCTACTGGAAAATTGCAGACGCTTTTTTTAGGGTTCCGTAGCCAAAATGGCAAAAACGGGACCCTTATAGATTCGTCATGTCTGTCTGTCTGTCTGTCTGTCTGTCTGTCTGTCTGTCTGTCTGTCTGTCTGTCTGTCTGTCCGTCCGTATGTCACAGCCAATTTATTCCGAAACTATAAGAGCTACATTATTGAAATTTGGTACGTAGATGTATTCTGTAAACCGCATTAAGATTTTAAAATAAAATCAGAAAAAAATCCAAAATTTTTGGGGTTCCCCATACATAGAACTGAAACTGAAAAATTTTTTTTTCATCGAACCTATACGTGTGGGGTATCTATGGATAGGTATTTGAAAATGATGTTAAGGTTTCTAACATCATTTCTTTCTAAACTGAATAGTTTGCGCGAGAGACTCTTCCAAAGTGGTAAAATGAGTGTCCCCCCCCCCGTAACTTCTAAAATATGGGCATGATAAAACTGAAAAAAATATATCATGTGTATCACTATGAAAACTACTAACGAAATTTGGTTTGAATGAAATCTAGCCAGTAGTTTTTTTTTAAACGTCATAAATCAAATTACCTAATTTTTTCATTTAATTAACTCTAATATAATAAAACGTAAAGAAAAACATTTATTGAGCTGTATAGTGGTACGGAACCCTACGTGCGGGAGTCCGACTCGCACTTGGCCGGTTTTTAATTAAAGCCATCTTTGCTCTTAACGCAATTTATAATCTTCACACGAACCGAATTAAGTCATTAGCTTTCCCCGCGTATTACAAAGGTCCATAACGTGATAATGGCGTGACGTAATCGTAATCGTGATAATAGGGATGTAAGGGAGCAACTCATCATCTCTTCGCTCCAAGCCACCCTCACTTGCCCGTGGTGCATCCTGCTGATACGAACGAGGCTCTGGCAACCGACTGGTGGCGGTATAACCATCACAACAAGGTGTAGCTAAGTACCACAGACCGATGACGGGCAGCAGCGTCATCGGAGCAAGGAGCTGCGCCCTGCGATCGCCGACCCACCTGCCCAGCGATGATAATTATCGATATGTGACCGGAAAATAGCAAGAATCGTAAGTTGATCAATTTCATAGTTAGTTGATTAACTTTCGGAATATAACAAACGGTAGTTGAGATGTATTATTCAACGCAATGGATTTCAGTTAATTGATCAACTTACGGTAGTGTGGCAGTAATTTAATAATTTACGATTTTGACACAAGTAAAATCGTCCTCAAATGGGCCAATCGTTGCTCAATGTACTATTTAACGGTGCACTATTACCCGTAACTTAATACACTATTCCCTGATTGGTTGCCGGGATAACACCACGTGAGCCATTGAACCAATCAACGTTCACCTCACCTTCGTCGGATTATTTAACGGCAAGACCCCGTAAAATGATCAAATAATATATTTCAACTGCCATTTATTATTTTCCGGAAGTTAATCAACTACCTAGGAAATTGATCAACTTACGATTCTTGCTATTTTCCGGTGACATATATATCCTTCAGATATTTGCCCTAAGAGGCGAACAACTGAAAAGACCAGTGGACTGCAATAGGCTGATGATGATTAAAACAAAATAAGACCTTATAAAATGAAACAGTAGAGCTAATCTTCCATACGACATGCACTAAGCATTTATTCACTTTGATTATTGCTAACCAATTTTCCTTTTTAGCTCGTGTTATAACAATATAAGCATACAAATTGAGAGAACAGCCTCGTTTGCTCAGAACATGCCGTGCAATTTCCGCACGGTGCAAATTAAACCATTACGGGACGAAACTGCTACTTAGCCGTATTATTACGCAAAGATGTGTCCACGGTAATCACAATGGCGCATCCTTAATGGCTGACAAACAGTGTGGTCCCTCAAATAATGGTTTTCTCGTAATAACGAGACAACCATATTCCCATATTCCGGACACTATAAAAAATCTGTCGCACTTCTAACTCTAAACTTCTGAGTCGTCTTTTTTATAAAGAAAACGTTTAATTAATCACTTAAAAATAAAGAAAACTGACCTCTGTGACATTAAAGAGTATCTACTCAGTATGAGCCGAGCCGTGCAAAAACCTCCGTATAAGTATATAACTAGCTGTGCTCGCGACTTCATCCGCGTGGAATAGTTACTTTTTCCCCGTTTTTTTTTACATTTTCCATTATCTCTTCGCTCCTAATAGGTGCAGCGTGATGTTATATAGCCTAAAGCCTTCCTCGATAAATGGTTTATTCAACACAAAAATAATTTTCCCATTCGGACCAGTAGTTCCTGAGATTAGCGCGTTCAACAAAAAAAACAACTCAAACAAACAAACTCTTCAGCTTTATAATATTAGTTAAGATAGTTAAGATTAAATTAAATATTAAAAGTATAGATAAAACCTGAGTCTATTTCTTTACAGTAAATACGATAATTACCTTGCCGATATTGACGAAAAAGGGCATGGATATTTAGAATAATGTACTGACTTGTACCTTTTTACTAAAAGGCATTTTTCATGCGCTGTAGGTAAATATAAAATGTAAAGAATCATGTCAATTATCAGTAGGTACATGCTATATCCGTTACTAATTCCTTTTGAAACGCCCTTAGAGGCCTGTGATGACATCATGATGATCCGAGCTAATTCGAGGGTAGCGACCATGAGGCCACCGACCCTACGGCCCTAATGACGGTTCCGCATGAGCATTCTATGAACCATAACACTTGAGTCAAATGCCCTACACAGGGGTCATTCCTCTAATTTACTCATTAATCATCATCTTAACGATGACTTGTAAAATCATTCAGTCACTTTGTAGCCAGAATAATCTTACAGGCAGCATGGCGGTGGCAACTTAGACAAAAGTTAGACCTCTAGCAATACCCTGGTGAAAACCTCATTTAATTCCATGCAGTAGTTTTGCGTGATGCGCGATCAAAAATACAGATAAAAATATCTCCCGTTTTCCCAACACTTCCCATCACTGCTCTGCTCCTATTGATTGTAGCGTGATGAAAAGTATATTATAACCTACCCAGGAGTATGAATAATAATTGTACCAAGTTTCGTCAAAATTCGTCTAGTAGTTTTTGTTTCTATAACGAACATACAGACAGACCACGAAGCAAATGACAGACAGACAGACGTCTGTCTGTCAGTTTCTGTGTGTTCGACAGACAGACAAAAATTTTACTGATCCCATTTTTGGCATCAGTATCGATCACTAATCACCCCCTGATAGTTATTTTGAAAATATATTTCATGTACAGAATTGATTTCTCTACAGGTTTATTATAAGTATAGAAATACATATATTTCATGTACAGAATTGTTTTCTCTACAGGTTTATTATAAGTATAGAAATACATATATTTCATGTACAGAATTGACTTCTCTTTAGATTTATTATAAGTATGTATATACAGATATTCTTTTTCTATTAAGACTACAATGTTGTTTCAAAAGAATTGTTTGATAAGTGTCTTTTTCGTTGAAATTAGGGTACATGACCATACAGGCAAGGTGTTTGACCACATGCCAGTGACGAAGGCTGCGACACAAAGGCTCTATTTACTGCGTTTGGGACGCGCTAATGACTCTCGCATTGACGAATCGTTCACCTTCGCCCACGTCAGGGGGGAGCCCAAGGGGGGACAGGCAGCGTGAAACAGTACAGTACTGACTGAATCTGGCGCTGTAAGAGGTCAAACACCAATAGCTTATCATCAGGCTTTCTTAATCCACTGCTGGATATTATTATCAGCCTGCAAACGTCCATCGCTGGACATATCATCATCATCATCAGCCTGTTACAGTCCACTGCTAGACATAGGCCTCTCCAGTTGTTCACCACTTAGGGCAAACATCTGGAGGATATACCCATGCTGTCCGTCATCGGTCTGTGGTATTTAGCTACGCCTTCAATTGTGATGGTTATACTGCTACCGTTCAGTTGCCAGCGCCTCGTTTGTTATTCGGAAGAGTGCACCACGGGCAGGTGAGGTTGGCTTGGAGCGAAAAGATGATAGGCCGCTCCCTTACATCCCCACATTGCTGGCAGGCGGGTTGGTGACCACAGTAGGTTAAATTTGCACCCAGGCAAATGTTGCTGCCCGTTTCCTGATAGTCTTCCCGTCGTCGTCGTTCCTTTATTGATTTATTCAATTGGATCCTTTTTTCTTTCTCTTCAAGCGGGAAGGTCTAAATTACCTAAAGTGTTAAATTACCTGGTAATGGTAAATTAACACTTTGTAAACTCAGTGTGTCATTTGTCGCCTCTTACGATACTGACAAAAAAAGGGGGGCGGTGATACTATGATTTTCCGTCATCATACGGATTATCGTATACCTTCGCGCGCATCACATCAGTCTAAGATAGTAAGTTCATACGAACATCATCTTATATAAGAAATACTTTGAAAATCGCTCGCCGCTTCCAACACAATCCACCGCGAAAATCCTGACCACTGTACCAAGACCCCTAAATTTTCATCTAAACTCGTCTCTCCACTCGCTTCCCCAAACACAACACACGTTCAAGGATCAACGTAACTTGGCCACGTCCTTCTTACGAAGATAGAAATTCTTTCTTATATACCTATTTGATTACGACACCCTCATCATGAGTAACATAATATTGCAATACCAATCGTATTGTTCTTGTGGTAGAGGCGAAAATCGCTTTTGTTTGTCAGCTTTTTGTGTAGGATTGAAGGAAAAAGGATAATAAAAACATGGTATTTCGACTTTTTGACAGCTAATGAAGCGTGGCCAGGTGGGAACAACCAGTTTGCTTTGAGAATAAATAATTAATATCGTGTTGCGTGTCTTATTTTGGATTTAAATGTATTTAGTTCAAATGTTTTCGTATGGATGTATATGTAATTAACTAATTACTTGACGAATATAACCCAACACACGCCACGCTGGGCCACACACCGCCATCTAGTCTTAAACTAAACTGAAACTTGTACCTACTAGTATGTACCTATAGTCAATAAATTATTAATAATACTTAGATACTTTTTTTAGTAAATAAATAGGTACATAGCAAACACCCAGACCGACATATTCGTGAACACAAATGTTTGTACTGTGCGAGGATCAAACGCGCCACCACTGTGTCGGAAACAGCGTTCAATAGCACATGAAATATTAATCTAAACCTCTCTTATACTTCCAAGAGAATACCATTTACTTCATCACGCATTACCCAATCAATACTCCACATCATCAGACAACACAACATCATCAACATCCATCTTCACATATCATATTTTATCATCATACATATCTTTTCTTTTTTTTTTACCCGGAAAAATGCCTTTGCGCATCCCCGTCGTTCGGGGCAGCGACGGGGTATGTGGGACTCACGCCGCCCTCAAAACGGGAGGGCAGCACCCTACCTCAAGATGGAAAGGAGACAGGGAATACCCACTAAAAACCGGGATCTCCTTTCAGCGCTCCGCGGGTGGTGTCCGGGACCCCGTGAGCCAAAACTGCCTTGACACCACGAGCGCATCATACATATCTACTTTGGTCGATCTTGGGTCTCTCGCCAGCACTTGCCAGCCATCTTGCGCGAATCCTCTGTTTCCAGACAACACACAAAATTTGATTTTCTGTGTTCCTCTGCGTTTTGAAGTGAACAACACGAAAAAAAGCCATCAATGCATTTTTTTTCTCACCCATGACGTAAATACACCGAGCCATTAAGCGCATCTACCAAAATTATAATAATGTGCCAACAAACTCTCAGGCAGATCCCTAGCACTTAGCTAACGCGGGTCGTTGTCCGGTCGACGCCCGCGCAGCATTCGGCCATATTATTTTTTCGGGCAGCCTCCTGCAATCGGCTTGCACTTTTTAGATGCACCTACTCTTGTTATACGACTATCTAACTGTGGAACAGGAGTCGTTGTGGAGTAGTCATGGTGGGATTTATTTTTGTTAGTCACTTTTAGATCTTTTCAGGTCACCAATTCGCTTGGCAAGCATAAATAAATAAATAACCCAAGACATGCCACGCTGGGCCACACAGCGCCACCTAGCCCCAAACTAAGCCGAAGCTTGTACTATGGGTACTAGACAACTGGTAAACTTAGATATACATATTTTTGTAAATAAATACATATTATACATAGAAAACACCCAGACCAATACAAACAAACATGTTCATGAACACAAATGTTTGTACTGTGCGGGAATCGAACCCACGACACTCGCTCAGAGGGCAGAGGTCACTACCAAATAAGCCACCGAGCCTGTCAATGGCATGGTTGCTAAGACAACGAATCCTCCCAAATGCCAATGGCATTGGGGAGGCCCACGAAGCAAGGGAGGTCTATCCCCACCCGACATCATGACATCATCCTCCCCCCTCCCGCGCCGCATACCTTGTAAGCCGCAGACGCGCCAGGTTGCGAGGGAGGGTATCCTGAATAAAGGAAGAAACAGCACCCGGGAAAACAGCCCCGGAGATGACGCGCGGGCAGAGATCCACAGATCGAGGCCCGTACGCGAGGCCCTCAGAAAGAGGGACCTCACATGACCCCGTAGTAGTAGGAGGTCTATGTCAACGTTTGCAGGCTGATGATAACGGTGTTTATTGGTTTTTAGATAACACAAGGTCAAGTATATTAAGCAGTAAGTAGCTATTAAGCTCCTATGTTTATGGAAATCGGATTCATCGAAGGTAGGTAATACAGTTCAGTTATACCAACTTACCAAGTAATTTCTAGATAGAAGTAATCAAGTAACAAAATTTTGGCCTGTCCTGAAAATCGAGTCTGCTTGTGTCTTTAAAAACAATGGCAACCACGATTAAAGTTCCTTATAACTTACTTTGGGATCCGCTCAATTTATGTTAGTTCCTTTGGTTATTGAGGGGGATTTTTAAATCTATAAGGGTAAAATGTGATAACAAAATCAAAATACCTTTATTCACATAGACTTAAAATAAGCACTTATGAATCGTCAAGTAAATAATAACCATGGCTATAGGTAAGTAAAGTAAAGTAATTGCATTGATTTAAGAGTAACTTGAAAAAGTTCATTAATATCCTGGAGAGTCAGGCTCCAGATCCTTTTGTGTGCTGTTATAATATTTCTTCAGACAGGACTGTACTTCGATGTCAGATATGCGCATGCGTCCATGGGCTACGGTAACTGCTTACCATCAGGCGGGCCGGTAGCTATTTGCCCTAGAGGTATAAAAAAAATTATATAGTGCGAAAAAGACGACTGGCTCGGTGGCTCAATTGGTAGTGACCCCTGCCTTCTGAACCAAGGGTCGGGACAAACATTCGTGTGATGAACACTTGTGTTTGTTCCGTGTCTGAGTGTTTATATTTGTATTTAAGTATTTATTTGTGGTACCTTCGTTGTTTTGATACCCATAACACAAGTGCTTAAGCTACTTACTTTGGGATCGGAGCAATGTATGTGATGTTGTCTGATATTTATTTATTTATTTTAAAAAATAATATTCCAAACCGACTCCATCCCTTTTGTATGCGCACACGCATTCATCGGCGCAGTGCGTTGCACTATAGCGAGCCAGTTTGACTAGATTTTTGGCAACGGCTGCACCTCCCTCCCCTCACCGCCCCTCCCCATCCCCCGAGCGCTCGCGCACCGCGCTTATGAGATTTTGATGAGTTAGTATGTGTGGTACTTATATTTGGCATTTCGGGACGTGGAGCCATTTTAAAGTCTCTTTTATTAAGGGTTTGGTGATACTTGTATCATGAGTTGTGATGGTTTTTGGAGAAGTGATGAGTTGGTCAAAGGCATTATGCTCTACGAATTATTCATCATCATGATCACATCATCTGCCTGCAAACGTCTCCTGCTAGACATAAGCCTCCCCCAATGACATTTTTTTATCGTAGCTCAACATAATGGCTTCCCTACGCCTGATGGAAAGCGAAAGAGAAGCCCAAGTCACTGTGACAACTGGCAAGTAATTGGTTACCTGTCAGTTGCCACTGCCATGCCGGCCCAACCCTAACCCCCCCCACGAGCTCCGGAGACCCTACTTACCAGCAGAAACACGACCCAGATGTCATTTGGCTGCGGCCTTTCGACATTTGCCGTTCAGAACATGCCTGATGTCATTTCCTCATTATCATTTTGTTAGGTCAACAAAATCTGAGGTCCGTTTTTTTATTAGTAGCACAGTGTAGTGGTCTCTAAGTGAAAATGAAGGAGAGGCCCAAGTCACTGCAGCAACTTACAAGTAACCAAATCTAAGTATCACTTGCCAGTTGCCACCGACATTCTGGCGGATGTGATTCGTTCCTAGCACGAACATTTTCGAAAAAGTATGCGTAACGTTACCGTAAACATTTGTATGAAACTTGGTACAGCGCCCCTATCGTGCGTAAGAGGTACTACGTTTACGTACGTTAACGTAGTGAAAATTATCGCCCTGTTTACGGTTACGTTACGCATACTTTTTCAAAAGTGTTTGTGCTAGGCACACAGTATTCATTTTCGACACCGTCACCGAGTTTAAATGTATGCTATCTGAAGTTTGTAATTTAAGTCAACTTCGTTCGTTACCGCCCATAAAAATAAATGTAATTTCCTAACCATTTAAAATACTTTCCTCTTGATATCTAACTACATGTAATGATTACAAAAATAGCTACTCATTTATCTGTGTCTCTTTAAGCAACATCACTTTTAACGAAAAAACTCAACAAAAACGACTTTTATGTGACCGAAATTATCAAATTATGTTTTATAATAAAAATGTTTATGAAACTGCCTTTAACGGTCAGCGGTTATGTAAAAGCGCTAACCGTCGCGGCGTCGTTTAGCCGTATTGCATAATGGAGGTGAGCCACTCTGATAAACCGCTAACGGTTTAGTAAAACAACTTATTTGACCACCGGTTCGGTTCAGTGGAAAACTCACTTTGAAATAGTGGTCGAGGGTTATATCCCCGCACAATATGCCTAGCGTAGCATGTCTTAGGGTTATTTCTTTTTCTTACCAATTAAACAGCTGTCCTTGTGGTTTTTTTATGCAAGAAGCAGCAGACGAGCAAGTGTGAAGCCTGATGGTAAGCAGTCGACACCGCCCATGGACACCTGCAACTCAGATCGAGTTCTGGGGTCGGGTCTTTTAAATAGGAGTACGCTCGTTTCTTTAAGGCTCCCAAGTTGTAGCTGTTCGGAAAGACTGACGCAGAGAGTTAGTTCCACAAAACCGATGCGCGTGGTAAGAAGTTCCTCATAAAGCGTACAGTGGAGGATCGCCAACCATCGAGATGATGAGATGAGGATGGAATTGAAGAAACTCAGCTGCAGGCAGTTTCTGGATTTAAAATCAAACCACCCCATCTCATCCACTAAGGGAAGGCTATAAGGTACAACGTCTTGACGTATCGTTAGAGCAACATTTAAGTTGATTTTCGAAAGGTGGTTCGTCTCTCCCACCTCGTAAGGTCCCCTACTTATCATCCTATCATCGTAATAAATTTAGAAATCCCGTCTCGTTTTGCCAACGTTTTCCTTTTGTTCCCTGCACAATAAATCGATTACAGGATTACAGGTTGAGT
The DNA here is from genome assembly GCA_031163375.1 of Conogethes punctiferalis. Lineage (NCBI taxonomy): Eukaryota > Metazoa > Arthropoda > Insecta > Lepidoptera > Crambidae > Conogethes > Conogethes punctiferalis. The sequence goes on along the minus strand of CM062091.1, from coordinate 1,534,871 downwards.
CCCGTCGGTCAATATTAAGCTTTTGTCCAATCGCTCGGGCCGGCCGGGCGTCAGATCGAGCGGGTTATTGGCGGGTGTCCCTCACCTGTCAGATATTCAAAAGTTGCAGTGGTTTAAGCGAAATATGTGGAACTAAATATTAAAGTAGGTATAAGTGCGTCACCGGAGCAAGAAGCTACTCCCTGCGATCGCCAACCCGCCGGCGCCCAGCGTGGCGATTATGGGTATATCCTCCAGAAGTTTGCCCTAAGCGGCGAACAACTGGAGAGGCCTATGTCCAGCAGTGGACTGCAATGATGAAATGATGAAATATCTCCGTGTGGATTCCGGGTTTAGAAAAAGAACGAACGAACGAACCGAGCACGAGCGGAGCGCAAGCGGAGCCGTTATCGGCTTCGTCTTTCGCGCCATCAAGTGTGGACATACAACGAACCTACAACAATCACTGTCCTCGAACGCGAAGCAAATGTTTGTGTTCGTCAAAAAGCCGACAACAAGCGGAACGCAGCCGAGCACCAACGAAATGCTCGCAGCGCGCTCGTTCGAGGCTTATAAGTCGGTCCACACTAAAGCTCCGCTCGTGTTCTGTTCGCCCAGCGTAGACACCTTTAGGTGTCATAAAAGACGACTAAGGTAATATCAGCCTAAGGTAATTTCAGGCAGAGGTGGAGGTGGAGATGTCTGTTTGAATTTTGAAAACGTATGAAAGGTAATCACTGCGATATCGCTTACCATCAGGCGAATCGCAGTCAAGCGCAAACTCATTTCGAATAAAAAGAAAATAATAATTAAAAGGTCGCTCCTTTGCATCCCCAATGCCGGTCCTCACATAAAATTTTTGACATTTTAGTATCGTAGACGCCCTCATGTCAATTTCATCCACTTGCTAAAACATTCTTGTCTGTTTGTAGTACCAATGCATTCCTAATCTTTCCAGTAGAGAATTGACAAGTACCATCGAACTAATCCGGTCAAATTCGTGACTTCGCCAAGTTCCACGCCCAATTCGCCAAATTTCAACATTCCGATGACCGCTGACACGCTACTGACTCGGAACTATAATTGGATCACAGTTTCAACTCCACTGCACATCCCGCGGGACCCCATCTGATTGTAGTGACGGCTCCTGGCAACGAATTAAGTCACCAAAAGTTACAAACTTTTGTTACGTAGGGGGAAAATGAGCTTTTTTTAAACAGGGTACACTGTTTTTATAGTAGCTCGACATAATGGCTTCCCTACGCCTGATACAAAGAGAAAGAGAAGCCCAAGTCGCTGTCACAACGGGCAAGTAACTAGTCAGTTACCTGTCAGTTGCCACCGCCATGCCGGCCCAACCCTAACCCCCCATAAGCCACGGAAACCCTACTCACGGGCAGAAACACGACCCGGAGGTCATTTGGCTGCGGTATTCTATAGGGTGGAGGTCCTTCCCCGGGCGGGCGGCTTAATTCGAGCGAGGATTCGCTCTCTCGTTGCCATTAGGGAAAAATCTTGAAAGCATTACAATGTCAAAGAAGTTCACGCTCTCCTTCCAAAAGTGCACCGTAACATTAAAATCCGACAAATATTTCGGAAAACACGAGAGCGTTGATAGGAGGCAGATTGTTAACGGGTACAGTCGACAAAAAAGTGGACGATGCAAAATCCTTAAAGAAAGGCAGTAAGGTCCATTTTTGCATGCAATCAAGGATCTACATTTGCTGACCTTACTGAGGGCATACGTGAAATCGGTGAGTTATGGGAATTCGTTGGGTGCAGGCCGCGGGATATCACACCGAGCTGTGTAGAGATAGCAGAAAAAGTCGATAAATAAGTTTTTTTTTTATATAGCTTTCTTTTTCATTTTTTACTGAACAGGACAGTGTAGTGCTGTTCGGTTTATTTACTTATTTATTTAAAACTTTATTGCACAAAATGGTACAAAAGGCGAACTTAATGCTAGGAGCATTCTCTACCAGTTAACCTTTGGTTCATGCAGAGAGGAAATGTGTGTGCGGTGAGTGGTTTAGTAGCGACACTGCATTCTGGACCATACTTGAGTATATCATATGTGAGTACCTTAATCGCAAAAGATGACATTGTTTATTTATTTATTTATTTAATCTTTATTGCACATAAAATTTGTACAAAAGGCGGACCTAATGCCGCGTAGGCATTCCCTACCAGTCAACCATTGGGCTAAGCAGAGACAGTAAGAAGGTAGTGTGCTATAAACAAATATATAATACTAGCTTTTGCCCGCGACTTCGTCCGCGTGTTTAAATTTATACATACAAAAGTTTTTTCCCGCTAACTCCCGTTCCCGTGGGAATTTCTCAAAATACAGCCATAACTAAACTTTATATTTACTAAGGTACCTGCATGCCAAATTTCAAGCGTCTAACTTAAGCGGTTTAGATTTTTCATACAAAAGGATTTTCCCGCTAATTCCCGTTCCCGTGGGAATTTCGGGAATTCCTTTCTTAGTGCACCCCTACGGTACCTAAGCTACGTCCCTTCCAAATTTCAAGTGCCTACGTTTAGCCGTTTGGGCTGTGCGTTGATATGTCAGTCAGTCAGTCAGTCAGTCAGTCAGTCAGTCAGTTTCTCCTTTTATATATATATATAGAAGATGATTATGTTCCTGGTTCCACTTGTGGTCTAAACAAACTATGAAACAATGATGGCCTGCCGAACTACTGAAAACTAAGCCGTCGACATTTTTCATTATGTTTTTTTTTATTTTTTCTAAATAAGTAAATTATATTCGATTTTACCGACACTATCAACTCATTAGTAATTCGTCTTCAAAATACTGTTTATTAAAATTTTGGCATTAAAATAAAAAAAATCATGTTTAAAGGCATGTGTAAAGTCGTTTTCAACATATTGGATGGCTACAGATTGAGTAGATTTATTTCAGGAGACGGAGGCAATACTTTGCATTACCAGACTTATGGATGATGAATGATGAATGTGGACCAAGCAAAGGTTGTATGCCAGGATTGTAGCAAATGGAAGGACGTGGTCTCTACTCCTCTGAGAGAAAGGCGTGATGATTTTATGTCATCATCATCATCATCATCAGCCTATTGCAGTCCACTGCTGGACACAGGCCTCTCCAGTTGTTCGCCACTTAGGGCCAACATCTGGAGGATATACCCATAATCGCCACGCTGGATAGGCGGTTGGCGATCGCAGGGCGTAGCTTCTCGCTCCGGTGACGCTGCTGCCCGTCATCGGTCTGTGGTATTTAGCTACGCCTTCAATTGTGATGGTTATACCGCCACCAGTCGGTTGCCAGCGCCTCGTTCGTGTTCAGCAGGATGTACCACGGGCAGGTGAGGATGGCTTAGAGCGAAAAGGTGACAGGTCGCTCCCTTACATCCCATTTATGTACCACACTTATTCTCATGATTATAGCAAAGAATAAAGCAAAACGACAAGCAAAATATATACAGCACGAGGAATTACCTGCCACTCCGTTTAAATACATTAACACATAATTCAGACCGAAACTAAAATCGTCTGCGCCCAAATTAATTTGCGTTACATAACCTAAATATAATGCGGACCCGATATAACTCGGAAACAGGGATTTCACAGGGAGCGTGGGCTAACGAATTACGCCGTTGATGTGTCTGTAGGAAATTGTAGAAGTGTTGGGTACAATGAACTCCAAAATTAAGGTCTAAACTAAATAATCGCTCTTTAAGGCTAGGCGCGCACTTTTTGTCACCGTGAAAGTCGTTTCATCTCTTTTGCACTTTTAAAATGAGAAGAAGAGAGATATCTGTCACGGTGACAAAAAGTCACCAGGACGCGCCTTTCTTTTTTAAGAGGGGAATGCATTACGCACCGTCATGCCACCTCCGGGGGGAGGTGACATGGTGTGTGGGACTCACACCTCACGAAATAGGAGGGTATACCCACTAAACCCCCCTGTGTCGCCAGTGGGCAGCAAGTTGCAGGGACACGGGCAGCGCCGAAGCATACCGCCGCATCCCTGCATGCCCTGGCCAGCCGTAGATGACAAGCGGCCGGCACTCCTGGTCCGGGGACGGCAAATACCCCTACCACCAGTGCGCGCCTAGCGTAACATCTTGCTTTTGTCAAAATTACCTAGTGGTGGCGAATGCCGCCTAAAAACCAAGAGGTTCCGAGTTCGGGCCCAAAATTGTTATTATCTTTTTCTTTAAACAAATTATTCAGTATCCCTGAAGATATAAAGGCGGCAAATGGCGGTGATACAGCCTCGTGAATCGGAAACCTCGTTGGTTCTTCATCTGATGTGTGTATCGTCCCATTGGTTTGACTAGCCCAATATCTAGAGCCAGAACAAAAATTTGTGTTTGTTCCGTGTCTGGGTGTTTATATTTGTATTTAAGTATATATTATTTATGAAGTAGCACCTTCGTTGTTCTGCTACCCATAACACTAATTAGATTACTTTAACTACATATTATTATTATTGGATTACAAGACTAAAAAAGAACTAGGGATGCATCTGTGTTAAGCAGAAACTTGTGCAAAATATATTTTTGTGGAGACTGGCCACAATGGCCGAAATACGGTAAAGGGAGTATTATTATTTTTATTTCGAAAATTTTAAATCTTTCCCTGTTGTCGGTACATTCCCCGAGGAGCGCCATCGCGCATGCGCGGCCGGCGAAAGCACTCACGCGCACGACTGCGATTTGCGATTTACCGCCAGAGACTAATCGCCTTTTGCCAGAATCGCTTGATGAATAAGGCACAATTAATCTCGATTGAACTTCATTTTTCATGATGATGATGATGAACTTCATTTTTGAGAGGACATGGACTTTGATGATGATGAACAGTTAATCATTTTATACTGGCGCGGTGGCTCAATTGGTAGTGACCCTGCCTACTGAACCAAGGGTCGTGGGTTCTATCCCCATCCGGCCAAACATTTGTGTGATGAACACTTGTGTTTGTTCCGTGTCTGAATGTTTATCATCATCAGCCTATTCCACTCCACTGCTGGACCTCTCCAGTTCGCCACATTGGAAAACTCCTGGAGGCTTTAGCCATAATCGCCACGTTGAGCAGGCGGCTTGGTATCGCAGGGTGTAGCTCCGCGCTCCGGTGACGCTGCTGCTCGTCATCGACATCGGTATTTAGCTACGCCTTTCATTGTGATCGTTATACCACCAGCCACTAGTCGGTTGCCAGATCTGAGATATTATTCCTGCTAATCTAACGAATAATAATAATATTATCTCATATCCATAGCAATTTCGCAACGTGACACAAACATCTTATTGCATTAATAGAGAGGCCCAGGGTGTCCCCTGGCGGCGCCAGCTGCGGACCCCAGCCACACTATGCTTGATTGGACCCTATTGGCCTAATTTGGAACGAATGGTCTTCGGCCGAATCGATTTGTTATTTTTGTGTTTGTAGGTCGCGATATTCTCATATTAGAAGCGATGTTTTTGGCGTAGCTTATTTTTCATTATTAACCTGCAAACGTCTACTGCTAGAAATATTGCCTTAGTCACCACGATTTGACACAAACCGACATTTTCATGCAAATGTACAAACAAATGTTCAGAAGGCAGAGGTTACTACCAAATGAGCCATCGAGCTAGTCGTATACTTAGATCTTTAAATCTATGCAACTGGTTTTGATTCGATATAGATTAAATAATTCAAGAGAAGGGTTTTATACATACTCGATAATACTTGCATGATACTAGTACAGGAATGCAAATAATTTTTGAGGTTTCTACTCGTAATGTGTTCATATCTGAAATGAAACGAAGGTAGACCGCTACTCTAGCTAGTACAAGATAAATTAATATTTTAATGACATTTGTAGGTACGTACATTGTACTATGCAAATTTCCGACTCCATCACTAAGTTCCTCCAAAACATAGCGTCTCCGTTAAAACAAAGTAATGTTCCTTTTATGAGCGATATTATCTATAGCATTCCTCGTAAAAAATCTCTGAGTAGTCGTAATTCTAATTCGGGAAACTCGTTTAGTGCCCGTAAAACTACTTTTGTGGAAACGTGTCGTTGCGACGCAGTACGATGCAATTTCGAATGCAGTATGTTCTCCGTTTGTTTGTCCAAACAAAAAAACAAACTCCAAAGTAAACAACAAGAAATGCATTAGGCGAATTTCTACCAAAATGTATCGTTTATCCTGGGTGGAGACTCACGGAACAGGATCAAATGACAACCGTCTTTGCCTCCTAGTGGCTGTCCCAGTCATTAGGATAGTGAAGACTAGAAACTATATATATTAAACTTATACACTATTTGTATTGATCAAACCGATCATCGATCGATGACAGCGCTCTATAGAATAATCCATTGATAGTGTTTTACATACTGTACCATTACCATGTGTTCTATAGCAAATTTACTACAGTCGCTAGAGTTAAAACGCGCATCGTCTAGTTTACTATCTATACCGCAGTAGGTATCCGCTAGTGGCGCTGTATATTTTGCCATACATATTTTTTACATAAGTATCCCGTACGTTACGGGGATGTAAGGGAGCGGCCTATCATCTTTTCGCTCCAAGCCACCCTCACCTGCTCGTGGTTCATCCTGCTGAATATCAAACGAGGCGCTGGCAACCGACTGGTGGCGGTATAACCATCACAATTGAAGGCGTAGCTAAATACTAAAGACCGGTGACGGGCAGCAGCGTCACCGGAGCGAGAAACTACGCTCTGCGATCGCCAACCCGCCTGCACAGCGTGGCGATTATGGGTATATCCTCCAGATGTTTGCCCTAAGTGGCGAACAACTGGAGAGGCCTATGTCCAGCAGTGGACTGCGATAGGCTGATGATGATGATCATGATGATTTTTTACGTACACCGTAGCGAGTCCGGTTACCAAAAACTCATTGTGAAGGCACTGATCAACATCGATCTACTTCTAACCTATTGGTTCTTGCATCGATCATACATCGATCAAATGATCTAGCAGCACTTTTTGGACATCTTCACTATGACAGAAATTCGGTCAGAAGGACAATCTTCCTCCTTGCGACGTTGAAGGCGAGAGTGAACCGGTTTTTGCTGGATAAGCGCGTTCCATCGTAGAGGTATCGTACTTAGCATCAGGCCAATCGCAGTCAAGCACTAAACCATGTCAAGTAAAAAACATTATTATTAGTTCTTACAGTGCTCATGAGGTGTCCTACATCCTGCTTCGCGTCTGGCTAATTGCACTTCCGAGAAGTGCACATTTGTGCACCGCAGAGCACAATGTGAGCGTTACTCTTGACACACATTCAAGGGAAATGCTCAATGAGTCAAGCGTTGCGAAAGATGGTTATCGGCGCAAGGGCATGTAACGGCGATGCTTTGGTGTTAGCAAAAAACTAGATTAGATGAAAAGATACATACACAACCCAAGACATGCCACGCTGGCTGTATAATATGTATTTATTTACAAAAAAAAGTATCTAAGTAAGTTTATCAGTTGTCTAGTACCTAGTACAAGCTTCGGCTTAGTTTGGGGCTAGATGGCGCTGTGTGGCCCAACGTGGCACGTCATGGGGTTTTTATCGATTGATGGAAGAACCAATTCATCATCATCATTTTTATATAATTTGAAATTAAAAAGCCTTTAACAAGAAAAATTTTGCAATCGGGATCCAGACTCAGAAGGGTTCCCTGTGAAAGCTTCTGGTACAGTCGGGTAAGAAAATTTATCTTCTATCTATCTATATATGTACTTATAATAAATCTGTAGAGAGGTCAAATCTGTACATTAAATATATTATCAAAATAACTATCGGGGGATGATTAGTGATCGATACTGATGCCAAAAATGCAATCAGTAAATTTTTTCTCTGTCTGTCCGTCTGTCTGTATGTTCGTTATAGAAACAAAAACTACTGAACGGATCTTGGTACAATTATTCTTCATACGCCTGGGCAGGCTAAAGTATACTTTTCATCACGCTACGATCATAAGGAGCAGAGTAGTGACGGGAAGTGTTGGGAAAACGGGAGAAATTTTTATCTATATATTTGATCGCGCATCACGCGTAAAGTACTGCATGGAATTAAATGCGGTTTGTATTGCTAGAGGTCTAACTTAAAATTTAGGTACCATTTTATGGAAGTCCGTTATTTTTGAAACCCGAAATCCACGCGTGCGACGCCGCCGGCACAGCTAGTAATTACATAAAATGAGCCAATTCTATTTGTTGAACGAAAATAAACGCTAGTATGAACAGGCGCTTAGGTGCGCCTGTTCATACTAGCGTTTATTTTCGTTCACACTAGCGGTTGATCCGCCCGGCGGCGACCGCAAATCGACCGCCGATCAACCGCAAAACGGCCGAGGTGTTCACACTAGCGGTCGCGGTTTTGCGGTTCGGCAGCTGGTAGTGTTGTAGATCGATGGTCGGCTATAGGTAATTGTTGATTCTTTAGTGAGAATAAATCGATTCAAGTACCAAATGATTTACAATCTAAACATCGATAATCGCTTTAAAGATAATTTATGTGTGACTTTAGTTACTCTGTTTTTGGGAATAGGATACACGACTGTTTACTGTTTTATATTACTTTCTGGTCACCTTAAGAAGAAGTACAATTTAACTTATTTGAGAGCCATGAGTACTAAATTGATTGCAAATGCGAAGTTTATTGATGACTACAAACTTCAAATATTATTACAAAAGTTAAGTTTTGATTATATTATAATATTATCGTATTTTTATCTATAATAACATCTTCATTTAAGAAATAAATTTCATAAACTCACATTTAATACAGTTGTCACAATTGTCTAAAGCGAACAGCAAATTATAAACGATTCCTAGTGATCGTTTAACTTTCTGGTGTCCAATGCTGATTACAATTTGTACTATTTACATATCGATTAAGCATTATGATCCATTAGCGTAACGATTAAATTGTAACAACACTAAAAATAAAACAATTACGTATCTACTAACAGAACGTAACCATTTTTGAAGCGCGTTGCGAAAATAAAGAATTATTGTATTTACTTACTTCATACTAAAATTATGTTGTATTATGTTGTTCTACTACTGTTTTTACGGTAGATCTAATGGGAGTTTTCGTTCCCACAATAGGTACTTAAAGAAATTCTTATCAAATATTACAATGCTTCTTGTTTAGAAATTGAATAATTTAAACTTCCTATGTGATATGCACTCCTGGTACTTTCAATTAGAGAAGCACACATCAGTCATGTCGGTGCTATCGTCGACACGCACACAAACAAATCTCACAGGGTCGATACCGGTTCAATTGGGGATTTTCGCTAACAAATAAGTTTATGAGAACACAATAAAAGATGTGTAATAAGAAACACAGTTTGAATATGGATACCACATAAGTACCGTATAAGTATTCATGAATTAATCATGTTCAGATTTCCATTATTTCGTATTTCATAGAAAATAATGTTTGATTTTTGGTATAGAAAAATGCTAACTAAAAATGTATCCATAGTTTAATAACCATTTCTAAATAATTAGTGTGGCCTCATTGTGTACTTATATTTTCCACCATAATTTATAAATTCAAATAAATTTGTTTCATATTTTATTTTAACCGTGTAAAGTTACGTTCTATAAAACAGAAGAAGAAATGTCACTAGCTAGTGATGGAGGTATAGTACTATTAAAGTTTCGATAATATCTAAATATAATAAGCTGAAAAGTAAAATAATTTTAAATGGAAATGGATAGTTTCTTGAGAAAATATTTCGACAAAGAGTAAAGAAAGGTAATTTTTTTTATAGTGCAAACGGGCCATTATTATCTCTTAGGAAATAGTTAAATAACTTTCTCCTTAGCTGTTGTGTAATGGTCGTCGTGGCCTCTCTCATCCTTTCTTTCCTATTCTATATTACCTTCGAGTACTGTTTTATGTAATGGGATTTGAAGGCACTGGCGGAGTTCAGGGAGTGGTGGATATTGCTCACCCGACAAGAGCAAACCTCTTTAGAATTAATGAATATGAAATTTTGCGACATTGACTTGTGGTAGAGTATATCTTCTAGCTAAAAATATTTAGTAGTTGAAAATTTTACCCAAAATATGGATAGTATTGCTGCCCACCAATTGTGAACCATTAATTACGAGAGTACCTACACTAAAGAACTTACGTCGGCACTAAGTTATTTTCCTAGTGACACTATGTAGTGCAGATACGCTTACTTTGCATATGTAAGATTCGCGATGGGCATTTGTCTTCTACTTTCATCGATATTCACAATTTGACTATAGAGCAGCCCTAGCCCGCCGATGTCAAAACGCGGCCGCCGCCGCCGATAGTGTGCGGATCAACCGCCAAACCGCAGTTTGAACGCCGCGCCCCGCCGCGTTCGTAGTGTGAACAGGGGTAGCGGTTTGACGGCGGTTTGATGGCGGTTAAACGTCAATCTGAAGGAAGCCTAATAAACCCAACTTTCCATTTGTTAAAATAAAAGCAGATACTTTACCTAACCCAAGTGCGTCCTCACTCAGACGACACCGCGGACCGTTTCGTCAAATAACTCACTCGACGTGCTCACCTTTAAGAGCTTTCCTCGTCAAAGCTCGTGAGTGCTTCGCGGTCACCCCTCAATTACCACCACTAGGCAAGCCCTCAGTCTTTTCTCGACGTTTAAACTAAACTCGATATGTTGTATGGATAGATATGTACATACAGGCTCTTTATTGCCTCACAAGTATACAATTTATGTAAAAAAAAATCTTTTTACAACCTTCTTTTTCTAGCTGACTCGATTCGGTTTTATTCTCTAAGTATGTGAAGATCAATATTCCCATAAGCAGATTTCAAGTCGTCAAATGAATACAAACACGTCACTGAACTAGCATCATCATCGGCCTACATCATTCCACGAAGTTTACACCACAAAAATGGGCTATTCCACTATTTTTCACTTTGACTTGCTTTCTATAGACTACCTCATTATAGAATCATTGGCGAAGAAAAATTAGTTCCGTATGATCAATAGTCACCGAGTTATCACAATTTCAAAATCATCACTAAATTGACGAGTCCAAAAACACTCCATACAAAATGGCTTGTTCGAGTGACGTCACTGGTATATTATTTCGCATGCTGCATATATAAAGTTTGTTTGACAGCTATATTAAATATTGCGTTTATGTAATTGGTTTCATAACAAAATATGTTATATTTAATGCTACTTAAAACATGGTATAATATTTTTGAATAAATTTTCCACTTTGAAAATGGTATTTTTCTGTCAATTTTGCAGGCTATTGTCGTTCCGTTTTGCAACTAATTTTAGTTATGATTTGTTAAATAGGTTAAGTTTTACGGATACACTCTGGTAATCAATAAGTAACAAGCAAAATCAATCATAGTGGAATACCCTATTATATGAACACAAAAACTAGCTCAATTTTATTGCTATCTTCCTTATTCTAACCCTCCAAAGATTCCTATAAAAGTGAAACTTGCTAATATTGAGTGGTTGCTATAGACGTAAACCCTATATTTATTGACGTATTACCGAATGATGTATGGATTGTGATACGAATTAAGAGGCAATGAGCCGATTAATGCTACGGGCATACAAGGAAGTTTCTACCCGAATTACCTTTCGAATAGTATAGATGGTTGTTACTTCGATGAATAGAACTTGAGAGTTGTTACCATACACTATCGTTAAGGTACTATGCAGTTAGTACTTCTATGGTAGTAAACAAGTCTACGCCCCGTTTGAAAGGCTATACTTTCGAGTTGGACCCATTGTAGAAGAGTACGTAAGAGAGGTAGGGCATAGCGAATCTTCGCTCGAATTGAGCCGACCGTCCGGGGAAGGACCTCCACCCTATAGAATAGTGCAGCCAAATGCCACCAGGTCGTGTTTCTGCCGGTGAGTAGGGTTTCCGGAGCTCGTGGGGGGTTAGGGTGGCAACTGACAGGTAACTGACCTGCCCGTTGTCACAGCGACTTGCGCTTCTCTATCGCGTTCCATCAGGCGTAGGGAAGCCTTTATGTCGAGCTACTATAAAAAAATAACAAAAAAATCATGTGACAATAAAAAAAAAATTAAAATAAATAGTCATGTCAAAAGTCGTTTTTTTTTTTACTGAAAAATGGTGTTAATTATTTCATTTTCAGTAGGATAAGTGAACAATTGCTAAGTAGAAAAGTACGGCCATGCCCATGCGTATGTCTTGGGTTGCCCACACCGCAGTCTCAGCTGAATTCATCAACAACCCTTTAGCTGCTGAATGGTATTCCCTTAGTCTACTTCTACGACACTCACACCCAAACTGATCCAGTTTTAAAATAGGATCACCCCATCTCTATATACCTATATCCAATTTTAATTCTCTGTGGTCGTAGGTATTTGAACTTTAATTTATATTACGACGAACGTTTTCAAAAACGGAATGGAAAATATATGTAGGGAAAAACGCCGGAAGAGTTTTCTAATTAAAATGTAAAAAGAACGAGAGAATCCCAGGGACATTTTGTTAATTTGCGGCGGACGTCCGGTGGGGTTGAGCGTGTAATCTATGCGAGCTTTGTATGAGACTGACCATAGATAATGTACTTTTTTTATTGCTATTGGTGGCATTTATGGGGGCAACCCATAATCTTTTCCAAAGACACCCTCACCTGCCGTGGTGCATCCTGCTGAATAATAGACAACTGGCTCGGTGGCACAATTGGTAGTGACCCCTGCCTTCTGAACCAAGGGTCGTGTTTGTCCCGTGTCTGGGTGTTTATATTTGTATTTAAGTATTTATTTGTGGTACCTTCGTTGTTCTGATACCCATAACACAAGTGCTTAAGCTACTTACTTTGGGATCGGAGCAATGTATGTGATGTTGACTAATATTTATAGACGAGGCGCTGGCAACCGACTGGTGGCGGTATTTTTTTTTATAGTAGCTCGACATAATGGCTTCCCTACGCCTGATGGAAAGCGATAGAGAAGCCCAAGTCGCTGTGACAACTGGCAAGTAGCTGGTAAGTTACCTGTCAGTTGCCACTCCTATGCCGGCCCAACCCTAACCCCGCACGAGCTCCGGAGACCCTACTCACCAGCAGAAACGCGACCCGGAGATCATTTGGCTGCGGTATTCTATAAGGTATTTAACCATCACAACTGAAGGCGAAGCTAAATACAATTTTCTTCACTGTTTTATATTTATACTTATGTATTGACTGATTAAGCTTTTATGGTTTACTTGGTACCATTGAGATTTTATGGCTACATTTTTCCATGGTACGGTTATAATCACAGCGACACCGTCCACCGATCAAGTGCTCTTGAATGAATCGCACTTACGAGTATGTTTATAAAGCCATTTCCACACAGTCATTGTAATTTAACTGCCAATAATTCGGATACCTGTCTTCGATTGTGTAACCGACCGATCCTAAAATAAGCACTAAATATAAACGGTCAAGTGTGTGGGACATCTTAAACAGAAGGGTTCAGTAGAGTAAAGCGTTTTTTTTTATTTTTTTTTATAGTGGCTCGACATAATGGCTTCCCTACGCCTGATGGAAAGCAAAAGAGAAGCCCAAGTCGCTGTGACAACGGGCAAGTTACTGGTCAGTTACCTGTCAGTTGCCACCGCCATGTCGGCCCAACCCCAAACCCCCACGAGCTCCGGAAACCCTACTCACCGGCAGAAACACGACTCAGAGGTCATTTGACTGCGGTATTCTATAGGGTGGAGGTGCCCGGACGGGCAGCTCAATTCAAGCGAAGATTCGCTATCCCCTATCTCTCTTAATTTGATATGTCACAGATTACAAAACATAACAAAGATGACGGTTTTCCCGTGGAACCCCAATAAAACCCGCGGCCGTATTCTCAGAAGGCTGGCTCGGTACTTTCTCTCATTAGTGATCGGAGGAAATTTATACGGTGCAAGATAGCCCTGCGTTGTTGGTAGAGCTGAGACACATTGACCTTATAAAAGTGTGACTTGCGGAAAAATAAACAGGTATTTTCGGTGGGCATTGCACACTGTATTGCCTTACGTTGCGCCGGGAGTCGAAACCACGATGCCCGGGGGAGACAGCGACGATTGGCAGAAACTGACATTGTTGAGGGGCCATCAACAAACATAATCATTACATAGTATAAAATAAACTCGCTTTTCTGTTTTTTTTTTATATAAGAATAGCTTTCAGGATGACCTCACTCCACCTGATGGTAAGCGGTCCTGAGGTCCAAAAGTTAAGTCGACAGGCCCAATAGAACAAACCCATTGCTCCTGTCGCCCTCACGCTGAAGGCCCACTGAGATGCCGTTTCACGCCCCGTCTAAAGAACCCAGGATTGTAAGAGGAAGGAAACACATGCACCATGGTCTGAATGGTATGCGGATGACAACGCTGTCCAGCACGTGTTGTTCGGGAGTGGAAAGGAGAGGATGGAACGAGTTGGAATAACTCTTCGGCCACCGTTTGTTTGGTCCTCCTCTCTAGATCTTTGAACGTCCGGGTGCCATAAAGTGATGACCCTAGTCCACCTTTTGAGAAATTTACCCCCCATTTCACTAATGTGACGTGTTTTTCGTGATTTTGTTTAATTTTTCACCTTGAAATTGGCAAAATGTACGTCCCTTATGTTTATTTAACATCAACTCCAACATTTAAAAGGCAAGTTAGTAATTTGACTGAACATTCAACATTGAAGGGGAGCTTTATCGCGAAGTACAAAGCACCCGCTGAGCTTATTACGGTAAGTATTTTTGTCGAGACTTAAAAAGCTCCCTAATAGCGCCGAAATTGCGTCAAATTTCTTTTGCTCCAACGTGAAGCTTCTGAAGAAACGTTCGCGAAAGTGGGCAAATATTGAACGTCTTGTGCGCTATGGTTTTGCAAATAGAGTTTTTAAGTTAAGTATTTCTAGACAGAAATATAATAACTTTCGTTGTGGTTAGGTTTAGAATAAAACCACATCATTTCATGTGTTTGCTGTCGTACATAGAAGACGACTATTATGGTTGGCCTATGTCCAGCAGTGGACTGATCTGGCCTTTTTTTTATATGGGCTCGACATAATGGCTTCCCTACGCCTGATGGAAAGCGAAAGAGGAGCCCAAGTCGCTGTGACAACGGGCATGTAACTGGTCAGTTACCTGTCAGTTGCCACCGCCATGCCGGCCCAACCCTAACCCCCCACGAGCTCCGGAAACCCTACTCACCGGCAGAAACACGATCCAGAGGTCATTTGACTGCGGTATTCTATAGGGAATTCGGAAACTATCATCATCATCAGCCTGCACACATCCACTGCTGGATATACGCATCCTCCAACGACATTAACATTTGAAACAAACACTTAGAAGGCGGGTTGGTGACCGCAGTAGGTTTTATCTGTACCCAGGTAAACGCTGCTGCCCGTTTTCTGGTTTCCCTGGTTTCCCATTGTTTCATTGTGTTAAAAAAAGCCTTACTTCATTGCCATTTTCATCACATGTAGTTTCAATACAAATAAAATAATTTCATAATACATAACATCAGAAAAAGCACAAGTAAATATATAAGTAAATAAAAATTCTAGCCAGGTGTTGTGTAAAGGTGTAAGCATTTCCAATCCGAACGAATTTAGTTAAAAACACATTAGGCTTTTAACTAAATTCGTTTAAATTATGGGTTGATCTTTAGTGCATTGATATGAAAATAAGGGCCTCTATACACACTCTTGACTTTTTATAATTTACCCAAAGGGGCACTAAACGCCATATTCAATTGCTTTGTTAACTGTTATTAAATAGGTTTAAAAAGCACTTACAAATCGTCAAGTATATTGCCAATGTTACTTAAATAAATAACCCAAGACATGCCACGCTGGGCCACACATCGCCATCTAGCCCCAAACTAAGCCGAAGCTTGTACTATGGGTACTAAACAACTGATAAACTTACTTAGATAATTTTTTTTTGTAAACAAATACATATTATACTTAGAAAACACCCAGACCAATACAAACAGACATGTTCATGCACACAAATGTTTGTAATGTGTGGGGATCGAACCCACGACCCTTGACTCAGAAGGCAGAGGCACTACCAATTGAGCCACCGAGCCAGTCAAAATGTAAACTTATTGTATAAATGTCCCTGTCCAGATTTAGAATACCACCCAATCTCATCCCATGTATAAGACGGCTAAGGGAATATCAGGAAACGAACAGCAGCGTTTTCCTGGGCACAAATAAAACCTACTGCGGTCACCAAACCGCCAGCCAAATGTGTTAAATAAGGCAAGATCCCCCAAATGACGATTGTCATTTATAGAGGCCTATGTCCAGCAGGCTGATGATCAAGCAATCAACAGCCTTGATCCGTCCACTGCTGAACGTAGGACTCCTTTGAGCCACATTTCTCTATCCCGGGCTCCTCCCATCCAGCAACGGCCAGCAGTTCTTCCAAGGTCATCCGCCCAACTCGTTGGACATCCTACACTACGTTTGCCTAAACGCGGTGTCCACTCCAAGATTCGTCTGCTCCACCTCAAGATGATGACACGTACGAATGCTTGCGGCATCGTGTAGAGCGGCCCTAACAGGTAGCGCTCACACCTGCTAATTGCTGACAGATGCGCCGAGACATTGTGTGACCCGGTCGGACCGAGTAAACGATAAATTGACTAAACCATCACAATATGTCGTAAACTATTGTTTTTATTGCTTTTACTTTTCATTTGCATTAAAAAATATGCAAGACGATGCACACAGACCACCAGGTTTCAAACTAAGGTTAGAATAGAATAGAATAGATATTCTTTATTGCACAAAAACAAACATTACAGACAAGGTATTACAATCAACTAGTGGTACAATTTAGGCGGTCTTATCGCTAGTAAGCGATCTCTTCCAGACAACCTTCAGGTAGAGGAAGTATGCTATTCTGAAGAGAGGGGCAAGGTCGTGCAAACTGTTTAATTATATACCTAAATAAATATATATAGATGTGTACCTACATATATAAAAATAATTAATAAATAAATATACAAAACTATAAATACACAAAATAATAAAGTAAATGAATAAATAAAAACAGTAAATACCACAAAAAACAGAAAGGTTACTACTAATGAAAGCGTAGCTAAATACCACAGACCGGTGACGGACAGCAGACATAATGTCCAGCATGGATTGAAATAGGCTGATACGACGATAACTTCGAGTTATGAACAAACAAAATATAAACCACAAGAATATTATTATCTTTGCGACTCTGCCATTGAAGTCGTAAATCGCAAATTATCAAATGACATATCTTTGTAACAGGGGCGTCGTTTTAACCGTTTGCCGTGCGTAAACCAAACGAGTGTCATGTGGATTGACACGTGGAAAATTAGCTTAAACCTTTAACGGGTTGTAACGAATACACAGCCATCATAATTTGAACTTCGTTCAGTTGAATTTGAGTCGAAACTCGATTAAAATGTTCGACTTACTGTGCCCTAAAAAGGGTTAAGACCCCCCAGTGGTAAATTGAAACGTGCTTTGCTGAGAAGCAGTAGGTATATTTTAATATTGGTAAATCCAGTTGCATAAAATAGTACCTATGTCTGGTGAAATTTGTGCAAGAAATGTTCATTAGCTGTATACCATATAAAAAAAATAGGTAGATCATAGCAAATCTTCGCTCGAAATGAGCCGCCCCTCCGGGGAAGGACCTCCACCCTATAGGATACTGCAGCCAAATGACCTCCAGGTCGTATTTCTGTCGGTGAATATCCTACTCTGGAGCTCGTGGGGTGAGTGGTTAGGGTTGGGCCAGCATGGCGGTGGCAACCAACAGGTAACTGACCAATTACTTGCCCGTCGTATTTGCAACTTGGCCTTTTTTTGCCTTGCATCAGGCGTAGGGAAGCCATTATGTAGAGCTACTATAAAAAAAAGTATTAAAATATCTTTTACTGTTTTCATTATTTATTTAACTGCCGATACTTTGGCTGCTAGGTCTTGTTAATCTCGATAAAAGGTGCTGATTACGAGTACAATTTGTACTTAAATTAAAATGAGCTAAAATAAAACACTGATGAGTAAGAGACAACAAGCAAATTAATTGTTATATTATTTTAAATATAAAATAAAATGTCAATCATATTTAAGAACATGTAGGTAACATATTACTGTTTAGGTATATTAAGGTATGAATTGAGGAATAATACCTCAATAAATACGTTTAAAGACTTCCCGCGCAGGGCTGATTCATTATTCGGGCAAGGATCATCATCGATCTCCCGCCACCATTAAATACGTAACAAAGCGAACCAAAGCACGTTTTACATAGGCGCTTTCCAAACCAGAAGTACCGTTAGTGTCTGAACAAACGACCAGTACAAAGATGCTGCGGTTTCCACGGACCAAGGCGCGGCAACCTGGAAACTACAGGGGGCTCTTAACTGTTTGTTAATAAGGTTCAAAATTGATTGAGAATCGGTTTTTGAGTGGTGTCAGAGGATGGTGATACATTCGGGTTACGAAATGCAATGGCAGAGACAATGGTAAAATGTTGTTTTTTTTTATTGAGTCAGAACGAATCGCGAGGACAGTACTCGCTTTGTTAGTAGTTTTCGTAGAATTGGAGCGAGAGGAAAATCTTGCTCGTGTGAAAAGTTAACGCTTGTGATTAGGTGAGGTAATTGAGTGTTATATAGCACAATCATATTACAACTCGCCTATTGTTAAGCAACTTAATAGCCCACGATAGAGCGCGCTCACCCAACAAAATGAAAATCTGAAGATTATATCTCTCGGGGAACATGGACTCTATCAAAGAGTCGAAGAATTTCAGAAATATCTTTTCTATTATCCCTGTTATAAAGTTTATTGATCATATATATAGTATGTATATATATATTATGTATCTACGTATTTACTGCCTATATACAGGTAATAGGGGTGCAGGTTACCATCGTCCGTGGGCTTCACTCAGCAGGACTCACTGAAAACCAGCGCCGTGGCTTCTACGGGGGCCACGGCCAAATGCTGAGTGAGGCCCTTTTATTTTGGACATCGCAACGGCCGTGTCCGGTCTAATTTTGTCTTTTTAGTTATAATAATGTTTTATCTTTGTTTGTGCTTAAGTGTGAATGTGATTGTACTGTATATGTTGTGATGTCCGAAAATAGTAAACGTTTCTTATATAGACAAGAGATCCGATGATAAATGACGTCGCTCGTCACACATATCTAAATATTATATACCTAACTCAAAGGTGACTGTTGTGATCTATAACGCACAGTCCAAACCACTAGACGGATCGAGCTGAAATTTGGCATGCACGTAGATATTATAACGTTTGCTGATAGGCATCCGCTGAGGATTTTGATAAATTCTACCCCCAAGGGGATTAAATATGGGCTGAAACACTAATCCACGCGGACAAAGATGCGGGCACAGCTAGTTTCTAATAAATTTAATCTATTTTACGATAATTTAGATAATATATGAAAATATTATTGATACAAAGTCCCTTTTGCCACCGCCATGCTGACACAACATGGCTTCTACACGCTTCGCTTAAAGGTTAATTAAGCTTCTATAGTTTTACTTAGCTCAAAACCGGCAATGTCACGTGCTCACGTGTGCAAAGGTACGAGAACATACAAAAATGAATTGCTTTTCGTTAGTCTTTATAAAACTCAAAAATTACTAGATACATTCGTAATTTTTCAGCTCTACCGGATTCTGTCAAAATATCTCTGATGATTTGATTTCAAATGTATCTCAATAGATATTTATATTTATAGTATATAAATATCTATTGCCAATAGATATTTATATACAATAATATTATATCTATAGGCCAATGCCTATTACATAGGTACTGGCCTCATATCGAAGTGCTGGTAGGAAAAAAGTTTGACGTCATGCAAAATTATTACTCGTGAATCTATTTGCAGAAATAAATGTTTTTTTTTATTAGGAATTTTAGAGCTGGGGCAAGGTTGTTGTATGTACTATTACTGAAATCGTGTCAATGTTACAAAGGACACTAAAAATAATTTAAATAGATAGGACGCCAGACGATTTACAGCAAACCAAAATTACGGTTGTTCCTTGTACCTATTAAGAGTACCAAGTGAAGAATTACTGAGGGTCACCTAGAACACCCAGTTATTTCATTGTATTTTCTAAATTGACTCGACCGAGAAACTAAGCCAAAACCATCGAATCACCTTTATCATCACAAATAATAAGCATTAGATAGATAGATATTGCACACATATACATTTACATTATCTATGTATTTTTGACTTATTTTGATCGCTGCCTAGTTTTATCTATCTTTGCAGCCCGCTTCTTACATCTGTTTCTGCTTAGCCCAATGGTTGACTGGTAGAGAATGCCTATGCGGCATTAAGTCCGCCTTTTGTACACTATTTTCTATTGTACAATTAAGATTAAATATGTAAATAAATACATACTACATTACCAGATATGAACCTAAAAGAATTTGCTCTACCATCTGTGCTCATCATCATCATCAGCCTACATCAGTCCACAGCTGGACACAGGCATCTCCCAAAGTTCGCAACTGAGCTCGATTTTGGGCTTCTCGCATCCAGCACTTGCCGGCCGTCCTGCGCAAATCGTCACTCCACCTGGCCTGAGCGCGTAGTGTAGGACTACGTAAGCATCAGTGTTATATAATGGAAATAGTCCCAAATCTAAGTCAGCCATTACGATACGAACTACCAACATTATTCACCTACCCCGTCTAAATACTAACAAATGCATAAAATGTCTGACAAAAGCACATAAAACTGCCGAAATACCAGATGCCCACATGCGGCCCGCGACCACAAGTATTGTGGCCCAAAATTCCTGCCTACGTATAGGTACCTATTCACGCAATATAGGCACCCTAAATGCGCTGGGGGACAGTATAGGGGGGTCCCAGTGAGGATACTGCCTTGATTGTGGTGGGTACGCACACATTTTCAGCATGCGAGTATGAATTTTGAAGTAACATACTACTAAACTTAAGAGCTTTGCTCTTGTCGGTGGAGCAACTTCCACTCCTCCCTGGACTCCGCCAGCGCCTTCAACTCCTTGTACGTCATGACATTAACTTTCTCCTTCAACTGTTGTGTAAATTTGCGTCTTGGCCTCCCTCTTCCTCTCCTGCCTTAACAAGTAACATGTTTCATTCTTAACCTATACCTACTTATAATAAACTAGCTGCAGACCACGGCTTTGCCCACGTGAACATCGACGATATACAAAAGGATTTTCCCGCTAATTCCCGTTCCCGGGGGAATTTCGGGAATTGGGATGATGACTAAAAAATAATTTAATGTCCATCAGATAGATTAATGAAAAATATTGGATACGTATTTTTTATTTTGCCTCTTGTTCAAAAACTTACGAAGATACATTGATTTTAAATGTCACATGACGTCACGTTAGAGTACAAAATATACTCTAACGTGACGTAGTTAGCCCCCACTCCGTAACTTTAATGCGCTATATCTAAGTATTTTCTTGTTATTTCGACAAAACAAAAAATACGGGTCTTATATTTTTTTATTATCTAAGAGACGGACTAATTATTTTCTTCATTTTCATACCTTGTCATCATCCGTATTCCTTTCTTAGTGTACGTCTACGGTACCAAAGCTACGTCCCTTCCAAATTTTAAGTGCCTACCGTCCGGCTGTGCGTATCGTTTATCCGTCTAGGCTGTGTTTGATATGTCAGTCAGTCAGTTTCTCCTTTTATATATTTAGATCTGTAGAGAGATAGAATTGTACATGAAATATATTTTCAAAATTACTATCTAGGGGGTGATTTAAAAAACGGTAATTAAAGAAACTCGACAGCGAACATCCACTAACCGCTGAATATTAGAGTTGAAGTTTATTTGGGTTCAAAGAATAATTACTGATCCCCAAAGCGCCTGCTCATTATTGAGAATAAGGCAAATCGTCCGACATGACAACTGTCATTGAGAGAGGCCCATAACCAGCAGTGGACATTTTACAGAATGATGATGACGAATTAAACATTATACAGTAGTCTCTACGAACACTTTCACGATACACCAAGACATTCCTCACTGCTCCCATCCCACTGGAGATCAGAGGAACCGGCTCGATGCAGCTGTGTGCTGCACACAAGTGAGCTGTACTTGTGTGTGTGTGTCTACGTGTGTGTGCGCACTCAAGCGCATCGCCACACTGGCGCAGTAAGGGCAAAGGGAAATTTTGGCAATAATTTGTGGTTTGTTCTACAATCGATCGAAAAGGGTGCATGGTTTCTATATTTTCTTTGCTTTCTATATTACCGTTCAAATTTGCATAACAAATCTCTGTCTACGCTGTCTATGCATGATACTTAAGACTATTCTTATCTGCGCGTCATTTTATTTTTTTTAATTTATTATAGGAATAACAACAGCCACACAATTGAGACTTAAACCAATTTGTTTACATTAAATTACTTAGACCAAAAACGTTATTCACAACTTGTTAACATTACTATGCTTAACTTATTATATGTTTATAAAATATGACAATTTTTTTTTTAGAACCCACCAACATGTAGTACTAAGTACTAAACTGTTGGCGACTCAAAAAGTTTGAATCTACTTTCATCACAATATATTATATGAGTCTCTGATCTTATTTAGAAATGTGTTTCTGCTACCGATGAATGGATCTATAAAGCCAAACTCATTGTTATAACTACGAGCTATTCTAGTTAACACTGCATTGCAACCATAATTGGTTTGGTGTGCCGGGACAGCGAACAGGGCGGTGTGGCGCGTGCGGCGCGCGGGCGCCCGCAGCGCGAGCTGCGCCACCAGCTCCGGGCAGTCCAAGCGCCCGCACACCACGTCGTGGAGGAGCCCCATATCCATCACTGCGCGCCGTTGCTCTAGCGTTAGCATACGGTACTTGCGACAATTGTCGGTGTAGGATGCAGTGTCTTCTTCCTTAAATTTATAATTAAGATGGCGAATAAATTTTTATGTCATAGCTACAGTTCAAAACAATATTCAGTTATTAGATTCTTTGTCCTGGCGACGTAGAAGACGACTAAGAGAATATCAGGAAACGGGCAGCAGAGGTTACCTGAGTACAAATAAAACCTTCTGCGGTCACCAACCCGCCTGCCAAGCGTGGTGACTGAGACTAACTCCCCTAAATGGCAGACCTATGTCCAGCATTGGACGATTGTAGGCTGATGATGAGGCTCTTAGAAGGGTCGTTAGCAAGGGTTTTATCAATAGAGCCGCCGTCAATATATGCATGAAAAATGGTTTCATGTATTTACTAATTAATCGAAAAATAGATAAAATTATACCACGAACAGTGAAAACAAAATCGAAATTGGCTTAAAAATGGGCGAGATACAGTCATTGAAAGTAACTATATCCATCTATGTCACGCGAAACAGATTTTTTTATGGAGTTTGTTTGGCGCGCACGGTACGTGACGTCATCCGCCGCGTCGGATCTCTCTGTCTGAGCAATAACTTTAACGCTTTATAACTCGCTTAATAGAAAAGATAGTTTAAAAATGTATCTGGAAGACAAAAGATCTCAAAAAAATCCATAAAAAAAAAATCATGCATATTCCCTATTGAGGCTCGAGTGAAGCCACATATACCAGCAAGTATATACTAAAACATTCGCTCCCTAATACCTTACTCAGCATCCAGTGAGATTAATATAAATTGCTCACACATTTAATAGCGAAGATGTCTGCAGCGAGAAAGGCACGCGAATGTTGCAGTGGCTCAGGGATGCAGCCCACGCCCGAACTACGTGTGAAGACTCGCGCTCAGTTATCTGCACAAACGCTCCGATAGCATGTTTCAGATAGGTATTTCTATATTGCCTTGCGTTGTACAGAGTATCAAAGTTAAGTTGGATCAAGGAATTTAACTTTGCTGAGCTCGGGTTTAGACTGATATTATTTATTGCACACCAAAAAATACTTTACATGCTAAGTGTAGTTTCGGGTTTTTCAATTGGAAGATAAGGAAACGGGCAGCAGGGTTGTAACATAAAAACTACTGCGGTCATCAACCTGTGCCTGCCAGCGTGGTCATTAAGTCACGTTCCCCCAAATGGCAATGGTCATTGGGGGAGGTCCATGCCATGCCCAGTAGTGGACGGTTGCAGGATAATTATGATGATAAATATTATGAAGGAAGTACTTTACCATCATCATCAGCCTATCGCAGTCCACTGCTGGACATAGGCCTCTTAAGATGTTCGCCACTTATGAAAACCACTAGAGGCTATACTCATAATTGCCATTAGACTGGTGGGTTGGCGATCGTAGGACGTTCTCGCTCCGGCGACGCTGCTGCGCGTCATCGGGCAGTAGTATTTAGCTACACCTTCAATTGTGATGGTTATACCGCCACCAGTCGGTTGCCAGAGCCTCGTTCGTTATTCAGCATGCACCACGGGCGGGTGAGGGTGGCTTGGAGCGAAAAGATGATAGATCGCTTCCTTACATCTCACTACTCTACCATACTTTACCGTAAACAATTCACGAAAATGCAAGTTACCAAACCATTGCTCTCTGTTTTAGCGTACGGCGAAGCCATCATTGTAACGCTCACTTGTGTGCGCGAGCGCATGTGTGCGGTTAAGCCAATCATTATTCGTAAGTACTAGAGGATAGGGTACGTATAGGTGCCTACACGCCTCACTATGTACACTCAAGTGTAGATTCGCCTGCAATCCGGTTGGGAGCGGTCGGATGCAGTTACCGAAATATATTTTTGGACACGGACGCTTTTTGCTTTGGAGAAAAGTTTATAGATCTTGAAACAGGGGCTGCGTGAGCGCTCTCTTATGTTCAACGTGTCATACATTGTACAGTATTGTATTCATGTGTTGGTATATGGTACTGCTTACTGCACACCGTGGTATGGGGCTTAGAATTTTTTTTTTTTATAGCAGCTCGACATAATGGCTTCCCTACATCATCATCATCATCATCAGCCCGTGTCAGTCCACTGCTGGACATAGGCCTCTCCTAATGTTCGCAACTTAGGTCGATTTTGGGCTTCTCGCATCCAGCACTTGCCAGCCGTCCTGCGCAAATCGTCACTCCACCTGGCCTGAGGGCGTCCTACATTACGTTTGCCGATACGCGGTCTCCACTCCAGAACTCGTTTACCCCAACGGTTATCGGTTCTGCGGCTGATGTGGCCAGCCCACTGCCACTTCAGCTTACTAATCCGATGAGCTATGTCGGTGACTTTGGTTCTCTGCCGGATCACCTCATTTCGGATCCGATCCCGCAGAGAGACACCGAGCATAGCCCTTTCCATAGCTCGCTGAGCGACTTTTAATTTGTGGACAAGCCTTACCGTTAGTGTCCACGTTTCGGCTCCGTATGTCATAACTGGTAGGACACACTGATCGAAGGCTTCCCTACGCCTGATGGAAAATGAAAGAGAAGCCCAAATCGCTGTGACAACTGGCAAGTAACTGGTCAGTTACCTGTCAGTTGCCACTGCCATGCCGGCCCAACCCTAACCCCTCACGAGCTCCGGAAACCCTACTCACCGGCAGAAACACGACCCGGAGGTTATTTAGCTGCGGTATTCTATAGGGTACGGGAAGGGCAGCTTAATTCGAGCGAAGATTCGCTATGCCCTACCTCTCTTAAAATTGCTATATATAATTATATGCTAAGGTATCTTTTTCTTTCGTAGAAGATGACTATAAGGCCCTTTGGGGTCGTGCCGCGCGCTCTTGGGGAGAGGTCCTTGCGCTCCGGTTAGAGGCCCCGAGGAAGACGAAGAGTCAGCCAGAATGCTTGTAGCGGATGACAGCCGGATTAAGCGGATACTCACCGCTAGATAGGAGTAAGCCCCACAAAACCCCGGTCTCTCGTACCCAGGGCCCTGGTGTATGCGTAAAGGCATTCCCGATGAGAAAAAAATAGGGTAAAAGATCGTACTTACTAATTGTATCCCATAGATTTTCCCTTATTCTATTCTACGTTGTATCCGTAATAAATAGATTACAAAGTAATCAAGTTCTAGGAAGAAAAGTCGCCAACTTTCGACGTTGTTTCAACTTATTTTTCTGTTGTCCTGATAACAATGTAGGTCCTAGTAGTACAACACAATGTGAACCACAGTATGTAAACCTAAATATTTCTGAATTTTGAATTATCGACTCTTCCTATTAAAGCTAGCACCGCTCCAGCCCAACCGACACCTATTGTACAATTTGTTAGTAACTTTACCGAAGCTTATTAAGAACATGTTAACTAAAACATTTATTCCCGAGATTATATCTGACCTGTTTGTCCGACGCAGCATCAATAACCCTGGCCTGGTTCTCTCAAAACTCAGAATAAGCTGAGTGAGGGGTAGCGAATCATAGTCTTGTGACTAATTAATTTAATTAAGCTAGTGGTTGGCTGTGCATCTGAGCGAACTGAAATGTATAATAACATCATTCTGAGTGAATTTATTCAGTAAATGTAAATGTTTTATCGAGGCGCTGGCAACCGACTGGTGGCCGCGGTATAACCATCACAATTGAAGGCGTAGCTAAATACCACAGATCGATGACGGGCAGCAGCGTCACCGGAGCGAGAAGCTACGACCTGCGATCGCCAACCCGCCTGCCCAGCGTGGCGATTATGGGTATATCCTCCTGATGTTTACCCAGGTGGCGAACAGCTGGAGAGGCCTATGTCCAGCAGTGGACTGCAATAGGCTGGTGATGATGATGATTAAATGTTTTGTTGGGTTAAGTTGGTTCTAAGCCTGATCTCACTCGTTTTGTGATTAAGAAACGGCCCATGGACTATGAGAGTGAAGAAATCGAGAGAAAGATAAAACTCTTTATTGTACACCATGCAAATTGACGAAGAACTAGGAAAGTGTACAATTGTTGGTCTTATCGCTATAAACGATCTCTTCCAGATAATCTTTAGGTACCGATAGATTGCACTACGTTTGCGCACACATTTGTGGTCTATAGGTACTATTTCGTGCGGTTAGTTGCTCCTCTTTGGAAATTGTCAAAATGGTCGATATTTAGGAACATAAAAAAGAATATTCTTTTATAAACTAAATGCATCCCTCAAACCCGTCTGCTTGAGAATCTAATATTTCATTCTTTTTGCGCGAAAATTTCACTTTACCTATGAAATGTAGTACCGATATAAAAAAAAACCTATGAAATTATCTCTACACAAAGTTTCATAGAAAGCAGTAGGTATAGTTATGAAAAGGTAACGTAACGCTAATGAAATACATATACGAGTACAAACATATTCTTTCTCATTTCATTATTTATTTCATATCTCATAAAAAAATCATGAACAGTTCAAGTATTGAATGGACATAAAAATAAATTAAAAGTAAATGTTGGTTTTGATGTACGTAATAATTACTAATTAACGAATTAAATGCTTGGTATCTCGTTAAGAGGTAGGTATACGAACGAGTACTCATAATATCAGAGGGCGAAAGTTATCGACATATTAATAAAAAAATAAATAACCCAAGACATGCACGCTGGGCCACACAGCGCCACCTAGCCCCAAACTAAGCCGAAGCTTGTACTATGGGTACTAGACAACTGATAAACTTACTTAGATACATTTTTTTTAAATAAATACATAAGTATTATACATAGAAAACACCCAGACCAATACAAAGACATGTTCATGAACACAAATGTTTATACTGTGCGGGAATCGAACCCACGGCCCTTGGCTCAGAGGGCAGAGGTCACTACCAAATGAGCCATCGAGTCAGTCAATTAATCATTATGACTACAACAAAGATACTACAAATGTACCAAATATAAATAGTAGGTAACCCCCAAACTTGGAACAAACACACATGTTCATATATCAGACGAACGTTAGTCCCGGTTGGGGATCAACCCACGACTCTTGGTTCAGAAGGCGGTCAAACCATATGGCATTAGGATGGACGTCGTGGTATGGTTTACTCGTATATCAATGACAGCATCATTTGACGTACACCATAAAAAAAATCGGAGAAAACTGCCATGACCGATATAAAGCCTCGCACAAGTGATAACTCGCTATCATCTACATCGACCAAGTAATTGCCTGAGTGCCCCCTGACATTTTAATATCATCAATTACTTATATTCTTATCTCGAATCTGCGGGCGACTAAAAATCGAGAATCGTTCCCACACCGTGCCGAACTGCCAAAATCGGTTTCGGCGCAAACACTAAATAGTTTAGTACAGACGTCGATCACTTACTCTTCTTACCTACGCTCAGCTAAATCGCTAGAGTTTTACAGTCTGGCCCCACTAGTCTTTTTAGTGACGAAAACGCGAGCAAATTTTCTTCGCTATTCGCGTTCGAACGCTGAACAGACGCCAAAACGCTAATACGCGCGTCTGTCTGTTCTATGTGTGTTTTTTAAAACAGCCTATTTCTTTGGTGTGCGATAAGTCTAGGATATTCATTAGACAACGTGTGAAGAGTGGCATCCATGAAAAAGAATAAGGTAGTCGCCAGCCAGATGGATAAACCTGACCTGCTATAAAGCTGAAATCTCATGTTCCCTAGTCAACTCTTAGGACAATCACGAAACGAGATGGAACGGTGATTTGTTTTCTGTCTCCGTCACTGCAAGACATTTTTAATTTTGTGCCAAGAATTTTTCTGTACCTACCATTGACTTCTGTACCTATTTGTTTTGTGGTTCCGTCGCAAGCGCATAGGTCAAGCGCACTGTTCCGTCTCTGTCTGGCGCGCAGGAGTGAGGGAGACGGGTTGACTCTAGAGATTGCACCAAAAATGCAGCCCGACAAAGTAATGAGATATTGAACTTTTTTCCGCTGCTCCTTACATGAGTGTGAGTTTGCGTGCGGTTTGGTTTGCGATTTTCAAAGGTTTCTAGTCCATAAATATGTAGGTGTGTTCCCTAGCCTGTGGCGTGGTTTATTTGAAAGATCAGCGCTAGATAAGACCGTCTAAACTATTCAACAAAAATCTACTATATTCAGTTTAAAAGTACATCTCGAGCTTTCAGATTCTAAGCCGATAGTAGGGCTTACCCGGCTGTCTGGCGACCGGCGACGGCTACCACTCGTGAAGTGGCTTGCGTCGCATTTCAGAATCAGGTGGTGTATAGTAAGAATCACCTTACAGGAGAGGCTTGGCGATGGCTCCTGGCTATTGATATGGTTACTTGTCTGTTGCTGCAGAAACTTGGTCTACTCAGCGAAAGGCGAAAGCCTCTTCATATTTTTCCGTGTGGCAACAAAAGGCAAGTAACAGCTCACGCGCGGGGGTGCTCGCCTGCCGCGACGCAAACTCTACAAACCCTAAATCATCCGAAAGGCCGCCTCGCTAGACATGTAAATCCGTGTGTCTAACGTGTCATGTTTGAATAAGTAAGTGAGCGGGGACGTACGGGGCGGGATTCGGGACGGCTTCGGACGCTCATAACCACACAGTTTCGTGAGGAATTAAAAAATATATTTTTACAGCAGCAAGAATCTCTTGTTTCGGAGGACATGAGTCAATTTTGGTCGCTGAACCAGCGGAGTTAGAAAACTGACGTCGATGACAATTTTAAACTCACTCATTTATTAATATTTCACTGTACAATTGAATATGGAAGGCAGGACGATGCAATTTTGTTTCTAAAGACTACGATGATAGCAAAGACGGCCTTGTTATCATCCCAGGCTGTTGGGGGAGCGGAAAGCTCTTACCCCTAGACGACGATGCCAATATCGGGAGCCTTACGTAATAGAGAAAACTTACGTAATGTACGGTCAAGTGCCAAGTATTTTTTGGAGTGGAAAAGTCGATGATCGATCAAAATGCCGAACAATTGAAGATGCCTACTGCTAGCAGTGGACTGCGGGAGCCTGATAACGATGATGACGAACCTCTTAAACTAATAAGCTGTTGTTGAAAATGGGCATTACAAACGAACTATGGCCGCCCGCGACTGCGAGAGTCAGTGATAATAATGATGAACCTCTTAACCTAAAAAGCTGTTGATAATAATAATAAAACTTTATTGACATAAACATCGTTACAATTGGGATGATGACTAAAAAATAATTTAATGTCCATCAGATAGATTAATGAAAAATATTGGATACGTATTTTTTATTTTGCCTCTTGTTCAAAAACTTACGAAGATACATTGATTTTAAATGTCACATGACGTCACGTTAGAGTACAAAATATACTCTAACGTGACGTAGTTAGCCCCCACTCCGTAACTTTAATGCGCTATATCTAAGTATTTTCTTGTTATTTCGACAAAACAAAAAATACGGGTCTTATATTTTTTTATTATCTAAGAGACGGACTAATTATTTTCTTCATTTTCATACCTTGTCATCATCCGTATTATGTTATGAAGTCTCTGATTTCCGAACTAGGTATAAATACCTGTATCTCGGATATTCAGCGCCCTCTTCCGCGGTAGGTAAGTACCTATATAAGATTATGTCAGCAGCTAACACTAATGTTGATGGCCATGACAAACGCATCACGGCCGCCCCAAACAGCCGCCCGTGTGTACCGCCTCATTATTCGGCGCGGCGTCGCTACAGGCCCGTTAAAATTTAAACCGCATCAACGCAAGGGCGCCGAACCGGGCTTATGTTGTAAAACTCATCTTTGCATGTAATTATAATTGCCACCTTATGTACATTAGCTAATATTATTATTAATTGCTTCGTTTGTTTAGTTGTCGCAGGGTCCGCCTAAGGACGAAGGTGTCCCGCGTTCGAATACCGGCATGGGTTTGGGTGTTTTACTATGTACAATATGTATTTATTTACAAAAAGTATCTACGCAAGTTTATCAGTTGTCTAGTACCCATAGTACAAGCTTCGGCTACGTTTGGGATTAGATGGCGCTGTGTGGCCCGGCGTGACAAGTCTTAGGTTAATTATTCTATTTCTATATCAATAAGGGTCCTTATAAATGTAGGCACGGTCCATCCATACCATTTGGAAACTTTTCTATCCAGAACTGTTCGTTTCCAACGTTCGTTCTTTCCGCGTACCTGTAAGCTCTGGAATGAGCTCCCAGCCGCAGTGTTTCCTGATCGCTACGACTTGTCTTTCTTCAAACGTGGTCTAAAGAGAACTCTTTCATCACGGTAGGCAGCGGCTTAGCTGTGCCCTCATTGCAGAGTCTATGGCGGCGGTAACCGTTTAACTTCAGATGGGCCGCTTGCTCGCTGCCACCCATAGCAATAAAAAAAATAAAAAAATGTAGGTATACATATGACTGGTCCGATGGCTCATTTGGTAGTGATCCCTGCCTTCTAAATTAAGGGTCGTGTATTCGATCCCCATCCAAGACGAACATTATATTTATGATAATATTTATGCTATCTTCGTAGTTCTGAAACCATAACACAAGTGCTAAAGCTACTGACTTTTTGATTGGGGCAATGTATGTATTGTTGACTGACATAGGGACAGACAGAAAACAAAGGTGACTTTGTTTTATACTGAGTAGTGATAGTACAAGCTTCGGCTTAGTCTGGGACTAGATGGCTCTGTGTGGCCAAGCGTGCTACGTTGGGTTATTTATTCTATTCTTTTGATAAGGGTCCATTATATAGGTCTGCATATATAGTGAAGCTTTAGTACCAAAAAACTACGGCTAACAAAGTAGGGTAGGCAGACCGGTAACGAGTCGCATTTCACCTCTCGTTTGGGCGATTGTAAGGGATCGCACAAAAATACAAGGCTCGCGGTGTATCCGGCGGCTTTCATTACGCCGGAGCCGACAACGGTCTTTGAGCGGGCTCTAGGATGACCCACGCCTAGGGCTGCCGATCAGGGCTGCCGATCGTAGGACCGTAGGAGGCTGTCGATCATCGTATCTTGTTTTAGGACGTTTTTTTTTATAATTTTTCCTGAATTCTAGACTACTCGTAATCACCCCCTTGAATTTTACACCCTGTATACAAGCAAAGCTTATTGCAGCATTTAACCAGATGAAAAGTCAAAAAGTCCAAATCACAGCGGCATCTGAGAGGCATACTTACATAATATTATTTATATACTAATATTATAAAAAAGTAAAGTTTGTGTGTTTGTACATTTGTTAAATAGTAAGGGGTAATCTCGGGATCTACTGAACCGATTTAAAAAATTCTTTCACCAATAGAAAGCCACATTATTGCTGAGTGTCATAGGTTATATAAAAAAAACCGGAAAAAAAAAAGGTTTATAATATTATGCCCAACAAAATGGGGTCAGCTA
This sequence comes from Conogethes punctiferalis, assembly GCA_031163375.1. Classification (NCBI taxonomy): domain Eukaryota; kingdom Metazoa; phylum Arthropoda; class Insecta; order Lepidoptera; family Crambidae; genus Conogethes; species Conogethes punctiferalis. Next base: position 1,502,650 of record CM062091.1, on the reverse strand, counting down.
GTAGAATAAGTAAGTTATAAGTAAGTAATTCCAAAGAGCAAGAGACTTCAAAGTGCACATATGTACTTATAGGTACACATAATGTTTCTTCAATCTTATAATCCGATGGAACGAAAGTTCGACGCAACCGCACAGAGGCCCAGAACCAACAGCTTACCTACCATACCTTCTGAAACACAAGGATTAGGGCCAACTTCCTACTACGGAATAATTTCTAAATACGGACAGAAAATCCCAGTAACAATTTTTGACACAATCTGGGATTAAAACCTAGGACCTCTTAGTGCTCAGGCGGCCCTTGATAACACTAGGTAAAAACGAATATTTTAGCAGATTACTCGCAGTTACGACTTTTTTTGTTACAGAATACCCTCCAACCTATGGAATACCGCAGCCAAATGACCTCCCGGTCGTGTTTCTGCTGGTGAGTATTGTCTCCGGAGCTCGTGGGGGGTTAGGGTTGGGCTGGCATGGCAGTGGCAACTGACAGGTAACTAATCAGTTACTTGCCAGTTGTCACAGCGACTTGGGCTTCTCTTTCGCTTCCCATCAGGTTTAGGGAAGCCATTATGTCGAGATACTATAAAAAAAGTTACCTAATAAATATTTTTATTCTTATAAGCTCGGCGCAGCCCTAAGCCGACCCCTGGGCCCTATCGCTCTATCGATTCCCTCTAGCTCTAGACATGTACAGACTCTTTGTGCTTGCTACACCATTCTCTACACGTATCGCTTTATTAGGTCCCGTGCTCGGGTGCGAAATAACGTCCACACCTAAGGTCCACGCTCGATTTATCGTAATTTTTGCTATGTCAAGTTTGACAGGCGTCAGTGCACACTTGGCAGAGGTGAGAGCTAGCAAAAACGATTTTATATCGCTGTAATTTTTATAGCGGCTTGCCTTGGGAAACTACGACATGGTAAAATCCAAAATATGGAGCGATGTAATGTATTAATTAGCAGTAGCTGTTGTAAAAACGCACAAACACTGATAAATAAACGTAAGTAATGATTGAACACGACGTAATTATGCTTAAAATTTCACGCCTATTTTATAATTAGTGGATCGATTATACTTATTACTTATACCTTTAGGCATACACAAGGACCCTGGTACAGGACATCTGGATCATGTGGCTCACATCTATTTGAACTAACTAATTTTAGACTTTGTGCTTTTCGACCCCGCATGCACAAAGAGAGGTGTTTCAGTTTGACGTTTGCGGCATCGTAATAATCGCAACTTCTGAACTTGCCTCAGCTGTATAATGTCGGGGATTTGCCTATATTCTATTTTATTTATTAACATTCTAATACGAGTAGGTATATAGAAACAGCCACGCTTTTCATACACACACAGTAACGTAATGTGAACGATATTTTGAACAAATATTGTAAGAGCACAATCGGATGTTGCAAATCTGTGATATTGCCATTTCAAAACGAAAGAGTTTCCGACCCTTAGCTCGAGTGCAAACAATACTCTAAGGCTCTTGTGATACGACCTACTTTAATATTCATGTATCTTCGATTCCTAGTACAATAATACACGTATATTTTGTCATCGAGAAAAATAAACAAGTGTCTCTAGATATACAAGAATTAAACCAGACAAAGAACCAATGATCTTGAACTAAGTCCTATTTGAGTAAATGATTTTAATGGCATGAACAGTTAAATAAAAAACGTAAGTCCGGAAAACATGATGAACTAGCTGCGCTCCGCGGCTTTGCATGCTAAATGATAATGTTATCTTTATATAAGTAAACTAGCTGTGCCCGCGATTTCGTCCGCGTGGAATAGAGTTTCATCTCCTATTTTATCCCGTTAGGGGAAGAATTCATCAAAATCCTTTCTTAGTAGATGCCTACGTCATAACATCTACCTGCATGCCAAATTTCAGCCCGATCCGTCGGATGGTTTGGGTTGTGCGTTGATAGATCACTATGTCAGTCGGTCAGACAGTCAGTCAGTTAGTTACCTTTGGGTTATATTACTGTAAATGGCCAGCAAAAACGGCGTTCATGACATAGTGGCCTAGTGCTTAAGGCTGCTCACTTCTATACAGAAGTTAGCAGTTCAAACCATGTTTCCTAAAGTCTTCCAATCAAAACCATTTCTGCCCCAAGTTCTTTATCTTGCTATGTACTCGTACCTACCCTGACACTTCTTTTTCCTGTACGCTATATTGTTTCAGTATTGGTTGCTGGTTCATCTTAAGACTAGCACTAACCTGCTGGTTGCCGTCCTGCTTTTCACTGCTCTCGGAGACCGAGGACCCTGAAGGCTTCTTGCAGCATCCAGGACACCAGCGGCGGCACATACACCTACAACAAAGGATGTATTTGTATGATAAAAAGCATACATCCTCATCAGCATACACAGACATAGTTAGGCCTTTTTTTGGAGGGGAATGCATTAGGCACCGTCATGCCACCTCCCGGGGGAGGTGAGATTGTGTGTGGGACTCACACCTCCCGAAATTGGAGGGTATACCCACTAAACCCCCCTGTGTCGCCAGTGGGCAGCAAGATGCAGGGACACGGGTAGCGCCGAAGCATACGGCCGCATCCAGGGATGCGGCCGTATGCTGGCCCTGGCCAGCCCCAGATGACAAGCGGCCGGCACTCCTGGTCCGGGGATAGGACATAGGCCTCCCCCAATTACAATGACGTTGTTAAATATGAACTATTCGATAGATTGTGCTATGTAGACCTGCGATCCAGCTGTCATGTGATTGGTCAGTTCTTAAGTAAAGTCAGTGCCATGTCAAAATAAACCAATTAAGTTACAGTTGGACCTGCTGCCTATGTGGTGGTATCTGGTGGATTTCTTTTGTCATTTGAACTGATTCGCCTTAGTCACCACGCTTGGCAGGCGGGTAGCAGTAGGCTTAATTTGTACCCAGGTCAACGCTGCTGCCCTTTCCCTGATATTCCCTTAATCATCTTCTATGACACCAACAAGATGACATTGAAAAACTTAGGGAAATACTATGCAATGTCGCGGTTCGGGCTAATGAAATATCTGCCTCCGATCAATTATTATAATGTCATTTATTGGTACTTGCATTAGTATTTATAGGAAGGAAGAGCACACTTATGTCGTACACACACTACAAGTACACAAAGTACAGAATCCAGAAACATTTTCGTCTCCAATATTAACGAAGTCGTCTCACTACTCTGTCGTCGTCCTCACTATTATTTATTATATAATGTATATGTGTATATTATTTTATATGTATATGTGTATATATTACATGAGCTATATTGTATTATATTTACTCTATAATATGTATGTATTTATTTAAGTATTTTATTGCTGTTTAATTTTATCCAACTTTGCAGCACACTACCTACATCTATTTCTGCTTAGCCCAATGGTTGACTGGTAGAGAATGCCTATGCGGCATTAAGTCCGCCTTTTGTACACAGTTTCGATTGTGCAATAAAGTTTAAATAAATAAATACATAGAATCCAGGTTTTGTTGCCAAAGTGAGGTGTTCTCTTCGCTATGAGAGATCTCTTCCAGACAACTTATTGTAATTACGAGTAGATGTTTTACTTGTTATCATTCAGTATTTATCTCATATCATATCTAACTTCGATAAATTTATAATACCTAACAGCGCGGTAAAGTCTGTACATTTGATGGTAAATGTCCATGTCTCATGGATACTCACCATACCACCACTTACCAAACAGTATCTATCATTAAGTTATTGCTGTCCGGCAGCCCTTCATGTCCGACTACAGTTGTTAGATGTCATATGTATACACAACAACTGCAGTAGCTACTAAATAACATATTAAGCAGTTACATTGAATTACGCAAGAGTCATGTTACGTAAAGCGATTTAAGCGTTACACACCTCTTGCCGTAGTACAGTCAGCATCAGATAACTATGAGGACTCGTAAGTTAGACACGTGATAAACGGATTTTTCCGAATATTACCAACATCTTAATGTAATTGATCTAAATTAAGATCAAGCAGTTGTCAAACAAAAGTGAACAGATGATTTTTATTATTTAACTCTACTACGGCTTCTCTTTTGCTTTGCATCAGGCGTAAGGAAGCCATTTTGTCGAGCTAGTATAAAAAAAACCAACGATGGTGCTCAAAAGTAACTAAGCGAAGTAGGGCATAGCGAATCTTCGCTCGAATTGAGCTGCCCGTCCGGGGAAGGACCTCCACCCTATAGAATACCGGGTCGTGTTTCTGCTGGTGAGTAGGGTTTCCGGAGCTCGTGGGGGGTTAGGGTTAGGCCGGCATGGCAGTGACAACTGACAGGTAACTGACCAGTTACTTGCCAGTTGTCACAGCGACTTGGGCCTCTCTTTCGCTTCCCATCAGGCGTAGGGAAGCCATTATGTCGACCCACTATAAAAAAAAAAGAAAATGTTCACACCTATGATTACTGACTGTACACGTGGGGTGAGGTGACGTCACGGTAATTAATGATATCTACTAATTTGCATCAGCCCCTGAATGGGGCGCGGTGAGGCGTAATCGATTTGTCTTGTAAGGCAGCTAACGTACACAGGAATTTTATTAGTTAGGTACCAGCGGGGCCATTCACAGATCCGTTCGGAACGATCTCGTGCGTTCATTCATCTTCGTCAGCCTATTGCAGTCCACTGCTGGACATAGGCATCTCCAGTAGTTCGCCACTTAGGGCAAAAATCTGGAGGACATACCCATAATCGCCACGCTGGGCAGACGGGTTGGCGATCGCAGGGCGTAGCTTCTCGCTCCAGTGACGCTGCTGCCCGTCATCGGGCTGTGATATTTAGTTACGCATTCAATTGTGATGGTTATACCGCCACCAGTCGGTTGCCAGCGCCTCGTTTGTTATTCATCAGGATGCACCACGGGCGGGTGAGGTTGGCTTGGAATGAAAAGATGATGAGCCCTTACATCCCCGTACATGCGGTGCCCCTATGGGCACCTATGGGTATAGCGGTACGTTCATTAAAATTTAACATTAGTCTCATCACCACAAATACATGTAAATCCGAATACAAAACAAACACAGATACGGATCAAACACAAATATCCATCGCACGAATGATTCTCCCGGGTGGGAATCGAACCCAAGATCCTTAGTTTAGAAAGCGGGGGTCACCAAAGGTACCATTATCATCATCAGCCTGACATAAGTAAGCCTCCTCCAGTGACGTTACGCGTAATTTCAACGGGCTATAACTTTGTAATTTTTAGTCTAATTTACAAATAAAAAAATACCTGTCTTTTATTTTTGAACTAGCTGTGCTCGCGACTTCGTCCGCGTGGAATAGTTATTTTTCCCCCGTTTTTTTTTACATTTTCCATTATTTCTTCGCTTCTTATAGCTGCAGCGTGATGTTATATAGCCTAAAGCCTTCTCTCGATAAATGGTCTATTCAACACAAAAAGAATTTTTCAATTCGGACCAGTAGTTCCTGAGATTAGCGCGTTCAAACAAACAAACTCTTCAGCTTTATAATATTATTAGTTAAAGCTAAGCTAAAAGACGGATTAATTACAATTTTTAGCCATAATAGCCTATTAGAATTTGGGGGCATTTGTTTGACGCTTGGCAAGCGGGTTGGTGACCGCAGTAGGTCTTATTTGTACCCAGGTAAATTAAATAAAAGGTCAAATATATAAAACTAGCCGAATAAGCAACTAAGCTAATATAACTTATGTTAGTCGACTGGCTGGCCGTTCTCGGTGCCAACTAGATGTGTGATTAGATTTATCCGTGTTCACTGGAGCGAGAGACCTAGTCTGGCAGGACAGAATTCGTCTTATATGATTACAAATATATATAAATGTACATACCTACATAATATATGAAAATAATATTGGATAACTATGTACTCGTACGAAATGTTCCTATAGTTTGACCATTTTTTCATTTATTGTTTGACAGTTCAAAGTTAGTGACGTCTTCACACATAGATCAGAAAGTATTTTAAAGTGGCACAGGATAGTACTTCGCCCTCATCATCGCCATATCAACTGGAGAGGCCTATGTCCCACTGCTGGACATAGGCCTCTCCAGTTGTTCGCCACTTGGGCAACCATCTGGAGGATATACCCATAATCGCCACGCTGGGCAGGCGGGTTGGCGATCGCAGGGCGTTGCTTCTCGCTCCAGTGACGCTGCTGCCCGATACCGGTTTGTGGTATTTAGCTACGCCTTCAATTGTGATGGTTATACCGCCACCAGTGGGTTACCAGCGCCTCGTTTGTTGTTCGGCAGGATGCACCACGGGCAGGTGAGGTTGGCTTGAAACGAAAAGATGGTAGGCAGCTCCCTTACATCCCTTAGATAAAGATGTTACGTTAAATTAAAACATAACAGTCAATTTAAGGAACTCAATAAGGCCGAGAGTGCGGTCGTTCTAAAGGATACTGGTTCGATTCATGAACGGGTCAATTTAGCAAACAAATTTATTTAGGGGTCGATTTTTATCATTATCGTCATCATAGGCTGATGATGATGATGATGATCTTTATCCGCCACTGAAGTCATAGACCCAAAGAGACACACAAAATCGACTTCCAAACAACACGGTTTGCAAAGTTAAATGTTACGAAGGCGAATCAAGCAGTTTTAAATGGACCTCGTGGAAAAGTTACACCTAAAACTGACCCAGGGACGTACTTAGAATAAAAAATCTTCGGCTACGAACAGACGTAATTAACGACAGGGGATGTAAAGTAGCGGCCTATCATTTTTTCCCTCCAAGCCAATGCGAATAACAAACGCAAACATAAATAAATAATAAATAAAATAAATAACCCAAGACATGCCACGCTGGGCCACACAGCGCCACCTAGCCCCAAACTAAGACGAAGCTTGTACTATGGGTACTAGACAACTGATAAACTTACTTAGATATTTTTTTTTATGTAAATAGATACATATTATACATAGAAAACACCCAGACCAATACAAACAGACATGTTCATGAACACAAATGTTTGTACTATGCGGGAATCGAACCCACGACCCTTGGCTCAGAAGGCAGAGGTCACTAGCAAATGAGCCACCGAGCCTGTCACACATCTGGAGGGTATACCCATAATCGCCTTAAGCCCGCTGTGCACGCGGGCTGGCGATCGCAGGGCGTAGCTTCTCCAGTGAGGCTGCTGCCCGTCATCGGTCTGTGCCGCCACCAGTCGGTTGCCAGCGCCTCGTTTGTTATTCAGCAGGATGCACCACAGGCAGGTGAAGTTGGCTTGGAGCGAAAAGATGATAGGCCGCTCCCTTACATCCCAGTGTAGTATTACATTCCAATATATATGTAATAGAATATAATAAATGGAATAGCTCCAAATACAGCCCTGTCCGGTTCGGACAAAATGGCTGCGGGCCAAATGCTTTATTCAATTCCACCCTGCCTTGTCCGACTTGTACAAGTTCACCAAATTAGGCTGTTATGGCCGCTTAAGAAATAACTGGCGTTTTAGGATTTACATTACATATTTTAACTGGACATATTTTATTAATGGATCTTTTACCTATTTTTGGGGTTCAGATTTCGGCACTGTTGCAATCGCTATGACTACGAAAGTGTCGGAAGCTCAAAAATTGAATGAAAAATTTGGTGAATAATATAGTGGGATGTAAGGGAGTGGATAATAAGAATATTATCTTATAATGAACCTTCTTAGTAAATTAAGAAGTCTACAAATAAATTCTACAAAAGATATAGTCAAACTTGGACTAAAGATAAATTCGTTTAGATAACTACCGGAGTATACAAACGCCCGACCTAAATCAACGGACCCGCCATTGACAACTCTAGGTAATGATGAGCACACACGCCACATCTCCGCAATAATTGTCTGTAGATGTATTTATCTATGTTTGTCTTTGTTTTATTATTTCACTAGCTGTTGCAAGCGGCTCTGTATTAATCTGGTGTATGATCTATGCAATGTACTGTAAATAAATAATACTTAAACAATCTTAGACATGCCGCGCTGGGCCACACAGCGCCACCTAGTCTCAAACTAAGCCAAAGCTTGTACTGTGGATACTAGACAACTGATTAACCTAATGACCGGCTCGATGGCTCATTTGGTAGTGACCTCTGCCTTCTGATCCAAGGGTCGTGGGTTCGATTCCCGCACAGTAAAAACATTTGTGTTCATTAACATGTCTGTTTGTATTGGTCTGGGTGTTTTCTATGTATAATATGTATTTATTTACAAAAAAAAGCATCTAAGTAAGTTTATCAGTTGTCTAGCACCCATATTACAAGCTTTGGCTTAGTTTGGGGCTAGATGACGATGTGTGGCCCAGCGTGGCATGTCTTGGGTTATTTATTTTTTATTTATTTATTTATTTTATTTTATTAGATAGTTTTTTTACAAATATACTCGTATAGCAAACACCCATACCAATACAAACAGACTGCAGTACATTTTATTTGTGCCCAGGTAAACGCTGCAGCCCTTTTCCTGATATTTCATCAATCATCTTCTACGTCACCCACGGGATAAGATCACCATCCTCATAAGCCTTTTGCAGTCCACTGCTGGACATAGGTGCAGACATATCTGCAGCTGTTCGGGATAAGATGGGGTAGTCCCGTTGTAGATCCGAAAACCACACGGACAATACTACTTCATCATCATCATATCATCAGCCTATTGCAGTCCACTGCTGGACATAGGCCTCTCCAGTTGTTCGCCACTTAGGGCAAACATCTAGAGGAAATATCCATAATCGCCACGCTGGGCAGGCGGGTTGGCGATCGCAGGACGTAGCTTCTCGCTCCGGTGACGCTGCTGCCCGTCATCGGCCCGTGGTATTTAGCTACGCTTTCAATTATGATGGCTATACCGCCAGCAATCGGTTGCCAGAGCCTCGTTTGACGTTCAACAGGACACACCACGGGCAGGTGAAGGTGGCTTGGAGCGATACTACTTCAATCTTAACTAATATTATAAAGCTGAAGAGTTTGTTTGTTTGTTTGAACGCGCTAATCTCATGAACTACTGGTCCGAATTGAAAAATTCTTTTTGTGTTAATTAGATCATTTATTGAGGAAGGCTTTAGGCTATATAACATCAAGTTGCAACTATTAGGAGCGAAGAAATAATGGAAAATGTAAAAAAAAAAAACGGGGAAAAAATAACTATTCCACGCGGACGAAGTCGCGAGCACAGCTAGTAAATACATCAATAGACTACATAAGTCTTATTCCCGTAATGTCACGTCAATAGAGGTCGTAACACGTGTAATATTGACAGCGTTAGCGTGACAAAGTGCCCGCGGGAACTTCGCTGATGCGACCTGATTTGATTACCAGCTACCGAAATAGCCTTGTCAAGAGCAGTGAGACATCTTATATCTGTTGCGGGGACTATAAATAATAAATGTGCTATCATCATCATGAGCCTATTATGGCCACTGCTGGACATAAGCCACTCCAATTGTTCGCCACTTAGGGCAATCATCTGGAGGATATACCCATAATCGCCACGCTGAGCAGGCGAGTTGGCGATCGCAGGGCGTAGCTTCTCGCTCCGGTTACGCTGTTGCCCGTCATCGGTCTGTGGTATTTAACTACGCCTTCAATTGTGATGGTTATACCGCCACCAGTCGGTTGTCAGAGCTTCGTTCGTTATTTAGCAGGATACACCACGGGCAGGTGAGGGTGGCTTGGAGCGAAAAGATGGTATAGGTCGCTCCCTTACATCCCGATTGTGCTACATAGTATTATAAAGCAAAATCCTTTTTCTTCTGTCTGTCTCTATGTATAAAACGACGCAACGGATTTTGATGCGGTATTTTTGATAGATAGAGTGATTCAAGAAAAAGGTTTATATAAATAATAAACGGGTCGCTAGTTATGATTATAAATAAAAGTGTGTTTCTACTCGAGCTTGTTACTTTACTGTCATAATCCGCACTGTGGCGCAGGTGAGCGGTACTTGACCTCTCCATACATTACTGCGAGCTCGAGACAATGCGTATGTTATTACAGGTCGTGTTGACCAAAACATAAGGAAACAAAGGTTTTTCTTGGGTGTATTTTGAAGAGGATTTTGTAGGACTATGTTATGAAAAGAAAGCATTGGAAGTAGAGAAAGCATAATAAGAAAAACATCCGACACGTATAAACCAAAAATCCGAAGCAAAAACAATGGTGTTATGGTTTTAGCAGTACAATAGTTAAACTAATAATTATGGCGGTTAAAGATTCTTATAAAATTCATTGTCAGTAACTTTGTTGAAGTTTTAGGGAGATTATGAAATAGTAATGGTTCTTTTTATATTAGCTCAGCATAAAGGCTTCTCTACGCTTAAGGAAAAGAGCCCAAGACACTGTGACAACGAGCAGTAACCAACATCACCTGTTAGTTGCCACCGCATGACATTTTTTTTAGGTGAATAAGTATCGCTTGACTTCAGTTCCCCTTATGTTAAGCAAAGTTAGAGCCTGCAAAGGGGCGCTCTCACCCACCAAACACAAATTGACTCTCGCCTTGAAAAACATTTTCCTCACGTCCTTAAACGGACTATAAAATAAATAAAACTAAAGTTCAATTATTGTAAAGTTTCACTCACCTAATAAGAAGCGTGGCGAAGAGTATGCCGAGCAGCGGCAGAAGCGTCCCGAAGCAGGCCAGGAACAGAGTCTGCACATCCGTGAACCCTGAGAACACAGACAAGACTGCGCCAGGTCACATGCCCATACACACCAGTACCTACAGCTTAAACTAATTGAAATAAAAAAAATCACACCAATAGATAGATACATTTTAAGAGAGGTAGGGCATAGCGATATTAAAATATTAGTAATATACCTAATATAGGTTCATCATTCATTCAAATGATTCCCTCTTTTTACCATCAGACTTGGCACTATTTTATGATGCAAGTCGGAAGAAAAAAAAATACGTTTCGTCTCAACTTTCATCGAGCTCACCCAGCAAAAACTGGTTTACTCTCACCTTGAAAAGATTTTTTATCTCTCGGGGAATAAGGGAGAATAAGGATGCCAACATAAAGTTCCATAACTCCTCTGATTGCACTATGATCTTTTAACTTATGCGAATGTCCACAATAGATGATCACCTCACACCTCGATTTTTTTATAGTAGCTCGACATAATGGCTTTACTACGCCTGATGGAAAGCGAAAGAGAAGACCAAGTTGCTGTGACAACGGGCAAGTAAATGGTCAGTTACCTGGTACAATCGTAATCCCCCACGAGCTTCGAAAACCCTAACCGAGTTCATATTATAACAAATACATACTCATTATCACGTAAGAGCTAATACTGATTATAGGTAGAGAAAGCTTGAAGCATTTCGTTTGCCTTTTGTACTATTTTGTGTAATTAAGTAATACATTTTGAAATAAAGAAGATATAAGCACAACTTATATCCCAATACTATTCCCTTAAAATGTTCCTAATATTGCCAGCCCTACGCACTGTCCCCAAGGCATTCCACGAAATAAAAGGATCGGTTTCTCGAGAAAAAGAATTTTATAGTGGGGGTGTTTTATTCACAAGCGCCGCTTTAGAATTCATAGTTTAAAGTCCGCTTCGCCCGTGTAAAGTCGAGAAAAACCTGAACGTTTTCACAATAACTCGAATCACTTATGTACTATAAGCGAAACGGTTCTAGGAATTCTTCTGAAACTGAATAACTTTCGAAAAAGGCAGGGAAAGGAAAAGTCAAGAGAGTATCTAAAACTTACTGTATAAATTGAAAGAGCATTCTGGGATCAATCGAAACGAGATTAAAACTGATTAACAATAAACTATAAGTATATTATAGAACCAAGTCTGCTCTGGACATCGTTTCGTTAATGTTCCTTCATCATCAACACATATATACACACGTCCACTGCTGGACATCTATATCTATGTCTATCTCAATCTGTCTCAAGGCGAAAGTGAATCGGTATTTTCTGGGTAAGCGTGCTCCATCGTAGGCTTCAATATCACTTAACACCAGGTGAATTGTGGCCAAGCGCAAACCCAAAATGAATAAAAAAAAATCTAAGGCCTATAGGCCTCTCCAGTTGTTCGCCACTTAACGTTTTTCCTCCAAATGTGTGGCCCACATTTGGAGGAAAAACCCATAATAGCCACGCTGGGCAAGCGGGTTGGCGATCGTTAACTATTCGTTATTTAAAGGAAAACTATTCCTCTTTAAATAACGAATAGTTCAATAACCAGTTATTGAAACTCGTTGAAATCATTGAACACTTCAAACTACCCCTATATTAAGTATCAATTCCGCGAGGTTGGGACGGCCAAGTGAGTTTTCTCATTTCGCGAAAGGGGTAAATTTGATTTGCACCCGTCCACTCTGGGGTACTTGGGTAAATGCCATTATCTTAAGCCTCTCAAGTGCTCTCGTTAGGTCGGTACGAACTTTTGCGAACTTGTCGAGATGCGGCTTAATTTCTTTTGCTGTGGCGCCCAACGTGGTGGAAACGTGGAACTATCTTTTTCTCTACTTAGTTACGCAGGTTTTGGATGCTTAAGCTGTGACTGTGGTGCATTATTGCAAGCTATGAAACACCTGTTCACCTACCGAATGTGCCCTACTACGGGCACGATTATGTACCTACATGAGGCTACCGATAGCGGTGATCAAGTTGCAATGTTTGAGACTAGTTTTCTGAATTTGTTCTATTTAATCTGGATTCCTATAGAACTAGATCTAGAAGATGTTTAAGTGTTAAGTGTGTGTCTATCTGTCTATTATGATATTCAGTTTATTTTTGAAAAAAGAAAACAAAATTATAAATAGGTGTTGAGAAAACGATGAGGTAAAAAAGGTAAGTTACTGAGACCACGTTTAATAGATCGAACACACTTTGAAGGTCTAAATTTTTTCCGGTTCTTCTCAATAGAAGCTAAATTCTGAATCCGGTGATAGCGTAATTCATTACAATGCACTATTTTGCCGATTAGTAAGTGCTTGTTTCAAGTACTATATGAATATAGATATTTTTGACTTTGAAACCCAAGATCACGTGAAGAAGGGAACACGTGTACAGTTCCAAAGCCTAATACTGAGTCTTAAGAAGTAAATGGAGTAGTTGTAATGATAATATTGTAAACACTATGTTGGAAAGAGCAACTATACGAGTTTCTTGAAGGTGTCTTCTCGGTAGAATGCTGCTTTCCGAGCCGCTGGTAGCTTCGACGATTTGTTAGTGTTGGCTCGTGGGGGGTTAGGGTTGGGCCGGCATGGCAGTGGCAACTGACAAGTAACTGACCAGTTACTTGCCAGTTGTCACAGCGACTTGGGCCTCTCTTTCGCTTTCCATCAGGCGTAGGGAAGCCATTATGTCAAGACACTATAAAAAAATAAAAAAAAAAGTTAGTGTTTTTTTAAAAAACCTATACAAATAAAGATTATTTTGACTTTGAGTAAATAGAGATTACACTCAGACTAACGGATTTCCTGACACAAATCCATGAAACGTGTCACAGGTTAATGAGATCATCACGGACATTGGACATCTTACTGTAAGTAAGTTGAAGTTAACGCGACAAAGGATCAGTCCCCCCTCCCCCCTTCCTAAGAGCCGACGATTAGCGCGCTCGGGTGCCCCGGTTCAAGAGACCAGGTCACGTGGAATTCGTACGGTGACTTAGCTTTTTCATGCATAAGGGTGTGAGACCTCCAGGAAATTTTAAAATTACTAAGTTGAGAAGTGAAGAGTTCCAATTTGAGAAATTACGATAACTTTGATGATTTAAAGTAAACTAAAAAAAGTTTATCTGTAACCACATTTTTGAGAGCAGCAGAACAAACTTTTATTTTCTAAAGTTCCGTTAAAGGTAATAACCGTATTACTAAAGTCTACAGGTATATCCGTGCGTCCGTCTGTCGACAAGCTGTATCACAAGGACCATGATAGATAAATAATTAAGAAATTGAATAAACTTGAAATTTTCACAAATTATGTACGAGTATTTCTGTTGCCGCTGTGACAACAATTATTTAAAACTAGCTGCAACCCGCGGCTTTGCCTGCGTGAACATCGGTTTGTCATGAAGAACTTCATCTATCTTATTATCATGTACGTGTTTTTGTGTCTTATATCCTATGTGTTAATCTGAATTACAAACTATATTCCTGAAAAGTTTCATTAAAATTCGTTCAGTAGTTTTTGCGTGAAAGTGGAACAAACATCCATCCATCTATCCAAACAAACTTTCGCATTTATAATATTAGTGGGATGGGATGGTTTGGAGGTTAGGTTAGACCAATATAATCTCTCTCTCCTCAGTTAATAGTAAGTAAGAGAGTCTTATTATGCCTGATGATACTACCCAAACCAGTTCCTCATAGATAAGGCAAGACAGTATGTATATTAAAGACAAGTGCATTCGTTCACTATATCCGATCGGACGACGGTTCGGCACGAAATCTGGCTCGGAGCCAACAAGTTAACGTGCTTTCCGATACACAGCTGTATCGCCAAATACCTCTAAGTTGCTACTGAGTATTATCTGGACAGACAGAAATAGAAGTATAGACCTTGGAATTTGATCGATACTCATGACTGCTAGAACAAAAACCAAAGAAGGTTGAAGGAATTGGTAACGTTTTCTCATGAAGAGTTTGCACTAACCCAGTCTCTTTGAATATTTTTTTTTTAATAGTGGCTCGACATTGTGGCTTCCCTACGCCTGATGGAAAGCGAAAGAGAAGCCCAAGCCGCTGTGACAACTGGCAAGTAACTGGTCAGTTACCTGTCAGTTGCCACCGCCATGCCGGCCCAACCCTAACCCCCCCATGAGCTCCGGAAACCCTACTCACCGGCAGAAACACGACCCAGAGGTCATTTGGCTGCGGTAATCTATAGGGTGGAGGTCCTTCCCCGGACGGGCGGCTCATTTCGAGCGCAGATTCGCTATGCCCTACCTCTCTAAAAATAATATAGGCTACTATGGCTGATACTCAGTCATTGTTAGCAGGTAAGCTCATTTTAGAGAGTATTTTTTTACATAAGAATAGAGCCAAAGCACGCTCACCCAACACAAAAAATTCACTCGCACCTTGAAAACCTAAAGATTATATTTATCGGGCAACTTGCAACCCCGGTAAAGAAGAGTACCACGAATAATAAGGGGTCATGAATATTCGGCTAGTAGGTATTCGGTGTCCGACCAAGTCAGCCGAGTATTCGTCGCTTCGGCTGAAAGTCTGGCCAAATATTCTCCTAACTCACTTTACATATTTTGTAAACAAATGGTCCAAGGAGCTATGGCAAAAGTTACAAGGTTAACTAAAATTCTCAGCCAGATACAAAAAAATTGAAGGTTTCTCAATTCGACCGTCAATTTTTTTTACATGTATGTTCCAGTCTCTATAAACGATACAACATTTCACTTGTATACTTAATCTAAAACTTGCTGAGCGTCCCAGTCATCCCCTAATGCAGAGATGGTGAACCTTTTCAAGTAAAAGCATTTTACTTAATTTTTTGCTCTCATTGGCTAGGACTTTCGTTCGGGCTCTTGGCTTTGAAGAATGAACACTTCTAAAGAATCGATAAGGCGTGATTAATACCATTGAAGTTGCTAGCGTCCTCTGGATGGGTCTATCAATTGGATTGTATGCTTTGTATACAACGACGCAGAAAGAAGTCTAGTACGAGCTTTTAACGTAGGTATATATGTATATCTGTAGTAAGGTATCTCTTAGATAGATAGATATTTTCTATTGCACGCCAAATAGTTGACTGTAAACTAGACTGAATTTTAGGCGGTTTTAATCGCTTTAAGCGATCTTTTCCAGACAACTAGATGGATGCCATTAGATAGTTATAAACTTACTTAGATACTTTTTATTGTACAAAAATACATTACATAGCAAATATTACTAATTTGCCTGGAACTTTCACTAGCAGACACCACTGGTTGACCATCCCTGCGTCAGGCTGCGGCCCGTGGAGGCAGAATACAAATCAGCGGGCCCGGTGCGGCCCGAACGCATAAATTGTCAAGCAGGGCCCGCTAATTTGTCAAAAAAGCTTTCCGAGGGACACAATTGGAAATTTTAAGCGATTAAGAATAGGGTTACCAGCGGCGAATGACTTGTGTTTGTGGATTTTTTTATATCAATAGGTTGGTGAGAAAGCATAAGGGCCCAGATATTAAGCAGTCACCGTAGGCTATGGAGGCTCGCGAAACTAGGGGTATCGTCGCTCTCCTTGCCGCTCCTGTTCCCTTCTTCTTAGTTTTGGTTCTTTGAACGGGTCGTGAAGCAGCACTTATGTACGACGTCATATTGTGTTCGACCGGTATTACACTAACTGGGCGAGATGCAGATCGTTTACATTTTTTTTTAACTTCGTCGTCTGCGTAACATCAGGCAGGACGTAATAATTTTAACCTTCAACAACCTATTAAACCCTCCCTTCTTGAAGAACCTCATGTTATCTGAGGATGACTCCTTGAACTAGTGGTCCCTGATTATAAGCAAAAGTTGGAGGTCCATATGCCGAATCGGGTCAATTATTGTTAGTAAGTTTTTGTGGCAAGAAATTACTCAGTAGAAAAAGTTAAACTGACAAAGTTGCGGTGACATACATCCCAGTATACATTGGCATATTCTTCGTACATAAACTGGAAGATATAACCAATAATAAACCAGTCCGAGACAGCCCTGGCTGTAACGCAGGGTTTGTATATCGTACACATTTGGGACTAAAGTGTAGTACGGGATCCATGCTACATACTCGTATCTATAGACCTGAGACCGATGGCTTGGCCACGGAAAACGGAACTACAAATGGTATAGACCAAGGGTTTTTAGAGTATAATATGTCAGGATTGTAGTATACGGCATGAATAAAGATCTGGTTGAAAATGTTCGACTGAAAAGTTATAAGGGTCCAGTAAATTTCGACCTAATAACATAACCAAAGGGCTTAGCAAGGTACGCATTCAGCATTGTAGGTGAACAAACACAAACTCCCTGTTTCCTAAGACTTATAATCCTATAGTAGGACAATTTGAAATGACTACCTAACCTAGTTATAACTGGTAAGATGTATTGTTTATGGCCATTATTTGAGCGCTATGGGATCGACAATCAGAAGTGCCGACGTAGTTTCCTAAAAAGCTGCCGAGCCTTGTTGAATTTTTCTATTCACCTCGTCCTCAAAGTTGTTTTCGTCTAATTGCAATTTGTCTGCCCAAGGTACACATATTAATTATTATTTTTGAACAACTTCGAGGACGGCGCCGCATATTACCTACGGTTCTATCTAGGGAGATAGACAAAAGGTATAAGTTGTCAAAATAATTTTCATCTCAATATTTTGTTAATGTATATGGACCATTGAAAAAAATTGGGGGAGGCCTTTGCACAAACTAAAAAAAATATTGTTACTGTGGCCCTTAACACATCAGCATAAGGCATATACTCACTTGTATCAGGCGCCGCGTCGTTATCCACCTCGTGTCCCGTTATGTTCGCCAAATACGCGCTTTTGTTCTCAAAGCCCAGCGGCTTCATCACCTCCACCAACTCTACATAGTCCACCTTCCTCAACACGTCACTCCCATTCTTATCACCCCCCTCCTTTATATGAGCAGTCCTGTTCACTTCACTCTCATTTATCTTAGCGGCTATAAGGAACTCGAAACGCGGCAAGTCCTCAGCAAACTCGGACTCAGGCCTAAACATTAGATCAGTCAGAGAATCTTCTCTATCCGTTTCCGAATTGATCATTTCATGCAAGCTAGGGTTTGATATGTTCTTCCTCTTCTCAGCCGCCTCAGAATCGTTTTCTACAACAGCTTTCTCTTTCATTTCCGACATCACCTCGTCTCTATCCTGTTCGGCGTTTACTAACGTCTCCATATCTTCGGCCGCTTCTTTATTTGCATGTTCTACATCTTCATCTTCAGTTGCGACTACTAATGTATCGGAATCAGGTTCTACAGGAATGTTGAAGGTGTTATTTGCATTGGGAAAGCTTAGGATTATGTCTGTAGTGTTTACATTTGGATAGGGACGGGCTTGTACTATGTCTGCGGCTAGGAGGGAGTTCAAGAGGAAGAACATTAGTTTCAGTTTCACGTTAGTCATTTTTGGTTCGTTCAAGACCTCATCTTTGTTCTTGATTGGGTATCATTCCGCTGCAGTTGAGCCCTCGATCTGCGAACAAAGAGAACTATTAATGAATCAAGTTTAAATATATGTTGGAACTTTTAATGGAAGCTACTTATAGGTGGGTGATTTTCTTTTTAATGAAAGATGCCCTTTTGAAGCGAGTCTGCTGTTTGTTTTGTGAATGGATGGTAAAAAGTTTGAGATACAATGAGCCTAGTTGTAGTTCGATAAATAGTCCGATGGGAATTGTGGTTGCAAATATTTATTGCAATTTGAATAGTAAATTAAGTGCCGCAAAACCTACATTCTTGAAAGTTAAAACACCTATCTTTTCCTATTCAGAACACTACGGTTATTATTGAACATTGTTTGCTGATCTGAACTTAGTCCAATTCGATTTTAATCTGTCTTTAATTAATTAAATTCAGATATTTGTAACAATAGGTTTAAGATAGTTCAGAGATTCCTGACAGTAGGTTTTATCTATACCCACGTGCTACTGCCTATTTCCTGATATTCCCTTAGTTATTAACGACTCCCACGGGATGTGATGCGGTGGTCCTATTCGTGTGTTGTCCTTATAAATCCACACTGATGCTTTATACACCACCATTTTCTTCAACCCAGTCCATTATCCAGTGCATTCCATAACATTTCAATAGCAACCCGACAAGTTGGCTTCCTGTCTCCGTCTGTGACGTCACAGGCGCGACCGGCGGGTGACGTCACAATGCGCGCCCGGCTATTGTCGGGACAATTTGTCATGCCGCCCCTGTATACTCATGACGGTTATTTGAAGAGAAAATTGGGTGGCTTCCCCGCAATTGCGCAAAGTATACGTTTTGAATGCGTTGTATGGAAACGTGTTTATTTTTAGTTCATGTAGGTTTTTTTTTTCGGATATCTTCTTGAGACTTTTCGATAGGAAACGCAGACTGGGATGCCCGCCAACTAAGATAAGAGTTGCTGAATCGCGCAGGATGCATCGCACGCAACTTGCCCTTGTGCAAGTCAATTAGGTCTAAGAGCAAAGACAATAGAAAAACATGTATTTATTGTAAGAAGGCAAGAGAGGTGGGGCATAGCGAGTCTTCGCTCGAATTGAGCTACCCGTGCGGGGAAGGATCTCCACCCTATAGAATACCGCAGCCATATGACCTACGGACGGGTCGTGTTTCTGCTTGTGAGTAGGGTCCGGAGCTCGTGGGGGGTCAGGGTTGGGCTGGCATGGCAGTGGCAACTGACAGGTAACTGTTCAGTTACTTACCAGCTGTTACAGCGAGTTGGGCTTCTCTTTCGCTTTCCATCAGGCGTAGGGAAGCCATTATGTCGAGCTACTATAAAAAAGAAAAAAAAATACCAGAAATAAGTACAATGAGTTCATCACAAGACCCTTAAAGAGTATCACCACCTCTTCCCATTGGAATACAATGGTTATCAATCAATCAATATTCAATTTGCGCCACATTTCTCTATCTTGGATTTCCCACCTCCAGCCTGTTCTAGCAGTTCTTCTCCTCCATCCTCCTTCGTGCTCCACCTATTGTCGGTTCTGTGGTAAACTTGACCAGCCCACTGCCTCTGCAGCATACTAATATAGAAGAGCTACACCATGCGATCGCCATAAGGGGCAAAGACTCCAACAGTGAACTTCAATAGGATAACTAACTAGATCGGCGCAGTGACCCAAGCCGGTTCTTGGCCTCCAAAAATAAGAGTCTCCGTCTAGGTCTGTCTTGCGCAACCTCCTGATAGCTGTCCGCATGGAGCTCACGCAAATCCTTTTGGACTTCATCCGCCCAGCGGTACCTGGGACGGCCCACCGGCCGCGTGCCACTCGGCCGTCCCACGTACGCTCGCTTCACTGCACGATCATTCCCCATTCTTTCTAAATGCCCGAGCCAGCGAAGTCTATGGGATTTCGTTTCGGCAATGATGTCCGGCTCGTTCACCTCCTCTTCAAACTTCTAAAAAGTCCCTCGCTTGTCCGTACAGGTCCCATAATCTTCCTCCAATTTTTTCTTCAACAGGATGATGATGATGATTACATTTTATCTTTTTGATAGAAGATGACATCCCATTATCATTTACTATTATGAACCCTGAGTACCACAACACACTTGCCTTGTTTATCAAGAATACTCGCCATTTCCCTTTAGCCCCGGGCCGTAAATCTCGGACTATGTTTTATTATTTTTTCATCGCGTCCATATTTTCGTGGCATCATATTTTCGCGGCAGCCATTTTATAACACTGATGTTCCTTTCCGTTCGGAGACAACAGATGGCGCTCGTTAATCAAAATGTTTTGAGTGTTATGTGGCGCATTTACTTTTATTTTATACTGTCTTTTGTTTTCAAAGCTGTCTTTACCAAAGTACAAATTGTCTGCTTAATATATCAGTGTAACAAAGGCAGTGTTGGCTATTACTTATAAGTATGTTAAAATCGTACTTATTCACATTAAAATTGAATATCTATTTATATTAATAGATCAAATTATACGTTGATTATGAAAAATGTATTTTTCTACACAGAATAAAAAAGTCGTCTATATAGACAACCTTGCTAGTTAGCTACTGCTTTGTTCATCTAGTGGTAACAAATACCGCTCATGGAGCAAAAGATAACTCTTCATCCCAGGTGGGGTCAAAATTGGTTCAGAAGGTAGAGGTCACTTGAGCAACTGGGCCAGTCAATTGTTGTCCAATTCTAGCAATTTCATAAAAAAATAAACTTTATCAAGATCGTGATAGCCTAATGCACATACTCTACTTACTAAGTACACATTGACACAATTCCTAAGCACACTGCATTCCAATCTATACGGATACATCGCAAAGACAGCTCTTAACATGTCACGTGTTTAATCTGTCCTCTGTCCCTCTCTGGCTGGAGGGGCAAGAGCGAGACAGCGAGCACGTTAGGAATCGCTTAGGGGTCGTTAGAGACCTATCGTCCATCGGAGATAAAGGGTTGACTCGGGCAGGAAAAGTGATTGCTAGGCGTTAACGTTGAAAGGAAAAAGTGATAATTTTGCCGATGACAGCGCCCTCTGTGGCTACAATTATTGTGGACTTAAAATGTATAAAATGATGGCAAGATATGTTTTGATATCGCTCGCAGAACCGACGATAGATAGGTACGAAAGGTTCTCGAGTGGCTACCGCGAGAGGGAAGACGCAGCAGGGGACGGCCCCCTACGAGATGAACGGACGACCTGGTAGATAGGTATAGCGGGGATCCTTTGGACCCAGACCGCTCAGGACCGGTTCATGTGGAGGTCATTGGGGGAGGCCTGTGTCCAGCAGTGGACGTCTACGGGCTGATGATGATGTTTTGATAACGTTTTTTAGATATGAAATGAAAATCCCAAATGAATATGAAATAAAAAAATATGACATACATTTTCAATGTCAAACTTCACAAAAAATTGAGAAAACATTTGCAAGAGTCGCATAAACTCCTTTATACAGACAATTTTAACAAGCTTTCAGCATAAATTGAAGACTGTACCGAGTTTAGGTACCGAATCTAAAACTTAAAAGTTTACTCAAAGCCATTCGCAGTAATAAACAGGAATAAACTAACTCAAATGCACCTAGTCGCCAAAATAACACACTAAAATTTCCATATATTGTCCTCTTAAAATATAGTGGGGCATTTCAGTTAGAAAATTCGTGGAATGAATCAACGGAGTTGAGAATAACCGGCTATTTCTTACTTTTACTGCCGCTTAGATTATTGTTTGAATAGCTAAATAAGTTTAGCTTTGTAGGAAAAAGCTTTTTAGATTAGCTTCTTTTGTTTTTTTTTATGATAGAGGGCCTGAAAGTCACCTGATGGTAAGTGATCACTTCAGCCCATAGACACCGCAACACCAGGGGAGTCACAGGTATTATATCACAGTATAGAATGGCAAGCGAAAAAGGAGCCCAGAAAATGAAAATGGGCCAGGTCATTGAGGCAACGGACTAGTAACCAAATCAATAAGACAGTTGCCACTATCATGCCAGACCGTCAGCAACTCTTATCTTTGTCGGGTGATTAAATGTGGAACTCATTGCCAGTACATGTTTCCTACTTCCTTATCGTCATCAGCTGCAGAAGTCCACTGCTGGACATCGGCCTCCCACAAGGACAATTGTCATTTGGGGAAATGCACCATAATCACCAATCCTAGCAGGCGAGTTGGTAACCGCCATATTTCCCATTTCCTGATATTCCCTTAAGTTGCAGTTTAAGTCAGCCAAATTTCAGTTCGATCCGTCAAGTGGTTTGGACTGTGCGTTGATAGATCACTATGTCAGTCAGTCAATCAGTCAGTCACCTTGGAATTATATACTCATTCATTACTATTCATTACTAATGGCATGCATACATTATAGCACCAATAAGTCCCATGAACATCAGCACATCAGGTAGCATGACTCGCAAATAACACGAACATTTTGTCCAAGACATTAAACTTATTTTTTAATTATAAAAAAAATATGATGTTGACTTCCTCTTCCGGTCTGGCCTCCGGTCTAGCAATACGCATTTTTTGAGCTCTTTCGCAATAAAATCAATATATCTTCAACGCCAGCCTTTCAATCCACAAACCAGCAATTACAGTCCGCTACAGTCTCCGACACATTTATTGCACTGAACACTCACGTGATTGACTTGGGGTTGGAGCACTGGAGACCTGTACTACGGGTTTTCTTGGAAACCTATTTCAGGCTCCAGTCTCTCACACGCCAAGCAGCGGCGTAGCCGCCTGACCACCCTGATCCCACTCCGCAAAAAAAATGAATTAAGGGCTGTAAATATTGCTCAATAAAATATATTTTACAAAAGTCGCTAGAAGTAGTGGGATGTAAGGGAGCGTCCGGGATCTTTTCGCTCAAATCTTTCACCTGCCCGTGGTGCATCCTGCCGAACAACAAACGAGGCGCTGGCAACCGACTGATGGCGGTATAACCATCATAATTGTTGAAGGCGTAGCTAAATACCACAGGCCGATGACGGGCAGCAGCGTCATCGGAGCGAGAAGCTACGTGGCAGGTGAGAAACTACGTCCTGCGATCGCCAACCCGCCTGCCCAGCGTGGCGATTATGGGCATATCCTCCAGATGTTTGCCCTGAGTGACAAGCAACTGGAGAGGCCTATGTCCAGCAGTGGACTGCAATAGGCTGGTGATAATGATGATGATGATGCTAGAAGTAGTAAAATATTTTTTTCTCGCTAAAACGATATTTTATCTCGCTAAACATATATAAAATCCGCTAGATCTAGCGATAGCGACTAAGTCGCTAGAACGGCAACACTGTCAGTAATTCTCGCTGTTGTTTTGTTAGTCATAAGCAATCCAAGCATAAAATAAAATACGAACAATCCCCGCAAGTCGTAGACGGTGTTGGCAGCAGTCACTACAAAATATCATTCAAAGAAAAGGGGATTCCCCGAATCCGTTACAGAAAAATTCCATGCTCTTTTCAATCGGTCCGAATTTGGAGTTCCGTTAAAAATATGAAATGGTTCAAATATTTTTATTATTTAAATTAGTATGGATAGATTATAGTTTGTGAATTGAGGGGGGGGGGGGGGGGGGGGGGTTAGAAAGGGGCAAAAAGTAGCCTATGTTACTCTCCATCCCTTCAACTATCTCCACTTAAAAAATCACGTCAATTCGTCGCTCCGTTTTGCCGTGAAAGAAAGGCAAACATACAGACAGACCAGCCAGACACACTTTTCCATTTATAATATTAGTATGGATATATTTAGAAGATAGAGGATGATGAGGGGCTGCTGATAAAATAAAGTCCTTCAATAAATAAAAGGACAGCATAATGAGTTTGAGATCGCGTGTCGGTGTGCGTTGCCTGTCGCATTTATTACACTTTTTGCTTCACCCAGCGGCAAATATGAACTATTCCCTAGTTATCCCAGTGACAGCAAGCGTTACTAGTCCCCAGGGACGCAATTTATCCCGGCCGGCGGACGCCTCATAATGGCGCTACGAGCATTATAAATGTTTGTTTTTCATCGAGTTCAAATACCGTGGAGATTTTAAATTAAACTCTGTATTTTGAGTTTAGAAAGCATTTGTTTGATACGTAAACGTTTTGAATATATCTTCGTCAAGTTAATGTGAATAGGGTCAATGAGTTTTCGGAAATGTTTTATTAAATTACAAGCGACCCGTCCTCGCCTCGCTTTGAGTATTTCACATAAACATTTCATTACGTTATATTATTGGCGTTTTAGTAAGGATTCCTAATTTGTTCTAGCAATAAATAAAGCCTATGTTAACTTATGTGGACAAAAACACCGTTTTGATACTGTAAACGTATTTAATGTTTAATTACGAATTAAATGAACACTTTGGATTGTCATGATTTTTATAATATTTGTCTAAATATCGTTCCTATTTTAGTATATTTTTGTAAGAGTAAAATGGCAACACTAATTGGCCAATACGGAAGTCGGACAACGCGCCTTTCTGGCGGGAAATATTGGGAGGTAAAAGCGATGCTTGGCTCGGCACGGCATTCGATTACCAGCCACGGCCGAGCCAACACGCCTAAGGAATTCTATGTAAATTGAATAAGTGGAAGTTGTATCTAATTAATATATTTATCAAAGTTTAACCTGTTTTATTGTTCACTTACTTCAACATTCAGAAGAGGGACAAGAAATCTGCAGCCCAAAAAGGTACGGAGTAGAAATACTCTTTTAAAATTATTACAATTAATACTAGACGAGATATTAAAGGCCGTGATTGTGATTTTTATTTGAATCCAGGTTTATTTTTTTCTCCTCTTTTGTTTTGTATAATAATGCCGTCAGGAACATTTGGTTGGGGCTACTCTCTAACAATGTTGCTTGGCGGTAGTTTAACGAGTATTTTATATAAAATGGCGATTGGGCTACGCTAGCACTG
Organism: Conogethes punctiferalis; assembly: GCA_031163375.1. Taxonomy (NCBI): domain Eukaryota; kingdom Metazoa; phylum Arthropoda; class Insecta; order Lepidoptera; family Crambidae; genus Conogethes; species Conogethes punctiferalis. The sequence continues at coordinate 1,477,608 of CM062091.1, read as the reverse complement.
ACAACAGCTTGAATATTATTTGATCAAGGCTACTCTTTGATAATGCTATTCTTGTTAGTCTGTGCCTGGAATAATTTGTCGCGCATTCTATTTGGTCAAGGCAACTCCTTGATAATAGTTCGCGACAGATTCTCTGGTAAAAGATAGTGCTAGAATATTTTTTGTAGGGCATAAGTATTTTCTGGGGCAGACTTGAGTAATGCTCGAACAGGGCGACTCTTTGTTAACATTACTCTCGTAAGCCTAGTAGGGTTCATCGTGCGATGCATTTGGCCAAGGCTACTCTTTGACAATGTTGGTCTGCGATGAATCCTTAGTTGCGCTCTGTTTGGAAAGAGCTAAACATTTGTTGAAATTGTGCCGTTATTTGAAAAAAAAAAAGAATTGAACGAGGAGAAGAGGAGAAAAGAAAAATAGTTACAGATTCTTTGCCCTTAGAAAAGGCAGAGTAATAATAATGAATATTGAACAAAGTATTTTTCGCTTGCTACCGACATTACCGAAAAACATTACGCGACCGAATAATCAATAATGCTACCAAGGTCACGGCTATCGCGTTATAGGAATCCGAGCGTTAAGTGTAGCGTAGAACAGGTCATAATGCTATATATCGGTGCAGACTGTTATTTGTGAACAGTGCAGTAATTTTTGTGTGTAGAAATAAAAACTATTCTATTTTATTTTTCTATTCGAACTTCAATTTTGGTATATTTGCTTACTTATGCGGTACACAATATTCTAGTACTTAAACTAGGCCGAACCTGGTGGGTGCTGGCTCGTTTAGGGTAAATATACCTACAACAGTATAATATTATTGAAAGTCGAGATATTTGGTTACATGTCTGACCTTAGTATTGAGTAAACGGAGCCTATTACTTTCATTTGTTCATTCAATCTGGATTGCGGGGTGATTGTGTTAAAAGGCAGATTTTAAAATACATTTCTGCACCATGTTTGAAGATACTCTTAGTTCTCCTAGGCATAATAACTTATACAACATGGACCCTACAAGGGTATGGTATAGTAGCACTTATTTGTAAGTAACGACTTTGTGCCTATGGTCTTCGTGCAATTGGATACTCTTCACAATGTTTAGAGCTATGCATGCCTCTGCTGCGGGGTGTGTTATGTAATGTTTATGGCTGTATATGCGATGGAACAATGTACATTTCGCGAGTGATTGGAGGCTATGGATGCCAATACAGAGCTGTGTATATTCCGCAACTATAATAAATCGGAATTGAATTTTTATTATTAATGATTTAATTAATTATTAAAAGATTTTATTAACATTGAATAAAATATTATTATGTACGACAAATGATGGAACATAATAGTGCGTAGGTACAGTTATGCACCAAATTTACTACTTTTATTCGTTACGTACACACACAGACACACACACACACACACAGACACAGACACACACACACACACACAGAGAGAGACACACACACAGACACACACAGACACACACAGACACACACAGACACACACAGACACACACACAGACACACACACAGACACACACACAGACACACACACAGACACACACACAGACACACACACAGACACACACACAGACACACACACAGACACACACACAGACACACACAGACACACACACACAGACACACACACACACACACACACACACACACACACACACACACACACACACTCACGCACCAAGGCATGGTTTTTATTTTATTTGAAGAGTTATAGATAATGCTATTTATTATTCTTCATATCTTGGTTGTTAGCATTTCGCAGGCAATGTACCAAGATTTAGTTAAATGATAGAAACGTCTTGTGGGGTAATAACGCCCAGTTCAACGTAAGTTAACATAGAATCTCGTACTTTTAAAAAAAAAAATATCACCATTATGCTGTTATTTTATTAGAAATATTGTACATTGGTGGGCCTCATTACCATCGGGTACCTTATAGGTTTGCTATTAAATTAGATGTTGGTCACTTTGTTTGATTAGTGAGCTAAGTGCGCTCTGGTGATTCGTGAGCTAAGTGCGCTCACAGGTGATTCGTGAGCTAAGTGCGCTCACTGGTGATTCGTGAGCTAAGTGCGCTCACTGGTGGTTCGTGAGCTAAGTGCGCTCACTGGTGATTCGTGAGCTAAGTGCGCTCACTGGTGATTCGTGAGCTAAGTGCGCTCACTGGTGATTCGTGAGCTAAGTGCGCTCACTGGTGATTGGTAGGCTAAGTGCGCTTACTGGTGATTCGTAGGCTAAGTGCGCTTACGGGTGATTCGTAGGCTAAGTGCGCTTACTAGGTGATTAGTGGATTAAGTGCGATCACTGACTCACATGACTGCGACGACTATTATTTGGAATGAAATGAATTTAATGTAATGAATTGAAGTGTGATGAATGGGCATGATGACTAATTTTGGTTTTGGATTGATGCATTACCCAACTATAGAAGCATTGGTGAAAGAATGATTTCGCTTATATGAGGGGTCCCCGAGCTGTCATAATTTCAAAGTCGTATTGCGTGGTGTTTTGTGTGCCTCGTTTAAGAGGCTTGTTCGATGGCTATATTAAATAGTGCGTTTATGTTATGGGTTTCGTTGATGTACCTTAAATTGTTGACGATGTTGATAAAGATAAAGATAATTTATTTGTTCGAAACATGTGTACATAGATGTCAGGTCAATAATACAGGTTACAACATGTCGTACCTTTAAGGTGTACAAATTTATATAAAGTCAGACTACGTATATAATATCATTCAATCAATATTTTTGTCACATAAAAGTCTGTCAATTTATAATAACATTTGTTGATTAGTATTTGTTTCATTTTACATTTGTTGATTAGTTGTTGTAATGATTTTTGATAGACTTTCTGGCAACCATCAAATAACATGATAGTTCAGCCATGGTCATCTCCCCTGTAGGTATGAAAAAAAAAGGGGCAAGCGAGACTCATAATGCGTTAGTCATCTACCATCATGACACACCTATTAAGTTTTGGTCCTTAAGCGCGTAGAAATAATGTTGTTTTTCCGGAACGAGATTCTTACCTTGCCGTAACACAGTCATCGACTAGCACGGGAGGTAATGAATAACTTAAATTTGTATACCGCCAAATTCACAATAAAAGTTATACATGTTTTATTAAGTGTGCATTAGGTACTTTGAATACTTAGATACGTAAGAGTTTTGATTTACTTACCTACTATATTGTGGAAATTGTGTGGTTACACTTGTGAAATAAATAAATGGTTAAATGGTTAAATAAGTTGAAATGGAGTAATTTGCAATAAATTTCTAAGGAAATGAATTAGAATGAGGTGAATTTACTTTAATTCACATTGACTTGGCGTAGCTTTGCTGTTTGCCCAGTAATGTGTGTCTGGGCCGTTTTTCGGTCTGTGGTTGATTTAGTCAGATTTATGGAATGGATTATGTCGGCGTGATAATTTTCTTTTGCAGAAATAATGGCAATAGATGATGACTCAACTGATGACCTTCAAAGAGCCGGAGATTTATAAGTCTGAAGCAGTAGAAGGGACAGTTTGTGGAAGTCTGTGCAGGCGAGCAGCTCATCGTGTCCATGTGATATTGCCACCAGGGAAGTCTTGTGTTTTGTAAATAATCAATGGTATATAATATAATCAATGGTGTGGGACTTAGACCCATGTAAACAAAAGTAATTCAACGACATTCTATGGTGAAATGGTATAGATCATTGTTTAAAACAAGATTTAACCTTGCAAATGAATTGCCAGTACGTTAATATCGTAGGTACCTAACGTTAAAGTAATATTATTACAAGTTTTGAATCTACATGTACACTTATATACATACAGACAGATTCACTAATATGTATTATACCCGCATACTCGCTTTGTTTACTCAAAAATATTAAAAAAATATTTCATGTATTATTCCGCATTAATATTGGACTTGCCTAGTGTGCAAATATTGCTTTATTTTCAATTGCTTTGAAGTATATAAGGCCTATTAAATGAACTTTCAGAAAGGTTTAGTTAAGGGCTGGAAATGTAGAAATAATTCGAAAGGGACAACTTTATTGAATATCGTTAAGCCTGGAAACTAATTTACGTACTCATTAAATGCTAGCTAGTGTGGGGTAACGGTATCCTTCATTTGTATTTTGAACCACTTAAGGAAGTCCTTAGCTCAAGTCAGACATTCCTTAGCCATTTAAAAGTGTATGTGTGGGAAATTGCTTAGACATACGGATCGTACAAGTTGTGGGCAAGACTTTATTTTACCAGATTGTCATAGTAGCTTTCAGCATCAGAGTTGAAATGATTATGTGCTTTAGTTTTTGCAAGTCTCCTTAGTGTCATCGCAAGTTTAGCGTTGTTACCGGTAGTCTTATTCTCTTATCGTCTGCTAAATATGTTTAGGGCATATAGTGCAAATAATTTTCTTTTATGTTGATAGATTCCTATGGCAACCACAATGCACTACATTTTTGTTTGAGCTTATGGAGTTTAGTTTCGTTCTTAGTAGAAACGTTTTTCCTTGCTATTCGGCAATGCTATGCAGAAATAACGATAACGAGATTTAATACAGGTATTTTGTCGCTATATTTCCATTATATACAGATTTTATTTAAGTAGCAAGTTCAATACATGGTAATGCTCGTTCTGAAGAGGGTGATGCTATGTCTTTGGGGTCTTTAAATAATTTTCTAATTTCTTAAAATACAGGCGACACCCTATAGTTGTTTTTCTCTAGTGAAAGGGTTAAAGACTATTGTCTTAATGTCTATTGTTGTCTTTACACATACTTAAGCGCCGTTGAAAGGGGTAATAACTCTAGACGTCTACAGTCTGATATCGTATGGCCTACGGCATGATCCCGATATGGAAGGGATTCCACGCTTTTCTTTATTTTTCATAAATGCCTAGACTGGCCAATAAAATCAGGTCATAAAGTAAAATTCATCATATTCAATTCAAGAAAAAGCTAACAGGAAATAGAAAATGTTTTCCCAATTCTCTAGTTTAAATTAATTGAAAATAAGATAATAACGGGTTAACGATTATACATATATTCGAACTTTATTTATTATACATTCCATACTTTTCGTGTTATTGTACGATGCATTATCGGCATGTGTTATTTTGCGTTATTGTTTTTAAAGAATACTACTGAGGAGCTCGGTGGCGCCGCGGTCTTATATGCTTAACAATGATCGCAACGTTGTGCAACCATTGGCGCGGTCAACCCGATGATGGGTGACCAAAATTTGACACCGTTTTACTCCGTGCTTCGGAAAGCACGTTAAGCAGTTGGTCCCGGGTGCTATCTGTACCAACTCGGATAGCAGTCGTCACACCATATCAGAGATGATGATAACTCCTAACTGGGAATGGTTATAGCTTACCTTAAGTATTGTGGAGGTCTGATGGCAGTTGCTCTGTGTAAAAAGCTTAGCCCTCGCCAAATCTCTCAGTTTGGGAAGCCGACCCCGAGACAATCCGGAAAAAGGCTAGGATGATGTTGTTTATATAGAATACTAATAGCGGACCCCATAAACCATCCAGGGTGCCACTAAAAGACATACCTACAGCAAAAATTCATTTAAATCGGTCAAGCCGTTTAGGAGGAGTTCAATGACGTACACTCTAACAGCAGAATTGTACATATAAAGATTATTATTATTGGATTGTAGGTATATTATTCAAATTGAATAAATTTCGATAAACGACTAATACTTAGTCGATTTTTGTCGGATACAGAAACATCACATCACATCACAATATTCCTTTCGCTGTACACACTCCACTACTTTAAGGTTTTGTTTGTGTGCATGTCGGCGAGTGTAACATACTTATACATTTTCAAACTCAAAACAATAGTTTTTTCATTTCTTTAGACGAAGCGACGTAAGCTGAAGACCTTCCATCTAGGTGTTATAAATCTTGTGTACTTATATGGATAAATTGGTCACATCGTCGTTTATGTCTGTTAAATGCAAAATTAAAATTGTTATTACGGGTTAAGGTACATGCCCGTGGTCAAGTTTATTGTCGCATCTTGTAACTCTCTCTAAGGAAGTCTAAACAAAATGTTTATATTATGTTTCAGAATAAATTTGAACTTTCTTTTTACATTGACTGGCTCGGTGGCTCAATTGGTAGTGACCTCTGCTTTCTGAGCCAAGGGTCGTGGGTTCGATCCCCACACATTATAAAACATTTGTGTGCATGAACATGTCTGTTTGTATTGGACTGGGTGTTTACTATGTATAATATGTATTTTATTTATTTACAAAAAAAAAAAAGTATAAGTAAGTTTATCAGTTGTCTACTACCCATAGTGCAAGCTTCGGCTTAGTTTGGGGCTAGACGGCGCTGTGTGGCCCAGCGTGGCATGTTTTGGGTTATTTATTTATTTATTTCCCCTAGTGGCTACCAGTATTATTGAGATGTTAATTTCCTTGTGCTTATATTTGCTTACTAATGTGTTTCAGAATCTCTTACTTTCTTAAACATTTTGTGACCGAGGGAAAGAACCGCAGTCTTTATGCACTGAACGAAGCTGTCATGTAATTACAGTGTGAGAATGAGGAGTCGCACACTGTCCGGGACCGTTGCAACTAAAAACACTATTGGAAAATAAATAAATGTTATGGATGGCGAAGATGTTGTTAGGCATCCAATTAAGTTCATCATCTAGTTACTGTCTTACTTCAATACATTTAAGTCTATCGTGTCCAAATTAAGTATCTATGTAATTTTGTCTCTTTTTTTTAAGATAAGATAAGATAATCATTTATTGTCAAACTGTGTTACAATGGTGTTACAAATAGTTGCTATATAGATCAAACAGTTTGTCCATTTCGGACGTACAATAGTAAAATATAGTTGTCAATTGAAATTGTTTATACGGAATTAATTAATTAGTAAATATTTAGTCAATATAGGTAATAAAAAGTTAGTCATTTTACATTAATTATTTTATTATATTAATTCCAGTTTAGTTTTATATACCTGCCTTATTACTATGAGATACTTTTTCGATTTGTTCCTGTTGCATCAGCATATAAGTCGCAAGTCTGTCAGTAGATATACGTTCTACTTTAAAACTCTTGAATCAATTAAATTTATACATAATGTCACCGAATGTCATGATTTAATTAGTAATTAATGTGTATAAGTACATAATGCTACACGAGGAAATGCAAGGGTTGTAATAAGCAGTGTTTTTTTTAATTAGTCAAATTGTCTAACTATTTTATGCTAATCATTTTGTTATAATGGAAGCCTCTAATTAAGTCTTCACTTTATCACTTGTATTGTCAAATCATGGTAATCGTTCTATTGGTTGTTTATTTTTTTTATATATATAAATGAATAATGATGTGTTGGTGCGTCAGGAGACGGCACGTTGTCGGATGGCCGAATGTCATGATTTTTATAATATTTGTCTAAATATCGTTCCTATTTTAGTATATTTTTGTAAGAGTAAAATGGCAACACTAATTGGCCAATACGGAAGTCGGACAACGCGCCTTTCTGGCGGGAAATATTGGGAGGTAAAAGCGATGCTTGGCTCGGCACGGCATTCGATTACCAGCCACGGCCGAGCCAACACGCCTAAGGAATTCTATGTAAATTGAATAAGTGGAAGTTGTATCTAATTAATATATTTATCAAAGTTTAACCTGTTTTATTGTTCACTTACTTCAACAGGATGAATGATTAACAGTTGAGAAATTCAATATGACAGTTAACCAAAAAGTAAGCAGGGGTCACTACCAATTGAGCCACCGAGCCAGTCAACAGTAGTTTAGAAAGGTATTTGTTATGTAGGTATTATTATTACAGTAGGATACATACTCGTATTTGTGTTTATTCTGTCAGTATTTCGAACATAATATACTTAAATATTAATTAGTGGCGGGAAACATTGTTTTACTGATGAAACATTGTTTTACTGACTTTTGAGAAGTGCATTGACGCATTAATTATGAGCTATTAGCTCATAATTAATGCGTCAATGCACTTCTCAAAAGTGCATTGACTAAAAGAAACTCATTTGCACCAAACAATTGACTTAAAACTGAGTATGAAGATCCATTTTTGTATAGATTATAATTATTTATGTATTCATATGTAGTTGCACCACATCTTTAGCTTAAACGCCGTTATATAATAGGTACATGTTGTGTGCTATAGAGAACAGACACTGTTATGCATTTTGTGTGCTATTTGGGAACAGACAACGACCTACTCTGTATTCACGGAAGGTATTCATAGGGGCAGTTATATGTCTGAATACGATGCTTTATGCTCTGCTCGGCTTCAGCCCTCGGGGGCTTAGTATACACTGACCGTTGCTAGGAAAACCAGTTTTTTTATAGCATAGGGAAAAACGGTGCCTAAGATCATCAGCAATCCTATTCACAACATTTCAACAAGATAAAGCATCGTTTCCTAATCCAAATCCATATTTAAAGTGTAGTGCATAGTGCATATAGTTTAGACAGTTATTGTATCCTTTCGATCCCAGCGCCGTAAGGTTCGATCACCTGTGACAAAAAAATTGTATAGAAAAAAAAGTTTTCTGATTTGTATTATGGTCCTGCTGAGAACAAACTAAGCTCTGGCAACCGACTGGTGGCGGTATAACCATCACGATTGAAGTCGTAGCTAAATATGACAGGTCGATGACGGGCAGCAGCGACACCGGAGCTACGCCCTGCGATCGTCAGTCCATCTGCCCAATGTGGCGATTGTGGCTAAAGTTTACAGATGTATGCGAATAACTTGAGAGGCCTACGATTGACTGTTATAGGGTGATGTGATGATACAAATAAAACGAAATAAGAAGGACACTCAAACAAGTTTTTCTCTTCAAGCCACTGAAGGCAACTTGATTCTGTCGTAAAACAATTGCGCCATGGGAAATCTATGGCGAATTAGATCCCCTTGAAAGAGCAATTTGCCCACCATTGTCTCAAGTTAACTGCCTCGCTTGGACAGCTAAATTAGAATTAACTTCTTAATTAAATGTTAACTAATAGTAACTACCCCTTCACGAGTTTGTTTACAAGTGTGGTTCAAGATTAAATGTTTAAGAAAGTTAGTTTAGTGCTAGTTTAGACTGGTGGGATGTTAGGGAGCGGCCTATCATCATTTCGCTCAAAGTCAACCTCACCTGCCCGTGGTGCATCCTGCCGAATAACAAACGAGGCGCTGGCAACCGACTGGTGGCGGTATAACCATCACAATTGAAGGCGTAGCTAAACACTACAGACCTATGACGGGCAGCAGCGTCACTGGAGCGAGAAGCTACGCCCTGCGATCGACTACCCGCCTGCTCAACTATGGTGATTATGGGTATACATATCCTCGAGATGTTTACTCTAAGTGGCGAACAACTGGAGAGGCCTATGTCCAGCAGTCGACTGCAATAGGCTGATGATGATGATAATGATAATAGGCTGGTGCGTTTTTATCTAGTATAGTACAAAAAACTAATGAAAGGCCCAAGTCGCTGCGATAACGGACAAGTAACCAATCAATCACTACATTAGGACCGTCAAGCTTGCCTGTATGGTTATTCAGGCTATACACTGTCACCATCGGCCTGCAAACGTCCACTGCTGGACATAGGCCTCCCCAATGAATTGAGCTACCCGTCCGGGGAAGGACCTCCACCCTATAAAATGCCGCAGCCAAATGACCTCCGGGTCGTGTTTCTGCCGGTGAGTAGGGTTTCCGGAGCTCGTAGGAGGTTAGGGTTGGGCCGGCATGGCAGTGGCAACTGACAGGTAACTGACCAGTTACTTGCCAGATCTTTGTCACAGCGACTTGAGCTTCTCTTTTGCTTTCCATCAGGCGTAGGGAAGCCATTATGTCGAGCTACTATAAAAAAAGACGTTGTTTTGAGGAGAGGAGCGATAAGATTAATTCATGGCGTTAACTTTTTTTTTCTAACTCACACAAGACTGTAAATCCTTATCTATTAGATCGCGTAAGCAGCACAATTGACATTTCGTTAAACAGTCTCAATCATTCAATCTGTTGTAACGCAAACAGTCGCATCTGTTCGCAGTGAGACGCAATAAACCAACGCAAATGTCCCAAACTAAATCACGGCTTAGCCAATAACCGGAGCATTGACAGACATGCGAAGAAAGTGCAGTGAGGCAACTCCGAAATATAAGATTTATAAGGTGTCAAGTCGGTGTGAGCTGATAGCATACTATTGATTAACCCCCATGTATGTTCTACGTGGTGGCAAGTGCTGAATCCCAAAATCGACCTAAGTGGTTACATTAGGAGAGGCCTATGTCCAGCAGTGGACTGATACGGGCTGATGATGATGTTCTACGATTTTTTGTAGTTTTCAAGATATCGTGTAATTTTCATACTTCATCATTTTTCTCCACTTGAACACTTTCTTTTTCAGTATTTTTGCATAATTTTCTGAATACTGAGATTGATTTTCTTTACGTTAATAATCAAAAAAAACAATCAAAAAAACCGTTTTAATTTATTTAAAATCTGGCCATGAAATCTAACAAAACAAAATATTTTTTCAAAAACTACAAAAAATACAGTAAAAGTGATAGGTAAACACTTGATATCTAACAATGGTACGGAACCTTTCGTGCGCTAGAACGACTCGAACTTGGTCGGTCTTTTATTGAAAGGTGGCTTCACTGGGAGTGTTCTTAGCTGTATTTAAACAAAATCTGTTTGTGAGTTTAGGCATTCGATTTCTTGTGGTTTTAGTGGGCTAAATTTCTAAATATTTGGTAACTAATAACAATTTCTAAGTGTTACTGCCTTATCGATACTGTGGCAATATATATTTCAGTCTCATTGAAGGTAAACAGGCGCGAGGGGATCCGGGATTTTTATCCCGTGTGCTCGGGGCTCGAGCGGGTCCGGGATTAGCCTCGGGCGGGGTTTACCTAGAAGGACACTTATGCCATGAGACAATTTTGTGCCTGCTAGCTTTTGCAACAGGCTTCCCACGCATTAATGTACTTAAAATATACCTATATTTTGAAAACAGTCTTACGTAGGAGGACCAAACAGACAGGCAAGAGTAACCACCGTTTCACAGTAAATTAAAAGTCGCGGCGACAAAAGACGCCGTGACGCTAGTCTTCCGCACAAGTCCCGAAGAAGACACACTTGTGCGCAGCGACATCACGATTACAAATTACTAAGTAGATAATATTCTTACCCGTCCGTTGTCAGTTTAACTTGGGCTTCTTACCAGCTAGCCATTGGTCGAAAGGAAGCTACAATAAAAGAAGTTCGACATAATGGCATGCCTATGCCTGATGGAAAGCGAAAGAGAAGCCCAAGTCACTGCGACAACGGGTAATTAACTGGTTAATTGCCTGTCAGTTGCCACCGGCATGGCGGCCTAACCCTAACCCGCCACGTGCTTCGGAAACCCTACTCACCGGCAACACGACCCGGAGGTCATTTGGCTGCGGTATTCCATAGGGTGGAAGTCCTTCCCTGCAATTCGAGCGAAGATTCGGTATGCCCTACCTCTCTTAAGAAGTATGCTGTACCCAACTTTATTGCTACTGTTTAATTTTCCACAGATAAACCAAGTAACACTTTAAAGGTCCATTGTTACTAAATGTTAGTAAAATTTTTCCATCCAGGTGCACATAATCGGGTCGTTTACCCGCCAGCGCTGCAGCGGTGTCAAAGTGCACAATGGGCCAATGTGCGCCTGTTATTAATAGAGGTAGATGCGACTATAGTGGAGTCTGAAAATGGAAACTGCGAGATAGGGGAGAAAGGTGACTATTGAACGGGATGCCGCTGTGTCCGGTATTGGTTTGAGGGAGTATCATGAAGTCCGTGTAGTTTTCAAATTTAGAATAGGACCCCCACATCTCACCAATGGGTTTCGTAGGAGACGACTAAGGGGATATCAGGAAACAGCAGCGTCTACGGTCCTTAAAAGAGATGCCGTTGTGTCCGAAAATCGTCCAGGAGAGCATAATGACATAGTACACGTGTATATAACGTAGGTTTATGGCCTTGGTGGGGCAAAGTAGACTAACCCCAAAATAAAATACCCTTGGAAATAACACGTCTTGTTACACAACAAATATTTCTTTTTCTTTTTGCGAGAGCCGGCAGATTACTTACAACACCTCTTCTTTGTAAGTATTTGTAGCGGCTTAAACACACGGTTCAAACGTAACATTGAGTCATTGACACATTACTCTAACGCCGTTACAGCCGCCGCTTCCATTTCAAGCGCCATTTTTCCCGTATCTCCCGGCATTTATTCGCTGGGACGCGATCCACGCGCTGGTATGCAAATGTGCTATTACAATGTTTTGATAACTGCGCCATAAAATACAGAATCGAATGACGTCTCGTATTCGTAATAAAAAGGATTTTGGTGCGGACGTATCGGCACGTGTATTTTGTACGACGATGACAAAGTAAGTGGTGCATTATGTACGTAGGTTTCTTCAGCAAAAATATTACCTATCAATTTTGGATTGTCAATACCAGTTAGGGAGAACAAAACACAACTAGAGAAGACAGGTAGTGCATAGCGAATTTTCGCTCGAATTGTGCCGCCCGTCCGGGGAACGACCTCCACCCTATAGAATACCGCAGCCAGAGTAGAGCTTCCGGAGCTCGTGGGGGGTTAGGGTTGTCACAGCGACTTGGGCTTCTCGTTCGGCTAACTCGGTCAGGAGAACATCATTATTTAATATTTTTCCACACACTCACCCACGAACTCAAATATATTGCAACGTTAGCGGTTTTGTCATCATCATCATCATCAGCCTATTGCAGTCCATTGCTGGACTTAGGCCTCTCCAGTTGTTCGCGACTTAGGGCAAACATCTTGAGGATAGGATTAGGATAGGATAATAGGATAGAATAGCAGGAGGAGGTAGCTTCGACGATTTGTGTTTAATTTTAAAAAACTTTACCATTTGTCTTTGATTTTGACTTTGACCATAATCGCCACGCTGGACAGGCGGGTTGGCGATCGCAGGGCGTAGCTTTTCACTCCGGTGAGGTGAGGCTGACCGTTCTGGGAAATTCGGTCAGGCGAGCATTCGGTCATTATTTAATGTTTTCCACACACTCACCCACGAATTCAAATGTATGTAACGTTAGGGGATTCATTCCGCCCGTTATTCGCGTATCTTTTTGTATTTATTGCGTGCGCCATATTTCACGGGAGGCGTTATGTAAATGTATTAAACTATGTTCGGTGTGCGTGTACAATACGCATAATGGAATTAAGGTAGAGATCCTATTAACATCATAGATAGATAGATATTATTTACTGCACAAAACCAAACATTTACAGGAAAGAGTATACAGACATATAGTAGGTTTTTTTTTATAGTGGCTTGACATAATGGCTTCCCTACGCCTGATGGAAAGCGAAAGAGAAGCCCAAGTCGCTGTGACAACGGGCAAGTAACTGGTCAGTTACCTGTCAGTTGCCACCGCCATGCCGGCCCAACCCTAACCCCCCACGAGCTCCGGAAACCCTACTCACCGGCAGAAACACGACTCAGAGGTCATTTGACTGCGGTATTCTATAGGGTGGAGGTCCTTCCCCGGATGGGCGGCTCAATTCGAGCGAAGATTCGCTATGCCCTTCCTCTCTACAAATGTACAATGGAGGCGGTCTTATCGCTGGGAGCGATCTCTTCCAGATCTGAAGGTAGAGGACAATAGCTAAAGAAAAGAGGGAAGGTCATCATCATGTCTAGTTATCGCGTTCTTGGATCATGATACCGAGGTATGATTGTAAGACGCTCAGGTGGGAGCTCCCTTGTGCATCGATCCCGATCCCGATCCCGATCAGCGACCCCGAGGAAGACGGCGTCACGTGTCTTCGGACACGTGGTCAGTGACGTCGTAGCGGGAGAGCAACCACTACATCCTCCCGAGGAGTGCCGCCATTCTTTCAGGCAGCACAGCGCTACTGAGCTGAAGAGGGGTTGAGACGACGGGCATCCCGACCCTCTCCAGATGAGCGCTCGTACCCGACCACCGGCAGGTTTAGTGGGTATTCTCCGTTTTAGGAGCAATCCAATCCAATCCAAAAAAAAATGATAACGAGGTACAAAAAGGTTCACGACAAATACGATACAGTTGATATCTGTTTAGTATTGACACAACATGCATTTTTTGTTTTTTTTTTCTGCTAGAGGCGGCAGACAAGCAAATGTTACCATCAGGCATCGATGGTAAGCAGTCAACACCGTCCATGGACATCCGTAACTCAAATCGAGTTCTGGGGTCGCTACCGTCCTTTTAAATAGGAGATTTCTGCACTAAAATGTTATGTAATACGTAAAAGCTAACTTGACTATTGCCAAATGTTAAAGTTTGGCAAATAATATCTCTGAACGGATAGAGGCCGAAGTTAGAGCCATAGTAACTTATATTTGGCTTAAAAATACCTATTTATCGATGTATCACACATTTCGGGGTGACGCCCCTTATGACTTTAACTGATCTTACCCGTCACCATAGCGACTGAGATCTAAGTCTTTCGTTTACCACCAAAATAACCATTTCTTTTTAGAAATTAAAAAAATTCAAATTATGCCTCTACTAAGAAGTTTTTGAACAGCCCCTAGTCCAACAAAAGAGGCTGTGTCTAATGCTAGGCTATATATACGATGATTTTCCACAGATTTAAAGTCACTGTTGAAAAGAAATAGGCATTCAATATATTTTATTAACAATTTGTCATCTATGCTGCAGACGTGGAGGCTGCCGCGGATGCGAAAATTTCTATAATATTCCCCGTATCAACGGCATAAAGAACACTTAACGCGCGCGAGCGAAATATTGAGCGATTAAAGCGGAATGAGCGATTGCAACGCGCACTTTTAAAAGCTTTTATTCAAATTCACTTATAAAGCTTTTCGCGCCCTGCAAAATGGCAAGGGTGATGAAATCCAATCGTTTGGCAAAAGTGGGGCAGTTCGTGATACATAAATGTTTTCATTGCAATGTGAGATGCAAATTACAGGACTTATTCATCAGACAACATCACATACATTGCTACGATCCCAAAGTAACTAGCTTCATCGTCATCAGCTTATTGCAGTCCAATGCTGGACATAGGCCTCTCCAGTTGTTCGCCACTTAGAGCAAACATCTGGAGGATATACCCATAATCGCCACGCTGTGCAGGCGTAGCTTTTCGCTCCGGATTTACTGTACTACAAAAGTAATAAAAGTATTGTTTTGATCTGACCTGGCGTTCGAATCTAGAACCTCGTGCCCAGCCAACAACGTACCCAGACAGTGACGCTTAAATAAGCTAACTTTTTCACTCCACTCTGGAATTTTCCTTTTTGTTTGTGGGACGGGAACTCGTGAAATAAAGTCGCCAGGAATTTTTGTTTAGCCAATTTTCCATTCGGTATAGAAATGAATTTTTTGTTCATTATTTTATAATTGACAACTTTTTATTGATCCCAATAGGTGTTGTTTGCATATGGCTATTATGGGGTCTACTACCTCACCTGCTGTGTTGTGCATCCTTGGACAGAAGTTACGTTTGAAGCTATTTTAATTTAGTTTTTTTTTTGTTTAAATGGCTATTTAAAGACTTTTGTAGCTATGTTTAAGAAAATATTAATTTAGTATTTTTGTTTAAAAGGCTATTTAAAGACGTTTATGTAGCTATATTTAAGAAAAATGTGGTTCAATGGGTAGATGATTACTGAAATTTAAAATTTTATTTAAGGTTGACGAAAACAAGCCGCTTTGCTGTATCATCATCATCAGCGTGCAAATGTCCACTGCTGGACATGGGCCTCTCCTAATGACATGACGCTTGGCAGATTGGTGACCGCAGTAGGTTTTATTTGTATCCAGGTACACCCTGCCGCCCGTTTCTTAATATTTCCTTAGTCATCCTCTACGACACTAATAATAAATAAATAAATAAATAAATATCAGACAACATCACATACATTGCTCTAATCCCAAAGTAAGTAGCTTAAGCACTTGTGTTATGGGTATCAGAACAACGAAGGTACCACAAATAAATACTTTTATACAAATTATAAACATCCAGACACGGAAAAAATACAAAGTATTCATCACACGAATATTTATCCCGGGTGGGAATCGAACCCACGACCCTTGGTTCAGAAGGCACTACCAATTGAGCCACCGAGCCAGTCGATGGGATGACATTGTATCATTTACCTAACACTTAATCTCAAACTCTATTCGATATAAAATCTACAGCATCACTGCAGCTTTTGCAACGTTTCCACATTCGTAACTCGTAAACAGAAATGGCGGGCTAATTAACGAAGCTAATTGAAACAGTCGCCGAGCTAACGGAAATGAAACGACAATTTTATTTGAAACGTCACAAATCAAGTGCAATTAAGTGTTATTGCGAACGGTGAGGCTAATGAAGCAATTAGCAATAGTTCAAGCATATTTAAAAGGAATATTTTGACTGTTCTGTGTACCAATAAATGCACGTGTTTTCCTCCGGGTACGGTGTGGGATATGTAAGGGAGCGATCTACGAATATCATCTTTTCGCTTCCATTCCATCCTCTCCTTTCCACTCCCGTTGTGCTGGACAACTTTGTCATCCGCATACCATTTTTGGCAATGGCAGGCGGTGACGCAGGCAGTGGCATATTTACAAAGAACCTGCAAGGAGGTTCCGCTACACATTCAAACGATAATGTTGCGCGCCAGGAGGTTTAGTTCCTCGTTTCTGCCCAGTGCCATTGAGTCATAGAATGCCCTTCTAGTTCATGCGATTCCTTCCTTTTACCTGGGTTTTTTAGGCGGGGCGTGAAACGGCATCTCAGTGGGCCTTCAGGGTGAGGGTGACAGGAGCAATGGGTTTGTTCTATTGTGCCTGTCGACCGAACTTTTGGACCTCACGACCGTTTACCATGAGGTGGAGTGAGGTCATCCTGAAAGCTCTTCTTATAAAAAAAAGCCCTTCTAGTTCATGTGTTTCCTTTGTCTTACAATCCTGGGTTCTTTACGCGGGGCGTAAAGGGTCATCTCAGTAGGCCTTCAGGGTGAGGGCGACAGGCGCGGTAGATTGGTTCCGTTATGCCTATCGCTCCCATACATCCCATACACACTACGTAATACATTCCCCACTGGATATACATAAGGCCTCTATCCCCCTCAAGTGTGTTTGTCCAAGACAAAAAAATTAAGGACGTGATTCAGCCTCCCACTTATTATCATCTCTAAAAAATTACGCGAGACAAAGACACGTATACGATAATAAGAGACGAAGCTCTTTATGACAAACCGACGGTCAGTTTTAGGTACCTGTCGTTAGGTCGATATTGGACATCACGACCATTAGAGTAAAATCATCCTGGATGTTTTATTTATACAAATAAAATACAAGCAAGGGTATTAAAGGATAAAGCATAGATTAAAGACCAACTGCGTCGCAAATTGGAATTTAGAATGGTCATAAACAAAATGTCAGTTTAATATTTTTTATGTAAATAAATAAAATACATAATCATACTTATACAACAAACATGTTTGCACACAAATGTCACACAACTCAGTTTGAGATTACGCGATGTGTGTAATTTTTTTGGCAAATGTAATTTATTTGGCAAGCCCGGTTTCAAACAGCCAAATACCCGGTTTTGAATAAAACAGTTCCAATTTCAAAAAACAAAAGGCCGGATCATTACACCTTACTAATTGAGCCGGTCGAGACTCCGGATCGGTTCCGTCTCGCCTCGTCCGGTGATTACGGGTATTATGGCGGCCAGATGAAAGGGAAATTATAACCGTTGGCTCATCAGAATTGGTTTCAATTAGAATTCGCTTTCAGTGCTGTTTGGCCGAAATTGATTCGTGACGTTTTAAACGTCATTGACGAACGAAAAAAGAACGAATATCTACGTGAGTTTATCAATATAGTCGTCCGTCAGTATTCTAAACAGACTGATATCTACACAGTATCATAATAGTACAAGCGTTGTACATAGTACAAGCTTCGGCTTAGTTTGGAGCGAGAAAGCGCTGTGTAGCCCAGCGTGGCTTGTCTTGGGTTATTTCATTTGTAATAATCTGTCTCTTTGCGAAAATTGAGTAATCGCGAGTTAAGTATAATTCCTGTATACAAATTTTAAAGCTAGGACCTAAACCCTATCAAAAGTTTCAACATATCAAATCTTTATTTTATAAGTATACTTTACAGAAGAAGATGTGACAAAACCATTTCATGAAAAGATTATTGGTAATCCCATGCGCTCGCTAAAATGTCGAATCTTATTCAGAAAGTCGCAGCCAAATGGAAAACGACGACCGATATTTAACGAGATTTTACGATTTTCAGTAAATGTTACGATCAAATCGCAACTCTGACTTATGTGCGAACCGTCAGCGAATTGAGACTCGCCTTTATAAAAATGTGTTTTATTTATTTCACATCCTACGAAATTATATTTGAATTTGAGTCGAAGAAAAAGAACTGTTGTGTCAGTATTAGAAAAAATCTTTACTACAGTATTTTGTTGGCAATCAGTTCAGAAGGAGTGGGTTTGTGAAAATAACAACCAAAATACTCAAGATTTAATCACTTTATATTCACTAGATTCACTATTTTTCATACAAATAATACTTCACTAGTATACAATCCTAATATCCTATCCTAACCTAATCCCTCATAATTCATATTCCTATCAATTCCTACCATCCTACCAATCCTACCAAGGATATAAATCTATTAACACTTACTGGTTACAGGTAATCCACATAATATAATAATGCACATAATGCACATAATCCACATAAAGCACTCTATACGTCCGTTCGGTCCGGCGTCTCGTAACAGAATGTCGATAACTGACAACTTGTCTGCCTTTTATACGCTTGGACGTCAGATATCAATTGAGTGACTATTTAATTTATTTTCCTACTCGCACGCCGGATTTCAATTGAGAGACTATTTTATCAGAGAAATAATAAGCTATGCAATGTATTACCAACTTAAAGGTATAAAATGTATTAATGTGTATAATAAACGCTAACAGCTCGGCCATCCTGTTCGAAGCGGGTCCTCACGCTTGCTACTAGAAGTTTCAGCTTGGCGTCTTCTTCGCCATAGTCTTCGCCTTAGTTTCAGCTTGGTGTCTTCTTAGCAGTTTCTTGAGATGTCCTCTTGTCCCATCTGTCCGGTCCGGTCCAGTCCGCTCCAGTCCAGTCAAGTAAAGTCTAGTTTGGCCCTCTAACCTGGGCTCTAGTTATGCCCTCTAACCTGGGCTCTAGTTATGCCCTCTAACCTGGGCTCCAGTCCTGCTTTACCTGGACTCCACTTCTGCCCTGCCAGGGCTCCATTCCTTCCTCACTCCTTGCCCTCGACTGTCCATCCATATCCATCTTCTTCCGTAGTAGCGGGTATCTGAAAAACTTTTAAAAGCTTAGTATTGTTATCGTAAAATACACATTCATTGTTGCAAACATGGACTACATGTACGTATATAGATACTATATTTAGCACCGTACTCGTTTGAATCATCATCATCATCAGCATCATCATCAGGTTCATCATCATCAGCCTGTATCAGTCCACTCCTTTGAATAATCTACTTATAATGAATGTTTGTTTTTATAGTTTCAATTTTACCTGTACCGTGGTTACCTATAACACATGGAATATGTAATTCAAACTTTCGCCACTTCGTACACAGTCATCTGATCTAATAAGTATTTTGAATCATCATCATCATCAGCCTCTATCAGACAACTCGTTTAAATGTCTACTCATAATGAATGTTTGTTTTTATGGTTCCAATTTTACCCTTACCATAGCTACCTTTTATAACACATGAAAGCTGTAAAAAGTAATTCAAACTTCCTCCACTTCGTATACAGTCATCTGGTCTAATAGGCATTTCAACTTAAGTATGTAAAGGAAAGACAGATCAGGTGTTGAATAAGATTCATCAAAAACATCGCGTCCTACAAAATCAATTATTTCAGCTAAACATTTCATACATTGTTGGTGTTCAAAAATTGAAATAATACTTAGGTAGTTTCATAAGAATGACTGCAACTCACTGACACTTAATGTATCGAGAATCTATTTGACAAAAGACATAATATTCTATTCATCCGAATTCAATAGGACAAATAAGTAGCAATATCGCTATCACATTGTATGTGTTCAGCTAAGAATCTGGCCACTTAACCCGCTCTTACCAAGCAGAAAAAATCACATTGAGAATGCAAAAGTATTCCATTTTTAGGGTTCCGTACCTCAAAAGGAAAAAACGGAACCCTTATAGGATCACTTTGTTGTCCGTCTGTCCGTCAGTCCGTCCGTCCGTCCATCTGTCAAGACCCTTTTTCTCAGGAACGCGTGGAAGTATGAAGCTGAAATTTATATCAATTACTCAGGTCTACTGTCCCTTGAAGCTGTGAAAAAAATCAAACTTCTAAGCCAACGCAATCAAAAGATACAGCCGTTTATGCCGCAAATTTTTGACACTTGCAAGGGAATCAAAACCTAAAGGGTACTTCCAGTCGGCCTAGAATCTTGAAATTTGGCATGAAGCAACGTTTTATAGCACACATGAAGGAAAAATTCCGAAAACCTTAAATTTTTAGTTACATTACAAAATATATATTTTTTTAATAAATATAACCTTTTTCCTTTTTTCCTCATGAACGCGTAGAGCTATCAAGTTGAAATTCATATCAAATACTTAGATCTAATTGCCTTTAACCCGTGAAAAAATGACTCGATTGTCGTAATGAACGAACTTTGTAAACCTTGCAGGTTTGTACGGGACCCTCGGTGCGCGAGTCCGACTCGCACTTGGCCGGTTTTTTTTTTAATTCCTTCACAAAGAAATACAGGACAACTCCGGCAATGTAGACATTATGTCACCAAAGGGAAAATCTAACCAATAAAACACGTCCGTTCATGAAAATATTCAAGGCCTTCCCGACGAAGATCATAAATTAGAATTATATTTAAATTTTAAGGCATGTATGAGAAGAAATCCAGTTCTTATAAGTTTCCTCCAAGTCTTCCTCATCTCTTTGTCCTCATCAAGTACCTACTTAGTTTTGCCTAGTCGTTGTAGTGTCAAAATCAACTAACAGTGTCCAAGTTCTAATGTATGGAATCACTACTTAGTGTACCAACTCCCAAAAATATTTATTATCCCTAAACTTTTCTCAAAAATCCCTAAAATCGCCTTAATTATATAGTTTTCTCCTAAAAAATAATTTTGTTTCCTTAAGGCATCATCGACACATTTCTTGTCGACATAGTACGACGTAGATAGTACAAAATCGAATCGTTGAATCACTACTCAGTGTACAATCGTTGTACAATTTTCTCAAACACATTTTTTTTTTTTTTGCAGATTCATATCTGACATAGTTGGAAAATATGCACTAGATGTTGTTTTGAGACACTAGGTCAAGAAACTAGTATTGTTAGGATAAAATTCCATTTTAAACAAAACATTTGAAAGAGTCAAAAAGTTCCTGTATATACTCCTAAAAATTTCAGACGCCCAATAATAATCTCATTTCACCTATATACCCTGGGAAGAAAACCCTTAAGTTGTGAACCCTGTCCCTACTATAAGAGTATGTTATTTTATTTCTTTACGTATCGCATTTACATATTTATCAACACTAATGCCAGAGAGTAAATTTGCCCACACACCTAACAGACCCTAAAAACACTGATCCGATTTGATATCTCCTTCATGAATCTTATCCTGAATTTCGAAAACACTATTTCAACTAGAAGTCTCTTCGGACGTACGATGATTCCACAGAACACTGTTTCGACAAATCACATATTCGACAGTCACATCACATATTAGTCAGACAAAACACTAGGTACTCCGACAATATTCTATTTCGACAAGCCTTTATTTCGACAGACCACAACTCACCTATTCGACAGAATACCGTTCAGACAAAATGTTAAATCTTTTGTCAAAACCTAATCAGTTATAAGCCTTTAGGAAGCTACACTATCTTTGGCATACACAGGTCATAATTTTTTTAATATGGGATTCATAATAGAATTTCACTAAAGTTACTCAAGTTTGAATTTTGCATAAATATAAACGCAACTTTGCAGTGCATAATAACAATAAAACATTGTAATACAAAAATTGCCGATAGAAAAAGAGTAACATTTTGTTTCCTGCCGGTTCCCCCGGGCAGAATCCACTCTCCGAATAAGGCGTTAGCATAACCCTTCCATATTTTGCTTGGAGATTAATAAGTACCTCTATTTAAATCTATGTAATTAAAGCTTCTATTTTCATTTCAATTCAAGATATGAACAAAAATCGTCAAAACCCTTCTCTCATCGCGTGCGCAGCGAAACCCATTGATTATAGAACCAAAAAAAAAAAGTGTACTATGACTCTACAAAAAGCATGTCCGGACCGAATACTGCTATCTGTTCATCTGTTACAGCGTGGCTGTAATAGACAACCTTAAATACTCGAAGGGAGGGAAGGTCGCTTGCTGTTCACATTCATCAATCATCAATTGTAATTCACTCAGTTGATAGATCACCTCATCCTCATCTTTTAACTATCCTCTACCCCAAGATTGTCTGGAAGAGACCGCTCACAGATGCAAGACCCCCTAAACTGCACAACAAGTTCACCATCATCAACATCAGCAGTGTCCACCAAATCACCCGTATAGGATACAGTAATGAATATCTATTCTAATCACAAAATCATTAGGTTAGATCATTCCCTAGGAGCACCGCAGACAGAGACGGGCTACTGATATCAGTTGAAAATGGTTCAAAGTCAAAAGATCGTAATAATGTGATATATCATCGCTCTTCGTCGAGTGCACCAGGCTATGCTCAGAGCTTGAGCAGCACAATGATGGTGTAGACCATGATTGCCTATATATAGACCCCGACCTCCGATAATGAAAAATCATTCAAATCCACTATTCTCTCAGACTCCGACCAATTTCCAATGTTATCCATATCCCCTGACCCTTTTGATGGACCCACTTGAATATCACGCACTGGCCCGAAAATATAAATTTTTCTGTTACCTCAAACCTATCAGTAAGTCAACAGCAATAGACATTATAAACCCGGACCAGAGCGACCAAATGGCAGCACCTGGGCGCCTTCACGGGCGCAAACCTCACACATCGATCTAGCCTCGAAAATCGGACTGAGATATAGAAAAAATTGATTATAAAATCCCTCAAGTATCCCACACAGACAATGTTTTCTATCTGACACCATTAAAAATTAATTAATCCGTTTACAAATACTGCATGTATGTATTTACTAAGAAATAGGCCAAGGCAGACGAAAGACAAATCTTTGTGACTGGGCCATTCTAGGCATTCACATTATTAACAGAAGGAAATTATTCGAACCTTGTGCAACCCAAGCCAGATCAAAGGATGAGAATATAATGTTTAAAAGTATACGAAACCCCTTTTAAAAAGGCTTGTATAGTGGCGAAGACAAATAACGAGTACTTATCTAAAAGTAATAAAGGATATAGAACCCCGGTTCATTACCACAAGATCTCTAAAGAAAGTGACAATCGTCCCAATTCCGATGCTGAAGCAGCCACTCAATCCAAAACCCACTTTTCTAACATACCTACCCTGAATAACGAGCAAGATAAATCCTTAGCCGAAAACCCTAAGCCCAATCTCCTCCAAAAGCAAATGTGAAAGAATGTCTTTTTAGCCATTCCAAATCATATTTATTGTGTAATAGCGATTCTACAAACCCTCAATGAACTTCATTTATCAAAAATATTTGTAAGGAAATTTCAGCAGTGGTATAATTATTGTTTCACAGAATTTTGCAATAATATTTAACAAGTGTATAGACAGTCATATCCAAATCCAATGAAACAAGTAAGATTATTCCTTTATTTCATCGATTCCTAGGTCCATTTCCATTTTACCAGCATTAAGTTTTAATCTTATCCCATCAACAAACGAGCAAAAATATGACTAAGCGAACAATACCTACTCTCTCACAGTCTTACATTAGTTTACCACAATTATTTTCTTGTAAATTCCAATGCATATCCGTCCATATAGGACAGGACACACACAAATATTGGATTATCACAATATTCAGAATTTAATTTCACTCTCACTCATTTTACTCTCACTCACTCATTCTAATTCAATTTCTTCATTTTAATTCAATTTTATCTTTATTTTTCTGTGAACAAAGGCTTCGGTCAGTTTATACCACTACTTCACTTCCGTGGGACGATGTAAATATGAATGTGAGTCAAATAAATACTCACATAACCATGAACAGTAAACACACGGAACCCGCTGAATGCACGACCCTTCCAGGGATAACTGCGAACTCTCAAGTTACAACGGGCGGACTCAGTTGTCATAACGTTACCTAATTAAAAAAAACTAGGGAACTGACATCGATACCTCAAGGCTAATTCAATCCAGTCACTTCCACAGCATCATATCCCACAGTTTGCCCTTATGGGAATCAGCCTCACAAACTAACACTGTATCACAGAAGGGTGCTCTGGTCTACATTACAGACCCCAATCCCGTAAATCACTTAAAGAATTATCCAAAGAAATAAAAATCCTAACCGCGGTGTCCCAATACACGTTTGACCGCAACATATTGTTGATCTAAGTATTATATCGATTTAAATCTCGCACAGAGTCATGTACAATTACCAATGGCTACCACAAAGCGCAAGATTACCTAGATCACCAAATCACTAGATCATTAAAGAAGGCCTAGCAGACTACACGTCGAAACGCGGTCATAAAAAGTTATGATATACATTGCGAATCCACTTAAAGAAACACGAGTAAACCATTTTATTTTTCTTGCATGACCATACCTAAAAATAGCTTTCCAGTGAATACATATTTAGCAAATATATGATCATTTATCCCTATATATCATTTATTATTATTTTACCAAATCCCGTAATATATTTGAATACTACTGATAACCGTTAAATTTGTCCAAGCTCTTTTACTTATATGATTCCTCAATGAATATTTGTACACGTACGTACCTATCACTAATTTTTGTTGTCTCCTATTCAATTCTTATTTTATAATTCTAGATTAGCTCGTTAGGCATTCATTCATGTGACATTTTACCTTAAAATCTGTAACAACGGTATTTAAAAGCTACGCCCTAATCCCAGACTCCAACGACATGTATTCGTTATTGCGTTGAGAGTACATCGTATACACGTTGGGCGATAGAAAAATAAACCTATGCAAGCACAACTCAACAAGTCTATAATATTGAGGTCCGTTTCAATTAGGAATCTACCCCGACTCCCATAATACGTGAAACAATATAGTTTAATCTCTTATTTATTTAAGGAATTAAGGATATTACACAGCAAGCAACGAAGTATTGAGTATTTAGTTCCATTTGTGCATAGAAAATGACTTTATTACGAAAATAAAATAACTGGGCGTGGTCAAAGAAAAAAATATTCAAACATGTACCGCTTTAGTTATTCTATTATTCACTACTGATTTTACTTCCATTTGCCAGTGGTAACCGAACAGCTATTCACTTTAAAGCCGTACATTATTGCTGAAAAAAAAAAGTTCGCCCATTCTCGGTTATTGTGGACGTGAAAAGAAAATTAAGAGAATTTTCTTACGATCCCACTTCTGAACTGTTGGCAATCAGTTCAGAAGGAGTGGGTTTGTGAAAATAACAACCAAAATACTCAAGATTTAATCACTTTATATTCACTAGATTCACTATTTTTCATACAAATAATACTTCACTAGTATACAATCCTAATATCCTATCCTAACCTAATCCCTCATAATTCATATTCCTATCAATTCCTACCATCCTACCAATCCTACCAAGGATATAAATCTATTAACACTTACTGGTTACAGGTAATCCACATAATATAATAATGCACATAATGCACATAATCCACATAAAGCACTCTATACGTCCGTTCGGTCCGGCGTCTCGTAACAGAATGTCGATAACTGACAACTTGTCTGCCTTTTATACGCTTGGACGTCAGATATCAATTGAGTGACTATTTAATTTATTTTCCTACTCGCACGCCGGATTTCAATTGAGAGACTATTTTATCAGAGAAATAATAAGCTATGCAATGTATTACCAACTTAAAGGTATAAAATGTATTAATGTGTATAATAAACGCTAACAATTTTTTCTAATACTGGTATTAAGACTGAGTTGAGACCTGTAAGAAGCTCTTAATTGCTGTTAGATAAATTATATTTCCGTTCTTCGTGGTTTCAGGATTTAGAATAGGACCATCCCATCTTATCCCGAGGGTGTTGTAGTAAACGACTATTGGATTGTCAAGAAATGGGCAGCGTTTCACTAGGTACAAATAAAACGTTCGAAGAAGACCTGGCGAGCGATGCTCGCATTCTGCGAGACGGTGATCTCACAGAAGGAGGCGGCGGAAAGAGAGCGTGAGGCCGCGCGGTTGACGCGCCCGCTTTACGCCTCCCCTGGCCCGGGCGTCGCCGGAGGGCATACAACGCATCGTATGCCCTCTGAGCCTACCGTAGTGCCCCGAGTGGTGAATGCGGGGGCGCGATCCACTCATAGGGGCCACCCACGGTGGGTACAGCCACACCGTTGCACCAGGTACGCCCGGGGAGCTCTCTATTGCTCCCCGAAGCCGGGGGTAAGGCCTCTGCCCTCCCCGGACAGGAGTGCCGGCCGATTGTCATCTGCGGCTGGCCAGAGCATGCAGGGATGCGGCCGTATGCTTTGGCGTCACCCGTGTCCCTGCAGCCTGCTGCCCACTGGTGACACAGGGGGGTTTAGTGGGTATACCCTCCCATTTCGGGAGGTGTGAGTCCCACACACCATGTTACCTCCCCCCGGAGGTGGCATGACGGTGCGTAATGCATTCCCCTCTAAAAAAAAGGTACAAATAAAACGTGGTGACTTAGGCTTATCTCAAATGACCATTTTATTATCATTGGACGAGGCTTATGTCCAGCAGTGGACGGCTTGAGGCTGATAATAAAGGTAAATTATCACAATTTTTTCTAGAAAATTTCTAAGTTAATAATATGGCGAAAATTTTTAAAAATTTAGAAGAAGATCTTAATTCTGAAACTATGAAAAGTCGTGGAAAATAAATGGGGGTGACTCGATTATCCCACAATACGATGGACCTAATTTTATTACGTCTATCTTCCGGACAGCCTATACATCATTTCATATTCAGTAGGTACCTACTACTACATGTACGAGTATATTTAATGATTGCTTTATTGTTTCACGAATCGAGAAATCAAGTCAGTTATTACTACGCTCCGATGAAAGGGAAATTATAATACAGTTCTATCGACGACTCATCAAACATAGTATTACTGGCAATTATGTTCCGCCCGAGGCTACAACTTGAAATCACTTCGTTACCTCTCATAATCGGTTACTGAAACCATAGAATATGTAAGTAGAGGTGGAGGTAAAGGTCAAAAGAGGGTTAGGCTGTCCATTTCTTTTTAATTATTCTTTAGGTAAGCCCTAATCTTCGACCCATTTTAGCTAGAATATTAGTTCTAAAGTTACGCCCTTTATTAGTTAATGACTAGTCTCGAGACAAGTTTAAACATTTGTGTGCATGAACATGTCTGTTTGTATTGGGAATGGGTGTTTGCTATGTATAAATGTATTTCATCATCATAATCAGCCTATTGCAGTTCACTGCTGGACATATGCCTTCCAGTTGTTCGCCACTTAAGGCAATCATCTGGAGGATACACCCATAATCGCCACACTCGGCAGGCCGGTTGGTGATCGCAGGGCGTAGCCTCTCACTCCGGTGTCTGTGGTATTTAGGCCTTTGTCATGGCTATACCGCCAACAGTCGGTTGCCAGCGCCTCGTTTATTATTCGGCAGGACGCACCACGAGCAGGTTGGCTTGGAGCGATATATATATATTGTAAGACTACCTATTGTAATACCTATTGTAGTATGTGTAAGACTACCTATTGTAGTATGGTATAGTGTCAACTGCCAGATCTCAGTGACAGTGTTGTCTGTCCTAAGCCTTATTTTGTAACAGGTATTTTATTAAGTGATTTTAGTCTGTGGCAATCAGTACCCTGTCACTCAATAGTGACAGGTACCGTATAATGATATTTTAGTCTGTAGCAATACTGGCTGGGACAGACGCACTTCACTTGACATCGAGCGGTCGACGTGAGCAGAGCTACAAGGAATAAATCCGACTTTATCGTATAAATCCGTATTTCATTTCTGAGATTTAAGACTGTTCTTACATCTCAGAAGTGGGATAAAGACAACACACCCACAATTTGTTCGAAATTTAACGTAGAATATTTTTTTCTTTTCGGTAGGTAATTTAAATTATTTTTGATATTTAGATTTCGTTATAAATTATTAATAAAACATTTTTAAAATATGGATTGTGTAACGGATAACGATAAACAGTCGCGAAAAAGTCGTTCACGGTACATTTCGGAGCGATCAGGGTCGAAACGGAAGCGTCGCCGTGATCACGAGTATAGCAAGAATAGATCGACTGGTGCCAAGCGGAACAAGCGACGGAGCGACGCCCGCAGCGTGTCCAGGTGCAGGGACGAGAGGAGGAGCCGCTCTCCGGTGGCGGCTGAAGGCGCGAGGAGCCGCTCTCCGGTGGCGGCTGAAGGCGCGAGGAGCCGCTCTCCGGTGGCGGCTGAAGGCGCGAGGAGCCGCTCTCCGGTGGCGGCTGAAGGCGCGAGGAGGCGACGTCGGAGGTGCAGCCGCCGGCGTGGGCGCGAGCATCGCCCGAGTCGCAGCATGGAGAGACAGCGAGCGAGGCGTCGTCACAGGCGAAGTACGAGCTCGTCATCGAGGCGCAGTTCAGCGAGGAGTAGTGTAAGTGGCACGCCGCCGCTTACCCAAAGTAAGAATACTGATTGTTCCCTTTTTGCTAATAGCGAAACGCAATCGTTCTTAACAGAATTAGTTAAATCATTAACAAGTGCTAGACCGGAGGGGAACAAATTTCCTTTGTTAGGCAATGTTATACCAGAGTTCGACCCAATGGTGAAAGGACAAACTATTCAAGTTTGGCTTAATAAGGTAGATGAATGTGCAAGGTTATATAATTGGGGGGATGACCAGATTATACATTACGCTCTACCTAGGTTAACTGGAGTTGCGCGTACATGGTACCAGGCGTTACCTACTATGTCATTTTCATGGCCCGAATGGAAAAATAAATTAATAGATTCCTTCCCTAGTAGTGACGATTATGCTGAATTGTTAAACGAGATGTTATCTAAGCGCGTGAAATATAATGAATCTTTAGAGTTATATTCTTCGCCCTAGCGTTTTCCCGGCCTACTAGTACCAGGGTCCGCTTTAGAGTTATATTATTATGATAAAATTAATTTATTAAATCGTTGCGAAATATTCGGTAAGCGGGCAGTCGACTGTTTACTGTACGGAATTGAGGACCGTTCTTTGCGTTTGGGGGCCAAGGCAGCTAAGTGTCGGGAGCCAGAAGAAGTTTTGACCTATTTTCAGTCCATAAAACAGCAGAGTAGGGAAAACGATAGGCTTAAGGTTGTTCATGACAAAAGGGCTCATCTCTCGGTTAGCTCAAATTTAAATACGAAACCTTATAACGAAGGACGAACTTCAAAAGCACAGAGTCCTGCCGTCTGTTATAATTGTAACGAAACTGGTCATTTTAGTTATAAATGCACTAAAAAGTTATTAAAATGTAACGTATGTAATAAATTAGGTCATTTAACTATTAATTGTCCAAGGCTACCAAAAGATTTAAATAAGAACACGGATACCTCAAATGAAATCAGTAGTACAGGTAACTTACATACATAGTTGAGGATGTCTGGCTATTGACTGGTTCGATGGCTCATTTGGTGGTGACCTCTGCCCTCTGAGCCAAGGAGTCGTGGGTTCGATTCCCGCACAGTACAAATATTTGTGTTCATAAACATGGCTGTTTGTATTGGTTTCGGTGTTTTCTATGTATAATATGTATTTATTTATAAAAAAATAATAATAATAATAATTAAGTAAGAATTATCGGATGTCTAGCACCCATAGTACAGGCTTTGGCTTGGTTTGGGGCTGGGTGGCGTTGTGTGGCCCAGCGTGGCATGTCTTGGATTATTTATTTATTATGTCGTTATGTCGAATCCAGTTTTGGTCAAGCATAATTTTATTGAAGGGCCGGGAATAGTCATAACTAAAACTGCGGACTCCCTTATTTTGGAACGTCAAAATAATACAAAATTAAGTTTGTACACCAATCGTGGCGGATATTCTTTATCCCGGCCACGAGTATGTAGGTTCATTGCGAAAGAATAAAAATAGTGAGTAAATTTACTATATACAAATAGTCTTACTGCTATCTAGCGAATACAATCAAGACAATGGCGTCGTTGATACAAAATTTAAGTTATACCACGTTGATATTCAAGGGGCGCACCTTGGTTACTTGGGTCTTCAACGCTGCAATAACTCATAAGGTCGATAAATGTTAGATTTTAGCGACCCTGAAACCGTTTCTGATTTTCACATATAAATGAAGTGGTCAAACTCAAATGTCTTCTTAAAACTTACCAAGAGTGTTCTCTTTTAGTACTTAGTCTAACTAAAATGTTGAGGTTTTACAAATGTAAATAAAATAGAGTTGAGTGATACTCCGACCGGTCGTTTACCATTCATCACTTTCGTAACCCGTACGTGAATTAGTCTGATCAATGGCACAGGAGATGATTGACGCTGACATTGTGTGTGAGTCTAATTCACCTTAATAATATGCTAGCCCAGATCTTCTAGCTAAGGAAAAGACAGGTGAAAAACGACTCTGTTTTGGCAATAGGACACTAAATAGGTAACAAGATGCGTAAGGAACATTACCCTTTGCTATTGATCGATGATCAATGAATATCAGGTAACTCTTTCTGTATTTATTAGTGTCGATCTTGGACTACCAAATTCTGATACATGAGAATTCGCAATAGTTGACGGCTTTAGTTACTCCCGACGGTTTTGGGTTAGTTAATGTAGTGTTGGTTTTCCGGAGAACCATGAATGAGGTGCTGGCTAAGCTTATGTATGCCATCGCGTATACATGATATTTTAATTCCAGCATCTCCGTTTGATCAGGGTACATGACGTTACGCCAAAACGTACATGACGTTAGACGTTTCGCAAGCCTTGTCAGTTTTTCTGTTAAGAATTTCGCGCTAATTGCATGACCTTTGACGAATCTTCTGAAACTAAACTAAATATGAATGGCAATAGAATGAGGAACATAAAGTGGCATTCAATACATCACGATACAAATAAATGAAACGACCAATTCTAGCTGTATTTGACCCTCATTTAAAAAAGTTTCACACTGACGTGCTCTAGATTGGGGTAGCTGAGATACTCGTGCCACGTGGCAATGACTATAATAGTCGTTCTTCGGTAGATGAACAAAAACTTCACTGGTTCGAACTCGAGACACGGGCCGTCATTGCGTCATTTTCGTGTATATCTCCTAGGACTAAAAATTAAAACAGTAACGGATTGTGACGTGTTGCAGACCACGCTGATTAAGCGCGATCTCGCTCCTAGAATGGGTCGGTGGTGGGTACGTTTGCAGGAGTACGATTGTAATATTTATTGAGTATAGAGCTGGAAATCGAATAGCACATGTTGACGCCTTAAGCCGTACTCCTGCAGCCGAACTCAACAGTCAGGATGATATGCATTTGATAGATATTTTAGTAGAAATAAATGACTGGGTAGGTATGGTTCAAAGTAATGATGAGGAGTTAAAACGAATTTAGGAGATTTTATTGGATAAAGAGGAACTGAAAAAAAAGGGTCCCTCAGTTATTGTTGTCCGGATTTAAGCTACCTAATATATATATATATATATATATATATATATATATATATATATATATATATATATATATATATATATATATATATATGTATTAGGTAACTAGGAGGTATCAGAATTAGCTAACGGTGATACCTTAATGTAACTGAGAATAGTGATGTCGTAAATAATATTGGTTTTAATGAATAGGAAGATGTATCATTTATATATTTATATTATTTACTTATATATTTGTATTTGATCCGTAATGAGCGGTCAGTGCAGATTTGAATAACATTGTATATTACTATCAATGTTGCATAGATGACCGTAGATTGTTGCGGCTCACTTACATTAACGATTTGAAATTTACTGAGATTATGAAAGTGATATGAAATTGATTTAGATTAGACACAGTATTGATTTTACTTTCTTAAAGACCAGTGCAGAGAATGAGTTGATCTTTCATTCACGACGACGTATCGCACAGATGGTCGAAGTGTAAATAATTTATTAATTAATTTAAACTTTATTGCACAAAATGGTACAAAAGGCGAACTTAATGCTAGGAGCATTCTCTACCAGTTAACCTCTGAGTCATGCAGAGAGCAGAAATTGTGTGCGGTGAGTGTAGGTACAAAGAGAATACAGTCCTTACGAAAACCTAATTTATATATTATGTAAAATTATACGACATAGGTATACAGAATATAACAATTGAATTAAAATAATAATACATATGGACATTGAATATATAGCAAATAAAGATAATATAACATATATAAATACATATTAACGTACATACACATATATATAAGATACGTACACATATATACATAATATATATATTTGATGGCGCATGACGTTTTGTTTACGAATTGTTCTAGTTAGTTATAGAGCAGGTTATGAGCAATCAGTGCAGAAAGCGAATGGTATCAAGCAATTGGTATCGCACAGATGGTTGTAGATCATAACAGACTGCAAGATAGTTTGTAAGTTATTAAAGTAGTTAGTAATAGAGCAGGTTATGAGCAATCAGTGCAGAAAGCGAATGGTATCAAGCAATTGGTATCGCACAGATGGTTGTAGATCATAACAGACTGCAAGATAGTTTGTAAGTTATTAAAGTAGTTAGTAATAGAGCAGGTTATGAGCAATCAGTGCAGAAAGCGAATGGTATCAAGCAATTGGTATCGCACAGATGGTTGTAGATCATAACAGACTGCAAGATAGTTTGTAAGTTATTAAAGTAGTTAGTAATAGAGCAGGTTATGAGCAATCAGTGCAGAAAGCGAATGGTATCAAGCAATTGGTATCGCACAGATGGTTGTAGATCATAACAGACTGCAAGATAGTTTGTAAGTTATTAAAGTAGTTAGTAATAGAGCAGGTTATGAGCAATCAGTGCAGAAAGCGAATGGTATCAAGCAATTGGTATCGCACAGATGGTTGTAGATCATAACAGACTGCAAGATAGTTTGTAAGTTATTAAAGTAGTTAGTAATAGAGCAGGTTATGAGCAATCAGTGCAGAAAGCGAATGGTATCAAGCAATTGGTATCGCACAGATGGTTGTAGATCATAACAGACTGCAAGATAGTTTGTAAGTTATTAAAGTAGTTAGTAATAGAGCAGGTTATGAGCAATCAGTGCAGAAAGCGAATGGTATCAAGCAATTGATATCGCACAGATGGTTGTAGATCATAACAGACTGCAAGATAGTTCGTAAGTTTGTATTATATAATAATTAAAGTAATTACTTCTCATATTAGATATCCTTTTGAAGAAATATCAAGCATTGATGTAATTGTTATAATCAATATTGTTCCATAAAATGTTGGGTCGTTTATTTGCAACAACTATGTAAAATACTATAACTTATTGTTTATGGATCTTTGGTTAATCTTTTTATATATATATATCTATATATTTTGTCGATTATTATATAACTTGAAAGTGAGAGGACTCACTTGATTAAGGATGGCCGAGTTGTAAGACTACCTATTGTAATACCTATTGTAGTATGTGTAAGACTACCTATTGTAGTATGGTATAGTGTCAACTGCCAGATCTCAGTGACAGTGTTGTCTGTCCTAAGCCTTATTTTGTAACAGGTATTTTATTAAGTGATTTTAGTCTGTGGCAATCAGTACCCTGTCACTCAATAGTGACAGGTACCGTATAATGATATTTTAGTCTGTAGCAATACTGGCTGGGACAGACGCACTTCACTTGACATCGAGCGGTCGACGTGAGCAGAGCTACAAGGAATAAATCCGACTTTATCGTATAAATCCGTATTTCATTTCTGAGATTTAAGACTGTTCTTACATCTCAGAAGTGGGATAAAGACAACACACCCACAATTTGTTCGAAATTTAACGTAGAATATTTTTTTCTTTTCGGTAGGTAATTTAAATTATTTTTGATATTTAGATTTCGTTATAAATTATTAATAAAACATTTTTAAAATATGGATTGTGTAACGGATAACGATAAACAGTCGCGAAAAAGTCGTTCACGGTACATTTCGGAGCGATCAGGGTCGAAACGGAAGCGTCGCCGTGATCACGAGTATAGCAAGAATAGATCGACTGGTGCCAAGCGGAACAAGCGACGGAGCGACGCCCGCAGCGTGTCCAGGTGCAGGGACGAGAGGAGGAGCCGCTCTCCGGTGGCGGCTGAAGGCGCGAGGAGCCGCTCTCCGGTGGCGGCTGAAGGCGCGAGGAGCCGCTCTCCGGTGGCGGCTGAAGGCGCGAGGAGCCGCTCTCCGGTGGCGGCTGAAGGCGCGAGGAGCCGCTCTCCGGTGGCGGCTGAAGGCGCGAGGAGGCGACGTCGGAGGTGCAGCCGCCGGCGTGGGCGCGAGCATCGCCCGAGTCGCAGCATGGAGAGACAGCGAGCGAGGCGTCGTCACAGGCGAAGTACGAGCTCGTCATCGAGGCGCAGTTCAGCGAGGAGTAGTGTAAGTGGCACGCCGCCGCTTACCCAAAGTAAGAATACTGATTGTTCCCTTTTTGCTAATAGCGAAACGCAATCGTTCTTAACAGAATTAGTTAAATCATTAACAAGTGCTAGACCGGAGGGGAACAAATTTCCTTTGTTAGGCAATGTTATACCAGAGTTCGACCCAATGGTGAAAGGACAAACTATTCAAGTTTGGCTTAATAAGGTAGATGAATGTGCAAGGTTATATAATTGGGGGGATGACCAGATTATACATTACGCTCTACCTAGGTTAACTGGAGTTGCGCGTACATGGTACCAGGCGTTACCTACTATGTCATTTTCATGGCCCGAATGGAAAAATAAATTAATAGATTCCTTCCCTAGTAGTGACGATTATGCTGAATTGTTAAACGAGATGTTATCTAAGCGCGTGAAATATAATGAATCTTTAGAGTTATATTCTTCGCCCTAGCGTTTTCCCGGCCTACTAGTACCAGGGTCCGCTTTAGAGTTATATTATTATGATAAAATTAATTTATTAAATCGTTGCGAAATATTCGGTAAGCGGGCAGTCGACTGTTTACTGTACGGAATTGAGGACCGTTCTTTGCGTTTGGGGGCCAAGGCAGCTAAGTGTCGGGAGCCAGAAGAAGTTTTGACCTATTTTCAGTCCATAAAACAGCAGAGTAGGGAAAACGATAGGCTTAAGGTTGTTCATGACAAAAGGGCTCATCTCTCGGTTAGCTCAAATTTAAATACGAAACCTTATAACGAAGGACGAACTTCAAAAGCACAGAGTCCTGCCGTCTGTTATAATTGTAACGAAACTGGTCATTTTAGTTATAAATGCACTAAAAAGTTATTAAAATGTAACGTATGTAATAAATTAGGTCATTTAACTATTAATTGTCCAAGGCTACCAAAAGATTTAAATAAGAACACGGATACCTCAAATGAAATCAGTAGTACAGGTAACTTACATACATAGTTGAGGATGTCTGGCTATTGACTGGTTCGATGGCTCATTTGGTGGTGACCTCTGCCCTCTGAGCCAAGGAGTCGTGGGTTCGATTCCCGCACAGTACAAATATTTGTGTTCATAAACATGGCTGTTTGTATTGGTTTCGGTGTTTTCTATGTATAATATATATTTATTTATAAAAAAATAATAATAATAATAATTAAGTAAGAATTATCGGATGTCTAGCACCCATAGTACAGGCTTTGGCTTGGTTTGGGGCTGGGTGGCGTTGTGTGGCCCAGCGTGGCATGTCTTGGATTATTTATTTATTATGTCGTTATGTCGAATCCAGTTTTGGTCAAGCATAATTTTATTGAAGGGCCGGGAATAGTCATAACTAAAACTGCGGACTCCCTTATTTTGGAACGTCAAAATAATACAAAATTAAGTTTGTACACCAATCGTGGCGGATATTCTTTATCCCGGCCACGAGTATGTAGGTTCATTGCGAAAGAATAAAAATAGTGAGTAAATTTACTATATACAAATAGTCTTACTGCTATCTAGCGAATACAATCAAGACAATGGCGTCGTTGATACAAAATTTAAGTTATACCACGTTGATATTCAAGGGGCGCACCTTGGTTACTTGGGTCTTCAACGCTGCAATAACTCATAAGGTCGATAAATGTTAGATTTTAGCGACCCTGAAACCGTTTCTGATTTTCACATATAAATGAAGTGGTCAAACTCAAATGTCTTCTTAAAACTTACCAAGAGTGTTCTCTTTTAGTACTTAGTCTAACTAAAATGTTGAGGTTTTACAAATGTAAATAAAATAGAGTTGAGTGATACTCCGACCGGTCGTTTACCATTCATCACTTTCGTAACCCGTACGTGAATTAGTCTGATCAATGGCACAGGAGATGATTGACGCTGACATTGTGTGTGAGTCTAATTCACCTTAATAATATGCTAGCCCAGATCTTCTAGCTAAGGAAAAGACAGGTGAAAAACGACTCTGTTTTGGCAATAGGACACTAAATAGGTAACAAGATGCGTAAGGAACATTACCCTTTGCTATTGATCGATGATCAATGAATATCAGGTAACTCTTTCTGTATTTATTAGTGTCGATCTTGGACTACCAAATTCTGATACATGAGAATTCGCAATAGTTGACGGCTTTAGTTACTCCCGACGGTTTTGGGTTAGTTAATGTAGTGTTGGTTTTCCGGAGAACCATGAATGAGGTGCTGGCTAAGCTTATGTATGCCATCGCGTATACATGATATTTTAATTCCAGCATCTCCGTTTGATCAGGGTACATGACGTTACGCCAAAACGTACATGACGTTAGACGTTTCGCAAGCCTTGTCAGTTTTTCTGTTAAGAATTTCGCGCTAATTGCATGACCTTTGACGAATCTTCTGAAACTAAACTAAATATGAATGGCAATAGAATGAGGAACATAAAGTGGCATTCAATACATCACGATACAAATAAATGAAACGACCAATTCTAGCTGTATTTGACCCTCATTTAAAAAAGTTTCACACTGACGTGCTCTAGATTGGGGTAGCTGAGATACTCGTGCCACGTGGCAATGACTATAATAGTCGTTCTTCGGTAGATGAACAAAAACTTCACTGGTTCGAACTCGAGACACGGGCCGTCATTGCGTCATTTTCGTGTATATCTCCTAGGACTAAAAATTAAAACAGTAACGGATTGTGACGTGTTGCAGACCACGCTGATTAAGCGCGATCTCGCTCCTAGAATGGGTCGGTGGTGGGTACGTTTGCAGGAGTACGATTGTAATATTTATTGAGTATAGAGCTGGAAATCGAATAGCACATGTTGACGCCTTAAGCCGTACTCCTGCAGCCGAACTCAACAGTCAGGATGATATGCATTTGATAGATATTTTAGTAGAAATAAATGACTGGGTAGGTATGGTTCAAAGTAATGATGAGGAGTTAAAACGAATTTAGGAGATTTTATTGGATAAAGAGGAACTGAAAAAAAAGGGTCCCTCAGTTATTGTTGTCCGGATTTAAGCTACCTAATATATATATATATATATATATATATATATATATATATATGTATTAGGTAACTAGGAGGTATCAGAATTAGCTAACGGTGATACCTTAATGTAACTGAGAATAGTGATGTCGTAAATAATATTGGTTTTAATGAATAGGAAGATGTATCATTTATATATTTATATTATTTACTTATATATTTGTATTTGATCCGTAATGAGCGGTCAGTGCAGATTTGAATAACATTGTATATTACTATCAATGTTGCATAGATGACCGTAGATTGTTGCGGCTCACTTACATTAACGATTTGAAATTTACTGAGATTATGAAAGTGATATGAAATTGATTTAGATTAGACACAGTATTGATTTTACTTTCTTAAAGACCAGTGCAGAGAATGAGTTGATCTTTCATTCACGACGACGTATCGCACAGATGGTCGAAGTGTAAATAATTTATTAATTAATTTAAACTTTATTGCACAAAATGGTACAAAAGGCGAACTTAATGCTAGGAGCATTCTCTACCAGTTAACCTCTGAGTCATGCAGAGAGCAGAAATTGTGTGCGGTGAGTGTAGGTACAAAGAGAATACAGTCCTTACGAAAACCTAATTTATATATTATGTAAAATTATACGACATAGGTATACAGAATATAACAATTGAATTAAAATAATAATACATATGGACATTGAATATATAGCAAATAAAGATAATATAACATATATAAATACATATTAACGTACATACACATATATATAAGATACGTACACATATATACATAATATATATATTTGATGGCGCATGACGTTTTGTTTACGAATTGTTCTAGTTAGTTATAGAGCAGGTTATGAGCAATCAGTGCAGAAAGCGAATGGTATCAAGCAATTGGTATCGCACAGATGGTTGTAGATCATAACAGACTGCAAGATAGTTTGTAAGTTATTAAAGTAGTTAGTAATAGAGCAGGTTATGAGCAATCAGTGCAGAAAGCGAATGGTATCAAGCAATTGGTATCGCACAGATGGTTGTAGATCATAACAGACTGCAAGATAGTTTGTAAGTTATTAAAGTAGTTAGTAATAGAGCAGGTTATGAGCAATCAGTGCAGAAAGCGAATGGTATCAAGCAATTGGTATCGCACAGATGGTTGTAGATCATAACAGACTGCAAGATAGTTTGTAAGTTATTAAAGTAGTTAGTAATAGAGCAGGTTATGAGCAATCAGTGCAGAAAGCGAATGGTATCAAGCAATTGGTATCGCACAGATGGTTGTAGATCATAACAGACTGCAAGATAGTTTGTAAGTTATTAAAGTAGTTAGTAATAGAGCAGGTTATGAGCAATCAGTGCAGAAAGCGAATGGTATCAAGCAATTGGTATCGCACAGATGGTTGTAGATCATAACAGACTGCAAGATAGTTTGTAAGTTATTAAAGTAGTTAGTAATAGAGCAGGTTATGAGCAATCAGTGCAGAAAGCGAATGGTATCAAGCAATTGGTATCGCACAGATGGTTGTAGATCATAACAGACTGCAAGATAGTTTGTAAGTTATTAAAGTAGTTAGTAATAGAGCAGGTTATGAGCAATCAGTGCAGAAAGCGAATGGTATCAAGCAATTGGTATCGCACAGATGGTTGTAGATCATAACAGACTGCAAGATAGTTTGTAAGTTATTAAAGTAGTTAGTAATAGAGCAGGTTATGAGCAATCAGTGCAGAAAGCGAATGGTATCAAGCAATTGATATCGCACAGATGGTTGTAGATCATAACAGACTGCAAGATAGTTCGTAAGTTTGTATTATATAATAATTAAAGTAATTACTTCTCATATTAGATATCCTTTTGAAGAAATATCAAGCATTGATGTAATTGTTATAATCAATATTGTTCCATAAAATGTTGGGTCGTTTATTTGCAACAACTATGTAAAATACTATAACTTATTGTTTATGGATCTTTGGTTAATCTTTTTATATATATATATCTATATATTTTGTCGATTATTATATAACTTGAAAGTGAGAGGACTCACTTGATTAAGGATGGCCGAGTTGTAAGACTACCTATTGTAATACCTATTGTAGTATGTGTAAGACTACCTATTGTAGTATGGTATAGTGTCAACTGCCAGATCTCAGTGACAGTGTTGTCTGTCCTAAGCCTTATTTTGTAACAGGTATTTTATTAAGTGATTTTAGTCTGTGGCAATCAGTACCCTGTCACTCAATAGTGACAGGTACCGTATAATGATATTTTAGTCTGTAGCAATACTGGCTGGGACAGACGCACTTCACTTGACATCGAGCGGTCGACGTGAGCAGAGCTACAAGGAATAAATCCGACTTTATCGTATAAATCCGTATTTCATTTCTGAGATTTAAGACTGTTCTTACAATATATATAGATAGAATGGAATAAAAAATAATTTATTGAGCGCACATTAAATAATACAAGGGTGTACTAAATCTACAAAGTAAAATTAAGCCTAAGCTACAATGAATGTGCAGCCAATTTGGTATCCTCTCAGTGAATATCAAGGCATGACATAAAGACTGCCAATACGCTGATTACAGTACTGAAAACTAGACAAAGCATACAATCCTTGTACAAGCTTCGGCTCAGTTTGGGACCAGATAGAGCTGTTTGGTCCGATGTGGCATGGCGTTATTTATTAACTTAACATTCAATACACAAGACTATATTTTAAAACACATACAATATACGGTATTTCATACATTACCCGCGCGTGGGTTGATAATACAGTGCCACTGCGAGTGTTTTATGTAACAGCTACCTTCCTTTTCGCCTCAGTGCACTGATACTCTGAATACCGGTGTCTAGGCGACTTAAGTTAGGGCGGAAAGAGACGTGGATATTATTTATTGCACACCAAAGAGTTTCTGGGTATAAAATAATGCTCTCCAGACCAAATTTCAACCACACAGGCGAATGCTTAAAGAAAAGACTAGCCTACTAGGAGATATTATTATTATAGTAAGTACCGAATTGTCCTCGCTTCGCTTCGAATATTTATAAAAACACTTTAGATAAACCTATAAAATTATCAGTGTTTCTTTATTAAGTATATATGCATGTATTGTACACATAAACCTTTCTCTTGAATTCTGTACATTAAATATTTTTTCAAAATTACTATCAGGGGGTGATAAGTGATCGATACTGATACCAAAAATGCAATCAGTAAAATTTTTGTCTGTCTGTCTGTCTGTATGTTCGTTATAGAAAAAAAAACTACTGAACAGATTTTGACGAAACTTGGTACAATTATTCTTCATACTCCTGGGCAGGTTATAGGATACTTTTCATCACGCTACAATCAATAGGAGCGGAGCAGTGACGGGAAATGTTGGGAAAACGCGAGAAATTTAAACCTGTATGTTTGAACGCGCATTACGCGAAAACTACTGCATAGAATTGAATGCGGTTTTCACCAATGTATTGCTAGAGGTCTAACCTAAAACTTAGGCACAAGGTATAGATGGGTAATATATGGAAGTCCGTTATTTTTGAAACCCGATATCCACGCGAGCGACGCCGCTGGCACAGCTAGTATATTATAAAACCGCATCAATTTGTTATCATATTTTTGTATTGGTCTGGGTGTTTACTATGTATTTATTTATTAAAAAAAAGTATCTAAGTAAGTTTATCAGTTGTTAAGTACCTATAGTCCAAGCTTTGCCTTAGTTTGGGGCTAGATGGCGCTGTGTGGCTCAGCGTCATGGATTTATTTATTAACGAAAGTGGTAAATTTTTCGTAGCATGGACATAAAATGGTTAAATACAGAAAATAGTATTAATGTTTTTTGCAGCTTGGCCAGAAATATGCTTACTCAGAGCTGAACCATCCCGTTCGGTTACTTGACAGTAATCCATTAAGAATTTCTCTGTACCAGTATTTTCTTTTGTTCTAATGTGGAATGGATTTTCTTGAGGCAGTATTTCGTACCGTCGACTAAATTAATGGCTACATTACCGCCGCGAAAGAGAGCGGGCGACAGGCCGACTCAAATAATAAGTTACGAAATCTTTTGTCGACATAATAATACTGTCTCGACCAAACATCGGGTTCAGTCAAGCTCCAAGGGGATGGGTAGTTTCTATGGTGACCGGTAGGGTAAAAGTCTAAATATCTTTATTAGCTGTTAGCTTCTTTTTAACATGATAAGCCTTTCCAGGTAATGTAATGCTACTTTTCTAGAAAAATAGCCGTCTTAAATTGAAAATTGACTTTTTTTGTTTATCATTATGATGGTGATGAAGACACGTCATATCAGTTGGCACAAAATAATTCAGCCTCTTTCAGCTTAATGCAAGAGATGTAATGGAGTGAGTTATCATCTTTTCGCTCTAAGCTACCCTCACCTGCCCGTGGTGCGTCATGCTGAATAACGAACGAGGCTCTTGCAACCGACTGGTCGTGGCATAACCGTCACGATTGAAGGCGTAGCTAAATACCACAGGCCGATGACGAGCAGCAGCGTCACCGGGGCGAGAAGCTACGCCCTGAGA
This sequence comes from Conogethes punctiferalis, assembly GCA_031163375.1. Lineage (NCBI taxonomy): Eukaryota > Metazoa > Arthropoda > Insecta > Lepidoptera > Crambidae > Conogethes > Conogethes punctiferalis. Next base: position 1,435,226 of record CM062091.1, on the reverse strand, counting down.
TCGCCAACCCGCCTGCCCAGCGCGGCGATTATGGATAAAGCTTCCAGATGTTTGCCCAAAGTGAATCCCTGCTGGACATAGGCCTCAACAACTGTCATTTGGGGGGGGAGTAGCCTTAGTCACCAGGTCAACACGTTAGGCAGGCGGGGCAGAAACCGCAGTAGGTTTTATTTGTACCGAGGTAAGCGCTGCTGCCCGTTTTCTATATAGCATTATAGTATATTAGTATATAATATATGATAAAATAGTCGAAAAGTCGTTAAAATTATTCCATGTACACAACATGGAATAATTAAAAAAAAATGCGATAGTACCTAAAAGCCTCATGACGAAGCAAATATTATGGCATGATGTAATAAATAAACGAAAACTGTTAACAAAATATAAAACTGATGATTTTGTTTGTTATCTTATTTATTTTATTTTAAATTTTAAATTAAAGCTTTTACATTTTTTAAGTGTTTAATATTTTTGCATATTTTGGGCACCCTTTTTACTAAACGTAATCATTTATTATATTAAACTTCATTAATTTGATCAAAAATACCTTCGTAGCTTCATAGTTTTATGTGGCTATTTTCAAATTATAATAGCCTATATATTTGGCATGTAGGTAGACAACTACGAAATACCGTATTTATCTGTTCTAAAAACAATAAAAAATTATATTTGTTAACTCACCGCATAATCCATGAATATTTCCCCGAAAATCGCGGTCACAGTCAACACAATAACTCCGTATTTACACAAGTCACTTAAACTGTCGAAAAAGCCGAATTAAAATCACACAGCCTGGTAACGACTTCATTCATACACTGCCCGTTCGCACATCACGAGGTTACAATTCGGAATTCAAAATTGACAGATGGAAATACGCGCGAAAAATAATTTCTTTAACACCCACATTGTAGTAATTTAACCAATTTTTAATCTTTTCAGTTAATTTTAGCGGATTTTTGCTAAAGATCCCGGATTTTACGTGTGTAGGAACGTCGTTCACGGCCCGGGAGATCCCACGGGTTCGGAGGCTGACTCTGGCTGTCGGCCGCTCGAAGCTGCGTAGAATGAGATTCCCCTCTTGCGTAACTATTGTTACAAATTGTACGTCGCTCTATATAGTTGTCCGCTATTTTCAGGTTCTTACAATACTTTTAACGATGATTTATAAAATATACTGATTAAATTTGTTTTGATTATTATAACGATATGGTGTAACAGTTAAATTATAAACAATAAACAAAAAATATTTCTTGTTTTAAATACTTAAACATAACTTTTTCATGCAAAATGCCACTGAAAATATGAAACGTATCAAAATCGTTAAAACAATATTCAATACACCTAAAAAAGACACGAAATTATTCTTACCTTATGCAGCTTCGACCGGTCCATATCTTTCGGGAAAAACTCCTTTGCGCATGCGTGAACTGGAAAAGTAGAAAGAGAAGGCAACAACGGCTCCGTTAATTAGAAAGAGATGGGTAGACGTTTGAGAGCGAGTGCATATAATCCAGTCAATTTATTTTCTAGGCACGTTCGAATTTTAAAAGATAAATTTTGATAATAGTTACACTAGCGACTCGGTAGTACCAACCAATGCATTTTAAATGAAATGAAGATGTTTCAGAGCGTAAAACAATTAACCTATTTTTTGGCATGCTGTAAAGTAACAAGCTTTTTAAATAATCGCTGGAGAAAATATGGAACAAAAATAAAAGGCCAACTTAAAATGAAATAAGCTGCCATGACAGAGAACCAAATTGATTTGTCTTGTCAAAAACTAATTTAATAACTATAATTTTTCCTACAAAAAGAAAACATTAACTTATGAATGTACGACCAATGGTAGTGAACGTTCCCTCACACGGAATGGCCGCTGGTTCAATCCTCGCACAGTCCAAACATTTTTATGTGTGAAACACGACCCGGAGGTCATTTGGCTGCGGTATTCTATAGGGTGGAGGTCCTTCCCCGGACGAGCGGCTCAATTCGAGCGAAGATTCGCTAGGCCCTAAATCTCTTGCCCTTGTCTAGTACCCATACTTAGTACAAGTTTCGACTTAGTTACTGTCTTTGGTTATTTATTTATTTAAGTAACGCGCAAATGTCATGCACAAGTTTGTGCACAAACACAGGTCCATTGTTTACCTTCACTCTTATAATCCTACTAGCTGTGCCCGCGGCTTCGCCCGCGTTGCCTCCCATTTTAGGGAAGTAGGGTGTTAGAAAGGTGCAAAAAGTAGTCTATGTTACTCTCCATCCTTTCAACTATATATCCACTTAAAAAATCACGTCAATTCGTCGCTCTCTTTTGCCGTGACAGAAAGACAAACATACAGACAGACAGACACACTTTCCCATTTATATTATTAAAGTAAGTATTGATGAGACGACAACAGGCAACAACCGAAGATATATCAAAATCTACACCGCCACAAACTAACGCAGCAATGATTATTACGAGTGTTTAATAAATAATAGTACGTAACAAACATTCGTAACAAACACAGCATAAAGTACTATACTCATAATGGGCTTGTTGCCAAAAAATGTAATTAATCCGTCTTTTAGATTGTTTAAAATTAAAAGACACATATTTTTTCATTTGTAAAATAGACCAAAAATTACAAAGATATAAAATTACGCGTGACGTCAAAGACCCCTACTCCTAAATTTTGATGCCTTGTATCTTTGTTATTTTTTGTTTAAATGAAATAAGAAAAATACAGTAATATCGTCGGTGTGTCTATAGTGTTTCGTTTGATTGATTTTACACCCTCGACGCCAGCCGCAACACCTGGAAACATCCTTAGCCAGTAAACGTCCTCTGCTGGACATAGGACCACACTGACGATTGTCATTTGGATGAATTTGCCTTGGTATGGTCACACGTTTGGATTGGTCACTGCAGTAGGTTTTGTTTGCACCCAGGATTCCTGATGACCTGATATCTCATTTGTGGTCTTCTACGGCACCCGGAATGCGATGGAGTCGTCCTATTGTTGATCTGAAAACCAGATCCACTAATTACTGATAAAAAATGTTACGTACCAAACATTTGTAACACAACCTAAAGTATAATTTGTTAACGTTATGTATAACGAACCCTAATCCACTTTTAACATAATGCGTAATTTATACAATGCCTAAAACCCTTTCTTATTGTACCCGAATAGTCTGTGGTAATAGCAGACGAATTATTTCATTCAAAAATAAACCTTATTCTTATTGACTTAAGAAACGAAGGCCTTATTTAGAGGTGACTGTTACTCTTGAACGGTGGGGAAAGTTAACACTGCTGCAATAAATTGAAGGGTATACCTAGTTTTGAGTTGACCGATGAGACGGGTTATTTGGTGACTTCTGGACCAAGGATCTTTGATTTGAATCCCACCAAATCTTAAATCAAATACATACGAAACGGATTTTTCAAATGATATATGGTATAATAATGACTGATGACTGGCTCGATGGCTTATTTGGTAGTGACCTCTGCCTTCTGAGCCAAGGGTCGTGAGTTCGATCCCCGCACAGTATTATAGTAGTAAATATATGTGTACATGAACATGTCTGTTTGTACTGATCTGGGTGTTTTCTATGTATAATAAGTACCTATTTATTTACAAAAAAAATTGTATCTAAGTAATTTTATCAGTCGTCTAGTACCCATTGCACAAGCTTTTTAACCGTAAAAAGCTTGTAATGGGAACTAGAAAAAAAGTAATAATATCAGTTGCGTTATTTAAGATAGATAGAGATAGAGAGTTCAGATATAAGCATATTCAATTCAATTCAAATGCTTTATTGCATACATGTGGTAAAATCATACATAGGGCCTAACCGAAAAAAAAGGAACTTTGTTTTATACTAAGTACGTAATGATTCACGCGGGTAGAGCCTCGGACCGCAGATAGCTGCAGCTTATAATATTAGTTGAAATAATTACAATTATTACGTAGAATAGAGTCATTAGTTACCCAGTTTCTCCCTCACTTTCCCTTACTCCTTCGTCTCCTCGTCACGGGTCGTTACCGGCAGGAGGGTTGGCGCACGTACGCAACGCTGACCGCTCGTTAAATATGATAATTTATTGTGTTATATCGACTGAGACGGCTTTGTTATGGACTACTTTAGGCCGCGGCTTCGTCCGTGCTGTTTGTCATAAATTATACACGTACTAGCGACTCGCCTCGGCTTCGCGCGGGGGTAATATGCATATATCTTAACTTTAACTAATATTATAAAGCTGAAGAGTTTGTTTGTTTGTTTATCTGTTTGAACGCGCCAATCTCAGGAACTACTGGTCCGAATTGAAAAATTCTTTTTGTGTTGAATAGACCATTTATCAAGGAAGGCTTTAGGTTATATAACGTCACGCTGCAACTATTAGGAGCGAAGAAATAATGGAAAATGTAAAAAAAAAAACGGAGAAAAAATTACTATTCCACGCGAACGAAGTCGGGAGCACAGCTAGTAATACACATAAACCTTCCTCTTACTTCCTTTTTTTTTAGTTAGCCTTTGTTGCTCCACTGCTGAGCGAAGGCCTCCCCTAAGTCACTCCATCAGATTATGGGTATATCCTCCAGATGTTTGTCCTGTGGCGAACAACTGGAGAAGCCTATGTCCAGCAGTGGACTTTGATAGACTGATGATGAAGTCACTCCATAGCTCCCGATTGTCAGCCACCTTTTGCCAGATCCCTTGATCCCTTTATCTATTAAAAAAACCGCATCAGAATCCATTGCGGACAGACAGAGAAAAAATTACTTTGGTTCGTACTAGGTATGTGGTGATGATTCTTTCGGGTAGGTATATATTAACTTCTCCAGTGCCACACACACACAAAAATCTTAGTTTGTTAAGCTGATAATTTCAAGAGTGTGTTTTAATGTTCGACATATTTATGTTAGCTTTATGGTTTTATTTAACTGAAAAGTCATCGATTTTGTTACTTGCCCTTAATCTGTTCTTAACCTTCTCTTTTGCTTTCTGTCAGATAACGTGAGGCCACTTTACTGTAGGTAATGTACAGCACGAAAACCATAGTTTGCTTAGCAGATGATTTTAAGATTGTTTTCTTATTCATTACTAGCAACCCGGCCCGGCTTCATTTAACACATTCGTATAGGTAGACCAGATAGTGTCCCAACAATGAAATAATTTTTCAAATCGGTAAGGTACTCGTAGTTTCGGAACCTATTCAATGCAAACAAACAAAAAAATCCACTTCATAATACTAGGTACTGCGTTGTGAGTTGTGACTGCATCCCATCGCATCTATACTTATAATATATCTGTAGAGAAGTCAATTCTGTACATTAAATATATTTTCAAAATAACTATCAGATGGTGATTAGTGATCGATACTGATGCCAAAAATGCAATCAGTAAAATTTTTGCTGTCTGTAAAAAACGTTACGGGACGGATTTTGATGAAACTTTTGTACCAAGTTTTAATTCTTCTTACTCCTGGGCAGGTTATAGTATAATTTTCATCACGCTACAATCAATAGGAGCAGAGCAGTGATGGCAAGTGTTGGGAAAACGGGAGAAATTTATATCTGCATGTTTGATCGCGCGTCACGCAAAAACTACTGCATGGAATTAAATGCGGTTTTCACCAATGCATTGCAAGAAGTCTTACTTAAAATTAGATACCATTTTATGGAAGTTCGTTATTTTTAAAACCCGATATCCACGCGTGTGTTGAAAAAGCGTATGAGCGTACAAAAGAGCAATCACAGTCCAGCTCGATCCGGCGCGGTGTGGCTCACCGGAGTCACTCCAGACGGCTTCCGGAGCCGTCAGGGCGACAATCAACTCGATTGTAACCGGATAGAACTCACATTGTAGTGTCGTCTGAGCCGCTGACGATGATTGGTCAGGGATACATTCACTTTGTGGACCTTGGAAAATATAGTAAACAGCATTTAAACTGTGTGTTGTCCATGTGGTTAACTGGTTTCAGGAATTAGTATTGAACTCATCCCGCGGGTGTTGTAGAAGACTACTTAGGAAAATATCAGGGAAAGGGCAGCAGCATTTACCTGCCAAACGTGTCCTGAACGTGACCTGTGGAAATCTACCCAAATGACAAACCTTGTTCAATTTCAATGAGGGGTGTCCAGAAAGAAATCCACCAGAATATGTGGTTGACATGGCATTGACATTTACAAAGCAACTGCCCAATCATATGACTGGCTCGGTGGCTCAATTGGTAGTGACCTCTGCCTTCTGAGCCAAGGGTCGTGGGTTCGATTCCCACCCGGGACAAACTTTCGTGTGATGAATACTTGTGTTTGTTCCGTGTCTGGGTGTTTATAATTTGTATTTAAGTATTTATTTGTGGTACCTTCGTTGTTCTGATACCCATAACACAAGTGCTTAAGCTACTTACTATGGGATTAGAGCAATGTTTGTGATGTTGTCTAATACTTAAAAAAAAAAAGTCCGGGCACAGATGTCAGGTGGTCTAACGATACGTCGAGACGATCATTGGTAGTCCGCTGTAATAGACCCTCCCTCTAGTTTCTGCGTGAAGAGTAACATCCACACATATCTATACTACTAATAATAATAATAATTCCACGCGGACGAAGTCGCGGGCACTGCTAGTATAAAATATCCATCCAAACAACCTTTCACATTTATAAGTGGGATGCAGGTTCACCACTATTGACACCAGTCAACACTACAGTCATATATCTCAGTAAACATCACTAGGTTCTCGTATTTTCCACTCTTGAGCCGTACAATAGCGCGGTGACCCACGCGCAGCCAATTTGGCGAACAGTGCGACACGTGTTAGCGACGACAGGTTAAAATCATTCAAAAGTAAACCTTACCACATTGACTTAAGAGCTGTATGCGTGATCTACGTCTGCTATTGTATTCAACAATGCTCGCTACGATTGTGTGACGTTTAAGTGTAAACTATTCATACGTTCGTCCAACTTATATTGCGACGTGAATTTGAAAAGTAGCGTAGGTATTTTTTATGACAGAGGGGGCAAACGGGCCTGAAGGTCACCTGATGGTAAGTGATCACTTCAGCCCATAGACACCGCAACACCAGAAGAGACACAGGTACGTTGCTGGCCAGTGAAAAATTGTAGGATTGCTTTTTGAAGATACCTAAGTCGTATACATTAGGAAAAGTCGCAGCTGAAAATTGATCCCAAAGAGGCAAAAAATTTCACGCAAAACATACCGTGGAAGACTTCCAACTGTCAAGATAAAGAAGAAACAATTATTCTCTAGACCATTTACTTCCTTATATGCATCTTCATTATCCTGGCCTGCAGACGTCCACAGCTGGACATAGGCCGCCCCCAACGACTATTTGCAGAATTCGCCTTAGTCACCACTCTTGGCAGGCGGTTTTGTGACCGCAACAGGTTTTATTTACACCCAGGTGAATACTGGTGCCCGTTTCCTGATATTCCCGCAGTCATTTTCGACTACACCCACTGGATGAGATGAGGTGCACCACACCGACAATTTAAACATACAAAAAAAGTTTTCAAAATCCAAATAATAGATATAGGTGCCATAACTACCAGCTTTATCGCTACAAGCAATCTCTTCTAGACATCCTCTAAGTATAGAACATCTAGACAGAACACTACGTCATTAATTACAGTCAGTCGTCAAAACCAACACAACTTAGCGGAAACTTAGCAGCGAACTCCGTTCGGCTCTAACAAACGGAATTAGTAGTGTAGTTTCGTAGCAATTACGTACACTACGACGTAGCAGACGGTTCCGTAGTCGTAGTAATTACCGTAGAACGGATGTATGTTTGGTCGCGATTATAAAGTTTAATGTCCAGCAGTGGACTGATAAAGGCTGGTGATGATGATGATATAATTTAGGGAACTTTTTAATTAAGTTATAAGTGGCAGAGAAAGCGCTTGAAACTTAATTTAAAAAATCCCAATATTTCTCCTCTTTTGTCAGCAAAAGTATCAGTACTGGTGATGATCATACACTTTCTTATTTGCAAAACAAGCTTACCACATCAACTTTCACTATCAACGATTACTGAAACAATGTTTTTTTACGTCTGATTTCGTCTGCGGTTAAAACTATCTCACATTCATAACCCACACGTTATGGCTTCGGTACGAAACATTTCGAACTTTCAACTGCAACTTATAGACCTAGCGAAATGAGAAATACTCGCGCAGTGATAAATAAGTCAAAGTCCAAAGTAGGTCGAGCCACGCAGCATGTGATTAAAGATTAGCAGGTTTAACAGCACTTTATAGTTGTACGGACAGAAGGAAAGTGATAATAGAAATAGCTCACCTCACCCCTCCTTTTAACTTTCATCTGCCCAAAGGTAGTTTGGAAGAGAAGCTTACAGCGATAAAACTGCCTAAATTATACAACAGATGTCTAATATACCTAGTTTTAAAGTCAAATGTATGGTTTGCAATGAAAAATATCTATCTAACTTTCTTAGTACAAACCCACAGTTACAGTACAAACGACTAAACTTTGGATCTCCTTGCCGGACTCTCTGTTCCCCGAGACATAAAATCTTCAGATGTTCAAGGCGAAAATGAATCGGCATTTTCTGGGTAAGCACGTTTCATTATTACATAACATCAGATGAATTGTTTTGGAGGTTATCAAAGCCTTTTTACATTAGATAGATAGATATTCTTTATTTGCACACCAAACAGATTACTTAAAACTAGGTACAATGACAACTTGACTTACAAATAAGGCGGCCTTTCGCTTTCAGTGATCTCTTCCAGACAACCTTAAACACATTACATTATTAAAACATTAAAGTAATCTTTTTCGATGTCAAAGTGAAACAGACAACGTGACTGCTTACCAGACTTGTATTAATCATGGCTCTTTAAACGAGTAAATGCTACAGCATGCATAAATCTTTTAGTTTTCTTGTTTTGTTTATCTTATAAACCTATCATATAATCTACGAGTAATTGTTACATTTAAAAGTGTTAGTAGTTTTTACTTTCCGACACGAATTCTCTCACAAAACTTTTCTATTCTACGAGTAAACCCTCTTTTCCTACGGACCGTATTTAACACGTTCGCAATTCGCATTGGATCCACGAAATTGTAGCTACAGAATTAGCTCTAATGACGTAATGTGTATTAGTTGACGCGCTCGTTAATACCGACCAACTACAAGACAAGGTAGGTATTTAGTGATACTTAAAGAGATAATTTTGTGCCGTTCTCAACTTGTGTGTCACACAAACTAAATCAAATTACTATTACCGATAGACCACTTTTCAAGAGGAGTTTTATACGAACTTCTGTGCAAATACTTTTGATTTTAAAAAACTCGATCAATATTTTTAGGTAAGGACATAGAAAAACCTTTCACTAAAAATCATTTCCGGAAATTTAGATCTGCTATCGGATGATCCATCCATCTATACTTATAATAAATCTGTAGAGAAGTCAATTCTGTACATTGTATATATTTTCAAATTAACTATCAGGGGATGATTAGTGATCGATACTGATGCCAAAAATGCAATCAGTAAAATTTTTGTCTGTCTGTCTGTCTGTCTGTCTGTCTGTCTGTCTGTCTGTCTGTATGTTCCTTATAGAAACAAAAACTACTCAACGGATTTTAACGAAACTTGGTACAATTATTCTTCATACTCCTGGGCAGGTTATAGGGTACTTTTCATCACGCTACTATCAATAGGAGCAGAGCAGTGAAGGGAAATGTTAGGAAAACGGGAGAATTTTTTGGAACGCGCATCACTCATAAACTACTGCATGAAATTGAATACTGTTTTCACCAATGTATTGCTAGAGGTTTAACTTAAAACTTAGGCACTATGTATAGATAGGAATTTTATGGAAGTCCGTTATTTTTCAAACCCGATATCCACGCGTGCGACGCCGCTGGCACAGCTAGTCCGATATAAATTAATGTTCCACAGTTTCCATTTTCACAGTGCCATACAACATACCTACAGTACGTAGTTTTGTCATTGACTCGAGAAAATGAAGAAGACACGACATACAAAAATTGCCTACATAATATTACCTATTTGTTTTTTATTTATTTATTTATTTAATCTTTATTGCACAATTATAACAGTGTACAAAAGGCGGACTTAATGCCTGCATTTCCAACGACGCAGACTCTATAATATATTACAACTGACCAGTCCCGATCGCATTTTGCTATGCCACCCTATAATTCAACTTTGCAATGCCACCAAATCTATAATTCATTAGTGACGTCCCTTTACCACCCAAATCTCGGATAACGACCCCGAGTCCCCGACAAACCTAAAGAGAAATCCCTTCTAAGTTCCCTGAATGGTGTCAACGCCGGAGTATTACAATTACGGCGGAGGTCCCCTTAAACCCCGAGTTACCAACACTTTCGATGCAAAACTTTTTATTTTAAGCTTTACCGAAGTTACAAAAGCGATCTTACGTAACAAAGTTCAAAGTGATGAACGCTTACTTATTTATTTCATTGTGTAAAAGATTCTTCAATGCTTACATGTGATGTGATGATCCATCGCATACGTTAGACTATAAAGTTATTAGTTAAAGCTCACTATTATAATTTCTAGCGTTTTAATTGGCTAGTGGCCTGTCAGTGACCTGTCAGTCACTATTTTCTTAACGCGAATGAACTATAGTTATGCATTGCTTAAACACAAATCTTTATCACATGATCCTTTTTTTTTTTTTTTTTTTTTTTTTTTTTTTTTTTTTTAAGAGGGGAATGCATTAGGCACCTTCATGCCGTCTCCGGGGGGAGGCGGCATGGTGTGTGGGACTCACACCTCCCAAAAAGGGAGGGCATACCCACTAAACCCCCCTGTGTCGCCAGTGGGCAGCAAGTTGCAGGGACACGGGTAGCGCCGAAGCATACGGCCACATCCCTGCCTGCCCTGGCCAGCCGCAGATGATAAGCGGCCGGCACTCCTGGTCCGGGGAGGGCAAATACCCCTGCCCCCGGATCCGGGGAGCAATAGAGTGCTCCCCGGGCGGACCTCGTGCAACGGTGTGGCTGCACCCACCACACCGTTACGCCCCTATGAGTGGATCGCGCCCCCGCACTCACCACTCGGGGCACGAAGGAGAGGCTCAGAGGGCATACGATGCGTTGTATGCCCTCTGGCGACGCCCGGGCCGGGGGCCTGTCTCGCAGAATGCGAGCATCGCTCGCCAGATCTCCTTCGACGCCGTCATCTGCCGCAAGAGTTGCGGCAGATCGAGGTCCTGTGCGACAGTGACGAGGACGGAGCGCTCATTGGCCCAGGCAGGGCAATGCCGAAGCGTATGCTCTGCCGTGTCCTCCGAGCCACTGTCACAGTGACGGCATAGAGGATCAGGCTCTCGCTTGATCCTCCATAAGTACCGGCCGAAACATCCATGTCCCGTGAGGACCTGGGTTAGCCGGTACGTCACCACCCCGTGGGGGCGCCGCATCCACTCTTCCAGAATGGGGCCAATGGCCTGAGTGGTGCGGCGCCCCCACTGAGCGGCCTCGAGGCGCTCACGCCATACTGTGAGCGCCTCCGCCCCAACAGCCACTTTTTGCGCGCCGACTTCGGCGGGCGCTGGCCGGAGGCCCCGCGACCGCTGCTCGGCTCGCCACAGGTAGACTGCGGCGAGTACGGCAGCGTCCAGGTCCCACGGAAGGGACCCGGCAATCGCGGTGGCGGCATCCGCGGATATAGTTCTATATCCGCGGATGGCCCTCAACGCGAGGGGGCGTTGGGCCCTCCGCAGCGCGCCGGAAGTCTCCACCGTAATGGCGCCAGCCCAGACCGGTGACCCATAAAGGGCCATCGATCTGAGGACGCCTAGGTAAAGTCGCCGGCACGCTGCAGAGGGCCCTCCCACATTGGGCAGCAGACCGCTTAATGCGCCCGCTGTCCCCGCCAACTTGGTTATCACATGATCCTTGGTGGAAGTCCAATTCACGGTCTCTATTTAAAAGTATTAGGAAATAAGTGAATAGGCTATTCAAAAACGTTTTATTTAAGACAGAGGTCGTATACCTACAAATTTTATCAAGGGAAATGCAACTCGATCTCTTATAATATCGGGTTCCTGAGTGCTTCGTAAGCGTGACAACTTTTAAAAGCTTCTTGTCTTGGCTGCATAGAATTTCGATTACAGTTCAATGAAAAAATAGTTGTATATGCTATATATTATACTAGCTTTTGCCCGCGACTTCGTCCGCGTGTTTAAATTTATACATACAAAAGTTTTTTCCCGCTAACTCCCGTTCCCGTGGGAATTTCTCAAAATACAGCCATAACTAAACTTTATATTTACTAAGGTACCTGCATGCCAAATTTCAAGCGTCTAACTTAAGCGGTTTAGATTTTTCATACAAAAGGATTTTCCCGCTAATTCCCGTTCCCGTGGGAATTTCGGGAATTCCTTTCTTAGTGCACCCCTACGGTACCTAAGCTACGTCCCTTCCAAATTTCAAGTGCCTACGTTTAGCCGTTTGGGCTGTGCGTTGATATGTCAGTCAGTCAGTCAGTCAGTCAGTTTCTCCTTTTATATATATAGATTAACTATATGTATAAATGTATTATGTTTATGTATGTGTACGTATTTTTAATGTTTAATGTTATTAACCTTGCAGCACACTACCTACATTTTTATTTCTGCTGCTATACTCTGCTGTATCCTCCGAGCCACTGTCGTCGTAATGACGGCATAGAGGCTCTCGCCTGGTCCAACTAACGTAATTGGTTCGTTTTGACATGGCACTTGTGACATTTACTGACCAAAGTGTCAAAACTGATAGCTGGAGCGCAAGCCTACATAACGCCATCTATCGGATATTTCATTTTGAGACACCCTCATTACACTTACCTCGTCATTACCGTACAGTCCTTTGTGATGCTGAAGCACCAAAAACGTCAACAAAAAAGGTTGTATTTCTAAAAAAACAAGAACGTTTGCCTTTTTTTGCTTAATGTTCTATGAAGCCCTTTTCGTTTCTTTTAAAAAGTTTCTAAGAAGCCACTAGAACTTGAACCTGACAAGTGAAATCTTTACGTCAAACTCCAAAGTTAAAGGAGGTTTTGGCTCCTTTCTGAAAAGTTCTAAAGTGATTTTGGCGTTCGGTCTCCAAAACAAGTAGGCATATAGATAAATCTATTGAACAGAATTACTTTTAACCCTGGCTAACGTAAAGTACCTATCAGTGCAAAGCCATTAATTTAAAAAAAAAATAATACGCGACTTTTCAACGACTTCGCCCTACGTCATTCCTTTGAATATTTTGCCAACCTATTTCGATAGGTGATTTTATTTGAAATCTAATAGCACTGTGAGTACTAAATCGTTAGCTTTGAAGATTTAGATCTTTTGATTATTGATAGTTCTTAGTATCAGGGTCAGAGTCCTATACATTTGAAGATTTTAGACACCTATTAATTTGTTAGTACATGTAATTATCTATTTATTTATTTTATCTCCATTATAATACACATATTTATTTAGCACTACACCAATAATTTAGTGACCTAGTTAAGTTATCTTCGTTAAATTAAATAATTTAATTGCCTATTTAATTTTAGTTTTAAGTTATATGTTGCGTTCATGTGTCGCTGTGCCCAGCCGACCTCTTGGTGTCTACGGAAGACCAGCGTCGAGGTATCTCACCAGGATGCCTCGGCTCATGCTGAGTGGACACCGTTTAGTCGTCGAGGTATCTCACCAGGATGCCTCGGCTCATGCTGAGTGGACACCGTTTAGTATCACGATGAAAATTGTTTTATCCCATTGCTCATGTAACCTGTATGTGACTCTAATAAACGTTTTTCTATTCTATTGTGTGCAAAACCTGAGACGGGTGACATTGCTGGAGCATGAGCTGCAAGAGGCACACCACCACATTACCCACCTAGAAACGGAAAAACAAGACTTTACTGCGTCTCAAACTCATGCATTATTTGATGAGTTAATCGGTAGTGTTCCCAGCCTTGTTCCTGATGCAGATAACAGGAATCCCACTGTAACGATTGACTTGACCAATGATGACACCCTTCCTTGTAGTCATACAGTGCGGACTGTTAAATGCAGCAGGAACAAATTAAAAAAATATATCAAAATTAATAGGTATATTAACAAAACTCAAAAATTAATAAAAAAACAAAATGTTACATATGATAGGCTTAAATGTATTAAAGAAAGACAGCGACTAGGTGATGAATTGGACTTATATACGTTGGCCTTGGACAACAACATAACCACCTATAAAAACAATATCCAACAATTAGAATTAAAAATTCATAATTTAACGGAATCCTTGGAAACCATGACCAGAAGGTACATGTGTTCTAAGAAGGAGAATGAGGAACACGTATTGGTCTTGAAAAACCTTTTAGACACTTCATTGCCCTGTATTAGTAATAATAATTGCAGTAATAGTAGTAATTTGGACCATTCTCGGACAGTGTGTGATTCATCATTCTCAATTTGTAATAACTTGACGGCTTTGCCCAGTGCAAATAAACTCAGCGGTTCCTTCCCTCGGTCACAAAATATATGTGAAAGTGACTATATTATGTTTAGTGATGAACTTGGTATAAACATGGGCCATTTATTTCAGAACCATACGGGACTTCAAATTTCAAATCACTGTTACCCCAATAGGTCACTTAGAGATATTATGAAACTTATTTGTAAATATAGTTTCAAAGAGAATAGTACCTTAATTATATTGGTAGCAAATAGGGGAAATGTAAATAAAGCTGAATTTGATAACTATTTTGAAAGTTTAAATTCTATATTAAACTTAAATAAAATTGTTTTGTTTACAGTTCCTTATAGTGACAGCTTGTCACATTTGGAAAACAATGCAAGGTACAAAATAAATTTGACAATGAGTACATTGACATATAATAATAATAAATTCCAATTAATTGACATCAATAATAATGTGACATATAATTTAACAAAACATTTATACTGGACAAAAGATAGATTCTATCTTTCGAATTATTTTAAAAAACAAATAGCGATTTCGCTAGCTTTTTATATTAAATACTCAGCCAAGAACTTGGCTACCCGACCTGCTTTTATTGAGCAGTCTATTGACATTACTGATAAATGCTTGGAGTCTATTCCATGCAATTTAAATTATACCATAGGACAATAGAGAATAACTCTAGCGAATTAAATGTAATGACAAAGGAAAAGTCTAATCAGTTAAACATTGTTCACCAAAATATACAGGGCTTTTCTGGCAAAGAACTTGAATTGGAATTATTTTTAAAGGACAAAAATATCCATGTATTGTGTCTAACCGAACATTGGTTACGTCAATCAGAATTGATAATTAGTATTGATAACTACATGGTCATTAGTTCGTTCACTAGGGAAAAAGCTATTAGAGGAGGATCACTTATATTATTAGATCAAAATTTATTGAAATGCAAAGATCGTAAAGATATATCATCACACTCTATTGAGCGAACCATTGAAATATCATGTGCAGAGCTTGAGCGGTACATTATAGTCTGTGTATATAGACCTCCATCTGGAAATTACCAGTTATTTGAATCAACAATGGAAGATGTTCTAAAGAAAGTATGTAAATGTAACAAAAAAGTAGTAGTATGTGGTGATTTTAATATAAACATTTTAGATAATTGCCAAATCTCGGTCAGGTTCATAAATTTATTTACATCTTTTAATCTCAATCATCTATTTGCTGAACCGACGCGAGTGACTGCCACATCAGCTACTTGTTTAGACAATATTTTCTGTAATTGTGAAGTCATTACAAAAACTATAATTAATTTTATAAATTCTGACCATACTGGACAGATGGCAGTGTTTGAGCGCCAGAATGTTGGTACTAAATATAGTTATGTTTATAGACCTATAACTGCAAATCGAATAGAAAAATTTCAATCAAATATAAATCATAAGATTTCTATAATGCCTTTCATAGACAGTCATATTGATAAATTATATGAAAAGTTATTTGTCACCATTAAAAAGGAATTTAATAGTGTGTTCACTAAGAAAGAAATTATTGTAGGCAATCCTAAAACAAAATTTAGTGATTGGGCTACCAAAGGTATTTATACAAGCAGAAGAAAGTTATTTGATCTATATGAATCCAAGGCTCATTCCAAGGATGACAGATTCATAGAATATGTTAGAAATTACTCAAAATTATTTAAAAAGGTTTGTGCTATAGCCAAAAGAAATTATTTGAAAGAAAAAATTAGAAATTCCAATAATAAAGTTAAAGCCACTTGGAAAATAATTAATAAAGAGACTTGTAAAATAAAATCACATAATAACAAGATCTCTCTTAAAGTAGGTAGTAATCACCTTAGAACTGATGCAGAAGTAGCAAATGAATTTGAAAACTACTTCTCTAATATACCTATATCAGTTACAAGTAAAGTTAAGTCATGTGTACATCTGGCTCAGTCTTTCCTTAAGGACAAAGTAAATACATGCCAAATCTCATTTAAATTTTCTCATATAGATTTCATCACTATATTAGAGACCTTTAAAGAATTAAATTTAAAAAAGACTGAAGACTTATGGGGAATCTCAGTTGTGGTTTTAAAAACAATTATACCCACTATCGCCCCACATTTGGCTATAATATTTAACGAGTGCGTAAATTTAGGCCAGTTTCCAAATTTAATGAAGTGTAGCAAAATTGTTCCATTATTTAAATCGGGACAAAAAAGTGACCCTTCAAATTTTCAACCTATTTCTATATTGCCAGCACTTAGCAAAATCTTTGAGAAAATAATTTTTAACCAGCTTGTATCTCACTTTAAGGAAAATAAATTGTTGCATGAAAAACAATTTGGCTTCACTAGAGGTAAGTCCACTACCGATGCAGGAGTGGCTCTCATGAAACATATCTTTGACGCATGGGAAAGAAAGCAGGATGCCATAGGTATTTTCTGCGATTTGTCAAAAGCATTCGATTGTGTTGAACATACTACTTTACTTATGAAATTACAGCATTATGGTGTCTCAGATGTTGCGCTAAATTTGTTGCAGTCTTACCTTACAGACAGAATACAGAAGGTTGTAGTAAATGGAGTTGAGTCTCCAGGCGCCCTTCTACGTATGGGGGTGCCCCAAGGCTCAATATTAGGACCCTTACTTTTTTTAATATATATTAATGACCTTCCATATTTTGTTGAAGGTTTATGCGAAACAGTGCTGTTTGCTGACGATACTTCTTTGATTTTTAAAGTTGACAGACACAAGGAGGTTTCCGTCGAAGTGAATAGTGCTCTTTCCCAAGTTCTGCTTTGGTTTGATACGAATAATCTTTTGTTAAATTCTAATAAAACCAAATGCGTTAAATTCACAATGCCAAATGTGAGGCAAAGTAATACTAATATAGTTATAAATAATGAACAAATTGAATGTGTCAACTCGACCACTTTTCTGGGTGTAACGTTAGATTATAAATTACAGTGGGCTCCTCATATAACCGCCTTGGCTGGAAGACTCAGTTCGGCTGCATATGCTGTTAAAAAAATTAGGAACCTAACAGACATTGAAACAGCAAGACTTGTTTATTTTAGTTATTTCCATAGTATCATGGCGTATGGTCTGCTTCTGTGGGGATCAGCTGCTGATATCCAAACCATTTTTGTGTTGCAGAAGAGGGCCATTCGTTTCTTGTATGGACTTAACTCGCGTGCTTCACTTAGAGAATTATTTAAAGAAATTAATGTTTTGACTATAGTATCACAATACATATTTGACTGTATTGTGCACGTACGAAAGAATATTCATCTTTACAAAAGAAATGCTGATTGCCATAAATTTAACACGAGAAACAAGAACAAACTTGCTGTTCCAAATCTCAGGCTGCATAAGACTGGCAATTCGTTTGCTGGGCTAAGTGTAAAATTCTTTAACAAAGTACCACAGAATATTGTTGAATTACCAATACATAGGTTTAAGTCTCATATTAAGTCATGTCTTATGAAAAAAGGATATTATAAAATACAAGACTTCCTAGACGATAATATTACATGGACATAATGAGCTGCTCGCCTGTACTTAACAAATATTGTATTAATGTATGACATCAACAGTATAATGATTATGTATATTTTTGAAAAAAGCCAAAATTGATGAGTTTCTTGCGGCACTTCTTCTCATCAGGCCTCATCCTTATCACGTCGAAGTGCTAGTAGGGAAAAAAAAGTTTGACGTGCAAAAGAATTTACTTGTAAATCTACTTGCAGAAATAAATTATTTTATTTTATTTTATTTTATTTTATTTTATTTTATTTTATTTATTTTTTCTAATTTATGCACAGCAATAAAATATTGCATCTGAATAAAATTGAACTCCTTAAAAGTAGACTGGGTGCCCGCGAGTAAAATGGGACCGACCACAAACTCCAAAATTAGAGGAAAGCCTGGAATCTCTAAGGAAAGCGGAAATATATCCTCCAGATGTTTGCCCTAAGTGGCCTATCCAGCAGTGGACTGCAAAAGGCTGACGACCACTTGCCTGGAGCGAAGTAAAGCACCTAGGTCAAGACTCTGAATGGCGAGGTACCGTGGCCGTCCTCGGTCCCATGTAACAAGCCTCACAGAACAATATTAAATGTCTCGTTAAAACTTTAAATGATACCTGATCGACGTTGCCTAGGATACACATCAAACGCGTTGAGCTTTATAGGAAACTAATAAAGGATAATCTTGGATGGTTTCCAAAGCGCCGAGGGGACTTAAGCCGAAAACCCGGGTAGAGTTACTAAGCGTATTTTTATCTTAAGGACTACCAATTCAACTTTTTTTTTTTTATAGTGGCTCGACATAATGGCTTCCCTACGCCTGATGGAAAACGAGAGAGAAGCCCAAGTCGCTGTGACAACGGGCAAGTAACTGTTTTTTAGTTACCTGTCAGTTGCCACCGCCATGCCGGCCCAACCCCAACCCCCCACGAGCTCCGGAAACCCTAATTAGTCATTTGGCTGCGGTATTCTATAGGGTGGAGGTTCTTCCCCGGACGGGCAGCTCAATTCGAGCGAAGAGTCGCCATGCCCTACCTCTCTTGCTGTTACTTGTTAAATGTAACTGTTCGCGCTAAGCAGAGCGATGCGTGAGAAATGGAAATGTGATCTATGGGGATTCAAGATGTGACCATCGTGTTCTATAGGCCGGCATAGTCACGAAAGCAATAACATACATGGGCCCCGGGTATCTTTTTTTATATATATATATATTTTTTTTTTATTGCCATTAGTGGCAGACGAGCATGCGGCCTGTCTGATGTTAAACAGTAACCGCCGCCCATGAACATCAGCAATGCCAGGGGCACAGCCATGCCGCTGCCTACCGTGAGGGAAGAGCTCTCTTTAAACCACGCTTAAAGAAGGACATGTCGTAGCGATCAGGGAATACCGCAGCTGGGAGGTCGTTCCAGAGCTTGCAAGTTCATATTCCCTCTTCCTTCCTATTATATCATGATTTTTGGGCGCCAAATATATTAGGAAGGAAGAGGGAAAATAATTGTTTAAGTTTTCTCCTCCAAAATGTCTGGACCGATTGTCATGAAAATCGCAGATAGGTTTGCCTTACCAGACATCTTGCGCAAATCGTCGTTCCATCTTGTTTGCTGAGACGCGGTATCCACTCCAGAACTCGTTCAAATATCACGTTTAATCTATACTTATAATAAATCTGTAGAGAGGTCAATTCTGTACATAAAATATTTTTTCAAAATAACTATCAGGGGGTGATAAGTGATCGATACTGATACCAAAAATGCAATCAATAAAATTTTTGTCTGTCTGTCTGTATGTTCGTTATAGAAAAAAAAACTACTGAACAGATTTTGACGAAACTTGGTACAATTATTCTTCATACTCCTGGGCAGGTTATAGGATACTTTTCATCACGCTACAATCAATAGGAGCGGAGCAGTGACGGGAAGTGTTGGGAAAACGCGAGAAATTTAAACCTGTATGTTTGAACGCGCATTACGCGAAAACTACTGCATAGAATTGAATGCGGTTTTCACCAATGTATTGCTAGAGGTCTAACTTAAAACTTAGGCACAAGGTATAGATGGGTATTATATGAAAGTCCGTTATTTTTGAAACCCGATATCCACGCGAGCGACGCCGCTGGCACAGCTAGTCATCAATAAATTTAGTAAAAACACAGCAGTTTATAAAAAGAAACGTTTAATTATTTTTTTCGCTTTCTATCATAAATACCTATCTAGGTACTTATTTCTTTATTGCATTTATCTAAATATCTTACAGATTATAGGTAACCAATAATAAACAATGTGATACAACATTACTATTTTAAATCCTTAATTTGCATTATGTTCATTAATACGAGTAATACTAGTATTTATATAAAAATAGGTTTCATTTCTTTGGTTTTAATGAGGTTTGTTCCCGATTGTGTCTATTTAAATTAGCTCTGGTCTGAGTGCGTTCTAGATGATAGCTTTAGTAATATTTATCTGGTCCTTATAGGATGAGAAAGAAGTACAGATGATCTGTGTGCATTGTCTAACGCTTTTCTATAATAATTTCCTTGTGTAGACTTTAGGCCTTTGGCCTTAAGCGGCCATAGGCCTAAGGCTTCAACAAGGAATTCATTTTCAAATCAATCAATAGTAGCCCGACTTATCTTGTACGAGTCCCCAACCACCTCAGCCGTGGTATATCTCTGGAAGAAATTGCTTTTGGGCTCCAAGCCCGTCTCTCCCGTCATGCCAGTGATAGCTGTCACCACATCGTTGGTCCTTCGTCCGCTCTTATGACCTAACGTTAGGTTATACTTAGTAATTTCTAGACCTAGGCTTTTAGAGCTAAAACTGCGACCTAGGGATTTAGATCTTTTGACCCTGAACTTGTCTCTGGGTATCTTGATGTCGTAGATGGGGTTGATGATGCCGGTGTACTCTTGGGGCTTGTGGGGGGCGATCTTGGAAGGTTCTAAATAAAGGGGGTTGTCGGCGTGGAGCCGGTTGGGGGGGTTGAAGTCTGGGTAGCGGGTTTGTACCTGTAATGTTAAAAGTACAAATTAATAATTAAGTACAAATTATTTAGGTTACCCATTTCCTTAGTCAATCTGGTTTCCTCTACCTGAAGGTTGTCTGGAAGAAATCGCTATAAGCGATAAGACCGCCTAGATTGTACTTAGTGTTGTTTGTAATATGTTTTCCTGTGATGTCTGTGTTTTTGTGCAATAAAGAGTTTCTATCTATCTATCTTAGGTATATTTTATACCACTAAGATGGCAAACAAGCCTACGGTCTGTCTGATGTTGAGAGGTTAATTAAGATTTTGAAGCCTACGATGGAGCAAGCTTACCCAGAAAATACCGCTTCACTCTCACCTGAACATTGTAATATGTCTCGGAAATAAAGAGTCAGGCAAAGAGTTCCAATTTGGCCGTTGGCACTAAAAAAGTAGAAGAAAAACGCACCGTGCGTCATTTCATTTCAATAGGCTATTATGGCTAAAAATTGTAATTAGTCCGTCTTTTAGCTTATTCAAAAACAAAAGACACGTATTTTTCCTTTTTTCATTCAAATAAACAATAGCAAAGATACAAGGCATCAAAAGTTAGGAGTGGGAGTCTTTGACGTCACTCGCTCCCGTAAAAATACCTCACCGAGTGACGTCACGCGTAATTTCAACGGGCTGTAACTTTGTAATTTTCACTCTAATTTACAAATAAAAAAATATGTGTCTTTTATTTTTGAATAAGCTAAAAGACGAACTAATTACAATTTTTAGCCATAATAGCCTATTGCTTGTATTGTCTCGGCCCCTTGAAAAATGGCAGATTACGATGTTTCACAAAACATTCAATATTTCCACAGACAATACATTGGACTCGCCAATGTATCAAGCTTCACGCAACAAGTGCGGTATTGGTGGGCAATCGATCGCAATCACAAATGTTTGACGAACTGAACTGCCTAACAATTAAGCGGAAGGGGGAAATCCTTTGATCGGTTTGTACACTTCACCGAAAAGGGATCTTAAAGGCCGTGTAGTAAGGTCCATTGTTAAATGAATGCTGGCGTACTGTCTGATCAAAACCTTTACAATAGGAACCCTATTGATGGGATTTTGGAATACTTGATTTTTAATATTAACTATTGGGCTAGTGGCCATGGCAGTGATATTTTGTAACTCTTGGTTCGGTTATAGTTAGCTTTAAATGTAGATATGTGTCGTTCTAAATGAGTCTATACTGCGATCGCCAACCCGTCTGCCCTGCGTGGCGATTATGGGTATATCCTCCAGATGTTTGCTCTAAGTGGCGTACAACTGGAGAGTATGTCCAGCAGTGGACTGCAAAATAGACTGATTATGTTTGAGAAGAAAAGATCATTACCTACAAATAATAAAATGTGTTTTCTTAAAAAGCAAAGTTGGTTCTTAGAGTCATCTTAATAGATATATCATCTATTTAGACAACGTTCCGAAACTCTAAACCCAAATTTGGTTTGTAAACCACGTGAAACATTGCACAAAATCAAAATTATACCTACTATTAGCAGCCAAGCCCTATTTTTTTTATTTTCATTTTATGTTTAATATCTCTCTTAACGTTATTGGAAAATGCTCATGCACTGTATCTAAATATCCCAATCCCAAGTGCTAGTTTTAGCTGATAATAAATATTCAGACATGTCTACCGATCGCAATTTTTAATACTAACACTGAAAATGAAAATCTTTTGTCTATTTTAAAATGGCCGTTCCAGTTTTGCCCTAAAAATACTTACAACGTCCACATTATTTTAATAACAGCCAAGGTACTTACTTAAAACTAAGAATAGTGTAACATTTCACTGTCTATTATCATCATCATCGTTGTCATGGGACCAAGACGGCTGATAGGGATGTCCTGCAAGGATGACCCCAGATAATGGGAACAGGGCACGCAAATAAATGAGTTTTAGTGAAGTATGTTAAATGTGGTTTTCAGATTCAGAATAGGACGACCCCATTTCATCCTGTGGGTGGTCGTATAAGACGACCAAGGGATTATCAGGAAACGGATAGTAGCATTTACCTGGGTACATTGAAACCTAGTGCGGTCACCAACCCGCTTACGGTGTGGTGCTCCTTTGCGCTCCGATCAGCGACCCCAAAGGAAGACGACGACACATGTCTTCGGACACGTGGTCAGTGACGTCGTACCGGGAGGGCATCACTACGTACTTCTGAAATGTGCCGCCATCCTTTCAGGTGGCGCAGCGCTACTGAGCTGAGGGGGAGATGAGACGAATACCAATAGACATCCCGACCGTCCTCAGATGAGCGCTCGTAGCCGACCACAGGCAGGTTTAGTTGGTATTCTCCATTTTTTAGCAGTGAGTCTCACATGTCCCGAACCTAGGACCCTGGTGTATGCGTCAAGGCATTCCGGACGTAACAAAAAGGCCTAAGTACATCAGCGGTCGTGTGCAAGCTGATGATGATGATGAATGAATGAATGAATTTATTTACCTTACCTTATTTACCTTAAAATATATATATATATATATATATATATATATATATATATATACAGGATACCTACAAAATATAGGCTACACAAAAAAATAGTTTTCTTAAACACTAAGAACAGAACGTTGTTAGGTATAGCCAAAACAACATAACAATTTCTCATATAACTTAGCTGAGGCTATAAATAGTTATGTTATGTGACAATTATGGAGAAAAATCAGCCGTGAAACTGCAGATTTTATTTGAAATGTGTTTGGGTACCCAAGTATGATGATGAATATACAATCTTAAAAGGCTATGTCATCTTTACCTGTTTGATTCTGCTGCTGTGCCTGGGCAGGGGCGGCGGGGGCGGCGGAGGCCCCTCGTCCTCGGACACGTAGTCCGGGGGCCGCGCGCGGTACATTTGGGGCCCCTCGCTCAGGGACCCTTCAGCCTCCGGAAGCTTCCACGAGCTATAGTCAATTCGTTTAAGTTTAGAGCCTGGATGCTTATTCTGAAGTGTGTTACCGAAGTTAAGCTTTTCATTTTTTCGCCTGAATACCCACAAATAAACCCAGCCCCTCCGTCAGGCGCCAAGGAGCAGCAGCGTTCACCTGGGTTTAATTAAAACCTACTGCGGTCACCAACCTGCCTGCCCAAGCCGAATTGTTCCACCTTAGGCACCTGAGCAAATCACCTAGGCGATTAGACCCCCGCAAAAATTTCACCGAAGCGTACTTAAGGCACCTGGCCAGGGGATTAAAGTCGACTGCAAATAAATGAGTTTTCTAGTTCACTTAAGTCACCTGCGATTGTCTGACGATTTTTATGTGGGAAAAGTACCAGGAGTACATAAGCACATGGGAAGTTAAAAACGGCTACTCTGATCACCTGCGATCAACTGGGACTGTCGGACATTATTTAGATGGAAAAAGTACCAGGAGTACATAATCGCGCGGGAAGTTAAAGAAATGTATGTGTGGTTTTTTTTAATAAATTAATGATTGATGCGAGGCAAACCCCCCAAAAGACAATTGTCAAACGCAGCAGTGGACGGCTGCAAGCTGATTTTAATGATGATGATCATATCATTTTGGTAACGGCACCCAGGGTTCCCCTGCTAATAGTCAATCAACAGCCCTTCGCAGTCCACTGCTTCTTTTCCATTCTCATCCTTGGGATGCGAGAAGTCGCTCTACACTCCACACAGTGAGACGCGGTCTCCACTCTAGATGGTTTTAACTGCAATAGTCTGTGTTTCTGTAATACTACGTACTGACCTGGTGGCTCTCTCGCTGCTCCTAGACCTGGCGGCGCGCGCCAGCCGGTGCAGCGCAAACAGCGCTCCCTCGCTGGACTCGCCCAGCCAAGCGCACAACTCTTGAAGGATCTGTAATACAAATAAAGGGTTTACCTAACTTAGCGTAGTAAATAGCGCAAGAAGGCGTAGCTGAATACCACAGACCGATGACGGGCAGCAGCGTCACCGGAGCGAGGAGCTATGCCCTGCGATCGCCAACTCGCCTGCCCAGAGCGTGGCGAATATGGGTACTTATATTCCCCAGACATTTGTCCTAAGTGGCGAACAACTGGAGAGGCCTATGTCCAGCAGTCAACTGTAATAGGCTGATATTGATGATGTGGTGTATAACTCTTGAAGGATCTGTAATACAAATGCAAGGTTTTGCCCTGGTTTGTAGATGTAGTCGAAACGTCTAGAAGGGGAGGCTAAGGGCTCTACTTGCTTTTGTTATTACTGAGAAGGGCAGACGAGTAAGCGGTCTTATGTTAAACGGTTATCGCCGCTCATAGTATCTGTACTGTCGGGGGCACAGATAAGCCGTTGGCTAACGAGAGGAAAGAACTCACGTCAGACCGCGTTTGAAGAAGTCGTAGCTATCCTGATTGTATCCTGATTCACAGCGGCTGGGAGCTCATTCCAAAGCCTGCAGAGCTCCCATTAAATGAGCTATCGTTGGAAAGGGACAAATTTTGATGGGATAATTTCTAGATCCTCCTGAGCCGATCAGCCCGACTCAGCGTCTGACACCTCGGACTCGTCTACCGCTCCAAAGTGAGGATATACTTAGGAACAGAAAGTAGAGACTTTCCAGCCACTCACCGTGAACCTCCTCCTCTGCAGCAGCGCTAAGACCAGATCCCCCAGTACTAAGTGCAGGGCCTGCGTGACAGCGCGGGTTATCAGCAGAATTAACGCTACCATCTGCCCCGTCAGCCACTCCTCCTCTGCCGACCAGTCCGACTCAGCGCCTGACACCCCGGACTCTTCTACTCCACCAACCTAAGGATATACTCAGGAAGGGAACATAGAGACTTTCCAGCTGACTCACCGTGAACCGTCCCCTCTGCAGCAGCGCTAAGACCAGATCCCCCAGTACTAAGTGCAGAGCCTGTGCGCCGGCGCGGGACACCAGCAAGTTAAGGGGAGCCGTCTGCCCCGCCAGCCACTCCTCCTCCGCCGACCAGCCTGACTCCTCGGCGTCGGATGCCCCGGACTCATCTACTGCATCAAAGTGAGGACATAGGACATTTTAAGAGAGGTAGGGCATAGCGAATCTTCGCTCGTATTGAGCTGCCCGTCCGGGGAAGGACCTCCACCCTATAGAATACCGCAGCCAAATGACCTCCGGGTCGTGTTTCTGCTGGTGAGTAGGGTCTCCGGAGCTCGTGGGGGTTCAGGGTTGGGCCGGCATGGCAGTGGCAACTGACAGGTAACTAACCAGTTACTTGGCAGTTGTCACAGCGACTTGGGCTTCTCTTTGGCTTTCCATCAGACATAGGGAAGCCGTTATGTCGAGCTACTATAAAATAAAAAAGAAAAACATACTTAATAGGTAATAAATAACCCTAGACAGTGATATTAGGGAGCGACCTATCATCTCTTCATTCCCTGCCCGTGATGCATCCTGCTGAATAACATACGAGGCTCTAGTATATCTCTTCAGAAGGGACAATCATCTAAGTTTTTTTTTATAGTAGCTCGACATAATGGCTTCCCTACGCCTGTTAGAAAGCGAAAGAGAAGCATAAGTCGCTGTGACAACGGGCAAGTAACTGGTCAGTTGCCACCGCCATGCCGGCCCAACTCTAACCCCCAAGAGCTCCGGAAACCCTACTCACCGGCAGAAACACGATCCAGATGGGATTTGGCTGCGGTATTCTATAATAAGGTGGAGGTCCTTTCCCGGACGTGCGGCTCAATTCGAGCGAAGATTCGCTATGCCCTACCTCTGTCGAAGTGCAATGAAAAGAACAAAACAAGACCTGTGTATTCTCTGTGTATTAATTATGTCTTACCGCACTGCGCGTCCTTGACGCTGTTGATGAAGTCCAGCGTCTCCAGGATGCTGGGCCGGCTCAGAACCTCCTTGCTCCTCATGGTAGAGCCGGCGGAGCGCGGCCGCTGCCTCAACTCCTTGAATGTTTCAACGGGAGCTGTATACACGAGGCTTCTGAGAGTGTGGTACTTTCGTCTCATGGTCTTCGCGTCGTCTTGGTCTGTGGTAAAGACTTAATTGTTAATTCATACATAATACATGTTATGAGGAATTGGAATTCCAGCCCAGCAGTGGAACAGTAGAAGCTCTCTCTCTCTCTCTCCTCTTAGCGTTGTCCCGGTTTGTGCCTCTAGGCCCAGGGTCCGCTTTGACCATGATCCTAGATTTAGCGAGTCTGGTTATTACATTGAAGCGACTGCCATCTGACCTTCGTAACCCTAAGAAAGGAACCAGACAAATTTGGGTCATGGTTACACATTCAGAGTTAAACTGGATGTGCAGGTTTCTTCACGATGTTTTCCTTCACCGCCGAGCTAGTGGTATAAAAAAAATATAATGTGTGATGATATCATCATTTGCCTGCAAACATCCATTGCTATATTTATTACTAGCCATGCCCGCAAACAGAGTTTCATCCCCTATTCTATCCCCTTGGGGGTAGAATTGATCAAAATCCTTTCTTAGCGGATGCCTACCTCATAACATTTACCTGCACGCCAAGTTTCAGCCCGACCCGTCCAGTGGTTTGGGCTGTGCGTTGATAGATTTCTAGCCAGTCAGCATTGCTACGTATACGTATATATATATTATTTATTTAAGAGTCGTCCATTTTTTGAGATTTCTGCTTCGTGGTAGGGTTATTTGGTCTTCTTTTCCAATAACAAGGAAATTGCCAAATATTACCCTTTATGCATTCAATATCCTAAGCTCTAGCAAAGTCCTAGATCAAGAGAGACGCTCAACAAACCTGTCAGGCAAATCTCCGAGAAGCCATAAGACGTATGGTCTGTTCCTCCATGATCTCCTGACCCTGGGCGCGACCAGCCTCTTGGCGTCCTGCGAGGCAGACGGAATAATGCCCTGCTTGGTGAAATTCCGCCAGAATTTGTTGGTCCTTGAGAGCTCTAGCAGACTCCTAGATTAAGAAACACTCAACAGACCTGTCAGGCAAATCTCCGGAAAGCCATAGGATGTAGCTGGTCTGCTCCTCCGCGATCTCCTGACCCTGGGCGCGTCCAGGCCCTTGGCATCCTGTGAGGCAGACGGGATGATGTCCGGCTTGGTACTGTTCCGCCAGAAGCTGCCGGTCTTCACGCTCGCCAGGATCTCATCGGTGCTCTCGTGGCGCGTCAGAGTTTTTGGCTTTAATCTGCTGGAGTTAACGTTAGATGAGTCATCACGCTTGTGGGAGTCATAGAAGATAACTAAGGGAATATCGGGAAACGGACAGCAGTATTGGGATGTAAGGGAGCGACCTATCACCTTTTCGCTCCAAGCCATTCTCATCTGCTCGTGGTGCATCCTGCCGAACAACAAACGAGGCTCTGGCAAACCGACTGGTGGCGGTAAAACCATCACGATAGAAGGCGTAGCTAAATACCACAGGCCGATGACGGGCAGCAGCGTCACCGGAGCAAATGGCTACGCCCTGCGATCGCCAACCCGCCTGCCCAGCGTGGCGATTATGGGTATATCCTCCAGAAGTTTGCCCTAGGTCAAATCAAGTAATGAAAAGTAAAATCCTTTTGCCACCACCATAAGCGCATAATACATTATCGTCTATACCTTTCCAATAAACACGCCCGTCGTCCATATTAAAAACAACACAAAAAGTATAAAACCGTTTCCCAACTCTCCAACAGGTGTAGTAATTAAACCCTTGTTTAGACAAGTCGTTTCCGTCGGCCGATAGCATTGTATTTATCTGAGGACGCCCGGACTGAAATACAACGATTGCCGTCATTGGAAGCCGGTAATTTACGGCCGGGGCAAAGTTCGCGTGATTAATGCCCCGGCCGACAGAAATGTATCGAGGATAGAACGATCTTGTGTTTGCGAATCATCATTCATCAGCCGAATTGTTCCACCTAAGGCACCTGAGCTAATCGCCTAGGTGATTAGACCCCCGCAAAAATTTGACAGAAGCGTGAAGTTGAGTTGTCTAGTTCACTTAAGTCACCTGCGATTGTCTGAGGATTTTTATGTGGGAGTAGTACCAGGAGTACATGAGCACAAGGGAAGTTAAAAACGGCTACTCTGATCACCTGCGGTCAACTGCGACTGTCGGACGTTATTTAGGTGGAAAAAGTACCAGGAGTACATAATCGCGCGGGAAGTTAAAAAAACGGATATTGTCTGTAGGTTCGATGGTTGGCGCAGAGCAATCTGTTTTTCATTTTTCTAATTGAAAGTCCCAGGAGTGCATGACCACGTGGGAAGTTATCTACTGCTAGACATAGGACTCTGCAGTTGCTCACCACTTTGGCAAACATCTGGAGGATATACCCATAATCGCCACGCTGGGCGGGTTAACAATCGCAGGACGTATCGCCTCGCTCCGGTGACGCTGCTCATCATCGTAATCGGCCTGTTGTAATTAGCTTTAGTGATTGCAATGTGTGTCTCAATCTTGCATCAATCATCGTCATTAAACGTCCACTGCTGGACATAGGCCTCCCACAATGGGTTTACCTTAGTCACTGCGCTTGACAGGTGGGTTGGTGACCGCAGTAGGTTTTATTTGTACACGCACAGGTAAACGCTGCTGCAATCCCTTAGTCGTCTTCTACAACACCCATGGGATCAGATGGGGTCGTCCTATTCTAAATCCAGAAATCTGTCAGGTAGGTACTGAGCCAATATAAAAAGATAATATGCCAAGCGTTTGAATTTCCAATGCCTGAAAAGCAACTCTCTGCCATCATCATCATCATCAGCCCACATCAGTCCACTGCTGGACATAAGCCTCTCCTAATTCTCGCCACTTCGGTCGGTCCCTGGCCTCTCGCATCCAGCACTTGCCAGCCGTCCTGCGCAAATCGTCACTCCACCTGGCCTGCGGGCGTCCTACACTACGTTTGCCGAGACGCGGTCTCCACTCCAGAACTCGTTTACCCCAACGGTTATCGGTCCTGCGGCCGATGTGGCCAGCCCACTGCCACTTCAGCTTACTGATCCGGTGAGCTATGTCGATAACTTTGGTTCTCTGCCGGATCACCTCATTTCGGATCCGATCTCGCAGAGAGACGCCGAGCATAGCCCTTTCCATATCTCGCTCATAACACTCTGTGATTTTGCAAATAAAACGTGATGGCCGTTCTATTCTTGATACAATTCTGTGACAAGGCCTGATACCGATTTCTAATTCGGATTAAGCGCGACCGAATTATTATCGATAACGAATCCACATTGCCGCGTAAGGGGTATCGGGCGGTGAGCTAGCTTTTTGCGAGCTATGTGATATTGCCGTCGTTTTTCAATCTGCCACTTAAAAAAGAGGGTGTGACACAGATAATTAGATTAGATTAGATTAGCAATAGATTCGCCAGATTTTATTAAAGGGCGATGAAGCACGAATTGCTGGGGGGTTATTAGGTTGGTAGAATCGCCATCCAAAGACCTAAGGTAACTGATATTTCGCCCGTTTGCAGATAGAAATACTTAGTTTAGGAATTTCTGTCCTCGCACCAATTTGCAGTACCCAAAAGGTGACTAAGTCATAAGTTTGCATAGGTAACACTCACACTGTAGGCACACTTAGTGAGCAAATCACCTTGGGAACCTTCAAGAAACGAGCGTATTCATATTTAAAAGGCCGGCAGCGACCCTAAACTCGGTTAGACCTGCGGGTGTCCATGAGCGGCGTCGACTGCTTACCATTAGGATCACACCGACGCCTCTCGCATAAAAAAAATCAAGAAATTGAAATTGAAAATGGGCAGGTCATTTCTCCAGGCGCTCCGGTGGACAATGGGGTAGTATTGTGTTGGAATGGACACCTTGTGACAAACGAAATGTAGGACACACTCCAACATAGTAGGACGATGACTTTAGAAGGATGGTCGGGAGTGGATGAAATGTTGGTTTGTTTTAAATAGGTATCTTGGGTATTTTTTTTATCTTAGCTCGACATAGTGGCTTCCCTACGCCTGATGGAAAGCGAAAGAGAAGCCCAAGTCGCTGTGACAGTAAACTGCCACCGCCATGCCGGCCCAACGCCAACCCCCCCACGAGCTCTGGAAACCCTACTCACCGACAGGAACATGACACGGAGGTCATTTGGCTGCGGTATTCTATAGGGTGGAGGTCCTTCCCCGGACGGGCAGCTCAATTCGAGCGAAGATTCGCTATGCCCTACCTCTCTTGGTATGTACCCAATGTAAATATTTGAAGCATGTGCCTCAGATACCTTTATAAACTGAAATGCCAGGTAACATCCATTAAGCTACTCACTGTCCAATCAGATCAATGTACATGATATTGATATTCATTAACTCATGCTCAAGAAACCTATACAAGTTTCGTCGGCCATCAATCTTGCTCGCGTACTCTGGAGGGCATTTTTATTACCACGCCTGGGAGACAGTATCTATCATTTGCGTCCGGGGTGACTAATAAATCACCTGCTTTCATTACGCCCTTACATTCCACTGATAATATATTTTGGAGATAAAAATGTTATGTAAGGGATGGTGCTATTAGTAAGGTATGGAATATCAAAATGCGTGGATAAAAATGGTGATTCATCCTTGCAAATATGCGCATTTTTCCTTGTAAGAATCATCATCATCATCATGGTCAGCCTTTTTGAGTCCAATACTGAACATAGGCCTCCCCTAAGCCTCGCCATCCACTTCTGCTGCTGGTTTCTCCTATCCACCGCTTTCCGGCCACTCTCTGGATGTCGTCCGACCAGCGTGCCTTGGGTCTGCCTGATTTTCTGCTGCCAGTTCGAGGTCTCCACTCAGTAAGTCTGCGGCTCCACCTGTCATCTTGGCACCTCATCAAGTGTCCGGCCCATTGCCACTTCAGCTGCGCCACTCGTTTGCCGATGTCATAGACTCCGGTCCTCTGTCTTATAACATCGTTCCGAATGCGATCCACGAGCGAAACGCGCAACATTGACCTCTCCATGGCCCTTTGTGCCACCTTGAGTCTTGATACGACATTCTCCGTTAGTGTCCATGATTCACATCCATACGTCATTTTTGGCAGTATACATTGGTCGAATGTTCGTTTCTTGAGGTGTTGTGGCATAGAAGACTTGAAAATGTGCTTCATGGAGCCAAAGCTGGCCCAACCAAGTTTGATGCGGCGGTCAATTTCAGCGCTCATGTCATTGTCCATATTAATTATCTGCCCCAGGTACACATACTCCGTCACCACGTCCAGTACAGTACCTTCAACCGTTATATCAGGGCTTACTCGGCTGTTTGTCATGATCTTAGTCTTTGATAGGTTCATTTTAAGTCCCACTCGATGACATGCAACGTCTAGTTCAGTCAGCATGGTCTGGAGTCCCTCTGGTTCTTCGGCAAAGACCACAATGTCATCTGCGAATCGTAGATGTGAGAGATATTTGCCATCCACCCTAATACCGAGCCCGTTCCACTTTAGCGTTTTAAATACGTCCTCCAAAACATTTGTGAAAAGTTTCGGAGAAATAGTGTCTCCCTGCCGTATTCCCCGTTTTATACGGATCGGACTAGTCTTACCGGCAATATCTACGGTCAAGGTGGCTTGCTGGTAAATACTCTTGATCAGCTCGATGTACCTGTAATCGATGCGGCATCTCTGTAGCGCTTGAAGCGTTGCCCATATTTCTATTGAATCAAAGGCCTTTTCAAAATCTATGAAGGCCATATAAAGTGGCTGTTGGTATTCTGCAGATTTTTGGATCAGTTGACGCACGGTGTGGATATGATCAATTGTGCTAAATCCGCTTCGAAACCCGGCCTGTTCAACGGGTTGGAAGTTGTCCAATCGATGTGCAAGTCTATTAGTGATGACCTTCATAAACAGCTTATATGTGTGCGGGAGGAGTGATATAGGCCTATAATTTCGAATGTCTGTCTTAGAACCTTTTTTGTGTAAAATTTTTACTATAGCGTTCTTCCAATCCTCCGGCGCTATGCAGTCAAATAAACATTTGTTGAATAGATGTTGAAGTTCGACCATACATCGATGTCCAGCGGTTCTTAGAAGCTCTATGGGGATACCATCCTCTCCTGCTGCCTTATTGTTCTTCATAGCCTTCATAGCTGCCCTAGATGCCTGTAGATGCTTATTTCTGGCAGGTCTTCAGTGTAGTGTCGGACTAAGCGTGCTCTTTTGTCACCTGTTAAAACAGTCTCGGGTGCCTTAGATGAATACAGGTCTCCATAGAAGTCTTCCACAATCTTGTGCAATTCCTCTGTTTCTGTCACCACAATTCCATTTTTATTAGCGAGCTTGTGTATAACACTTCTTCCTTCATTGGTAGATTTTCTGCAGAATGCTAGCCCCCTATTCTTTTCTATAGCTGACTGGACGGCTTCTTGATTGAATTTGTAAACATCTTTACGTACATTTTTTCGAGTCAATTTTGCTATTTTCTTGTATTCCGGTGTACTTACATCGATTGTACTTGCTAGTTCACGCCTTCTTTTAAGCAGGTCTTTCGTCCCATCTGATAGCTTAGATACTGCATTCTTCGCCCGTCCGAGCACTTTCTTGGCCGCATTTGTTATTGCACTACTGATTTTTTGTAAAGTCCCATTGACATCAAACTCTTCATCAGCTTGACTTTGTAGTTGGTTAGTGATTTCCTCTGCATAAGCTTCTTCACGTGGGATTAGGGCCTTTAAGTCATATTTTTGGGAAACTTTAGTGTTTGATAGCTTAACTCTTTCCAATCTTACGGGTAGCACAACCTTGGCTCTCACCATGCGGTGGTCGCTTCCTGTATTGAACCTATTTAGTACTTTTACATCATGTATAATGTATTTTCTATCGGTAAGCACATACTCGATTTCGTTCCTGGTTCGACAATCAGGGCTCAGCCATGTCCACCTCCGCTGCAGTTTTTTGTAGAAGAACGTATTCATAGCATATAAGTTATGATGTTGCAGAAAGTTGACCATTGCCTTGCCGCGAGAGTTCCTACTACCAAGTCCATACGGTCCGAGCCATGGCTTATCGTCGTCGCTTACACTCGCTCCAAGTTTAGCATTGAAATCACCGATTACCATTGTGTAGTATGATTTATGGTGACTGAGAGCCTTTCCTATATCGTCATAGAATATTTCCACGTCCTTATCATATCTCGGTGAAGACGTTGGTGCATATGCTTGTATCACCTTCAGAGTGTATCTATTTGATATTTTTAACACTAAATATATGACTATCAGATATTTTCTTGAATGTAGTCACGTTTGATGCAATTTTCTTGTTTACGATGAACCCCACCCCACGCGTGTAACCTTCGGTCTCGCCAGTGTAGTACAAGATGTTTCCGGATTTCAGGTGCAGGAGTTCCTCACCTTTTC
The DNA here is from genome assembly GCA_031163375.1 of Conogethes punctiferalis. Classification (NCBI taxonomy): domain Eukaryota; kingdom Metazoa; phylum Arthropoda; class Insecta; order Lepidoptera; family Crambidae; genus Conogethes; species Conogethes punctiferalis. The sequence continues at coordinate 1,400,919 of CM062091.1, read as the reverse complement.
GTTTGGTCTCGCTTAGCCCAACGATATCCCAATTGATCTTTGTAAGCTCTTCTTCCAGTTCAAGTAATCGGTCTTCAGTGGATAACGTCCTTCCATTATAAGTTCCAATCATTAGCTTGGTTAGTTTGTTTTGGCAACCGTAACCCTCCCGGAGATTATTGCCCCTGGCCCGGTCCCTGTTCCTACCGTTGCCGTAATAGGGGGTGTCCAGACCGCCGGGAACTCGGGGTCTATTTGTGTTGCTTCTTTCCATGATTTAGGGGGTTGTTGGCCATTAACGTACCACGCTGGCCTTGCGGATTGGTACGCAAGCAGTAACCATCCCTCACTGTGGTTTAGGAATGCCGCCCTTGACTTTCAGGTACAAGCCATCATTAAGTACTCTTGCCGCCATCCACTACATGACGCCCTGCTCTGGCGCCATGGTTTCATCCGCCCCTGCTCCAGATCATTTCTAAAGTGGCCCGGGTGAAGTGTTTGCCTGTTTGGTCCGCGAGGAGTATTTTATTTCCTCCTTACCCTTCGGCTACCTACAAGGCACCGACGAGCATTCCCCTATCCGCCACCCTGGGGACGCGTTCTGTAGGGGTTACAGGCTCCCCCCAGAGTCCCCTTGTAAGAATAAGAATAAGAATTTATTTATTGTCTTTACAGTTACATACAGTAGGTACATAGGCATATATTACACAATCGTACAGGCAGACAATAGGACAAAGCTCAGCTGATGCTGTCGCGGGAGCGCGTCCCTGGCGGCGCTAGTTTTCAGCTTTCCCCTGCCCTCTGAGGTGTTAGTGGAGGGCTGAATGTGTATGGCTGAGTCATGACACTAACTTAGTTAAGCCAAGCTATAACTACTTACATATTACCTTGTCGTAATACTCGTATATGTTCAATCCGCTTTTTATTTACGTCCAGAAACCACTTTTAATTGGTCCTTCGAACCGGATAAACTGTGCTCTTACAAAACGCTTAAGCTTTAGCAACTAATTATGTCGAATTAATGTCGTAAACCAATTTAGGTACTCCATATAAAAAATAACACACATAAAATGTTTTTCAACCTTCAATGTCCTTAGGTGCAACCCAATCGTCCGCGTCGACCAAATGGTGGGTAGTTCCTGTTTTTGTCATATTTGTAATTTAAATTAGCCCTCATTTGAGCACACAACCAGCATTGGCTGACACATGTCTACAGCATGTTACGAGGGTCCGGGTGGACTTATAGAAAGAAGTGTGTAAGTATTTATGTGATTCTGTTGAAGGGCATGGTACCTAGTTCAGATATATGCGACTTATAACAACAGTTATCTCACGAAACAAGCTGGGTGATGTATAGAGGCCGTCTATGGTATATACTTAATAATAATATTAGGTATGTAATTTCCGATAATACCTAGTTAGTTATATAACTAAGTGTTACTGTTAAGTCACTTATGGATTCCTTCATCATCATCATCATCATCAGCCTATTACTGTTCACTGCTGGACATAGGCCTCTTCAGTTCTTCGCCACTTAGGGCAAAATTCGGGAAGATATACCCATAATCGCCACGCTGGGCAGGCGGGTTGGCGATTCCAGGCAGGATTCCTAAAGAAATATAAAGAAAGATACCTGTTATCTCCGATCAGCGCGTTGTGGAATGCTCCCAGGACGCATCTCCGGGCCAGACGCAATTTGGCTTCCACTTTGTCTCTTCTGCATGTTATAATTAGTTAGACATATGGCTGACAATATTATTGGTAGTTGCATTCGAATAGTACATTGAAACTAGACTAGATATTGATCCACTACAAACAGTTGGTTCTGTTAGCATATAACTGGTCTATTTGCAATGTATCTGTGTATTATTTTTCGGTAGACTGTGATCGATCAAACTGTTAATAAATTAACGACAGATTTTAATTCAAGAATTTCACTTCGATCTATTACAATCTACCGAAAAATAATATTTAAACTGTAAGTATTATGTTACAGTCAACAGTCTTTCGACAGTTTACAATCTCTCGAGATAGGTGTCCATGGGCGGTGTCGACTGCTTACCATCAGGCATCACAGTTGCTCGTCTGCCGCCTCTCGCATAAAAAAAAATTGATTATTATCTAACGGCATTTACAATTTCAGGGTGACACATATATACAACTAGCTGTGCTCGCGACTTCGTCCGCGCGGAAGTTATTTTTTCCCCGTTTTTTTTTTACATTTTCCATTATTTCTTCGCTCCTTATAGTTGCAACGTGATGTTATATAGCCTAAAGCCTTCCTCGATAAATGGTCTATTCAACACAAAAATAATTTTTCAATTCGGACCAGTACTTCCTGAGATTAGCGCGTTCCAACAAACAAACAAACTCTTCAGCTTCATAATATTAGTTAAGATTAAGATTACATGTTACCTGCTCAACGTCAAAGTCCTGGCCGAGCTGAGCTCCCTCCGCGAGGGCAGCCTGGCGGGATACGAGATCGCCATCCCGTCCCCGGTCGGGAACACGAGCCGGAACTCTGCGAATAACGGTCCCGTATAATTTTCACATATCGGCGTGAAAGATTCTCCGTCGGAGACACTTTGATAGGAATCGCATTACAGATGATACGTTTGGGTAGGCGAGTATGTTTTTTATACGACTATGTAGTCTATACCTACCTAGTTGTATAACTATACTATTACGGTCTGGGTGTTTTCTATGTAGAATATGCATTTATTTATAAAAAAGTATATTATAAAATACTAGACTTCCTAGACGATAATATTACAAGGACATAATGAGCTGCTCGCCTGCACTTAACAAATATTGTATTAATGTATGACATCAAAAGTATGATAATTATGTAGGTATATTTTTGAAAAAAAGGCAAAATTGATGAGTATCTTGCGGAACCTCTTCTCATCAGGCCTCATCCTTATCACGTCGAAGTGCTAGTAGGGAAAAAAAGTTTGACGTGCATAAGTATTACTCGTGAATCTATTTGCAGAGATAAATTATTTTATTAGCGCAATGCTTATGCACTTAACTACGTATCTACCTATTTATTGTAACAAAAACGTGATGCTGAATAAATAACTATTCTATTCTATTTTATAGTACAAGAGACGTAGTATGAAACCAGGTGGTTAGTGCGAATTGTCTGCTACATTATTTATCAAAGTTGAGTTGTCAATTACGACAAATCACTTTTCTTCCAACTCAACGCATCCGCATATGTACCGCAAAAACTTCCCATCAGGCAGGTTGTCACCGAAAAAACGGATTCATAACTTCACTATTTGCTTTGTCCGAAACTATAGCCGCAGTTTTTTGGCTCGTCCCCAAAAAAGTCCGCCGGAACGAGTTAACCGAACATCGGTATTCAGCATCCGTATGAAACTTTTCTTTTAAGTACATTCACTCATACATTTTTCATACAAGCGCTCTCCTGTCTAATCAAAAACAAATCGCGTTGTAGTAAAACTAATCTAACCGACTATTGGTCACAAAATCTATTAGAATACTTCTACTACCTACTTTTGAAGACTTTTTTGACGACCTCCGCTGACGCAAAGGATAAGCGTTCTCGCCAATAACGTAGCAATCAGAAGAATTAGATTCCCGGTGTTCGGGTCGAGTATTTTGGGAGATGCCCCCAGCCATCCAACTCATAGTACGAGTACAAGAAACAGTTTAAGAGAGGTAGGGCATAGTGAATCTTCGCTCGTATTGAGCTGCCCGTCCGGGGAAGGACCTCCACCCTATAGAATACCGCAGCAAAATGACCTCCGGGTCGTGTTTCTGCTGGTGAGTAGGGTCTCCGGAGCTCGTGGGATGTTAGGGTTGGGCCGGCATGGCGGCAACTGACAGGTAACTAACCAGTTACTTGTCAGTTGTCACAGCGACTTGGGCTTCTCTTTCGCTTTCCATCAGGCGTAGGGAAGCCATTATGTCGAGCTACTATAAAAAAAAAGTTTGAAACCAGTCATCACCCGCAGCCTTTCGCGGTTTCCTGCTGAACATAGGCCTCTCCAGTCGTTCGCCACTTAGCTTGATCCAGGGCTTCTCGCATCCAGCACTAGCCAATCATCTTGCGCAAATCGTCACCCGACCTGACACCATTGGTCAGTATGAAATGTCTGTCGCATTTATTTATTTATGTTTCTGTTCAATAAAAATCAGACAACATCACATACATTGCTCTAATCCCAAGGTAAGCTTAAGCACTTGTATTATGGGTATCAGAACAACGAAGGTACCACAAATAAATACTTAAATACAAATTATAAACACTCAGACACGGAACAAACACAAGTATTCATCGCACGAATGTTTGTCCCGGGTGGGAATCGAACCCACGATCCTTGGTTCAGAAGGCAGGCCACTACCAATTGAGCCACCGAGCCAGTCCAATAAAGAACATCTATTTTACCTTTTCCAGCTACATCAAATCCACAAAATCTCCTATTTTACTAAACTCGCATTCCGAAATAAGTAATGCCACATCAAACGGAAATATTGTAGAAATTTCGACGTAAAAGACTCGGAAGGTATCAAAGGATTTGTTAGAACTCCGTAAATGCGAGCGTGTACAAACGCGATTACAGGTCCCGGTAAGTTTTCAGAGCTTTCCGATTAATAAGTAACGTAGGGACCGTAAGATCTTTCCTCTTAAGTCTAAGACCCGCCGACCTGATTAAAGCCACGGAGGAACAAGAATTATTAAGGAACAGATAATAAAGTAGCATACATATGTGTCTTCAATGAGCCTCAATGAACCTCAATTTTTTTACAGCTTCTATAGATCTAGATTCTTTCTAGTATGAATAATTAAATCAATCTGAGGTGTAAGACCAAAACAATTGGAGAGGCCTATGTCCAGCAGTGGACTGCGAAAGGCTGATGATGATGAAGACAAAAAAAAGGGGTTTCCGGATTTAAAATAGGGCCACCTCATCTCATGTCGTGGGTTTCGTAGAAAACGACTTAGGGAATATCAGGAAACTGGCAGCAGCGTTTACCTTGGTTAAATTAAAACCTGTAGTTTGCAGGGTGACAATCTTCTTCTTCTTCTAAATATATATAACTCAAAGGTGACTGACTGATTGACTGACTGACATAGTGATCTATCAACGTACAGCCCAAACCACTGGACGGATCGGGCTGAAATTTTGCATGCAGATAAATGTTATGACGTAGGCATCCGCTAAGAAAGGATTTTGATCAATTCTACCTCCAAGGGGGTAAAATAGGGGATGAAACTCTATTCCACGTGGACGAAGTCGCGGGCACAGCTAGTTATTCTATACATACATTATGTAAAATTATTATGTTTATTTCTGTACATCCATCTTTTAGGCACATTACTATCTGCTCAGCCTAGTGGTTGCTAGTAGTAGAGAATGCCTATGTGGCATTAAGTCTGCCTTTCTACACTACTTTACTGTGTAATAAGATTAAATAAATTAATACCTATGAGTCTCTTCTTCCTCTTAGCGTTGTCCCGGTTTGTGCCTCTAAGCCCAGGGTCCGCTTTGACCATGATCCTAGATTTAGCGAGTCTGGTTATTACATTGAAGCGACTGCCATCTGACCTTCGTAACCCTCAGAAAGGGGAACCAGACAAATTTGGATCATGGTTACACATTCAGAATTGAACTGGATGTGCAGGTTTCCTCACAATGTTTTCCTTCACCGCTAAGCTAGTGGTATAATTCCGCACATAGATGTTTGCAAATCCAGAGGTGCGTACCCCGCGCGGATTCGAACCGACGACCTCACGTGTGTGAAGCGACGATCTTACCACTAGGCTACCACGGCTCTTCACGTGTGTGAAGCGACGATCTTACCACTAGGCTACCACGGCTCTAATCATATTAAAAACGCTGGAGAGCCATTTTCAAACAGATTAACGAAAACAAGCTCCCTACATAAAATGCACCCACCATAAAGCTGGACGCGAATGGCTTCTCATTCCCGATGCAGCGGGCGCGGCTAATTCGCGCCCGAGCTAATAACATTGTCAGACATTTGGCGTAATGCTGCCGCCGCCATTCGGTTTTTAGACAGAAGATTTTGAATATTAGAACGGTTTTAATAAATAATAACCCAAGACATGCCACGCTTGCCCGGTGGGGGCGCCGCACCACTCAGGCCATTGGCCCCATCTTGGAAGAGTGGATGCGGCGCCCCCACGGGGTGGTGACGTACCGGCTGACCCAGGTCCTCACGGGACATGGATGTTTCGGCCGGTACTTATGGAGGATCAGGCGAGAGCCTGATCCTCTATGCCGTCACTGCGACAGTGGCTCGGAGGACACGGCAGAGCATACGCTTCAGCATTGCCCTGCCTGGGCCAATGAGCGCTCCGTCCTCGTCACTGTCGCACAGGACCTCGACCTGCCGCAACTCTTGCGGCAGATGACGGCGTCGAAGGAGACCTGGCGAGCGATGCTCGCATTCTGCGAGACAGTGATCTCGCAGAAGGAGGCGGCGGAAAGAGAGCGTGAGGCTGCGGTAGACGCGCCCGCTCTACGCCGCCCTAGGCCCGGGCGTCGCCGGAGGGCATACAACGCATCGTATGCCCTCTGAGCCTCTCCTTCGTGCCCCGAGTGGTGAGTGCGGGGGCGCGATCCACTCATAGGGGCGTAACGGTGTGGTGGTGTGCAGCCACACCGTTGCACGAGGTCCGCCCGGGGAGCACTCTATTGTTCCCCGGATCCGGGGGCAGGGGTATTTGCCCTCCCCGGACCAGAAGTGCCGGCCGCTTATCATCTGCGGCTGGCCAGGGCAGGCAGGGATATGGCCGTATGCTTCGGCGCTACCCGTGTCCCTGCAACTTGCTGCCCACTGGCGACACAGGGGGGTTTAGTGGGTATGCCCTCCCTTTTGGGAGGTGTGAGTCCCACACACCATGCCGCCTCCCCCCGGAGACGGCATGAAGGTGCCTAATGCATTCCCTCTTAAAAAAAAAAAAAAAAAAAAAGACATGCCACGCTGGGCCACTCAGCGCCATCTAGCCCCAAACTAAGCCGAAGTTTGTACTATGGGAAATAAACAACTGAGAAACTTACTTAGATACATTTTTTTTTGTAAATAAATACATATCATACATAGAAAACACCCAGACTTCAGACCAATACAAACAGACATGTTCATGCACACAAATGTTTGTACTGTGTGGGGATCGTACCCACGACCCTTGGCTCAGAAGGCAGAGGTCACTACCAATTGAGCCACGGAGCCAGTCAAATAGTCACATTTGTTAGTCACGTGTGACTGTCTCTATCTGCGTGGTTTTATCTATCTTTTATTTATTCTTGACTTGACACGCTAGGCCACACAACGCCATCTAGTCCCTAACTAAGCCGAAGTTGGTAGTATGGGTAATAAATTACGTATAAAACATTCTTAGATGCATTTTTTGTAAGTAAAATATATTATGCTGGTGCTGCCCGCGACTTCGTCCGCGTGGAATAGAGTTTCATCCCCTATTTTATCCCCTTGTTGGTTGAATTGATCAAAATCCTTTCCTAACGGATGCCTATATCATAACATTAACTTGCAAGCCAAATTTCAGCCCGATCCGTCCATTGGTTTTGGCTGTGCGTTGATTATAATCTGTGGCGTTGATAGATCACTATGTCAGTCAGTCAGTCACCTTTGAGTTATATACTTAACTAGCAGTGCCCGCGACTTCGTCCGCGTGGAATAGAGTTTCATCCCGTTGGAGGTAGAATTGATCAAAATCCTTTCTTAGCGGATGTCTACGTCATAACATCTACCTGCATACCAAATTTCAGCCCGATCAGTCCAGTGGTTTGGGCTGTGCGTTGATAGATCTCTATGTCAGTCAGTCACCTAATGTGATCTTAAACTACAATCTTGTCACATACCACTTTCAAACAGTCTCCCAAAAGAAGAAGACTAACATAAGGTACGAGTATATGCAAATAATTTAATTCGACCCAAACTCTATCTACATCTAGATAGCTAATAGATAACTAGTTGGTGAACGAGGCGCACCGAGGCGGCGACAGGGCCTGTATCGAACTTAGCGGGGATTTGCAAGTCGCCACACTTGCTAACTTTGCACAAGGACTTAGCTGAGTCTAGATGTACTTATAAAGCCGTAACTATAAATAGACCAGGTTAAATGTCTGAAACGTTCAAACACAAAGCACTTGAGCAGCTTAAGCACTTGTGTTATGGAGATCAGAAGGCACCACAAACATGTATATGTCACCGTAAAATAACAAGAATCGTAAGTTGATCAATTTCCTAGGTAGTTGATTAACTTCCGGAAAATAATAAACGGCATTTGAAATGTATTATTTAACGTATTTATTTTAGTAAATTGATCATTTTACGGGGTCTTGCCGTAAAATCTGTTAGGTGTCAGTGTCGACGGATATGGCATTATACGCTTTAATGTCTTTGCCTTACCATTTTCTTATTTTTTCTGTGACAGTGACAACCCACACCACTGGTGTGGATTGTGCTGAGATTGCAATATAACAGTATAAAAGGCTGATCTTACAGACACAAGCGGTTCGACCATAGTCATGAACACAAGTCCTAGAATTGCTGCCCGCGTAATTGTGTAAAAGTACCAATGCATAATGTGAATGTAAGTTAGTGAAGTAAAACAAGTAAATAAATGAAGTTACTGAGATCGAGTTGGTTTTAATCCCTACAAGTCCGAAGAGGGATGAAACGAGAATTAATTTCTCGCCACGTCCACAAAAATGTAAGTACACGGTTTTATACATTAATTTTTTTAAATTATTCTAATTGAGAGCTATTAGCAATTTTTTCCAAACTTGTTTTATACAAGGGAAGCGTGTACATTTACTTTAGTAGTCTGCTTATCAGTAAATATAGTATTCTATTGATACATGGATGGATATATTGTTTGCTGCACACCATAGAATTAACTTGGAGCTGGGTGAAGTAAACATTTACATAGACTAATAGTCATACTAAGTTGATACTCTTAATAAATTCAAAATTAAAATAGTTTATTGCAAACATGTGGTACAATACAGGATGGTATAAGAACTATGTGTACAGCACATGCACCCTGCAAAGGCGTCGCAATTTATACAATAGCAAGATGAAATTATTTTTAAAACATTCTTATCATTTACTTATTAGGAATTGCTTCAATAGCTTAATAAATAAAGTTTCTTCTTCTATACTCCTTATATGAAATAGTAGATAATTATAAATTTTGATTACCATAATGTAAGCGCTTGATGATAATACTTTAAGCTTAGAAAAGGAAACCCTAAATTTATTTAAGTATCGTCTATTAATATTGATAGAAGAGTACAAGTTCGAGGTGTTTTTTTTAATAAATTTTCATGACTCTAGTATGTAAATTGAAGCTAGTTAATATTTTTTTTTGTTTTTTTAAAATGAGGTTTGTAGGATTACATTTGGTCAATATTTATAAGAACTCGTATATGCCGGCGAAGGCCCTTCGCCAGGTCCAAGAAGTTCCTCCATAATGGATGCAGAAATGAGACTACTACTTTATAACACTTTATATTATCATATTATTTGCAGAGAGTAACACCTTATTTACAATTTATTTACGAACATAATTATATAGCAGAGTAACACCACACTAAAAGTTCCCGCCAATTTACTTGAGTGGAACAAGAAGTGACGTCACTTACAATGGTTTTTATTTTGCAAATTAATTATATCTATAAAAACATGTCTTAAATGCCTAAATTGATATTTAAAAATAGTTATGATTTTTATACAGTAATAATTTAATTAATTGATTAATTTTAACGCGAGTTTTAATGCTGGATTTTACAAACCGGAAGATGGCGACACACGTGATTGAAAAGTATTATCTATTATTTCTAATATAATTATAAAATAATTCGATGTTCAAATACTATTACATAAGCTACTAAAAGTATGTTTTACATCCATAAATCATTTTAAAAAAATTGTATATCAATTAAATATTACAACTATGAATAAATCTAATCGGAAGTTGTCATCCAACGATATTTTAATAACACAGAATCAATACAGTTACTTTTTACGCTAAAATCAGTAATTAAAAAGGCTTGCCGCCCATATATACGTATACATTTCTTTTGTAGTGTAATTATGGTGTCAATATTAGTACAGTTGCCACGTAGAACTATACCGTAAGATAAGGGAACCGCTTGGTTCGGCACCAAGTTCAGCATAATAATAATTTTGTTTTCACATAGAAAGGATATAGATTTGTTTTAGTTCATATTTTATACTTGCACGTGTTCAATCAAATCACTTGGAGAGAAAGTTAGATAGGGATTAATTTTCCACACTCGTGAGTAAATATAATCAAATAAAGAAAATATTTACAGATTTATAGTCACAGCAAAGTCAAACGCCACGTCAACCAATATGTTTCGAAAAGTGTAATATTTGATTTAATGATAAAACGTTTCTACATTCTTTTCCTACACTATACAACAATTTTAAACTAAATTTTAAATTGTTTCGAGTCAGAATCAGATGGCATCACATCGGCAGACAAGCCCTTAAGTGCATGGAGAGCCATGTATCAAATAATTTTGAAGATATTTTGTGTATGTAATGGAATATTCGAATTAACTTCCACATACAAGGCATTTGCTTATTATCCTTTGAAATATCACTGCAGCTAATAGAACATTAAAAAGAATTTATCTAGCTTTCGTTTGTAGTGCACTTTACACCCCTCATGGCAGTAGAATTACTTCATAGCAGAGATTCCTTAACCCGGAGTGATTCGGGATATGCGTAGTGGGAAGAAGCACTGATAATAATAATTTCACAGTTTGATATCGTACATGGACATGTTTCTTTTTCATATTGTAAACGCTGACCCTACAAGACGGATCAAGTAGTGTGCTGCGGTATGAACATCTAAAAGGATTTTACAAAAGCGATGGTATATATCCGTCTCCTAGGTATAGCACACAGGGACAATTTTTATACTTGAATTTTTGCGAGAAGTAAAGGCTTGTTTGCGGGACGATTTTAAACAATACAGGATTGACCGTTCCCCATTCGGTGCCTTAAATTTATCGTGCATTTCATGCAACATAACAATGTGCGATAAACTGCGTGTATTTAAAACGAGCTTTTTCGAAGATTTTACAGATTTGACGCAGAGACATGAAACATGGTGGCTGCGGCGGCGCCGGCCGGATAGCTGGCAGTCTTCGATTTGAGCGTTGGGTATTATGTACCTGTTTTTTGTGTGAGTTTAAATAGCCAATTATGTTTCGCACTTTCAAAAGTGATTACCAAAATAAATAGTCTGTCTTGTCTAGGGGCAGGAAGGCTGTGAACATTGTATATGGGGACATTCTGTAGCATATTTAAAATCATCAGCGTTACGCCCATGCGAAGCCGGGGCGGCTAGTGTATAAATGACAAAAAGGGATTATTGTTTAGCTTAACGATACGATTAATTCCCTCGGTTTTGTCTATGAGCTTAGGTACACACCTTAGATTTTGAGATATATTTTTATGAGTGGTTACTCATATGAGTATATATGTATCTATATAACTTGCTTAGACATCGTATCTATTGGGGTTTGAAAGAGAAAGTTAATGCCATTACGTACGGGGAGTTGAAGGTGCTGGCGGAGTCCAGGGAGGAGTGGAAATTACTCCACCGACAAAAGCGAAGGTCTTTAATTTAGAATGAGTTGGGACGAGTATATACTCGTATAATAATGTGTGGTGAAGGTTGAGACATCTATATTATAGTAGGTATATAGTAGGTATATAGTAGGTATATAGTAGGTATATAGTAGGTATATAGTAGGTATATAGTAGGTATATAGTAGGTATATAGTAGGTATATAGTAGGTATATAGTAGGTATATGGTAGGTATATGCAGAGTCTAAATGTCTGAATACGAGTGGTTGTGTGAGTATGTTATTATAAGCATATTATATTTGGTTTGTTATATATTGTGTATTGTATGTAAATTATAAATTTACTATATTGTATATATATATATATATATAGACTTTTGGACATATAATAATCTTTATTATAAAAGGGAAGTACATGACAGACTTAGTGCCGTGTGGCATTCTAACAACTACTATAATCTACCAATATACAAGTAATGCCCATACATATATATTTCATATAATAATATACCTACTTACATATAAATAGTATATATAGATATACATATAATAGATAATATATTCAGACATAGACATCAAATAAAGTTTGTATATAACAAAAGATGACAGTCTTAGACAGCACTTAAGAAAAGGTCACGGGTTGATCTCTTAAATGCTAATTTATTACAGGAGGATTGAATACCCTAAGAAGAGAGTTCCACAGCCCGATAGCCACCAAGGTGTATGAGTTTGACACGTAGCCAGATTTGTGATATATAGGTATATGTAGACATTGTAGAATACGTACGTACATATTTGGTTTAAAAAAAAAAGGGTGGAATGCTACGCAGTGGGCTAGTAAAGGTACTTAATAAAAAAAGCTAGGTCCAGTTGATGAATTTCAATTCAATTTATTAAACTTATTTTAACAGGTATTTTAAGGGCAGTGACGCTGCTGTCCGTCATGGGCCGGAGATGTTCGTGCCGTTGCCGGAGCTTCGTTTGTTGTTTGGCGAGATGCACCATGGGCGTTTGGAGAGAGGGTTTGATGGGTCGCTTCCTTACACCCCTGCCAGTTGACGAATATTGATAGATAGATAGAAACTCTTTATCGCACAAAAACACAGAATTTACAGGAAAACACATTACAAACAAAAACAAAGTACAATTTAGGTGGTCTTATCGCTAATAGCGATCTCTTCCAGACAACCTTCAGGTAGAGGAAGCCAGATTCGACAGAGATGAAAAACTTTCTGTGTCATATTAGGCACGTGGAATAGGCCTACATAGGTATACCAAGTGGTGCATATTCCATAGACATACATATATCATCATCATCATCAGCCTATTTTAGTCCACTGCTGGACATAGGCCTCTCCAGCTGCTTGCCACCTAGGGCAAACCTCTGGAGGATATACCCATATTAATACATATATACATAAATGATTTGCATATAATATACATTACATATTATTATATGCATACAGTGGCATTTGAGTATGAATTAAGGAATATAGGATAGAAGAGGAAGAAGATATAAATTAGAGATGGGATTTATTGGTTAAGAAAAATGATAACACTAGACTTTTTCAAATTCCCAGTTGCTGCATCGGTTCTGAATGATGACGATCCACGAGCTGACAACGGGTGCCATGTGGAGGCTGCCTCGGAGCTGGGCGGTGGCTTGGTGCTGTCAACCACGAGGACACCTCGTGCACGGACGCAGAGCAGAAGTCTTCTGCGATGATCACCAAAATAAAACCATATGAGCGGGTCGAGCGGTGAGCATGAGCAACGCTCGACATCTTGGCGGTGAGCATGAGCAACGCCAGGAATTCGATATAGTGGTGCGAACGGTGAGCACGAGCGACGGTCGCGCCACTGTAGCGAATGAACTTGAGAACGGTGAGCACGAGCGACGTTCTCGGACTGATATAGTGGTGCGAACGGTGAGCTGGAGCGACCGTCGCACCACTATAGCAAACGAACTTGGGAGCGGGGAGCACGAGCGACGCTCTCAAAAGAAATGAAATGAATGAAATGAAACCTTTAGGTAGCTGCTCTCTTAGTCGATTTCTGAAATTGCTTTAGATGACCCTTCCGGTTTCTGTTTCTCAGACTATATATACCTAACAAGGTATCGTCGTCTCGTGTGTTTTCTTAGATATATCCTTCGAAGTGTAGGAACAGATTTCTCCCTACGAAGGTTGGTAGGCACTTTCAACTTTCGTAGCCGAGCTGGATGTTCATGCTCGTGGTCCGATAGACCATCTTGTTTTTTATATGCTGAGAAGTGATGAAAACTTTGTATATATGTGCGTCATAAACCATCCATAGAGCTTATACGGAGCAATTTCTCGTGCGAGAGGTGTTTCGATGCGTTTATAGCATTGGTTTGGTATCGAGATATTTAGATGTATGTTATTAATAATGTGTCTTAAAAGGTACTATGAAATTTACTTTTGGAATTTACTTTCTCTGATAAAATTTGAAGGTCTATTGCGCCCTCGTTTATTTTTGGCACATTCTGTCCAATTTGCAACTCATAATGACAATTATTCAGCGAATTAGACGGTACATATTGCTGTTTCAGATCATTGCATATTTCTTAAAGTTAACAATGTTATCAAAATTTTATGACGTATATCTTGCAGAAACAATTGCATACATTTTGAATGTTTACCTTTTTGTTGATATTTAGTAAACTAAGAGCTGATATGGTTTAACTTCGGGAAAATTAGAATATTATTTAATAATTAAGCATTTGCGAAAAAAAATATAACAAAATTCACTGGACAGTAGATCCTTTTATGTTTTAGAGCTAGCCTGAGGATTGTGCGACCACAAATAATTGTCTCAAGGAATACCTCTATGAAGTCGATAAAGCAATAGACGTTTTTAACTATTCTTTGACTGAATTTAGTAAGGCTACATTGTTTGTGCTTTCTTATAATAAATATAATAAATAACTACTTGATATATATAAATTAATAATACAGTATAATTAAGCTACACTATCGTATTGAGGAAACCTGTAATGACAGTAGTATGATTTTGAAAATTATATTTTGATATTTGTAATTTTCAGCAAGGATTCAATTAAATATGAAGGGTCTTTCAGACCCTAGCAAAACTTTAAAGTTTTCATATCTCTTTATATGGTATAATACATTCAAAGAGCTGACTGTTTCCCTCTGTAGAGACTGCGAGCCAACGTTTAACTATTTATCTCTGATTTATTCTTCGTTTTACAAATAGGCATTGAGTAACAAATTATTTTAGACCTTTTCATGATCGATATAATTATTTAATTTAGAGTTGCTCACTCAATGCATTACCATATTAAGTTTACTGACGTAAAATTTGGACTTCGAACCTAATTAACAAAAGGTTCGTCCTAGGGTTACTAAACCCGTATGACTATGCAGAAACTGTTCCAATGATGTACATTGTTGTGGGGTATAACGTCGATTAAAAGAAAAATGTCTCTTAGCCTTTTTTGGCTGTTAGGTATCGATATTGATTTAGATACATAAAATAATAATGAATTGATGTACTCTTTTTTCTTCTCTTCTCAGACCTGCCTTTTCATACCATACAAATGAGATTTTAATCATAGCAAAGAATACATTCGTAATGTAACGTTATAATTATAAAATGGATAGATAGTTTTCTTTTTATTAGCAATTTCAGGAAAGAGGCATACGACTTGCAATGAACTTTGTATTATATAAACTCACTTTCTATCTTTGCATTATATAACAGTAGAATTGAACAACGACATTGTGAAATACAAATTGTAAGAGAATTGGCGATGGAAAAGAGTAACTGCCGAGTTTCTTGCCGGTTCTTCTCGGTAGAATCCACCTTCCGAACGCGGCGGTAGTATATTAAAAATTTATATTCACATTTAGATATTCAGTATAGACGTAATATATTTTTGATACGAGGACGTATCTCAAGTCAGATGGCCGAGCTGTTAGGTGTCAGTGTCGACGGATATGGCATTATACGCTTTAATGTCTTTGCCTTACCATTTTCTTATTTTTTCTGTGACAGTGACAACCCACACCACTGGTGTGGATTGTGCTGAGATTGCAATATAACAGTATAAAAGGCTGATCTTACAGACACAAGCGGTTCGACCATAGTCATGAACACAAGTCCTAGAATTGCTGCCCGCGTAATTGTGTAAAAGTACCAATGCATAATGTGAATGTAAGTTAGTGAAGTAAAACAAGTAAATAAATGAAGTTACTGAGATCGAGTTGGTTTTAATCCCTACAAATCATCCGACGAAGGTGAGGTGAACGTTGATTGGTTCAATGGCTCACGTGGCGTTATCCCGGCAACCAATCAGGGATCAGTGTATTAAGTTACGGGTAATAGTGCACCGTTAAATAGTACATTGAGCACGGCTTGGTTCATTTGAGGACGATTTGACTTGTGTCAAAATCGTAAATTATTAAATGACTGTCAGGCTACCGTAAGTTGATCAACTAACTGAACTTCATTGCGTTAAATAATACATTTCAACTCCCGTTTGTTATATTCCGAAAGTTAATCAACTACCTAGGAAATTGATCAACTTACGATTCTTGCTATTTTCCGGTGACATATATAGGTACATAAATACAATTATAAATACCACATATGTCAAGTCAGTCAAGTCTTGACTGGGACAGTCACATCACACCTGATGTGATGTGTGCCTTAACACTTGGTTTCAGAAGGCCCTAGACTGTATGACATGGTCGAAGTTAAAAGTATAAATGTGATGAGAATATCGTAAACACTATGTTGAAAAGAGCAACTACACGAGTTTCTTGCCTGTGTCTTCTCGGTAGAATGCTGCTTTCCAAACCGGTGGTGGCTTCGACGATTTGTAAATGTTTTTTTTTAAACCTATACAAATAAAGATTATTTTGACTTGACACATCAAAAGTGTTTATTTAGAATAGGTAGAAATGTAGAAAACTTCACTAAGTATGCAGTTAATCCTGGTAGACGTATAAATCAATATAAATGTAGAGAACAAAATCAAATCAAATGACAAAACCGTTCCTGTTGTTTCTACCAATACGACGCAATCATTCCAAAACTGTAACATTCATACCACTGCCATACATACCACTAACCTTCCATCAATTCTCATTTCCAGCCACTCTACATCCTCCGCGCAGACTCAACCGGCATTAACTTTTCACCACCGCTAGCTGACCCTCCGACTCCCTAGTCCTTACCAGGAAGCCCCACGGACAGGCCTTCCCGAGGGCCCGACTACGCTGGTCGCGTTAAAATGTTAACGCACTCACGATCCATGCAAACCGAACTGAAATTTTGATCCCGATAGACAAGACTGTACTTTATTTTTAGTAATAGCGTTAAGTTTGCGGCCGTGTGGCATGCGGGTTTTATAGAGGTGATCTATTTTCCTTGTTTGGCAACTTAACTTTACCGTCTTCGCTATAAAAACATAGGAACATTTTGGTCAGAGTTCAGAACTTCAAAGGGCAGTAGGTAGGTACTACTTATTAGTTTCCTGCACACGAGATGTTAAAGCAAGTAACAGAAATAGACGTGTATTGAAGAAAGATATGTAAGGCAGCGATCTTTTTGCCACCCTCACCTGGCCGTGGCACATCCTGAATAACAAACGAGGCATACGATTGAAGACGTACCTAAAAGCAGCACACCGCTGAGAGAAGCTACGCCCTGCGATCGCCAATCCGCCTGCCCAGGGTGGCGATTATGGGTAAATCCTCCAGTTGTTTGGCCATTGTGGACAACAAAATGATGATGGTGAAGAAAGATATGTAAATAAGAATTTTGCTGCGCATATGACTTCTAATAACGTTCATATCGTCTAGCTTAGTATAGAAGAAGAAGAAGGATTTCGATCGATCAGTTTTTTTTAACAATGTTACTCTATCCTTTATTACTAAGTGGTCCGTCTGATGGTTAACGATTACCGCCGCTCATAATCTCTGCAATCCCTAAGGGCACAGCTAAGCCGTTGCCTACCAAGAGGAAAGAACTCTATACCTCAGGAAACCTCCCAGCTGAGAGCTTGTTCCAGAGCTTGCATGTAAAAAATTAACTCTGGAAACTAACAGTTTTGATGGGAAAGTTTCTAGGTAGTACAGGTGGATTAAGATATATAAAAAAGGTAAAAAAAGCGTGAGCTATCGTTCATATAATATACAAACTTCACCCTCACACTCAGTACATAATTGTGATATTTACAAACCTATTCCATAATGAACTTTATAACATTAAGATTACAGCTCAAACAAAGCGTATCCACGCAGCACCAAGCCCCATTATTATCAGATTTAATCACAGTAAATTAGTCTTTACACGAACTCCCTTTGATGCGTCAGTGCTTATTTGATAAATTAGGTTCGCGAGAAACCGACACATTATTTACGGTACCACTGAAAGGAAAATTGATACGGCCCAAACTGACGGCGTTCAATCAAAACGGTATTTTGATACATAAATTGTGTTTCGAGATCTCTCCAGACAGGGAGGTATTGGAATCCGATTGCTTATGAAACAAATTGCTTGAGGCCATAGGTTCCCAATCGCCCACAAGGGCGCTGGAGCTTTTCAGATAAGCGTTGGAGTGATACATAAGCTCAAAGTTACACAAAGAGCTATGGAAAGAGCCATGCTAGGGGAGTCTCCCTGCGTGATAGAGTCCGGAACGAACATATACTCCAACGCACCAACGTCACCGACATAAGTGAACGTATTGCGAAGCTGAAATGGCAATGGACCGGACACATATGCCGCAGGGACGATAACAGGTGGAGCCACCGAGTCCTACACTGGCTATCTCGAGAAGGAAGTCGAAGCGTAGGCAGACCAGCAGCTAGATGGTCGGACGACATCAGACAGACGGCAGGGCCGAACGGGACCAGAGGCGCCGCATCTAGAACGCTCTGAAATTCCAGAATGGAGGCATATGTTCAGCAGTGGACACATAAGTGCTGAGAAGTTGGCAAGTGGAAAGGTAAAAAATAAATGGGACTGGCAATGGGACGCGGACTTTTACAAACATGCCCTTATCTATCCTACTGTAAACTGTGTGTAACTTAAATATTATACCCAAAACCACAACACAGAGACGTTGGATATTTTTGGTTTTATTTATTTCATTATAAGGTCAAAAATATCGAATTAAGGTCCTTCTGACCGAATTTCGGCAACAAACACCAATATTTAAATAGACTAGGAGAATACGCAGAAACAGCACAAGTGTATGCGCAAATACGGTTGCACTCTGTGTTACTTCACTCTCACAATCCGATAAGACGATAGTTCGATGACTTAACGTCCTTTTACGTGGAAGGGGGTTTATCGCCAGCTTCTTGACCGGGCGTGCTACTGAATAATTATTTCTACACAAGAAAACCTATCTCTAACCTAATCTTTTTCTGATCCAACTCAGGATTCCAACCAAAGTAACTACGAGGCAGTAACTTTTGTCTTATAAAGCGGGCGGTAGTCCAAAAAGTTTGAGAACCTATGCTTTGGTCGTAGCTGTACTATGAGTTTTAATTAAACGCGATACTCTCTTTATGTTGAGCTAATAAAAGTGTTTCAGCTTTCTTAAGCATGCTGCCGGTATGTTTTCATTTCTTTCTTTGTAAGTTGAGTACTATTTGGTTCCGTTGAAACAGATTAACTTATTTTTAATTCGCGTTCTTGCGAGGTGCATATTTTAATTGTAAGTTTTGATGAAAAGCGAGCTAACTGGGTGGAATGTTCGCTTTGTACGAACTTTAGTAATTTCGGCTTGACACCATATGAACTCTTTGTTTTGCTAGCTCTGGCAGTATTAAATACGAAAATGGAAAGTTCCATTTGTGTCTCTCCAGTTAGGGAGTACTCATAATTTATACAAAGTTATTTAAACCATATCTGTAATGTTGTGGGATAAGTTCTATTATCTATACTTATAATAAATCTGTAGAGAGGTCAATTCTGTACATGAAATATTTAACTTGAAGAAACTTGAGAGGCCTATGTCTAGCAGTGGACTGATGTAGGCTGATGATGATGATGAAGCCGAAACTCGTACAATGGGTACTAGACAACTGATAAATTTACTTAGATACACTTTTTTTTGTAAATTATTATACATAGAAAAAAGCTAGACCAATAGAAACAGACATGTTCAATGTTCATGCACACAAATCTTTGTACTGTGCAAAGATCGAATCCACGACCCTTGGTTCAGAAGGCAGAGGTCACTACCAAATGAGCCATCGAGCCAGTCATAATCTAGAGAATAGCAAAATAGAATCAGCAAAGACTCACCAACATGCCTGAACCGGTCCACGAAGTCCACCATAGCTTTCGCCCACGCCATCCTCTTGGCCACATCCAGCAATCCCAGGCACGGCTCCAGCTTCCCATCATGCACTCCCGCGCAATACTCCCTCAGACCCTCAAACTCCCTCTCGCACC
This sequence comes from Conogethes punctiferalis, assembly GCA_031163375.1. Taxonomy (NCBI): domain Eukaryota; kingdom Metazoa; phylum Arthropoda; class Insecta; order Lepidoptera; family Crambidae; genus Conogethes; species Conogethes punctiferalis. Next base: position 1,380,834 of record CM062091.1, on the reverse strand, counting down.
TCTTCGCATCAAAGTCTTCCAAAAACCAGGAGTTCTCCAGGGAACTGGTGAAAAGACCGTCCAAGTAAGGCTTCAGTACTGGTCCTAAGTATTTCTTGTCGTCTTTCGCGCCTTTGTGCAGCCAGTGGAGGATGTTCTTCATGATGTTGACCTGGTCTTTCAGGTCTTCTCGCCGGAGGTCCGGGTCTCGGCGCACCGCATCGATGAGGCATGCAGATGATGCGTCGTAGTACTCTTTGAGTTTGTTCCATTTCTTTGATCTTGGAGAGATAAAGATTAGGATGTATATTTTTCTTAGAATTAGTATTTAGCTTTAGTATGGAATATACTCGTATTAATAAAAGCAGAACCTACAAGCGATGGGGTAAACGAGTTTTAGAGTAGATTTCTACAACCTCTATCTAATTAATAACCACAAAATATAGGGTCATTAGGATATATTATGAAGTCTAGAACAGACACGCAGATAAATCAAACTTATAGGCACCTTTTGGTAGCTAGGGTTAAAAATTATACAATACATAGTTTGTATAGATGTACCATGTCGAATAACAGATTTGTCTGTTTTCAAGCGATATCTAAGCATGATAAACTTAACTTTACTTTGACATAGTACTTTTGATGTTTTGCTGGTGCTTTTGATGCAGACAATCATCTTCATCATCAAGCCATCGCAGTGCTGGACATATGGTTCTCCAGTCATTCGTCACTTTGGGCAAACATTTGGAAGCTTTACCCATAATCGCCACGTTGCGCAGGCGGGTTGGCGATCGCAGGGTGTAGCTCCTCGCTCCGGTGACGCTGCTACCCGTCATTACACCTTCAGTCGTGATGGTTATACCGCCACCAGCCTGTTGCCAGAGCCTCGTTTGTTATTCAGCAGGATACTCCACGAGTAGGCGAGGGTGGCTTGGATCGAAAAGGTGAAGGTCGCTCCCCTACATCCCACTAATGTTAGTTAGGTTTACACAAACAACACACCTGTAGTGAGACAGCTCCCTATCGAACTCCCCGAAAGACCGGTGCTGAAAGTTGTTCATGTACAGATCTCTCGCCTGGTCCAGCATGATGGCCAGGATGTGTATGAGGTCCTCGATGTGCTCGTCGCTTTGAGAGGTGGCCTGGATCAAGTTTGCGCGGAAGTTGCTGTGGTTGTCCTGGTTAGCAACAGTAACTTTTGAGATATATTTTGAATTATACCTGCAGTTATGTAGATGAGAACAGTAAGTAATGATGACTAATCATTTAAAGTCGTAAGGCTTAGATTAGTCGGCACAATAGATTAAACAATAGAGTTTAGATCATGTGAGGACATTGGGCCTTACGAAGTAAATACGTAGCATAGGTTTCAATAAGTAGTGTCAAGTTTCAGCATCAATGATACAATATTGAAGCCGAGCTCTACTCCCGCTGCCTTGCTCATATTTACTCTATGGTTTTGTCCGTTTTCTTTGTCCTTTGATTTTTGATAATTTAGCAATTTTCCAAAATTTTTCATTGTCGAACTGTATAAAACTATTCCTATGAACTTAATGATGCTAGTTAGCAGCGGACTACCGTAAGGAAAGATCTCACCAAAAAATACAATAGAAATAGAAAATATCTTCATTCGTATAGACTTAAAACAAGCGCTTATGAATCGTGTAATGTTTAGTCTTAGTAGTAAATAATTATGATGATAAAATATTATTGAAATACATAACTAAGTATATACCACTTACACACACGACCATGTTCTTACAGCGCACGAGCTCGCTGGCCACCCGCCACAAGTAGCGCAGCTGTCTGCGCGAGTACGCGGGCCCGGAGCCGGCCTTGGACTCCTTGTTGAGGCTCTCCCAGCGACTGAACAGCACCGTCTCTAGGGACTCCGACGGGGTTGGTGGTATCTCTTCACTGCCTAAGCAAGATGAAAGCATACAAAATCAATACATCGATCTAGGAAGTAAGATTCTACAGTTGTTCATGAATCAATTACTTCTTATTGGAGCATGTTTTTTTACATGACTTTTACCTTTGGAATGTTACTCACGATGCCAAACGGGATGTAATATTTGGATATACAAATATTATGAAAATCCAATTAATTGTCTAATATAATCTACCTAGAAACTACTTGGATGATATAGTGTTATTTTCACCGACAGTCTTGCAGTTAAATTAATTTGTGGAGATTTGGTCGTGGAGCTTCATAGCATATTATAATTTTTACCCAGTTAAACGCTGCCTTAGTCACCATGCTTGGCAGGTGACATTTAATTGTTAACTAGATGACTGCGACATATACATCATAGTACACCGTAATGAATACCAACCTGGCATCCTCTGCAGGTGCGCCAAGCAGTTCCGGAGGCAGGCGGCGTCGGAGCCCCACTCGGCGTCGCGGCCGCCGCGCCGCACCACGCTGCCGCGCTCCACGTGGTACACGTAGCCCGCCGCCCCGCCGCGGATGCAGAGCCCTATCAAACTGGACGGTGTGTTCATTAGCATGGCACGAAAGGCAAAACAATTTGGTTCATATTCCGTCATCATCAGCCTGTAAACATCTACTGATGGTTATGAAGCTCCCAACAACAATTGTCATTCGGGGGGATTTAGCTACCGTGCTTGACAACTGGGTTGGTAACCGCAGTAGGTTTTATTTGTCACCACGTTTATTTGGTCGTCTTCTACTACACCCACGGGATGAGATGGGGTGGTCCCCCTACTACATATGCATGCTTTCCCTTAAAAAAGTGAACATCATTAGTATTGAGACGGCGACGGCGAAGTATATCGAGGTATTGGCATTTTTATGCAGTTTAGTTTTAAAAAATCTTGAATCGTCCTTATCTCATCCCGAGGGTTTCTTATCATTAGGAGAGACCTATGGCCAGTAGTGGACGTGAGCAACGACGAAGAAGAAATTAAAGTCGGTCATACTCACTCGTCCAACACAAGGAGCAGATGATGAGACGCGTGCGCAGAGACACAGACGCGGGCGTGCGTCTGCGCGTGCGCGGCGCAACGGTGCGCGCGGCGGCGTACCGCGCACGAACCCATGTACCGCGATACTACTCGCAGTGTGCCCTGGCGAATATGTATATGTCACCGTAAAATTGTATAACCCGTAAGATTATGATCAATCTCGCGAGATTGTATGCTGTCGAAAGGTTGTGAACTGCAACATATAGCTTAACTATTATTTTTCGGTAGACTGTAATCGACCGATATGAAATTTTTAAGTTAAAATCTGTCATGCGTTAAATTATTAACAATTCCACTTTGATCGATCACAATCTACAGAAAAATAAAATGATAAATGAAAGCAGCTGTTACAATACACTATCTGTCGACAGTTACAATCTCGCAAGATGGATTATAATCTAAGGGTATTTAAAATTTTTACGGTGACATATATACGTCATTATAAATGGAGCCATAAGCTATCTTTCACCGAGTAGACGACGACCCTTATGGGTAGGGACTGATTTACTAACATATAAATAAGGCGTAGGTGCGAGCATCGAGGGATGCTCGCACCTACGCCTTATCATACTGTTTTGTTGGAGGATCGCAGGACTAGGGCCGTATATTCATAGTTAGCCTGAGGCAGTCAAAACCAAGACAAGCTCTGCATGATTGAGGGCGCTGGGAACCTAGAAAGAGCCTAGCCATAATGTCAGCAGCTTCATAAAACTATGTCCAAAAAGATCAGGCTTCTATGTCAACGAAATCAACGCCTATCAGAGATGCTACTCTTAGACGCCTCTCATTTCTCATAGAGCACAAGGAACTTGGGATTCCATCCCAAATGATACGACTTATGTACGAAGTTTCTCGCCAACTCTTACTTCGCCAGTTTTTTTATTGTAGCAGCAAAGTGGCCTAGCCTGCTTTAGCTGCTTTTGAATTGCTTTTGAACAAGCTGAAAAGACAAACTTGAATTACCTGATACACCCCCTCCCTCATCTTATCGATCAGCGCGTTGAGGGCTCCCGCCACCCTGGCCACGGTTGATAAGTCCGAGTGGTGGGTGTCCAGGCTTGCTTCCAGGGCGGGGTGCCACAGCTGCCACGTCGAGGACCGCTCCGCGCAGACTACTGATGATGGGGGACCTACGGCCGCCGCGTAGTAACCCTAAACCATTAACGGGATTAGACCTTTATTGGAATAATGGACAAAAAAGAGGTGTGTATAAAGATCCTCCATCGTCAAGTTCTATAGGACCTTTTTCTGAAGTTGGAACGGCCTTGTGGATAGACAAGCCACTCACATAAATGTTATGCTGGACGTAGGCTTCTCCCAAAACGCTCCGATCAGTAGTCATCCAGTTAAACCCTGCCTCCTTAAACAGGTCGCTCCATCTAGCCCATGATCCATACTATGGGACTACTCCTGATGGTACTTGAGATTTTTCTAAGTTTCTGAGATAATCATTGTGGCAAGAGGCACCCATGGATTATAGTCAATAAGGGTTTTCTGAAAAAAAAAATCAACCAGATGACACCACATAAAAGTCCGGTCCACCTGTTACATGATTGGTTTATTTTGACATGGCACTGACATTTACATAGCACCTGACCAATCACATAATAGCTGGTCCTGCCTTTTACGTGGTGCCATCTGATGGATTTCTTTTCAGAAAACCCTTATTGCTCCAGTCTGACGCTCGTAAGATACTTCTTCATGCTTCGTTTGAGGGATCCCATGTGATAGGGCAACATAAGTAAAGAACTCACCCTCGCGCTGGTATAGTGCAGCAACGCCAGCGGGTGGGTGAGCGGCACTCTGGTGGAATACGCTGCGGCGCTGCAGCCAGCAGCCCTCGCACCCAGTACCAGCTTGGCCTCGGCCTGCCCGCCGCCCACGCGCACCATCACCCACGCCGCTCCCTCCACGATCGCCAGTCGCCGGTCCGACCCCGACAGCACCGTGGTAGCTGGAGCAAGGACATCAGCTGTAGCTACAGGGACACTACTGCCAGTCTTGCGGCTGAGTGACCGGTACAGCACCAGCCTGGCCTCGGCTGCCCGCTGCCTATGCGCACCATCACCCACGATGGCCAGATCCGACGGCCGACAGGACCGTGGTAGCTAATCGAAGTGAATCAACTTGAACTGTAGGGTACAGTACTGCCTAAGTGTTTTTCTATTTGCTGAGGAAGGCAGATGAGCAAGCGGCCCATCTAACATTAAACGATTGCCGGTACTCATAGACTCTGCGATGCCAGGGGCACAGTCTGCCACTGCCTACCAAAAGAACCAACGCACGAACGAAAAGGAAACTCTTTAGGCCACGTTTGTGATCGTACTTGTCCTTCAAACTAACTCTGTTTCTATCGGGAACCACAGCTTCTGAGAGCTCGTTCCAGAGCTTTCCCATAGCACAGGTACGTTACCGGCCCTAGAACACTTTGAACGCTCGCTTCTTGCAGGTATCACCTCAGTATCAACTTCTTCCTTTTGACCGTATCCAGCGAAGAGCGGCTCGGATCATTGACGACCGAGAACTTTCAGAGAAACTAGACCCTTTATCTTTGCGCAGGGATGTTGCGTATTTGTGCGTTTTCTACCGTATATATCACGGCGAGTGTTCGGAGGAATTGTTTGATCTGGTACCGGCTGCTATTTTTCATCATCGTACATCTCGCACCAATTCTAGATTTCATCCTTATCATCTTGATAGTTGGAGGTCTTCCACGGTGCGTTTTGCACGCAATTTTCTGCCTCGTGCAACCGGTCTTTGGAATCAGCTTCCTGCTGCAATTTTTCCGAGTGGATATGATTTAGGGACCTTCAAAAAGCGAGCCTATAGATTTCTCAAAGGCCGGCAACGCACCTGTGACTCCCCTGGTGTTTGGCGGTGTCTATGGGCTGAAGTGATCACTTACCATCAGGTGACCTTCAGGCCCGTTTGCCCCCTCTTCCATAAAAAAAAAAAAAAAAATGTCTACGTCGTATTCATTCAGAAAATTCGCTGTTGAAACCTGATTCCAAAGAACTGTAGCACATGGCAGAAAATTCAGCTTAAAATTATCGCCGACTACGCAAAACCTACCTGTAAAATCGCCAACTATTAAGATGGTATGGATGAAATTTAAACTGTTGGTGTACAATGATTTTAATGATAGAAAACTGCCCACACGTACAACATCTACGCCGTGCCCTCCACGGTGGTAGCTAAAGCAGACTGAGGCCAAGTCCTAGCGCTAAGTCCGCTCGCTCCTCCCCGACTCGTCGAGTTGAGAAACTCAACGAGCAGAACTACAAACGAAGTGTAATCTGTATCACCAGTTTAACTATCTAAAACTCATACACTCAAGCAAACCGCATCAAACTTATTACCTATACACGACATACGTAGACGTCACAAACTTGTTAGCAAAGTTTCCGATGCGGTAGTTCTCTCTGTATTCGTTTTCAATTGTGTGAGTCGAAGTTATGCGAGGTCGCGCTCTGGGAGAAGTTATAAACCCCGGGGAATAAGCAGATTTATTGTAGATGTGTATAAAGTATTATAGGCAAATAAAAAAAATCAGTTGTACACACTATGATAATAATGGAAAGCCTGTAGAAACAAACTTAATCCCTACGAAAAGTGAAAGTAATTCCTCCGAGCTCCGAGAACGATCACCTTTTGCTAGGGGTCCACAGTCCGACGGACCATCTTGGTTTGTCATGTCTGGACTTAGCATAAATCATGCTAAGTCCAGACAAAAACTCCACATGCGCGTTGTAGAATTTTGCGACTTTGGACGAACACCTGGAGGTTATACCCACAATAGCCACGATGGGCCGGCGGGTTGGCGATCGCAGGGCGTAGCTCTTCGCTCCGGTGACGCTGCTGCTCGTCGTCGCCCTGTAGTATTTAGCTTCGCCTTCAATCGTGATGGTTATACGCCCACGATGGTGTCGCCGCCGCCTCGCACGTGCGCTGATGATGATGACGGGTCACCATCACCGCAGCCTCGTGGCCTCACCTGGCTCCAAGTACGGGTAGGACGGGTCATCATCACCGCAACCTCGTGTTCCTTACCTCGCTTCAAGTAGCAGTACTGGTAGGGCAGCGCCTGCGCGGCGGCGCGGGCGCACAGCACGCAGGCGTCGCTGCTGCCTCCACGCGCATGCTCTGATGAAGATGGTTACCACCGCAGCTTCATGGCCTCACCCTGTCTGTTTATTTTATCCTCTACCCTAAGGTTGCCTGGAAGAGATCGCTTGGAGCGATCTTCTTCTTCTTGAAGTGCCATCTCCTACCGGGGTCGGCTATCATTAGGGCCATTCTGACTATTGACACAGCGGCACGGAACAAGGATCTCGTACTCAGATTGAACCATGCCCGGAGATTCTTGAGCCATGATACCTCATATTCTTGAGCCATAAACGACCACCAGGAAGAAGACGGGTAAGTCTTCTTCCTGGTGGTCGTTTACCCTGGATTTTGCTCTGCATTATGAGCTGGAGCAGATTACACTTCTCATTTCGCATTACATGGCTTGTAGCGATAAGGCCGCCTAATTGTACAACTAATGTCTATTTTACTAGTTTTAAGTTGATTGTATGGTATAAAGTTAAAGTATCTATCTCACCTCGCTCCAAGTAGCAGTACTGGTAGGGCAGCGCCTGCGCGGCGGCGCGGGCGCACAGCACGCGCGCGCCGCCGCCGCCTCCACGCGCGTGCGCGCAGCGGGCGATCAGCTCCACCCAGCGCTCTACTACCTTGTCCCTGATGTAAATAAACAAATATAAGAGAAGACTCATGTGAAGACTTAAGTCGTTTATGGTACCTAATAAACATTTTGCTTTCTTTTTTTTTTACTCATCATCATTTTCATTTCACTAGGGAGGCCCGCATGATATTAAGCGGTTACCGCAGCCTGTGGACTTACTTTTATCCCAGGTTATCCACAGCTGCCCTCACCCCACAAGCTCCGGAAACCCTCATCACCAGCAAAACGCGACCCGGAGGTCATTTAGCTGCGGTATTCTAAGGGTGGAGCAGGCGCGGATCTAGCGCTCAAAAAAGGTTGTGGCACACACCCAAAAATTCTATTAAAGCTTAACGTTTATTATCATTATCCTATCGATCTCAATAGATCGTAGAAATGTGACGTCACAAGTCTTTAAGGTTGTGGGCATGTCCATCGCGCCCACAACGGTGGATCCGCGTCTGGGGTGGAAGTACTTCCCCGGGCGGTTCAATTCGAGCAAAGATTCGCTACCTCTTCACGTTCCTACGTTCACAGCTCGACATAAGTCTCCCCCAAAGACAATTGTCACTTGGGGGAATTTCCTTAGTCACTAATCTTGGCAGACAGGTTGGTGCCCGCTGTAGGTAAGCCAAATAAGGTCTAGAAAATGTTATCTTTATTGATTCGATTAATGATATAAATTAAATGAGTGTTAATAGATTGTATTTGTTACCTGCAGAGGTATCCTGAAGGAGTCATAAACTCCTCCCACTTGTCAGCGTCCCTCCCGGTGAGTCTAATCTTCCCGTAGCCGAGAGGGCCATCTTGAAGCCTACAGCTGTCGCTGCTGTTCAGGACTGGCAAGGAGTCCAGAGTCACCAGATATTCAAGAGATCGGGAGCGCATCTGATAAAAAAATGTGGATAGAGAAAAATTAAGTACAAAATGTTCTGTTGTTTCTAATAGGCAGCCGTGGTATGCTGACTGTATCATGTCTTTGTCTTGATTGTAACATACTACCAGAAAAAATCGAGAATTAACAACAAATTAATTAAACCTAAAAAAAATTAGAACTAAAAGAAAATATTGATCTCAATTGCATAGACCTTGCATGGCCAACCTACAGTTTTGTACCACGCGTTGTAATTAAGACCGTTTCATTGAATTTCTAAAGAAACTGGTACCCTCAATTAAACATACCTTCTTTCCTCTATGCAGAGCGATGAGATGGCAACACCTGAACCGCGGGTCCCTCTGCCCTGCGCCGTCGACGATGCGCTGAACCAGGCTCTCCACCACTCCTTCCATTTCCATGGACATTCGCCCTGAATACAAAAAAGAGAAACAAAAATAAGCCACTTGTCTCCTTTTCTTAGACGTTGTTTGGGGGGCAACAGTTCAAACCCTGCAATGTATCAATCATTATCATATTCACACTGAAACACTGCAGGACATAGGCCTCCCCAAAATGTTATCAATTTGCATTCAAAATTCTTAAGCTCTTGGAAGTTGAAGGACCAGCCCGCCCTTTGCCAGCAAGATTGACTTCTAATTCCATAAGTACCTTATAGCCATATTTAGGATAGGCTCGATCCCCTCCCTATAAGCGCATGCGGGATCGACTGGAGTTTCAGTTGGTATTCCATGCCTCCTGAGTCAGGGTGAGTCCCAAATACCTCGTTAGACCCCCCAGTGACATGCATAACCGCATTTCTCCGGTGAAACAAAATAAAACAATGACGTATTGTGCTACTTGGTCTCGCAATCAGCACCTCAATTTTTTTGTTACTAATGTAGTACCTGATGAAACTATCTTTTCATCTCAGCTTACATTAACGCCTTACCTTTCTGATCATCTTCATTAAGTGTGTCTACATACGAGTTAAGAGCTCGAAGTTGGTTTATGGAGAACTTGAGTCCAGTGTTAGGCAGCCGAAGGTCTGTGCCTGGCGTTTCGCCCGCCACTGCTGAAGCGGCTGACCCCATCGCTACTGAAATAGAAATGATTCCATAATGATTATGCCATCATCATCACTAGCTTCTGGCAGTCCACTACTGGATAATATTTTACTACCCTCTTATTATTCGCAACTTTGATCGATCTTGGGCTTCATACGCTGAAGCGCTTTAACTGGCCTGAGGGCGTTCTACACTAATACGTTCGAACTGCACTTTTTTTTTGTTACCGGGGAAAATGCATTTAGGCATTCCCGCTGCCTGGGGGAGCAGCGGGATATGTGGGACTCACCCCGCCTCGAAGATGGAAGTGAGGCAGGGAATACCCACTAAAAACCCCGGCCCCTTCGTCATGCGCCTTAAGGGTGGTGTCGAGGGTCCTATGTATTATGTCCACCAAGACATCACCGACGCGGCCTGGTCAGGACAGGCCCCAACAGGCTCCCCCTCTAGGGGGGAGTCATGGGAGTGGTCCGAAGGGTGAGCATACTCCCATCCGACGAAGACGGGGGTCCGTGCAATGCCGGCGGCGGTGCCCCCGCCACCACCTACCCGTTCGAATCGAACTAACCTAGAACTCATTTGCGCCATCGCTTGTCGGTTCTGCGACTAATATGGCCAGTGCACTGCCATTTCAGTTTGCTTATCGAGTTACAGTAAAATCAGGCTAAAATGTTTTTCACCAGAAACCATAATTAAACTTGATCGTCATCACAAAAGTCACAACAAGGATGGCCTGCAGCTCACTACCTACAAACCAAGTAAGTAGCAGGCCTTGTTATTATAGCTTAGGTAGGGTAGACTTTTGCTCATCGGTGGGAACAAACACTGACCTTTGGGGTCTTCATAACCTGTTAAGCTTTTGAGTAGTAGACAGAAGTACTTAGTGTTGCGGACAGAACGACCTTTTTTATATACGTTTATAATGTAAATAGTTTTATATATAGTTTTTGTATTTAGAAGTGTTTTTTTAAGAGAATTTTAGTTGCTATGGTTTTTGTTTATTGTTTGTTTGTAAGTTGAGTTATACAGTCCGCTACGGCTGGGAGTAAAGTGTTTTTGTGGTTTCCCTATCATCTCGCGTTTGATTCCACACCCCAAGTTCCAGCCGTATCACTTAGCAACAATCTTTGGCACATGGAACTTGAGTAAATGTATGGGAAAAAATGTCTGAAAAACACAAAGTTCGGAAGCACTTAGTGCGTTAACTAAGTAAAACATAGTCCAACACGAAATACTACTTACATTACCGTAAGCAAACTACAAATGATCCGTCGGACAGCAGTCCGGCCTTGAAACAAAACCAGCGATCAGGTAAACTCGTGCGCATTGATTGTGTAACATCGATTATGGCGGACAATGTCGGACCAACATGGCGTTCGCCGCTTCCGCCGGAAGGGCATTATCTGTCGCCGGTCATGCGCGCAGGTGACCGTGGGCCCATGTCATCTATTGGATCATCACGGACTAATAAAAGTGTATGAATGAAGTGGATTGGTATGAACGGGGCGACCGTTGTAAAATTTGTAGTTGAAAGATAGCCCATTTAACTCGACAGGTCATTTTTTGCCACTTCCTACAGGATTGGCTTCCCGTCTCGTCCCATTAAGCTGACAGAGAACAGTGACATCTTTATTAAATTGGGTCTCTTTTGCTTTTCATCAGGTGATAGGAGCCCACTATAATGAGCTTCTCCGTCCCCGCATGGAAAACAAACATCTCATATGATGATTAATTAAGAGGGGTAGGGCATAGCGAATCTTCGCTCGAGTTGAGCCGCCCGTCCGGGGAAGGACCTCCATCCTATAGAATACCGCAGCCAAATGACCTCGGGGACATGTTTCTGCCGGTGAGTAGGGTTTCCAAGGCTCGTGGGGGGTTAGGGTTGGGCCGGCATGGCAGTGGCAACTGACAGGTAACTGACCAGTTTCTTGCCAAGCTTCTCTTTCGCTTTCCATCAGGCGTATGGAAGCCATCATGTCGAGTTACTATAAAAAAAACTACACAAATTACTAAAAAGATAATAAAAAACATATGCTATCAGCCAACTAAGCACATTTGCAGCTTCTTTATCTACGCTCGTAATTAACCCGGCGCAATCCTGCTGTGAGCCAACATGAATCATAGATTGGGCAGCGCCCGGAGCGCGCCAGTTCTTTAATCTGGCATCAGCTCGGGGATTACTGTCTGTTGCTTGTTTACTCCATGACTAATTTGTTGGTACATTATATCTCAAAAGATAGATAAGTAGACATAGTTCATTGTACAGCAGTCGACTTAAAACTAAGCACAGAGATATATTAAAGTATATTTTGACTGGTTCAGTGTCTCAATTGGTAATGACATTTGTGTTTGTTCCATGTCTGGATGTCTAAATTTGTATTAAAAGCATATACCTATTTGTGATACCTTCGTTGTTCTGATACACATACCATTTTTGTGTCCTTTTTGGTGCCATATTTTACATGTTTGTGTTTATTATAATTTTGTGTTTGGAATAAGCGTAAAATGTCTTACCAAATAAACCATTATTTTCTGTCTTACGTTATTTATTTATTTATTAAAATTTATCAGTTGTCTAGTACCCATATAGTACAAGCTTGGGCTTAGTTTGGGGCTAGATAGCTACGTGTGGCCCAGCGTGACATGTCTTGAGCCATTTATTTATTTATAATACGCCACTGATACCTATTTACCGTAATTGCAAACACGGAACTTCGGTAGCACATAACAAATACCTATGAGTTACCATTTGTGTCATTAAAGTTTTAGTTGCCATTCCATGTCAGATGACCTCACCGAGCACCGGACGTAGGCTGCCATACCCATCAATTTGACCATAATGACATGACTGACCAGTGTCGGTATAAACAAGTACATTGTTAGTGACGCCAGGTGTCCCGATTTTAGCGGGACTGTGATGGACAGGTAGTCCCAATTTTAACTTGATCGGGAAGCTAAATACTGTATTTAATATGTTGACCATTATAGTTTAACTATCATATCATGTAGGTATGTATGTAATCCATACTTAATATTATAAATGGGAAATATTGTCTGGCTGTCTGTATGTTTGTCTTTCTTTCGCGGCAAAACGGAGCGACGAATTGACGTGATTTTTTACATGGAGATAGTTGAAGGGATGGAGAGTAACATACGTAGAGCCGACAATCGGTGGAGCAAACTAATCTAGTAGTGAGCTTTATTAGGCAGGCGTTGTTCTTGCCTCGCGCATTATGATGATGACGATGATGATGCATCGGTTATGTGGAACCAACATTCTGCGACAGTCTTTCCAAACAGCTACGACTTGGGAGCCTTCAAGAAACGAGCGTACCTACCTACTCCTAATTAAAAAGCGGGCAGCGACCCCAGAACTCGATTTGAGCTGCGTGTCCATGGACGGTGTTGATTGCTTATCATCAGGCATCAGATTTTCTCGTCTGCCGCCTCTTGCATAAAAAAATAACATGTTGCTTGCATAGACTGGATGGGGAAGCACGGGATAAAGATCAAGCTTTGATTGAAGTTTATGAGAAGTGATGTATAAGTTTGGGAACCTCTAATATAACTGTTGCGTATATACTTAGTATTAATTAGCTAGTGGGATGCTATGAAGACGTGCCAAAATGTGGCATACTGAACCTGCCAACGTTCTACCATTGTCGCGAGAGGCGGAACACTCGTGCGCACTCACCCGTATAGCCACAAAAACTCAAATACACACCTTCAGACCGGGGAGACAATACCTTTCATTAACACTTTCGGTTATCGCGTACCATTGATGACTCTCAAGGTCTGCGAAGGTCGATACGGTTGGTGGCTTATCGCTAGAGACAAACGTGGAGGAGGGTTATGTAATGGGCGATGGGATTCCTTCTTAAAAATATTGTCGATCAGCTTAGTTCAGTGGTAATGAACGCTTTTTCTGACACATGGTCGCGGGTTTGAAGCTGCGACGTGTGCATGAACATATCTGTTGGTATTGGTCTGGGTTTGTTTTGTTTAACATATTATTCATTTACAAAAAAAAATGCATCTAACAAGGTAAGTTTATCAGTTGTTTATTATAGATACAGAGTAACATATTATCTCGGTCTTGGATAAATACAAAATACTTTAAGTGGATCTTGTTACCCGGTATACATTTTTAGACCAGAAAAGAGAACATTGGAATTAGATGCCACTGTTGTTACCTAATTAATTTTCTGAAAAACATCCCGTAGTGCAAAACATATGCTACCACACATAACATTGTCCCTCAAAGCTTCAAGAGGTCGCAAGTGATTTAAATAAGCCCACATAAGGAACAATAATTTATTTGCGCAATATTGTCTACATTATCTGCATACCTTTGCTTAATAGGTAGGTAGTTAATGAATAAATAAATATGTATGTTTTGCTTGTTAAACGTATTAGGCTATTGTACAGTCTAAAGCAAAAGTTTACGAGTATAGATAGAAACTCTTTATTGCACAAAACACAGACATTACACGAATTTCTATATAAACAAAAATAAAGTACAATTTAGGCGGTCTTATCGCTTATAGGGATCTCTTCCAGACTATGTTAGATACTTGTATATGTCACCGGAAAATAGCAAGAATCGTAAGTTGATCAATTTCCTAGGTAGTTGATTAACTTTCGGAATATAACAAACGGTAGTTGAAATGTATTATTTAACGCAATGGATTTCAGTTAGTTGATCAATTTACGGTAGCCTGACAGTCATTTAATAATTTACGATTTTGACACACGTAAAATCGTCCTCAAATGGGCCAATCGTTGCTCAATGTACTATTTAACGGTGCACTATTACCCGTAACTTAATACACTGTTCCCTGATTGGTTGCCGGGATAACGCCACGTGAGCCATTGAACCAATCAACGTTCACCTCACCTTCGTCGGATGATTTTACGGCAAGACCCCGTAAAATGATCAATTTACTAAATTACATACGTTAAATAATACATTTCAACTGCCGTTTATTATTTTCCGGAAGTTAATCAACTACCTAGGAAATTGATCAACTTACGATTCTTGCTATTTTCCGGTGACATATATACCATGAATATTTTAGTAGGGACTGAATCAAATTGCTTATTTGAAATGAAATGAAATGTTTATTTCCAGTAATAGAATACAATCGGGGCATTTCACGTGAAGCGGACAGGGAAACCCAAAGTGAGGTTCTGAAAATCGGTCATATTCGGCTCATTTGTACTTCTAGTAGGTATCAATGTGAACATAAAATATTTTTTTTGTATGATGTATATTTCACTAGTTATAGGTTTCTAAAGAATTGTCGTAATTGTGAATACAATATTTTTAATGTAGTTTTTCGAATTTAACAAATTTAGAATAAAATATTTAATATAGTGCCACATATTGCTAACATACTATTATATTTAATGACAAAATAAAATTTTAAAAAAAGTTTTTTTTTCATGTGCAAAACCGGAAGTAAACTTTTTGAATCAGAATTTTAGTCACTTAGCCAAGTCTGATTTTCTTTTTTTATTCTTTCAAAATATAGCTTAAAGTATTTCAAAAATATAGGAGAAAATTTAAAATGGCCTTTCTATTACTTTAGAAGTTAGATTGATTGAAGTACCTACTCGTCGCAATGTGCGTAGTATGTGGCACTTGCTTAGATCGGTTGAGGTGCGCGATATTGCATTAAAACTTGCTTGTTTCATGAAATACCCCATTTTTGAGCTAAACAATCTGATACTTTCCTTGAATTTTCAAATCTAAATATATTTAAAAGGAGAAACTGACTGACTCACTGACTGACATATCAACTCACAGCCTAAACGGCTAAACGTAGGCACTTGAAATTTGAAAGGGGCGTAGCTTAGGTACTGTAAAGATGCACTAAAAAGATAATTTCGGAAATTCCCACGTAAACGGAAATTAACGGGAAAACCCTTTTGTATGAGAAATCTAAACCGCTTAAGTTAGACGCATAAAATTTGGCATGCAGGTACCTTAGTAAACTTAAAGCTAAGTTGCAACAGGATATTGCAAAATTCCCACGAGAACGGGAGTTAGCGGGAAATATCTTTTGTATGAAAAAATCTAAACCGCATAAGATAGATGATTGAAATTTGGCATGCAGGTACCCTAATGAAAGTAAAGCTTACTTACAACGCAATATTGCAAAATTCCCATGGGAACGGAAGTTATTTTATTGGGAAAAAAACTTTTGTATGTAAACACGCCACGCGGACGAAGGCGCGGGCGAACAATAACTAGGCGAAATGGGTTATAATGACATAGATTACTGTAGTACGGGGCCATTATAATAACACCTGTTTTAAATGTGCACAAGCCGCTGAAAAGTTAAAGCAATATGAAATTGCTTGACCAATTACGACGCCATTTTTAGTGTTCCGTATCCAAATGATAAAAAACCGGCCAAGTGCGAGTCGGACTCGCGCACGTAGGGTTCCGTACCACTGATTGAATGAAAAATTAGGTAATTTGATTTATGACGTTTAAAAAAAAAACTATTGTCTAGATTTCGTTCAAACTAAATTTCGTTAGTAGTTTTTATAGTAATACACATCATATATTTTTTTCAGTTTTATCATGCCCATATTTTAGAAGTTACGGGGGGGGGGACACACATTTTACCACTTTGGAAGAGTCTCTCGCGCAAACTATTCAGTTTAGAAAAAAATGTTGTTAGAAACCTCAACATCATTTTCAAATACCTATTCATAGATACCCCACACGTATAGGTTTGATGAAAAAAAAATTTTTGAGTTTCAGTTCTATGTATGGGGAACCCCAAAAATTTTGGGTTTTTTTCTGATTTTATTGTCACATCTTAATGCGGTTTACAGAATACATCTACGTACAAAATTTCAATAATGTAGCTCTTATAGTTTCGGAATAAACTGGCTGTGACATACGGACGGACAGACAGACAGACAGACAGACAGACAGACAGACAGACAGACAGACAGACATGACGAATCTATAAGGGTCCCGTTTTTGCCATTTTGGCTACGGAACCCTAAAAATCCAAATGACAATGAATTCTAAAAAAAATTGCCCCCATATTTTGAGATTGTTTAGCTCAAAAAACCGGCCAAGTGCGAGTCGGACTCGCGCACGTAGGGTTCCGTATCACGGATTGAATGAAAAAATTAGGTAATTTGATTTATGTCGTTTAAAAAAAAACTACTGTCTAGATTTCATTCAAACTAAATTTCGTTAGTAGTTTTTATAGTAATACACATCATATATTTTTTTCAGTTTTATCATGCCCATATTTTAGAAGTTACGGGGGGGGGGACACACATTTTACCACTTTGGAAGAGTCTCTCGCGCAAACTATTCAATTTAGAAAAAAATGTTGTTAGAAACCTCAACATCATTTTCAAATACCTATCTATAGATACCCCACACGTATCGGTTTGATGAAAAAAAAATTTTTGAGTTTCAGTTCTATGTATGGCGAACCCCAAAAATTTTGGATTTTTTTCTGATTTTATTTTCACATCTTAATGCGGTTTACAGAATACATCTACGTACCAAATTTCAATAATGTAGCTCTTATAGTTTCGGAATAAACTGGCTGTGACATACGGACGGACAGACAGACAGACATGACGAATCTATAAGGGTCCCGTTTTTGCCATTTTGGCTACGGAACCCTAAAAATGGGGTATTTCATGAAACAAGCAAGTTTTAATGCAATATCGCGCACACCAACCGATCTAAGCAAGTGCCACATACTACGCACATTGCGACGAGTAGGTACTTTAATCAATCTAACTTCTAAAGTAATAGAAAGGCCATTTTGAATCTTCTCCTATATTTTTGAAATACTTTAAGCTATATTTTGAAAGAATGAAAAAAGAAAATCAGACTTGGCTAAGTGACTAAAATTCTGATTGAAAAAGTTTACTTCCGGTTTTGCACATGAAAAAAAAACTTTTTTTAAATTTTTATTTTGTCATTAAATATAATAGTATGTTAGCAATATGTGGCACTATATTAAATATTTTATTCTAAATTTGTTAAATTCGAAAAACTACATTAAAAATATTGTATTCACAATTACGATAATTCTTTAGAAACCTATAACTAGTGAAATATACATCATACAAAAAAAATATTTTATGCTCACATTAATACCTACTAGAAGTACAAATGGGCCGAATATGACCGATTTTCAGAACCTCACTTTGGGTTTCCCTGTCCGCTTCACGTGAAATGCCCCAATCGTTGCATGTACAAAAACATACGGTACATTTGATTGTTTGTATGCCTTTAATATGAATGAGCTCCCCGGTTCATTAATCGATCGTGGCTTCGATTCTCACCAGAGATAAAACTTTAATTCCGATAAACCCGAGAAAAAAATATAGGTACTTATATATCCTACATACTCGTATAAATAACAAACTGAAGTACATATTCCTAAAATTTCATCTACGGTCATAAAGCCTATTTTGGAATGTCTGTTCCAAAATAGGCTTTATGACAATAAACAACAATAAAAACAGATAATGAAACACAATATTATGAGGAGTAATCACACGGGTATACCCTCAGATCACAATAATCAGTAGGTATAGCATAGATTTATAGTTATACTAATAACCAGATTTGTCGCGCGCTCGCACGCCACGAGAGGAAATCAGTCATCAACTCGAATGTAATTTACACAATTATTCCGCATTATACACCTGACGAGTTATGAATTAATGTCCTATTTCCCTTAGTTAACCGTCATTCGGTAGATTGGACTAAAGTTGCGATTCATCACTTGAGTACAGAGTTATCCGAAATGAGGTATTCGACGGTATGCGGGTGTTATCACAAGGTTAACGAAATAATAATGAAACCTTTAGCCTTCTATAGCAAATAGGCAGAGGCCAATTTGCACGCAGGCAGTACAAATATATGGCCGCTCGTTTATATGGTAAGCTTAATAAAACTATTAGGATTAAAAAACGCAGTAACAATGAGATCAAAAAAGTAATCACTAATTGGCTCATTGCCCTGGATTATGATGCAGTTGAGATCATGATGACAGACTACAAACCGATATAAAATATAAATGCCAAGTTCGCTTTAATACTTTTACATTGCATTTATTAATACACCTACACACAAACACACACTCTCACACACACAAACACTCACATCCACACATACTCACGCACACATCTACACACACACACACACACACCTGCGCACACACACACACACCTGCGCACACACACACACCTGCACACAATCACACACACGAACACATTCGCAAACACAATATACACACTTGATATACACACTCACACATATCCCTTTTATATTTTGTCCTTTAGTGTGCTTCTAATATTTAATTTAAATTAAAGGTTCTTAAGTGTAATATTTTGTTAAGTTAATGCTAAGTAATATTGTTTAAGTAACTACCGGGAGAGGACACTGAATTCCATACTACAGGCAATTGCCTATCTTGGAATACAGGAGATTCTAACAGTATTGTAACAAGTTTCTCTGTCAATAAAGCATTATTATTATTATTATTCTTAAAACTACTTTATTGAAAATATAAGAATATTTGTAAATTTTGATATTTATTTATGTAAGATTTTAATAGAAAGTATACTGAATGCTCCGACCCCAGAGTAGGTAGGTACGTCAAAAATAACAAAGATAGAAGGCATAAAATGTAGGAGTGGGGGTTTTTGACGTCACTCATTTGCGGAAACACGGGCTTTAGCTTTGTAATTTTTGGTCTAATTTACAAATAAAAAAATACGTGTCTTTTATTTTTTTAATCTAAAAAACTAATTACTTTTTTTTCGGCATCATGCCCATTAAAGGAGGACTACGTTCAGCAGTGGACGGACCAAGGCTGTTGATGATCGATTATAGATTTAGAGTATAGACATATATGTAGACATTATTTCACTGATTAAATTTTATTTGTCCTAATTTAGATCTGATTTACAAAACACGAGTGCTTCAGATACATACTTTATAGAGCTCTACCGAATTCTACACAAGCAAAGCCATACACAAATAATACACAAAAGGCTCTAACAAAGATGGGGCAACTAATCACCTCTCGACATTTGTATGGGCGTCATGCAGTGATAAATCGTACGGAGACAAAGCCACCTGCAAACATTGTGTTAGAGCTGAAAAGTGATCTGTTATGTCATGGAAAAGACATTTTCGGCTTATCTTGTGAGTAAGATAAGTGACTAGCTGTGCCCGCGGCTTCGCCCGCGTTCATGTCGTAGCCTATGTTACTCTCCATCCCTTCAACTATCTCTACTTAAAAAATCACGTCAATTCCTCTCTCCATTTTGCTGTGAAAGAAAGACAAACATACAGACAAACAAACACACTTTTCCATTTATAATATTAGTATGGATGTTAAGCGCGGAACACATTGGAACACGTAGGTACCTACTTTTGGTTTTTTTCTTCAAAAAGATAATAGGCAGGTGGGTACTCGTGTCGGCATGCTTTTTTCATTGGGAGGGGCCTATGTCCAGCAGTGGACGTTTGAAGGCTGATGATAAGGTAGGGGAGGATTGGTAAGGTCCCGCAAAGGTGACTAGCTAAGTAGATACCCAGAACAATATCCTACCACTAGTGGACAAGTATATGCGCAAACACAGCTATGTAGTAACTTGTGACCGTATCCGGGACTCAAACCTACGACCTCGGCTGACTACTAGCTATTAGGCGGCTCTTGCAACCTTTTCTTCAATTTTACATCGAGCAGCGTTCACTCGTATTTATATATTTTCTTATGTCTTAACTTTAGTACTGGGAATCCAAGATCGAGCGATTTTAAATATAAGTACATAGTTAATTAAGTGTGTAAAGAATACCTCATTTATAGAATTAAATGTACCTACTACATTAATATTCAAAGATAAAAAAGATAGTTGATGCAAAGTTATACTAACTTTTATTTTACGAAAATATACCTATCCAAAAACATTCAAAGCAAAACCAAAATGACTTACCCTTTTATGGCCCCACACACTAACACTTTAGTATAATGAGATAATTAAACATTAATGTCTTTAATTAACCGATTCATTAATTAATTCCATCCTCGCACATAAAATTCACAACAATGTCTAAAACAAAATTACCGCCTACTGAAACACAGATAACGCAAGACACAAATACGAAGATTAAAAATCGAAAAAAAATAAAATGCGTTCCTGACGCTTATGTGGCATTGGCGGCGCGCCATACAGCCAGCGGACAAGTGTTTGCGTTCCGCTGCATGCAGCACGGAAGCGTATTTAGTGTCCGCCATCATTGTTTGGCATTTGTTTTGTTATTCTGTTGCTTACAACGCGACTTCTGATAGATACGAGCCGGATAAGAAACTGCTGTTAAAGTTTGTTTACTGAGATCGCTGTTAGGATTACCGGCCATGGACGTTTTTATTTACGACGACCATTTGAATTATAAATCATTCGGAAACTTTTCGTAAATATCTACTGTTTGTTAGTATCTAGTAAAAGCCAAAACTTACCTAGGTAACTTTTTAGACCGATGTATCATGATAACTGAGAATCTGTTACTTGTATTAGAAAGATCTCTTAGCCTTCCGCTTATCAAGTCCTTTTTGATCAAAAATCCAAACTACTGGTAAAGTCCCTCATATTTATATAACTGATAACTTTTTTTTGACAGGCTCGGTGGCTCATTTGGTAGTGACCTCTGCCCTCTGAGCCAAGGGTCGTGGGTTCGATTCCCGCACAGTACAAACATTTGTGTTCATGAACATGTCTGTTTGTATTGGTCTGGGTGTTTTCTATGTATAATATGTATTTATTTACAAAAAAAATGTATCTATTAAGTTTATCAGTTGTCTAGTACCCATAGGACAAGCTTCGGCTTAGTTTGGGGCTAGGTGGCGCTGTGTGGCCCAGCGTGGCATGTCTTGGGTTATTATTATAACTTGGCATCCCTATGTAGTCCCAAGTAAACTCAGGGTTTCTCTACTCATCTGAATGGTTTAAAGCTCGTAGCGGTACCTACCTATTGACCTTCAAGGGTAGACCTACTAAATAATCTATAGGTACACCACAAAACCGTACGTATAACACCTTACTCAAACGAGGTCGTATGCAGGCCGACATAGTTTAGTTATCAGCGCGCTGTTATCTGTGGCGGCTCGTCGCGTGCCCAGCGAATTAAAAACCTATTAGCCGCTATCACACGTACCCTAGACACAAAGGAAGGAAGTGACTATACGGCGCAAGTTTTATCACTTTTGGATAATCTGTGGGGGGAAGTCCGAATGAGAAATGAGGAAATAAGGAACTCATTTCGACCATTGTAATGTAGAGCAGCGAGACTGGTCGAAATAGATGCTTTTAGGAAGGTTTCACTCGGAAACGAAAAGGTTTTGCTCGCTCATTTTTAATCAGAATTAGCAATGTTCGCACTTCTCGTCAATTTCTGAATGGGATTGTCATGATTCCCGGAAATTCAAATTTTAATTAAGTTTCCGAATATAATTCGATTTTCCGATTGCAAACAGCGTTGTAGGAAGAGTTCAAATTTTTACTACTTGCACCCAGAATAAACATGTCATCTACGTAAGGAGATCGACAAGGAACCTACACTGGTGACCCAAACATTAATAAAAGTTAATATTATTTTCTTTCTGAGGATATTGTTCGATCAGAAGAGTATCGTTACGTTACTTTGCGCCTACGTTTCCACTACCAACGGCAAATTTTCCCAAATTACAACGAACACTATCAGAACTTAAATAAACTTCAAAAGTACAGGAACATTAAAGATGTAGGGGAGCGAGCGAACGTAGCAAACTACTGATTACCCTCCGAGTGAATACGCCCGGCGCCGCGCCACACGTTACTACCCTACGTCTAGAAGGAATTAAAATACAATACGTGTGCATTTTACGTTACAACCCGCACCAAGCCCTTTAGGCTGGTGTAAGAAGATTCCCGTCGCGTCTGGCGTCGTGTATCACCGTTGGTCGGCAAAATGTTGGTCCTTAAACGCCTCCAAACTTCGCCGCAGATATGTTTCCTTTCTTTGGTGGTCCTTAAACGAGCTTAAACACATCCACACCGCGCCGGACGCTACGTACTTCTACACGCAACGGACGCATCAGACGTCGCCCGTCCTCATTAATTGCGTCTACTTACCTACTTGTAACCTACACATAAATGTTTAGCTCCATTGTACCCTACCACCTGCACTAAGACGGATCTCTAACAGGCAACTGACAGAGGTAGGTACTTCAGTTGCAAAGTTTTTGTCGAGATGTGTATATGTTTTTATTTTATGTTTCAGTGTGACTGTCAACCACAATCTTAACTGTAGCCCGCCCATCGATTCCACCTGCCATCGTTTCAGACAACAAACAGACAACCGCGCCAGATCAGCGCGCAAAACAACCCCTTATGTTTACAACCATAAGTTGCTAGCGCTCATTCCGTTTTCAATTTAAGCATAACACAAGCTCTAGCGCAGTTAAACAGCTGGAAATATTACAAATCGTAACTAGTTTTACTCAAGGAAGTTAAAGTAGCTAGCAGTTAGTTATGTCGTATGTTTTAGTGACTCATTGCTCTGGTGGCTGTCAATCATTTTGGGGCGATTCTCACAAAGTGAGCGTTTTTGGCTCATTGGTCTGGCGCGATTTTTTTTTTAGATATTTGTAGATTTTAGTACTTTATACTAAAGATGGATTAATTAGAAGCCGAATGATGTAAAAGGCGTCATCATCAGGCCCTGCGATCGCCAACCCGCCTGCCAGCGTGGCGATTATGGGTATATCCTCGAGATATTTGCCTTAAGTGGCGAACAACTGGAGAGGCCTATGTCCAGCAGTGAACTGTGATAGGCTGATGATGATGATGATGATGAATTCGCCAGGAAAATACAGGTGAATTAGTGACAGAATTATGAGATTTTTTCAATTAATGGCAAATATATTTTGTTACGTGCACTCTAGGAATATGTTAACATTACCCTTATGTAAAGAAAACAAAACACTATATTTTTTATACAGTACACAAAACACAACTCCATGTACATCAGGAGGAAATTAGTACATAAAATTTAGGAGCGCTACCTTACAAAAGCCAGATTACGTTATGTTTATGCTTATAAATTTCTTCTCGAGCGACGTAGACACGTGTGCTCCTCTTGCTGGCCTTCCGGGGACTGAGTTTAAAGATATGTTGCAATCCAGATTGACGTCACAATAAACTCACACTAACACGAACTGTGATCTACCGCGCCAGATCAATTAGTGCTGTTCCGTTGGACAAATTTAAAATTACCGTATCTTTTTTCCTGAATGTTGTAATCACTTAAACTGTTTATTTTATTAATGTTATATAATGCAAGTATCGATTGAAATAGTAATAAGCATCGACATCGCTATTTTTCTATTTAAAATATTTTTTTAAAGTTAAAAATATAGCGTTTGGACGCGCCAGTAAACTGAAAAATCGGATGTTCAATATTTTTTTTTTAAAAAAGTATACATATTACATAAGTATTATATATTGGCCATGGTAGATACCAATTTTGTCTACCTACTTCAAGTGAGAAATTAAAAAAAATCGTTTAAAATCATGTGTTCTCCGGCTCTGGACACGTTTTTTTGTCGTTTCGGAGAATCGCCCTTTGGTCCTGTTCCATCGAATCATCATAGTGAAGGAACAGGATTGCACCTGTATTTATGTTCACACCTGCACTGTACTGTTTACACGTGTACCTTACAATCTCATGGTGCAGATTGCCCGCAACCACCACCTACTTCTTAGATCAACCCACTCAAAAATCATCCACCTATAAAATACAATATTTCCATTTTTCGATGGATGTTCCATCTACCCTACCCTGTATCTCGACCTACATACGGACTGCCTAGTTGGTCAAACGCATAATTTTGTCTGGTCATGTGGAACTAACGTCTCCTTGGATTATGAGAGTAAAGAGAGTGTGCCCCTGTATTTAAGATTAACACTTGTGCACTTTAATCCAGCTTACTATACTATGCTACAACTCTTTACAAATTGGCCTCAGTAGCCAATTCTGCCAGGAGTGATAGGTAAGAGTAGTCCGTAGTTAAACAACGATGTTTATTATTAAAATTTATATGTAGATCGTGTACTATTAGAGAAAACTGATAACCGAGATTGGCTAAACTAATCGCAAGTTCGTGACGTAATTTATAGTGGATCTACTTTAGGCGCAAACTCCGCCTATAGGTCGGATAACAATCTTGGTGCGCGCCAACTTCTTGTATAGGCTAATTTAATGTTGAACGCCTAACGGATGCCTAATCTATACCATGCACGATGTATCTATGGAATTTAGGTCACCTATCTCTCTCCATACCCAAAAAGAAGGCGATGATGCACCCCGTGCGTTAGAAAACACGTTACAGAGTTTGTCCTGCGCCAAATCATCCTAAAGTCGTATCGAACTATTCTCCATCAGATTATGAGAGTGAATGTAGGCCTCCTGGAGAATTGATTCGCAGACCTGAAGAAATTCAGAATGTGGAGATCTTCTATAACCGCATTTGCGCAAATGCGATTTTAACTAAGGATCGAGCAAAGTGGCGGACAATTGTACAGGCATATGCCCAGCAGTGGACTGCCACAGATTCCGGAAGTTTTCGTAAAACCTAAAAGGCTAGCTGACGTTCATAGCAAAGTTGGAAATGCAAGACTAAGATGACATGGCATTGGGAATTTCAAGAGTAGGTATATAATAAAACATACGCAATGACCGTGCTTAGCAAAAAAACGTCCCGACCAATCATATTATGTATTGTATTAGGGTAGGTTTCTAACAAACCGATGCAATAACAATTTTCAGTCCAAGCTACAATTATTTCGATAAAGATTCTACACTGGAAGATTGCCAACCCCTGACCTAGCAACATAATCAAAACGTCGCGTGCCGGAACTCCGTTATATTAGCGGGGGAATTAGCCATCGGAAGGACGGAACCAATTCATAGACACCTTATACCCGTTTTAGATTACACAAGTTCCACATGATATGAAGAGTTAAGATTTTTACTATTACATACCGGCCGTTTGTACCAGCTTGTATAATATCCTGTTCGATTTTATTATCGAGGCAGAGTGTACAATTTTCTCCACCCATGCGAGTAAACTTAACCTTAGTCGTGCACACGACATCCATAATAAAAAATGGTGATTTGTATTATTTATCAGCAACTGCACATATAATTATTACACAGTTAGTGGCTATGCTTAAAACACATAACACATCTCGTCTCCTCTTGGGTCCTCTCGCAACTTTGATTAAAAACGGTTTCCGACTCCAACACGTTGGGCGCCAATCTTGATTGGGACAATATTAAGTACCTAATTGGTACGCACTTGATATCTCCAACTCTGTTTTAATTTAAACCATAACAAAGTTTACTTACTTTACTAGAGCATATTTCATTCGAATTGGGCCTTTTATTACTATCTGTAATTCAATTTGAAAAGTACTAGTGCCAATTATTTTCTCTGAAAACCCAAAGACATTGGAATCAATGCTGCAACAACTTGCTGATAAAAGTAACGAAGCAGGTTTAACAATGAATTTAAATAAAACAAAGATCATGTCAAACTCTACACAAAAAGATACTATAACAGTAAATAATGAACAAATAGAATATGTACATGAATATGTTTATTTGGGACAACTAATATCTACCGAAGACTGCATGAAAAAAGAAATAGAAAGAAGAATAGCAAACACTTGGAAACGATATTGGTCACTTAGCGAAGTTATGAAAAACAAAGAAATGCCGATGAAAGAAAAAAGAAAAGTTTTTAACATATGTATATTACCATGCTTGCTATATGGATGTCAAACGTGGGCATTAACAGAGCAATTAGCAAATAAAATAAGAGTTTGCCAGAATGGGATTGAGAGGAGTACATTAGGTGTTAAAAGAAAAGACCGAGAAACATTAGAAAGTATTAAAAGTAAAACAAAATTCAAGAACGCATACATAACATGCAAACAGCTAAAATGGAGATGGACAGGACACATGACAAGAGAGAAGAAGGAAAAATGGACAAGATTAATAACAGAATGGTACCCGTTAGACGGCAAAAGGAACAGAGGAAGACAATCTAAGAGATGGGAAGATGATATCAGGAAAATAGCAGGTCCAACCTGGACTCGAGCGGCTAAAGACAGAAAAGAATGGCAATCTTTGGAGGAGGCCTTTGTCGGAAGACAAGTTGAGGAGTAATTACCGTTTGCCGAAGTAAAAACATGTAATTAGTTAATTTTGTTAGCAGTTATAAATATTAGGCATCTTGCACAACCTTTCAAATGTTTCAAACTAAAACCCAATAATAAAGGCTTTTTATTTTATTTTATTTTATTTAGTGCCCCTTGACGCCCCGTTTAAAATACCCAAGACTAAAAGGTTTCTTATATATATATAAATAAAAATACAGATCAATCTTAAATATCACTTTATTCCTATTTACACAATAAAAGTAGGTAATTCACATACAAATGCGATAGAATTGTTCACTTCATTCTAACAAAAGGGATTACACGCGAGCGTACATACAACATCCTGGGCGATTGGTTCCAATGTCGAAAACTAGCTAAGAAAAAACAAATTTAAGAAACTTTCATACAAAACCGACATAGTTATACCTTCTTCTAAGAGATACAAAAAACTTCTGTTACATTACTTATAGATAAAAGGGCATTAGCGTTCGTGTAGAAACGTAACAACTGTTTTTTCTAAATATTGTTTTTTTTTTATGACAGAGGGGGCAAACGGGCCTGAAGGTCACCTGATGGTAAGTGATCACTTCAGCCCATAGACACCGCAACACCAGGGGAGTCACAGGTGCGTTGCCGGCCCTTGAGAAATCTGTAGGCTTTTTTTTTTTTTTTATATGAAGAGCTTTCAGGATGACCTCACTCCACCTGACGGTAAGCGGTCGTGAGGTCCAAAAGCTTCTTGAAGGTCCCTAGGTCGTATCCATATCCATTGTGACAAATGTAGGTATACATAGTTAATTAATTATAGATTGGTCCTGCTACTGTAATCGTTCAATACATAATTAACTAGTGATTCTCTATGATATAAAAATAGTAATATGATCATAATCATCAGCCCGCAGACGTCCACAGCTGGACATAGGCCTCCCCCAATGACAATTGACATTTGAGGGGATTTGCCATAGTCAACACGCTTGGCAGGCGGGTTGGCTACCGCAGTAGGTTTTATTTGTACCCAGGTAAATGCTGCTGCAGTTTCCTGATATTCCCTTAGTCGTATTTTACGACACCCAATGGATGAGATAGGGACCGTGCACAAAGTATAGGTGGCAGCACTACATAGTGTAAACTAGGGTAAAACATTCAAATTTATGACACCAGTTGGCAGCACCATCTATGTGCACATTCCCTATAGGGACCGTGCACAAACTATAGGTGGCAGCACTACATAGTGTAAACTAGGGTAAAACATTCAAATTTATGACACCAGTTGGCAGCACCATCTATGTGCACGTTCCCTATAGGGACCATGCACAAACTATAGGTGGCAGCACTACATAGTGTAAACTAGGGTACACCATTCAAATTTATGACTCCAGTTGGCAGCACCATCTATGTGCACGTTCCCTATAGGGTTGTCCTATTCTAAATCCGAAAACCACACTAATCAATCACTAATAGGGTCATACTTGTGCCATATTAACTCCATACTTTTATATTAATATCAGTTATGCATTCTTAATTTATTACTAAGTAAAAAGGGTAGAGCGCAATTTATTGACGTTAAAATGTTAATTATAATAAATAACTATCTATTATAATTATATCCGTTCTTTTACCATTAGTAATTTGTCAAGTAAAAAAGAATGACGACGTAAAATAGGGGCACCCTAAAAAATACTTATAGTAAATAATTTGACCCTTCTTTATTGTGTCGTGTCAAAACCTGTCAAATAATTTTAACGTTCGTTCCGTGTTTACAATAGGGAATTTGCATAAAAATAATTTAATGTATTTACTAATTTATCGTAAAAAAGATAAAAATATATTACACACAGTGAAAACGAAATCAAAATTGGTTAAAAATTGGGCGAGATACAGTCGTTAAAAGTAACTATACCCGTCTCTCTCACGCCAAACAGATTTTTCTATGGAATTTGTATGGCGGGCACGGTACTTGACGTCATCCGCCACGTCAGATCTCTCTGTCTAAGCAATAACTTTAACGCTTTATAACTCGCTTAATAGAAAAGGTATTTTAAAAATTCTTCGATATTTATGTATCTGGAAGATAAATGATCTCAATAAATCCATAAAAAAATGTCATGCATATTCCCTATTCTTCTATAAGTCATTTATAGTGCAAACTTTTGACAGTGACTAATTCATTTGGATTAATTTAATTTTTATCAATTCGTTTACAAACCTTTCCACAATCGTCAGTGGCAGAAGCATAAATCGTGCATAGACAAAAAAATAATGAAAAAGTATAAAATTTTACATAAACAATAAAATTACAGGATGTTCTTGCAAATGCTAAAATAACGAAGTATAGGTACATATTATATACGGTGCATAATTCCATATCTAACTACCTCCCAATTCTGTCATCACATAAACATCTAAGATAGACATTTTTTTGTTAAATTACTTAACACTCCGAGGCCATTGCAACCAATCACCCACAAACTTTAAACACTACATTTCATTTTTACAAATTATCTATAACGCTTATGAATACAATATAATGACCGATGATATTTTATTTATGGGGCTTTCATTAATCGTTGGCCGCAAAGTAATGAGACCATCATTATCATCACCATCCGCCTGCAAACATCCATTGCTGTACATAAGCCTCCCCCAATTGTCATTTGGGGGATTTCCTTGCCACTTGACACACTAGAAATTCTAATGTTATCGTCGCGTCGCATTAACCCTTTGAACGCCAGTGTCGCTTAGACACTGGCGATCGACGGGTTAATGAGGGCTTTCTGAAAAAATGACTCCACCAGATGCCACCGCATACGCATCAGGTCCACTTGTTGCATGATTGCTTCATTTTGACACACCACGGACGTTTACATAGCACTTGACCAATCGCGTGATAGCTGAACCGCGGACTACATAACGCCATCTGTCGGGCATTACATTTTGAAATACCCTCATTATACGACTTGAGTACATATTAAACTCAGCCTTTTTTCTTGCGCTCTTCCAAAACTTTTGTCTTGTGCTCCGGTCAATGACCCTTTTAGAAGCTACCAACATTAGAATAAGAACAGAAAAGATGAATAAATAGGTTTAATTCAATGATCGTTTGCTGATCCAGAGAGTCGTGGCGGGTATGTTAGCGCCCATAAACAAAATACCATAGACTATGATCGTCAAAGCGATGTGAGAATAACTTTCCGTAACATGATGACTCTGCACTCTGGTAGCTTTTTGAAATTCAGCTGTAATAAGAACAAATATTTAGCATTAAAATTTACATGAAGGTTATCCATCCATTCTCACAATATCAAAATCAAATCAATGTTTCAAAATCAAATCAATTTGACTTTTTGTAATTATTGACATTTTGTTAATGTGCTTTACATTTACAAACAATGGACTTTGGAGATGTCGAGACTTCAAGAGGCTCTGCACACCTGTTAATAGCCACGCTCCAATTGTGTGTGGCGTAAGTATCATAGGTACACCACGTTGGGCGCCAAACAAGTTTCGTCATATAAAGATTTATTTAGAGATTTTTTCATATGACTGAAACAGGCCTGATAGTCGCCTGATGGTAAGTGATAATTTTCGGAGAATGTGATAACAAACATACAACATAAAATATTTAGTCGAATTGAGAACCTCCTCCTTATTTTTTTTTTTGAAGTCGGTCAAAAATTAAGTGATGACTATAAAATGAACCGGTTTTTGTTAGGTAAGTGCTCCGTAGATTGGGATATCGTTTACCATCAGGCGAAACTTAGTATGTCATAGTCCATTTCAAGTAAAAAAAATATTTTATAATGTAACTCTTATAGTTTCGGAATAAACTGGCATGTGACATACGGACGGACGGACAGACAGACACGACGAATCTATATGGGTCCCGTTTTTGCCATTTGGCTACGGAACCCTAAAAATGGATGACTAAACATCCTTTTTTTTACTCGAAATGGATTGTTGCGAAGTTGACACTGACGCATTAGCATTATATTAGACAGGCTCGGTGGCTCATTTGGTAGTGACCTCTGCCATCCGAGTAAAGGGTCGTGGGTTCGATTCCCGCACAGTACAAACATTTGTGTTCATGAACATGTCTGTTTGTATTGGTCTGGGTGTTTTCTATGTATAATATGTATTTATTTACAAAAAAATATATCTAAGTAAGTTTATCAGTTGTCTAGTACCCATAGTACAAGCTTCGGCTTAGTTTGGGGCTAGGTGGCGCTGTGTGGCCTAGCGTGGCATGTCTTGGGTTATTTATTTATTATGACGTAACGACATGACAGCGACAGATCATACCCTGTCTACTCCCAGCGGCTCTTCTTGCCGCTCTTGCGCACGCGGTCGGCGCGGTCGGCGCGGTCGTGCGCGGGCGCAGGCGCGGCGGGCGCGTTGACGCCGGGCTGGATCGACGAGCGCGTCTGCTCCCACGAGTGATCCGACGACGCTGTGAACTGGTACACGAATGTTAAAGCTTTACTATGAGGCAGGCATTTTTTTTAAATTTACATAGTTGTCTGTCTAAACCCAAGTAGGGTTTAGACAGACAATTAATAACTTTCGGGAATAACTTTACCCAACCAACAATACTATTTGTCTAATGAACAAGTGATGTTTGAATAAGTGAACAGTAGCGGCGCCTATATAGAAAAATCAGAAACCTCATCAGGGGTACCTGGTTGTACTGCGAGCGGAAGGCCTGCTTGAGCGAGGCGAGGCGGTCGGTGGCGGGTCCGTGGCCGGGCTTGTCCGCCTCCTCCGCCGGCGCCGGCAGCCCCGGACGCTCCTTGTAGCTGCTCACCAAACAAACATAAAACTTTGTCATCATCGTACTAAAGGTTCTCACCAACGCTGGTTCCAATCGCATTCGGGATTCTGATCCGGAATACCTAATAGAAATTACTAACTTTCGCAACAAAAAACCCTCTACTTACATATAAAATTTGAGCTCTTTCTATGCAAGTAGAGCATTTATGTTACGATTGGGAGGGGGCAAATCAAAACCGCTACTGCATCGATGCTCAAAGTCCCAGTGGGTGAGCCGACCCCTCTTTCCCAGTGGGCACTATGGGCAAGTGCCCAGGGCCCCGCAATCGATGGGGCCCCTCAGCTCTGTTGCAATACAAATAATAATTGCTGTTACAATACAAATAACCTACTTACGCTATTAGTTACTCTTTTCAATTTACTTAAAAAAAATCATTTTTTTGTTCAACGACACTATGTGATGAAACCTTATTTGTATAATAATGGCCAGTACTGACCCTAGACCGCAGCCGCCGATGTTGAGGTTCTTGCCCTTGCCCTTCTTGAAGCGCGACTTGCGGAACCACGCCGACTGCATCGCCAGACCCACCAGCTCCTCGGGCACCTCCTACGAAAATACGAAAATCAGTTACACATGAAAACATTAACATTCGTATTCGCAAACGTTACTATGAGTCTAGCAACTCAAAGTCTCGAGTCTCGCAACTCAAGTCTCGAGTCTCGCAGCTCGTGTCTCAAGTCTCGCAGCTTAAGTCTCGAGTCTCGTAACTCAAGTCTCGAGTCTCGCGTGTGTCGCGTTACCTGGTGGGCGTCCTCCAGGTTCCTCAGCAGGTGCCCGGCGAAATCTTGTCTCGTGCGCGGTCGAGCAGCGTGTGTGCGACGCGGTGCGTGTGCGTCTCGAGTCTCGCACCTCGTGCTCGCAGCTCAAGTATCGAGTCTCGCAGCTCGTGTCACGAGTCTCGCAGCTCAAGTATCGAGTCTCGCAGCACGTGTCTCGAGTCTCGCAGCTTAAGTCTCGCGTCTCGTAGCTCTAGTCTCGAGTCTCGCAGCTCAAGTCTCGAGTCTCGCATCACTTAGTCTCGAGTCTCGCAGATCGTGTCTCGAGTCTCGCAGCTTAAGTCTCGCGACTCGTAGCTCTAGTCTCGAGTCTCGCAGCTCAAGTCTCAAGTCTCGCAGATCGTGTCTCGAGTCTCGCAGCTCAAGTCTCGAGTCTCGCATCACTTAGTCTCGAGTCTCGCAGCTCAAGTCTCAAGTCTCGCAGATCGTGTCTCGAGTCTCGCAGCTTAAGTCTCGAGTCTCGCAGCTCAAGTCTCGCGGCTCGAGTCTCGCGTTACCTGGTGGGCGCCCTCCAGGTTCCTCAGCAGGTGCCCGGCGAAGTCCTTGTCTCGCGCGCGGTCGAGCAGCGTGTGCGCGACGCCGCGCACGCCGGCTCGCCCCGTGCGGCCGACGCGATGCGTGTGCGTGTCGATGTCTCGAGCCACTGTGTAGTTGACCACTGTGCGGATGTGCGGGATGTCGAGACCGCGGGCTGAAACCGTGAAGGCAATTTGATATCCAGCCTTTTTGGTATGGAGAATGTTATGAGAACGTCACTAATATAATCGCGCGCGTGACAGTAGCCGCGTCTCGACTCTTGTCGAGCATTGTTTATGACAACATCTTTTGTCTATTATTTATAAGGTGTCCAAAGATTATTACGATCCAAGACCACGACATTTTGTTTTTATTTTTTTATAGTGGCTCGACTAAAAAGCTTCCCTACGCCTGATGTAAAGCGAAAGAGAAGCCCAAGCCACTGTGACAACTGGCAAGTAACTGGTTAGTTACCTGTCAGTTGCCACCGCCATGCCGGCCTAACCCTCACCCCCCCCCCCCCCCCCCATGAGCTCCGGAAACCCTACTCACCGGCAGAAACACGACCCAGAGGTCGTTTGGCTGCGGTATTCTATAGGGTGGAGGTCCTTCCCCGGACGGGCGGCTCAATTCGAGCGAAGATTCGCTATGCCCTACCTCTCTTCTCTCTCTCTCTTTCTGAGTTAGTAAGGCTAAGAGTAAGCTGAGTTGCATGCGGCGTTTCACTGAACGGATTTTGTAAAACGCGAAACATCTAAGACCTATGCACATGTTATGTGCTGCGCTATGCTTTGCTGCGTCGCCTGCGTCTCAGCATACGCTTTGCTTAATACCTTGACATAGGTTTTATCAGTGAACGACCGACGACAATCCACATTGATTTCAATCAGGTCTGATATAGAGCGCGGACGATCCGAAGGGGGACACCCAGGACAAGGAGTGGGGAGCGGTATCATACCCAAACTGGTTAACAGAGACATCTATAAATGTCAGCAATAAATAATAATTCTCACCCGCGACATCGGTAGCGACTAGTATATTGTTCTCCCGCCGCTTGAAGGCCGTGATCACCTTGTTCCTGTCTGCCTGCTCCATGTCTCCGTGCAGCAGGAGAGCGTCGTACTGCTGCACGCCCAGGTTGGCTGCTGTTTGTTCCGCTTCCAACTGGTTGGTGGACAATTAGGATTTTATGTGGTAGTTGGAGAAAGAAAGCGAAAGAGAAGCCCAAGTTGTCGCAGCGACTTGGGCTTCTCTTTCGGTTTCTATCAGGCGTAGGGAAGACAATAGACTGTAAAAAAACAAGTAAACACCACGTTGGGCGCCAAAAGAATTATAACACCCACTATACTTTCTCGATCGGTTGTCGAAGTTTTTGGATAAACATTGGTATACATTCAACTAGAATGACGAACTTTTTATGTCTGTATTGGCAATGGGACATAATATTTAAGAGATAGACACCACGTTGGGCGCCAAAATAAGTTTTGCCCAAAGACTTTTAACTATTATACAAATTAGCTTACCTTTTTAGTTACGAAAATGAGTACACTTCCACTTGATAGAAATTCAACCAAATTTTGTAACAACCACGTCCATTTGTCTTCAGGTTTCGAGAAGATTCTGAAAATGTAGACATCCATTTTGTATATTGCTGTACGGGCGCATAATAAAAAGAATAATGACAGGTCAGAATAGAATTGAATAGAAATATCTTCTCTATATTCATATAGTAAATCAATCGTCACCCGTTTCCTGGTATTCCCTTAGTCGTTTTCTACGACACCCACGAGACAGTAATTGTGATGTGTTTATATTAAACATATGTAAATAAGGGATACGGTTATGAAATTTTTAATAACTAGATGTTCCCGAATGTTAATTTAATTTGAGTGTGTCATACCGCACATGCTGCGTGACCAGGTCGCAGGCCTCGCCGGCGGCGCCGTGCTGCACGCGCACCGGGTCGTGCAGCGCGTCGCGCGCCAGCCGCTCGATGCGCCGCGGGAACGTCGCCGAGAACAGCAGCGCCTGCCGGTCCGGACGCACGTGCGCGCAGATGGAGCGCACCTGCGGCTCTGCGGGGACATAATGACAATCTATACTGCGTCTGCCGGTTGGGCGCTAATTATCTATACTACTACCACGTTGGGCGCCAACATAAAATTCCTACACCAACACCATGTTGGGCGCCAAAATATACTTTCTATACTGTATCTGTAGCAACGTCGCCGAGATCACCAATGCCTGTCGGTCCGGATGCACGTGCGCGCAGATGGAACGCACCATCGGCTCTGTACACACACCTTATGACTATAACGGTTAGGCATTCAAACAAATACGATCCGAACAACCGGTTGAGCGAAAATAGCACATGCACGCACATGGTACTACAACTACCACGATGGGCGCCAATACAACCTAGATACTACCACCAAGGTAACATAACAAAAAATTTACATTTATTTTAAGCCACCAATTAAAAAATTCATGCATAAATCAGATACAAATAATCAAAACATCATTAATGAACAGTTAGATTAAACTTAAAACAACAGAGAATACATAGATGATTCATAAATAAGTATACAACGATAACACCAACCAAACCACGTGATATTACCATTATGTTGTGCGCCAGCATAAACTTGATACATACTGCCACCACGATGGGCGCCAATATTACTATTGGCACCCAACATGGTTTAAAGCACTTGTTTGATATCCATTACCAAATTTTTATAGCTTTTGAAATGGGAATTCAGTATACTTTTTTAACCATCTAAAACGCAATATATTACAAAAATAGTATAAGCCCTTTTTAGCGGTTTCTTTATAGCCGCAAACCAAAATTATTAGTAGAAAAATAACCTTACCAAAACCCATGTCGAACATCCTATCGGCCTCGTCGAGCACCAAATACGTTACTCTCTTCAGATTGGTCGCCTTGCACTTTATGAGATCAATGACTCGTCCCGGCGTGCCCACTATAATTTCTGCTCCACCACCTATGAAACAATACGAAGTTGATGATTTACATATAAGAATTGGCTACAAAAATCATCATCATCATCAGCCTGCAAACGTCCACAGCTGGATATAGGCCTACCCAATGACAATTGTCATTTGTGGGGGGGATTTGACTTAGTCAACACGCTTGGTAGGCGGGTTGGTGGCCGCAATAGGTTTTATTTGCACCCAGGTGAATGCTGCTGTCTGTCTATGGATAAATGGATGATTGCGATATCTATGCTGTGTCATTGTTAAACTCTGGTCGTATGCAGGCTGATGATGGTCCACTATTGTTCTGAATAGATTGGTTGGTTGGCGTTCTCCTGCATAGACCTATGTTCAACTGTGGATAGTGAAAGCTACTACAGCTCAGCCTCCGGATGCAAGGATTGACCTTTGGATGGACAGAGCACCCCCGCCGCCCCATTACATATTACCGCTGAAGAACTGCCTCCTGGTCAGGAGGAGCCTTGGCCTGTGTGGAGAACCCTTAACCGACTTCGATCCGGTGTTGGTCGATGTAGATCCAATTTGGTTAAGTGGGGGCTAAACGGGAATTTGCATGCTGGATGCGACTGTGGTGCACCACTGCAGACCATGGCACATTTGCGCACCTGCCAGCTGTGTCCCACTACGTACACAATGGTCGACCTTTGTATGGCGACCAATAACGGCCTCCAAGTCGCCAGGTTTTGGGCGGGTTCCGTTTGAGGTGAAGTACCATTGACTCGAGAAGAAGAAGAAGTGGAAGCTCACCTTCTAAAGCTTTGGTCTGTTCCCATTTGGAGCCGCCTCCGTAGCAGCACACGCACCTTATGTTGTACACCTTGCCGAACCTCTTCGCTTCCATATAAATCTGACAAAATAAAACAAAAGGATGTTTCTTTGGACATTTTTTGACATATCTTTTTAACTAGCTCTGCCCGCGACTTGGCGAATAGAGTTTCATCCCTTATTTTATCCCCTTGGAGGTAGAATTGATCAAAATCCTTTCTTAGCGGATGCCTACGTCCGACCAATCATATTTTTTTTTTATGGAAGAGGGGGCAAACGGGCCTGAAAGTCACCTGATGGTAAGTGATCACTTCAGCCCATAGACACCTTTAGAAACAATTGCATTGTTTATGTGTAGTGCGTCCATATTTGAATTTGCTTGTGCGCGCAATGGCGGTGGTGGGGCGCGTCATTTTCGTTTAGACAATCTTTTTTTTTTATAGACAATTTTTTTTATACTAGCTCGACATAATGGCTTTCCTACGCCGATGGAAAGCGAAAGAGAAGCCCAAGTCGCTGTGACAACGGGCAAGTTTATTTTTTATACAATATAGGTTTGCGCTTGACTGCAGTTCACGTATCACAGTCTACGATGGAGCGCGCTCACCCATCAAAAACCGGTTCACTCTCGCCTTTAACATCGGAAGATTGTACGTCTCGGGGAACAAGGAGCCTGGCAAAGAGTTCCATAGTTTGGCCGTTCGTACTATGAAAGTAGAGGCAGGTACGAGAGGTAGGGCATAGCGAATCTTCGCTCCAATTGAGCTGCCCGTCTAGGGAAGGACCTCCATCCTATAGAATACCGCAGCCAAATGACCTCCGGGTCGTGTTTCTGCTGGTGAGTAGGGTCTCCGGAGCTCGTTGGGGGTAAGGGTTGGGCCGGCATGGCAGTGGCAACTGACAGGTAACTAACCAGTTACTTGCCAGTTGTCACAGCGACTTGGGCTTCTCTTTCGCTTTCCATCAGGCGTAGGGAAGCCATTATGTCGAGCTATTATAAAAAAAAAGAGGCGAAATGTGCTGTGCGAGTCCTTGAAACTTGCAAGTTATACATTTTAGATATATTTTTTGGTGATTGGCGGTCTCACCTGCTGTGCCAACTCCCTCGTGGGTGCCAAGATAAGGCCTATGGGCCCGTCGCCCGGCGCCAGCTCCTTCTGGTCCATGATGTGCACCAGCAGCGGCCACAGGAACGCCGCCGTCTTACCGGACCCCGTGCGGGCGATACCTATGAAATAAAAGAAATCATTAACATTTTATTTAATTGTTACTACTAATTAAAATTATAATTTAAGCTAATGGTAATCAATGTAGGTATTATAAAGCATGTTGTGTTTGCATGTAATAGGTGTTGCAGTAATACAATTTGTTATGTAATTTTTTTATAAAAGTTTAACATTGTAAAAACCAAATTAAAAAATAAAAAATAATTAAAAAATACTCGAAATCTGAATGTACTGAGACCGCCAAAACCTTTTCAGTGGCCGCAACGATTAGCAAGTTTCACAGTTACACGTCGTTTGTATGTAACGATCGATGATATTAAAACATTATGTCATAAATTATTTATGTATTCTAATGGAATGATTTATTCAATAACTAGCTGTGCCAACGGCGTCCCACGCGTGGATATCGGATTTCAAAAATAACGGACTTACATAAAATGGTACCTAAATTTTAAGTTAAACCTCTAGCAATACATTGGTGAAAACCGCATTCAATTCCATGCAGTAGTTTTCGCGTGACGTGCGATCGAACTTACAGATAAAAATGTCTCCCGTTTTCCCAACACTTCCCTTTACTGCTCTGCTCCTAATGATTGTATGCTCCAATTTCTAGAAGTCCGTTATTTTTTAAAGTCGATATCTACGTGTGCGACGCCGCTGGAACAGCTAGTCTTAACTAATATTATAAAGCTGAAGAGTTTGTTTGTTTGTTTGTTTGAACGCGCTAATCTCAGGAAATTCTTTTGGTGTTGAATAGACCATTTATCGAGGAAGGCTTTAGGCTATATAACATCACGCTGCAACTATTAGGACCGAAGAAATAATGGAAAATGTAAAAAAAAAACTGGGGAAAAATAACTATTCCACGCGGACGAAGTCGCGAGCACAGCTAGTTTCAAATAAAAAGGAGAGGCTGTTGGTGACAGTCATCTAACTATCTAACTCACCTATGAGGTCCCTCCCGGACAAGGCCGCGGGCACGCCGGCCGCCTGCACGGGCGTCGGCTGCGTGTACTCGGAGCGGCGGATGGCCTTCATCAGCTGCTCGTCGAAGCCCAAGTGCCCGAAGCTGCTCACAGGCTTCGGCGGATCTGGCCCCGATATCTGGAGGTAGAATATAGTAAATCTTAATCTTAACTAATATTATAAAGCTGAAGAGTGTGTTTGTTTGTTTGTTTGAACGTGTTAATCTCAGGAACTACTGGTCCGAATTGAAAAATTCTTTTGGTCTTGAATAGACCATTTATCGAGGAAGGCTTTAGGCTATATAACATCACGCTGCAACTATTAGGAGCGAAAAAATAATGGAAAATATAAAAAAACGGGGAAAAAATAACTATTCCACGCGGACGAAGTCGCGAGCACAGCTGGTAAATTATAAATAACCCAAGACATGCCACGCTGGGCCACACAGCACCATCTAGGCCCAAACTAAGCCGAAGCTTGTACTATGGGTACTAGACAACTGATAAACTTAGTTAAATATTTGATAACTTACAATGTTTTTTTGTAAATAAATACATATTATACATAGAAAACACCCAGACCAATACAAACAGACACGTTCATGTACACAAATGTTTGCACTGTGCGCGAATCGAACCCACGACCCTTGGCTCCGAAGGCAGAGGTCACAACCAAATGAGCCATTAAGCCAGTCTAAAATTCTAAGAATTGTTTGTTGGTGTCAATACCAGAATAACGTTAAAATATTGGGATGTAAGGGAGCGGCCTATCATCTTTTCGCTCCAAGCCAACCTCACCTGCCCGTGGTGCATCCTGCCGAATAACAAACGAGGCGCTGGCAACCGACTTGTGGCCGTATAACCATCACAATTGAAAGCGTAGTAAATAAATTATAAATAACCCAAGACATGCCACACTGGGCCACACAGCACCATCTAGCCCCAAACTAAGCCGAAGGTTGTACTATGGGTACTAGACAACTGATAAACTTACTTAGATACATTTTTTTTGTAACTAAATACATAATATACATAGAAAACACCTAGACCAATACAAACAGACATGTTCATGAACACAAATGTTTGTACTGTGCGGGAATCGAACCCACGACCCTTGGCTCAGAGGGCAGAGGTCACTACCAAATGAGCCACCGAGCCTGTCAATTCATTCTTCATGCAACTGATTATGACGATGACAACTCACCTTGACACCCAAATTCTTCTTAAGCTCCTCAACCTGCTGTGACGTCAGGTTCTCGATCTCCTCGTGAGGAGTGTAGAAGTTCTTCTCAAACGGCTCGTACTCTATCTCCGAGTGGTCGATGGGAGGCAGCGGGTCAATGAACTTCTTCTTGGGTGGAGCGATGGGGTTACCATCCTCGTCATATTCTATTTCTAAATCGGAGCCATCGTCACCCTCGTTCAATGGGTTCTCTTCCATGTATCTGTGGAGTAAAATCGGAATAAGAAGATTTATATAAGCTAAGAGATCTCTCATCTTTTAATCGATAATGATATACAATGCCACAACGATATCATCATTAGGGATCCATAAATTATGCCATACTAGCTTTTGCCCGCGGCTTCGCTCGCGTTGAATTCGGTGTGAATTCTCCATACAAAGTTCCACCCCACATTTTAGGGAAGTGGGAGGTTAGAAAGGAGCTAAAAGTAGACTATGTTACTCGCCATCCCTTCAACTATCTCCACTTAAAAAATCACGTCAATTCGTCGCTCCGCTTTGCCGTGAAAGAAAGACATACATACAGACAGACAGACACAATTTCCCATTTATAATATTAGTATGGATGATATGTAAAAGGGAGGGGTTTCACATAGTGTAAAGCGCATCGGGAATCTCATTAATGAGTTGCGACTGTGGATAATCAAAACGTCACGTATATGTGACGTAATTAGTGAATGGACTAGCTACTAGAATAGCTAAGCCCTGCGATCGCCAACCCGCCTACCCAGTGTGGCGATTACTGGTAAATCCTCCAGGTGTTTGCCCAAAGTGGGGAACAACTGAAGAGGCCTATGTCCAGCAGTGGATTGCGATAGGCTGATGATGATGAATATATTTTATAAAATTTTGATACTACATATTTTTATCAGAAAAGTACCATAGGTTCAAGAATACACCTAAGACTCTATTATGTACTCTAATAATCTTTAACGGTAAATGCCCTAACAGTTTAAGATTACTCTTGAAAAAAAAAACATGGTCCAGAAAAAAAAAATATTTTCAAAGTTTTTTTTCAATAACAAATAAGAAACATTTATTTTCCGGACATCACAACAACACAAAGCATACATAAAAAAACAGAAAACACAAAAAGAACATAAAAAAACAAAGCACAAAAGTACAAGACCGGACACGGCGTTGCTGCGACGTCCAAGAAAAAAGGGCTTCACTCAGCAATTAAGCCGTCGCTCACGCAGGAGCCACGGCGCTTGTTTACAGTGAGTCCTGCCGAGTGAAGCCCGCGGACGATTATAATACTTTTTTACCTTAAGAAAAAAAAACCTTTTTTTTGCAACACTAAATAGGAGTTCATAAAGCGAACCAACTTGTAATAGCTCTCCTCGTCGTCCAGATCGTCGATGTCCCCGCGGGTGCCGCGGCCGCTGTCGCCCTTGCCGCTGGCCTCGTTCTCCTTGCTGGCCACCAGGTCCTTGGCGGCCTGCTGCTCCAGGCCCGCCATGTACGCGTCCAGAGGATCCTCCTCCTCATCATCGGCTCTCTGTTAAAGAAAGT
This sequence comes from Conogethes punctiferalis, assembly GCA_031163375.1. Classification (NCBI taxonomy): domain Eukaryota; kingdom Metazoa; phylum Arthropoda; class Insecta; order Lepidoptera; family Crambidae; genus Conogethes; species Conogethes punctiferalis. Next base: position 1,339,080 of record CM062091.1, on the reverse strand, counting down.
TAATTTCTTTCTATATGTACATATATTATATATATTTATTAGTATTTATGTTTATTAATATACTAGCTTTCCGCCCGCGACTTCGTCCGCGTAAAGATTTTTTTCCAAAATAAAATTGTGCCTATGTTACTCGTGGATAATGTAGCTTTCGAATGGTGAAAGAATTTTTAAAAACGGTCCAGTAGTTTTTGAGCCTATTCATTACAACCAAACAAAGTTTTCCTCTTTATAATATTAGTGTAGATTAAAAGAATATTTGTCTTTTTTTTTTACGATGTGCTGCTTATCACGCTGTGTACACATCAACATGGATTTTTTTTTTTTTTTTTTTATTTTATTTATAAGCCTTCTTGTATGTTAGTGTTTGTTTAAGTTAGAAATGTATTACTGTAAATCTGTATTGTGTACCTAATAAATAAAATAAAATAAAAGAAAGAAAGTAAAAACGTTTATTTAGTGCAAGACAATACATGTACACCAATTTACAAATAAACAGAGTAACTTATAGGTAAAACGTAGGTATAGGCACATGTAACTTAATAACGTACACTATAGAACAATGCACCAAAAGGGTAACCACCCAGCATTAGCCGTGACGCAAGCGCCGCGGCGCTGATTTTCAGTGGTACCGTTTATTAATAATAAAAAAAAATATAGAAAACACCGAAGTAAAGTTGTTAAGTTAATAATAATAATAATTAAGCTGTTAAGTTTTTTTTTTCTATTGTACCTCCCTCACGCAAAATAGGCTCATAGTCGTCGAGTTGCGGAAAATGGCAGATTCAAACTAATTTCTATTGTAGGTCGACATAATGGCTTCCCTACGCCTGATGGAAAGCGAAAGAAAAGCGCAAGTCGCTGTGACGACAGGCAAGTAACTGGTCAATTAGCCTGTCAGTTGCCACCGCTATGCCCTACCTCTCTTAATAAACTAGACAACTGATAAACTTACTGACATACTTTATTTTATTAATCATCATCATCATCATCATGTTATCCAAGCCGTATCCAGTGATGGTGACTGCTAACAGTTCAGTCTGGGTAGTTATTGTGGTAGGCTCTAATCTAACTCACAAAACCGAACTACGATTAGAAGATTTGGTCACGCAGCACACAGTATAGTTTTAGGAAGGCTTTGGACGAGTCTTCCTTATTTGGCGCTTTGCATCAAGGTCCAGAACTCCAGACGCTTCTCCTCAAACAAACCACATTTTTGTGAAATCATATACATGTTATGGACCAAGTGATTAATGCGGGCATTATTTATAATGCTAGGGCATTATGAATAATGTCAACTTCTATTGGGCAAAGTGATAATTATTATCTAAACTTCATTCTTTATCACATTGCCGGTCATTATTGTATTGCTACTTGGCAATTAGGCAATTTAATAATAAAGCAAAGGGAAGGGACGCCCGCGTAACTAATCACTTACTTATTCGGAGATTGCTGTATCCGGTAATGTTTTTTTTAACCGACTGCGAAAAAGGAGGAGGTTCTTAATTCGTCTGTATGTATAATTTTTTATGTATGTTCACCGATATTTCCGTCAATTATATGTAGATTATGAAGAAGAAGTGGATGATGATGGATATCAAAATATTTTTTTTTTCGACAGAAGACACTTCCGAGGTAGTCCGGAAGAAATTGAGGGCAACAACCAAAGTTGTATGCTCATATGGAGATTTTGTTACGTAATCATATCCTACTCAGGCATATGCTTCACATCTGGCGCTGATGATGAAGCCATAGAACTCCTTAACGGTTAGGATATAGGGGACAGTACTGCCATTGGTCGATGGGAACTAGGTATTAGTATGTACTTATGCAGGGCTAATAGGGCAGCTGATTTGATAAGTAATTTGCTTGATTCTAGATCGCAAAGTCTTCACTTGACTTAGGTAAAGCAATTTTTTTCTTTCCTAAGTAAAACTCTTAAGGACTTTAGTTCCCATCATTACGCAATAGTGCTGCATTTGGTGAGTAGGTATTACCACTGAGTGCGTCATCTTGGAGCAGTCAGAAGTAATGTCTGGCCTGTGTATCACATACACATATTATATTATCTCAGGAGTGGATGGGCTTGTGCCCCCACGCAAGCCTTACAGAGGACCAGGAGACTGGGAAATAGTTATAAAATATGTTTTTATTACTCTGCCCAAAGGGTGATAAACAATATTTATAATGCCCGATCAATTTGATTATTTTAATAATGATTATCAAATTGCCCTCTCATATTGGCCATTTATCAGAATGCCCGGGCATTATATATAATGCTACATTTATCACTTGGTCCATAACATACATAACAAATACCCAAACCAATTCAAATGGATATGTTCATGCATACAAATATTTGTACTATAAGGGAATGGCTGGCTCGGTGGCTCAATTGGTAGTGACCCCTGCCTTCTGAACCAAGGGTCGTGGGTTCGATTCCCACCCGGGACAAACATTCATGTGATGAACACTTGTGTTTGCACCGTGTCTGGGTGTTTTTATATTTGTATTTAAGTATTTATTTGTGGTACCTTCATTGTTCTGATACCCATAACACAAGTGCTGAAGCTACTTACTTTGGGATCGGAGCAATGTATGTGATGTTGTCTGATATTTATTTATTAATTGAACCCACAACCAAACTTATGGACTCTATGAATACAGTGGACCCCCGGTAATCCGGCAAATATTATGCAGGGCAGTGTCGGACTATCGAATTTGTCGGATTATAGAGCACTGCCTAATAAGACCCCTATAGTCCGGATTTTTTTACGAAAGAGTACCTTGTAATCCGACAAATTACATATCTAATGACGAGAGTCTATATATTATACGTACATATCTATGTACTTTGAAGTACAAATCAGACTTAATTTATGTAAGTCGAAATATGGAGTAAACAATGAACGTACGCTAGGCCGTACCGCTATCACTAGAAGTCAAATTCAAACTAAGTAAAACAACGCATAAGCGTCGAGCACAATAGCGGTGGCGCGTACGAGTTGTGACCTGTTCAAACTTGCGTGATCTATACATATTAGCAAAGATTGTCAAACATAATTCTGTCATGTATGTCGGATTACAGGGGGCGCCGGATTAGACAGGGGACGGATTACCGGGGGTCCACTGTAATACTGTGTGCCCTGTGAAGTTGATTTGCTTATAGTATAGGATCCCGTACTATAAGCAAATCGACTTGTATCACTTTTCAGAGGGCACATTTATAAACCTTTGAGCTGGATGGTGCTTCATAGCTTGGGCTCCCCGGCGCTGGGATATACGCCAATGCAGGAGTCGGAGGCTCATCATCTTCATCAAAGTACCTGTACAAAACGAAAATAACCAACATTGTATACTTTCATGGCTTACACTTGAAAGACATGTGACCAAGATCGTAATGGAGATGAATGTCAATGGGTGGAGAGGGTGAGGCCACCCAAAGAAAAAATGGATGGACTGTGTGAATGATGATATGGCTGAGAAAGGAGTAAATGGGACTGTGACAGCTGAAAGGGATGAATGGAAAAAGAAAACATATTGCGCTGACCCCAGACAATGGGAGCGGGGCAGGCAAATAGTGATGCATATTTTTAAATAACCATAGAACATTTTGCTTATATCATGAGAAGGAACTGGTATCTCAAAAGACAAAAGACAAAAATGTTTAACTGTTGAATTTGGTATTGAAATTAAAATTAAGTGGAATGTAAGGATGGAAAACAGGAAGTACAGTCTGTATTGGCATTCAACTCACTCGTCCTCTGTCTTGGACCGTTTCTTGCCTAAACTGCCCCAGTTTCCGGTCACTGCATTCTGCGTGATAGAGTTCATGGTCGAGTAGCCCTGCTTCGAGAGCCCCGAGGCAGGAGGCGGCATAGCGTGCATGGGCGCCGTCGGCGGCGGCACCGCGTGCAGCGAAACGTTCGACGGGTTGCGCTTCGGCATCGTGAACCCCGCGAACCCAAACCCCTTCCCACCACTCCCACCAGAATTGTAACTCATCTTCAAACACCTAACTCAAATCTCATCAAAATTTTGAGGTTATTTACGATTGTGTTTACACTATCTTAGAAACCACTTTACATTAAAATTTATTTACATGAATGCAAATATCATCGTCTAAAACCAGAACCTACTATTGAATACAGTTTCCAAATGATTAAAAACAATTTATCGACGAAATTGACGATGCACCAACGCTGTCATTTTCAATTTTCATTTGTTGACATGACAAGTTTTTTTTACATTAATATCTGAAAATGTTTACGGCTCTGAGTAGAAGTCAATCAATCGAACAATTTAGATTATGATGTATCTTAGTCAAAACAAAAAAAAATAGCTTCAGCTGAAGTGAACGAATGATGAATGAGTTTTTAAATAAAATTGACATTTCATGGTTGGCATGAATGACATTATTCGAACAACAAACTCATCAAACACTTGAAACGTGATCACTAATTTGCAAATAGGTACGCTATTAGTTTTTGTATCTTTCCATCTACTTAATCGAAGATGTATTTCAAGCTACTCCTGCTAGTATTCGGTTTGTTGGGAGTCACCGCAGTAGAAGCCCACAGCTACGATTTTGGTGATTTCGTAGCCACTGTTTTAGGTCTCGGTATAGCGGTCATAGGAATTCTCGCGTGTTTGGGCAATTACGCGAGACAGAAAGCTAGAAACGAGTTTATATAAAATCAATCATGTGTGAGTATCAGTTAACCTTGATTTCTACGTCGGAATTGCTTGAATTATAATTAGAATAGACACCTACCCACTTTATTGTTCAGTTCTGTAAAACTTCTCATCTCATCTCTATTCATTCCCATCTGCTACCGGGGTAGCAGACTTGAAAGGGGGCAGAATGCTAGTAATAAACACTTAAGTTACATTGTGTACATTTTTAAATAGGTAGATCAAGATAATCTAGCTAATGTAAGGATATCCAGCTTTATTTTATTAAAATTTTTAGTGTGATATATTTTACATAGGTACCGAAGTACTGTAGCCTCTATAAATCCACCACCATTGTAGCAGATGGAAATAATCCAATCTATGAAAATACCTTTACGTGTGGTTTTGGTGTTTGGTTGAATAATCTTATGTACTTTGTCAATTGTTACAGAATATATCAACAATCTCCAATATGTGATGTGATCTGTGCTAAGTGCCTGATAAACTGATAGATAACCAAAGGATCAACCATCATGCAATAATAGAAAATCATAAACATTTTTCACTATAATAAAACAATCACTTGAATATTTCTCCATTTGAATAAAAAATTTAACCAATAAGCATAAGTTAAATTGAGTATTTTATGTATTTTGATTGTAAGTTCTAAAGGTGGTAGTTTGATGTATAATCATTATTTGTTTCATTGACATGGCTATCAAGATTCTTTTCAATAGTCAAGATAAAATTTAGATTAGAAACCATAAGAAAAGTTTATGGGGGAATGGAATCTTAAAAAGAACATTTTTAATATGATCAATATTTAGTATGTATATGATAAATATAAAGAAGTAAACTGTATGATTTATTACTAAAATTTGTTTTATTCATGCTTATACAAAATGAAAGCAAGTGTGTTTGTAAATAATTTATATTTGAAAGAAACAATTCATCACTTCGCACCCCACTTAAGACGACTCAGTTAAAATCAATAGACATGATTTTCATTAATGTACTTCATTCAATAAAATTTCATTAAATTTGGCTCGACTTATTAACTATCCTGAATCTCTAAAAGTTCTATTTCTTTTTCAATGTCAATTTTCTTAGACATTTTCTCTTTTTGATCTTTATCTGGGTTTTTGAGGAGGCCAGATTTTATTTTTTCCTCAAGGAATTCAATTTCCCTAAGTTTCTTACGGAGGTTCTTGAGTCTTTTAGCAGGGTCTGCCTGATTGGCAGCGGATGAGTTATTGCTGGATGCTGGCGATGGAGTGCTGAAAGTCGGCTCTATTATTTCACACTTGGCAAGTTTCTCTGCTGCTTCATCAGCACCTGAAGAAAACAAATTTGTTAAAAGTCTGCTATTAAGAAAACATTCATTATTTCAGCAACTTTAACATAAGGCATACCAGATTTCTTCTTTTTCTTTTTTTTGTCCACATTGATGATCATTCCGGGTATTGGTTGAATAGTGCCACCTTGACTCTTTTTTGGTTTCTGAGCAGCAGCTACTATTTCTGGGGTGAGTCCGACAGGTAGTCCTGTGTTCTGTCGCGCCTTGAACTGTTTGCCTTTACTCTCATACAAAGGGACTTCTTCCTGGGGCACATAGCCATCTTTAATCCGCCGTGGCTTGCGCCAGGTGCCATCAGGCCTTTGAGTAGCTGGTATGAATTTGCAACCTAAAACAAAAGTCAAATATTTAATTAAAAACAATCACTTGTTTTACACAGACAATAAGTTAACTTTCAAAAAAAGTTTTAAAAAACTTCAATCATTAAAAAAAAATTCCAGTTCAAGATGTTTTCCAAGTCTAAATTATTATTCAAGATTTTAACAAAGTCAACGTGCACCTTATTCATATAAGACAATTTTACGAAATTAATGAAGAGTTAACATTTATATCTTCATCATCATAATATGAACAAGAAGTACGTAGCAAAATTACCTTAGTTAAATGGCATCAAACAACGATTTGTAGGGCTTTGCATTTGCAAAAAGTTTACTAATTAATTGTCTGTATGTACTTGTGTGTGAGAGCGTAATGACAGCTTGTATTTATAATTAGCAATTCAAGTGTGAACTGGATCGGAACGAATAGACTTTTAATGACTTACGACTGAAAAGTTACTTACACAAAACTTAATATTGCGGGAAATAACTGGGGCGATATGTTAGAATGCAAACCGCGAAATAGTGAAAATATTGTGTCCAAAAACACTCACCGTCGGCGTCGTGCTCATACGCCGTAGTCGCCATTATTGCACATGGATAGATCCGCCGAAGGGTTTAGCTTTAATTAGTAAAAAAAGTCAGTAAACGTGCAAATTTGTGATTTTCTTGATTTTTGTTCTATTTTCGTACACAACTACTTTGACATTTCTCAAAAACTGAATCTATTGAATGAGTGAACGAACAAGATGATGATTTATGAGCACAGACTATAAGTTTGCCAATCGTCCGAAACTATAAGACTTTAAATCACTTAACCAGCAAAACACTAGAAGCATATTATGATAATTTAAGTAACAAAGAAATATAATTAGCGTAATTGGTAAATTTACAATATGATTTCATAATACGGCTATAAAAATAGCATGTGTAGCTTACCGATTTTCGTACATCACTACATGTGACATTTGGAATTTTGTAAAAAAAAATAACAATTCTGAATTCAAACAAAAAGTAATTGAATCTGAAGCTTTTCGCGAGTTATTTCTATTGTTTTACTTTGCTAATATACGTATAATTTAACGAGAATGCCTAAACGCAGGAGACTATTAACGCCTAAAAGCAAATCGAAACAAAATGCAAATAAACGAGTAAGCGTCGAAGTAGAAGAAATTGAAGAAAAAGGTAGGATAATGCCCATTATCCAAAAATTCTTTCAACAAATTCTTATTCTTATATTCTATAATGCAGACCATATCTACAGTAGACTCAAAACTGTAAAGAAAAAAATTTACGTGAATTATAAACGTTTCTTACCTTTCATTTCTATGTGCCTATAAATTAGTTGGTAGACTTCTATAGTGTAAGTACCTATATCTGTTGTATCGAATATAGTGTCGAAAATATGAACTTAAAAGAACTATAGCTAAACAATATTCTTACAGAGGTGTCAACAGCTCGAGGCCGCCTTAAGGGGGCTCTGAAGGAAGTCCTAGAGCCAACAGGCGATGACTCGGACACATCCTATGAGCCATCCCCAGTAAAACGGGACAGGTAAGTATTTGCTTCATATGATTTTCCTCATACTTTTAATGATATCATCATCACATAATAATATACTGCCGTCATAGGTGGTTCTGCAAACAATTGAAAATGGAGAATGAAAAAGTTGTTTAATGTATTTTTTCCAGTATTCAAGCTTTTCATTCGAAAAAAATGTTGCACTAGCTATATTATATTACTGTAGGAAAAAGTTTGATCTGCAACCTTACCTTACTTGTACCTATGACTCGTAAATCTATTTGCAAAAGTAAATTATTTAATTTTATTTTGTAAAGTATCATTTACTCTTTGCATGAAAGAGTAACAAACATACAGCCACCCATCCTAGCACCTAACTTTAAAATTATAATTGTAATAATTGCCTCAACAAAAAAATAACGGCCATATTTTAACATAGTTAACCTACTAACATCGTTTTTAAGATTAATTGTTACATAACATTATGGACCCTGTCTGAAATAAATTATTTTATTTTATTTATTTATTTAGGTATATTCACAGATGTTACTATGAGTCGCGGGAACAGGATTTTGGGCACTGCGTCCGCGCGTCGCAAAGTAACGTATGTGAATACGGCCATAAGTTTCCAAATATATTTTTGCCTCTTTTATTTACTTCTATTTTAAAATTTTCAGGCACAATCATGAAATCAAGAACCATTCTGACGACGAGGATTCACCGAGGAAGAATTCACCGACTCGTCAGTCCTATGTCCTGAAGCTATTCGACAGAAGTGTGGACTTGTCTCAGTTCGAGGAGAATTCTCCGCTGTACCCTATCTGCCGAGCTTGGATGATCAATCAGCCTAAGGCCAATTATAGTGATTTCGGGTATGTAGAAATTGATTAAATGTTTCATTATATCTTCCAATTCATATTACCCTCTAAAATAAATAAATATTACCACGTTTACAAAGACAAAGTATCTAAGTAAGTTTATCATTGTCTAGTACCCATAGTACAAGCTTCGGCTTAGTTTGGCTAGATGGCTATGTGTGGCCCAAGTCTTGGATTATTTTGGGTTAGTTCTGTTTTAGACAAGTTATATTGAACAAACCTCTGTCCCATCTCAGTAAGCAGTGTGCTAATTTGTGTACTTTGTAACAGACATGTTTACGATGAGCCTGAGCCGACTGAAGACAGCATAGAGCTGCCCGGGCCTGTAGGACCGCCCGTAAGCCGAATCCCGGAATTGCTGCCTGAACAGAAGGAGATTGATAAGGACAAAATCAACTTGAACTATGTATGTATATTTAATCACCATTGTCATTTTAATTGGTGTGGTATTCTTTCATTCTTTAGTAGATACCATCAGTCAAGAATTAATTACAATTATTGGCTTTAGTTAGTTAGTTTGTTGCTACTTGAATTCTTGATAGTTAATGATGTCCCCATCATTCTCATTATCATCAGCCTTTCACATTTCACTGCTGGACTTAGGCCTTTTCAATTGTTCGCCTGTGGCCCTAGGATTGGCAAATTTTCGCGGCCTGTATGATCATCGTCAGTCTATTATAGTCTACTACTGGACATAAGCCTGTCCAGTTGTTCACCACTTAGGGCAAACATCTGCAGGATATACAGGGCAGGATATACCCATATTCGCCACGCTTGGCAGGCGGGTTGGCGATCGCAAAGCGTAGTTTCTCGCTGCGGCGACGCAGCTGCCAGTCATCGCCTGTGGTATTTTGTTAGCTACGCCTTCATTTGTGATGGTTATACCGCCATCTATTCGCCAGGATGCACCATGGGCACGTGAGGTTGACTTGGAGGGAAAAGATGATAGGCCGCTTTCTCCCATCCCACGGTCTGTACAATATTTTTAACCAACTTCAATAAACGAGGGTTCTGTCGTATACATGTTACTAAATATCTCCAAGAATCATGAACCGATTTGAATAATTCTTTGTTTGTGTAAAAGAGTGAACTTCCTACTCCCATTTTTATTTATTTGAAGTCGGTTTTTTATTTATTTAATCTTTGCTCGTATCCAGCGCGAGGCTCCACCTCCCGGCATGGACCAGCTGATCCGCTGGCACATCTCGCGCTGGGGCGCGGTGCGGCGCGCGTGGGCGGCGCAGGCGCGGCGCGTGGAGGCGCGCTACGCGCACGCGCAGGACGTGCTCAACAAGATCAACGTCAAGTGAGTCGCTTTTATAGTAGCTAGACTTAATGGCGAATTACCCGCGTTAACATATACGCGTGATCCTTACTAATATTATAAATCCGAAAGTAACTCTGTCTGTCTGTCACGCTTTCCCGCTTAAACCTCTCAACTGATTTTGAGGAAATTTGGCACAGACAATCTTTAGACCCTGAGAAAGGACATAGCCTACCTTTTATTGCGAAAAAATGGATGAAGAAACACTTCTGTGACACGGCTACATGAAGGTGGGCGAAGCCGCGGGCACAGCCAGTAGTCCATATACAAAAAAAATTGAAAAAAAAAAATAAGACTTAATGGCGGGTCTGACGCAGAATTTGCACTTCGCAAAATGAGCACTCAACCATAAATGTAAATTTCGCAGAATGTGCATTTCTCAAAAGGGGCACTTCTCATAATGTGCATTTCTCAAAATGAACATTTCGCAAATGCGCACTTTCCTAGGATATGACTAAATATTCTGTGTGACAATGGCTTCCTGCGCCTGATGGAAAGCGAAAAACGAGCCAAGTCGCTGAGACAACGGGCATGTAACTGGTCAGTTGCCACCGCCATGCCGGGCCAACCCTAACCCCCCACGAGCTCCAGAAACCCTATTCACCGGCAGAAATACGACCCGGAGGTCATTTGGCTGCGATATGATTAGGAACAAAAAAAAAGTATTCTGTGTTGTCTTTAGAGATCATATCTATTTCCTCAGTTTGGAAACTTTGAATGAATGTGCGAGAACGTTTGCGAATCCGTGTAGAAATCTAATGCTTAGTACATTTTGTTACAGTGCTTTGTAAACTCGTTGCTGCCAGCAGAACAAGTGAAATTATACCTATATTATCTAGATTTATTTTACAAAAATTTGATTACAAATTTGTTTACAATCAAGAATCATGATTTGTATGTATTGATTTGTATAATAATATTGATTTGAATGAAAGAAGAATTTGCATTATAATGTTTATTGTAAATAAATATGATTAAGCGTGAATTCTCTTCTTCTTAATCACTTTTCCTTGCAATTCCGGACAGGCTGCCTTTTTATGACCTTTTTCTCGGCAGTTGTAGCATGTCTGAAACCAAAATTTTATTTTATTAAATTGTATAAGTACCAATTATGTTAGTCTCTTTATTTTTAACGAATAGCGACAAGACTTCATTAACCTGTAAAACAAATGTCTATAGTTTTATTTAATTGAATGGTTGGACACCATAAAGAATTATCTCTTTGGCAAACGCTCCCTCCACATCCTTTAGGTTTCTCTTTCTTTGGGTCATCTTGTCCAATCCTTTTACCTTTATCCTCTTCCCATCGTGTTTATACTGTTTCCCCTATTCCTTTAGCAATACCTTGGGTACTAAAATATTATTAGTAGCCCAACCAAATCAAGTGACCCTTTCACCTTTTTAATTTTCAGTCACATTTGTTATATCTTGTTTCCCTGATACTTTCGTTCTTAACACATAAAGAATATCTATCATGACTCGCCGCCATAGATGTTAATAATCATGAGGTCTCACCTGAGTCTCCACTTGCACCCCACAGACATGTCCCTTCTCCTGCACACACCGGTCACACTCCTTACAATGGAAGAAAGTCGGCTTCACACACCGCTTACACGTATTGCAATGTTTGTACGTCATCCCGTTCTTGCTAGTGCACTCCTTGCATTTGTTGCAATGTTTATTGGTGACCGACACCCAACATTGGCATTTATCGCAAAGTTTATATTTCTTGTCGTTGGACAAGTCGATGGTGATTAGTTGCAAATTGGTGAAGAAGCGTACGGGCGATCCGAACTTGCGACCGCTTTTGTTGTTGTGGAACTTCTTGTGGTTCTCATACTCGACCTGAAAAGTAATAATGATTCTTATTTCTGTTACCCGAAGCATTCTTAATCCTTTGACCACCCATAAATGCGACAAAATAGAGAATCCTTTCTTCTCAATGTCAATAAGTTATAAGAATAAATTATTTCTGACAGTTAATACTTTCTTTTTAATTTGCTTTGTCAAAAAGTTATTAGACAAAACAAAGCAGTCCAAAAATCGTTTATATAATTAAATTAGTGAGTAGGCTGACATTGCAAATGATGTTTAGTTAGTTAATTTAATATTTTAAAAGAAGCACATTCATTGGCAATGTATATTACTATCCCATATTCAAATATTATGTCATACAATATCATAATTTTACCTGATAATCATGCATTTTGATTTCTGGCACTAAGTTCCTTATGTAGGGCTCGGAAAAGTATGGGAAAGCCCAAATAACAGGAACAATCTCATCCTCAGGCTTATCACACAATTTCCTATAAGTTGCAGATATTTCCTTCAGTGTGTGAACTAGAGGCTCCACTCGTCCACCGAAGGGAGGATCCATTACGACACATAAGCCACCATCTCTGTAATTATAAAGTGAAGTATAATGTACTATATACTTATGGTATTAATAACTACATTTCATGAGGCTTCAGGTGAACACAGTGATAGTGATGAAGAAATAAGGCAAACAGCTAAAGAAGGTATATCAAGAACAGCAGACTTCCCATTCCAATGATTTGGACATTCAGTTGCTAAGACAGAGCTAAAACAATTGGCTCGAGGGACATAACATCTACAAATTACACCACACAATTGTATAATTGTATTGTACACCAAACAAATAGCGGTGTTTTTTTTATGCAAGAGGCGGCAGACAAGCGAATATGAGGCCTGATGGAAAGCAGTTGATACTGCCCATGGACACCATGTGTTGTATAAACATAAGTGGTATCCTCAATGGAGAACAGAGGGTACGAAATGGCCTCAATACATCCACTTATAGTCACGAGACTAAATTGCAGATTGACTCAAAAAAGAAAGAAAGAAATTTAAAAAATTCTTACTTGGCCTTCTTAATGAACTTCTTCAGAATCCTTTCATCATTATTACCATTAAATAGGTAATCATTAAACATGTTATACCACAGGAAATTGTCGGGATGATGGAACTGAGCATGTCTGGTGTCAAAGTCTAGAAGTAACGAGTTGAAGTCGGGGCTCGCCTCGGCCGCCTCGTGAATGGATGGTGTGCCGATGCAGAGTATGTTCCTGGAAATGTTATAGACAAATTTAACATTGATTGGTTCTAGTCACATTAAATCTTATTAATATCTAGAATTTTTAAACCTAGTCCGCAATATGCTTTTTAGGTTTTCAGTAATATGTACTTATTTTTAAAAATCCAATTCTTTTTGACTATCATTTTAATGGCATACAACAAAATATGCTGAGCTTTAGGTATGCCTTCTATTTTACCTTATCACACTGTACTATATGATAGTAATATAAATTTTAATCATTATTAATTTAATTGCTACACAGAAATTTTCTATAACTATCAAAATTATCAATAGCATATAAAAGACAAAAGCAACTTAAAATACAGTTACCAAGTTAGATAATCAGTTCCTTGATCCTTTGGTGTAGATAAATAAATGCACCAGACAACTCACCTGGTCTTAAACTAACATAATCCCTTGTATTATCAGTGCATAGTACAAGAAAATGACTGGGAGCATCTCTCAGTACACCCAGAGGAATGTTAAAGATAGAACAAACAGTACAGATAAAAATATTTATTTACCTGATATTATTATTTCTCAGTATCCCTAACACAGTGCTCACAGATTTCTTGCTAAACAAGTACTGCGCCTCAACAGTATCATTCTCCAAAGGCGGTAGCCACGTAGACGGCTGCGCTAGCTGCTCATCGGTCAATGATGTAATGGTCCTGTGGTCTTTCAAGTGCTTCTTACTCTGCGACACTATGTACAGCTCTTGACAGGTGTTGCAGTAGGCACGGTCTGACCAATGCTTTGATTTTACCTGGAATGTAAGAGTTATAGTTGTTATTTTATTATACCTATAGACATTAACACATATTTATGTTCAAAAGGGATTTATTTTGCTTTTAACCAGTCATCATCACATTGTTCAGGTATGGAGGGCTCTCAACCATAAAATTGTTTTTTAGTTAAATTGGGTTTGTTTTTGACTGCAATTCAACAAAGCAGTCTATGATGGAACACACTCACCCAGCAAAAAAGGATCCACTCTCGCCTTGAATATCATAAGATTATAAGTCTCTGGAACAATGGGCCCAGCAAAGAGTACCAAAGTTTATACTATGATTATAGAAGCGAAGCGTGTACGGACCAGATAAACACCTTGCGCATAATCCTCGAACAGGCGTCAGAATGGCAAAGGGAGATATATTTAACTTTTGTGGACTTCGAAAAAGCCTTCGACACGCTAGGATGGAACGCTATCTGGAACCGGCTACACGAAATTGGAGTTCCCGAAAAGATCACCAACATTATTAAGGCCATCTACGGGAAATACTCCTGTAGAGTGACCCACAACGGCCTTGTCTCGGAAGACATACCAGTCCAAGCAGGTGTACGCCAGGGGTGCCTTCTCTCACCTCTCCTTTTCCTTGTCGTCCTGGATGGCATCATGGACAAGACCACCATCAGCAAGCGCCGAGGCATAGAGTGGGGACTGTCCAACGTCCTGGAGGATTTGGATTATGCTGACGACCTATGCCTATTGAGCCACACACATGCCGACATGCAAGCCAAACTGGACGACCTACAAGGAGAGGCCTCAAAGACAGGACTGAGGATCAACACTCGGAAGACGCAAGAAATGAGGTGTGGACCCATTAACTCGCTACCGTTGCACATCGGCACGCAGGAGGTGGAGAGGGTCCATAAGTTCATATACCTCGGTAGTGTAGTGTCGGAAACAGGAGGGACCGAAGAGGACATCACTTCGAGAGTCGCCAAAGGAAGAGCAACCTTCGCGCAGCTCCGCCCCGTGTGGCAATCACGGAAGCTGACCAGGAGAGTTAAGCTCAAAATATTCCGGTCCAATGTTAAAACCGTGTTGCTGTACGGGTGTGAGACGTGGAAGGTCACCAAGGACATCTCGCGCCGGCTCCAGGTCTTCATCAACCGCTGTCTTCGCCGTATTCTCGGTATTTACTGGCCCGAGAAAATCTCAAACGTAGATCTGTGGGAACGCTGCGGTGAGGCTCCGATTGACCAGCAGATCAAGCGCCGCAAGTGGAACTGGATCGGCCACACGCTCCGACGGGACCCTAACCACATACCGAGGCAAGCCCTAGACTGGAATCCCCAAGGAAAACGGAAACGTGGTCGCCCTAAGCAATCCTGGCGGCGGACGATCGCTGCAGAAGCGAAGGCGATTGGAATGACCTGGAGCGAAGTGAAGCGCGAAGCTCAAGACCGTTCGGGATGGCGACGTACTGTGGACGCCCTCTGCCCCATCCAGGGGACATAGGACAATAAGTCAAGTCAAGTCATAGAAGCGAAACATGCTGTGAGAGTCTTTGGAACATGTCCAAAGACTCGCAGCCGGCAGGCAGGAGCTCCAGCTGCCTGGTTATCACAGACGGTGATTAAAACAATTATAATATCCATTTATAGGATGTATTAATTGATATGAATGTTCCACTAACTACAGATAAGTAGGTGAATTGATTATATCAAGAACTATGCTTTATTAGATTTTGTCTTCACTCAGTGCTGGACGAAAATCATAATGAAACTAACCTCATTAAATTTATACCACGCCGCCGCTTTATCCAAATTAGGAATCAAGTTATAGTACTTCTCATTGCGTTTCTTTACGTTCTCATGCTTCCAGTCGTCTTCGTCGATGTGCACAGTACAGTCCTTCTTTTTCCTGCACAGAGAACATGCGAAATACCGGCCCTTTTCACTGGAAAATAGTAAAGTTGGCCCATGTAAGCACAACGGATGAGATACCAAATCTTCGACTATCACTTCTACTGGCGAAGACTTTTCTTTGTTATGCGGTTGAGTCTCCAGCTTTCGTTTCTTAGGCATTTTTATTTATGTATGGGAAAAAATTAAATGAAACCCCGATTTCACGCAATCGAAATGATCCAATGTAAACACGTGTTTATGACAGCTGTCGTGTTGACGTATACCTGTTTTTTTTAATTGCGGAAAAGTTCGGTTCTTTTGTTGTACTTATTGATAATTTGAGTCACTTGATATTTATTAGTGATTTTTGCGCCGTTCATGTGCATATAGCATTATGGTGTGGCTGTAGTTCAGTTTTTTTTTAATCCGGCAAATTCATTCTCCGGTCACTCGGTCTTTCGCGTTCTTCTATTTCTTTGACAATTTTCGAATATTTTAACTTAAAAGCGTAGAATAAAATAATTAATCATCAAAATGAACGGTTTAGTAAAAACCGCGCAGAGAGTTATACAAAGTTGCGTTAAAAACTCGACCCTGACCGGGGTTTTAGTGTCCCGCACTCAAGCTCCAGTGAAACGTGATTTCACGAGAGGAATATGGCACATGAGCTGTTCCAAGAGGTTAGATGGCCCTTCCGCTGCCGCTGGTCTCCTCCACAACCATTCCAACACATGCAGCTGCGGCTGCGGACTCAAAGCGCTTCACACGAAAGGTAACTTAACCTATACATTTGGAGGTTATGTGATTGCACCATGCAAAGATCACCTCAATCATACATACAATTTTCTTAATATATAGTTTTAAACTCCTTATTAATTTTTGTTAATTCCTTATTCTAGCTGATAAAGATGAACCCACAAAATCTAAAGAGATTGGTGAGTCCTGTCCATTTCCTGTCCTTCCTCATCCTTTAACAGTCTAATTAATTAGTCTTACTTATATAGTAGTAGTTACTTATTACTTAAGTGTAGCAAATAGCTTATACTTCATAGAAATAGAAAAATATTATATTCAGTCACACATATTTTAATAAGCCCTTTTAAATACAACTTACAGTGAATTATTACACTAAAAAAGACACATGCTCGTAGCGGCGACGAGAAACACTGTAACAACAGGAAAGGCAACTGTAAATTAGTTAAATCATTTGCATAAAATAAACTAAAGACAGTGGTAAAACACATACCTATATGTATAGCATCAGATATGTACACATTATTTTTATTTCCCTGCATATTTCTGCCACACTGGACTCTTCACGCTCAGAAGAGGCTCAGCGCCAAATGCAGGGTACATTGACTTCATACTCACATCCGGGAACTTGAGTCTGTACTAAGTTTCTGCATAAAAGTATGAGACAGGCTATACTATCAAATATGACGTACCTATAGTATTTTTGTTTTAAATTAATTTATGTATAATTATTATAGCAATACCAAAAAAGTCAGTTTTCTAGAATATTAATTTAATAACATCTGGTCATTAAGATTCTCTAAGTACCTATTTTAAAATGTTAAGAATGTATACTCGGAATAGAATTATGGCTTATTGTATGCTGAATACTGTGTCTGTAATCTGACTTAAAACGAAGTATAGTAGACATTAGCTGTATAATTTAGGCAGTCGTTCCTATGGGTACTTCATTAGACACCCTATGAGTATAATACAATATGTAAACTATAAAATAAAATACACTGTTATCAATAAAATAGGTAACACAAAATTTTCTTGAAATTCAGGTGAAAGGGAGCTAGTTGAGTTTCTGACTGAAGAGATTGTCGCGGAGCGTAAGGCGCAGAAGACCAAGACTCTGCCCACCGAGGTGGATGGGTTCACAGTCAAGGGAGACGGTGCAGAAGTTGTGCTTACTAAGAAGCTCCAAGATGAAATGTAAGTGCCATAGTCTTACTAAGTTAAGCCCATGTTAAGTTTAGGTGTGAAGTTTATATTGCCATATCCAAGAAGTCTTATTGCACAGCCTTGACAGGCTCGGTGGCTCATTTGGTAGTGACCTCTGCCCTCTGAGCCAAGGGTCGTGGGTTCGATTCCCGCACAGTACAAACATTTGTGTTCATGAACATGTCTGTTTGTATTGGTCTGGGTGTTTTCTATGTATAATATGTATTTATTTACAAAAAAAAATGTATCTAAGTAAGTTTATCAGTTGTCTAGTACCCATAGTACAAGCTTCGGCTTAGTTTGGGGCTAGGTGGCGCTGTGTGGCCCAGCGTGGCATGTCTTGGGTTATTTATTATTATTATTAAAGCCTGGGGAGAAATGGGGTGGTGATTTATTTGTAGAGCTTGATATTGCTTGAGGGGTGAGAGCCTTCCGCTCCCCCAACAGTCCGGTGATGATTACAAGGCCGGCCTGGCCATCATCGTAGTCATTTAGAAAAAAAAATCCTTTCAACCCCTTTATTTGCATGTCTTGATCACCTATGTCAATTGAAAACTGCCAAACAGAATGAAAATATTAACATTCCCATTTTCAGAGTATCGGTCACGTTCAACGTGAACCACACGGTGGACTCGGACGACTTCGGCGAGGGCGAGGCGCAGCCCGAGAAGCAGGAGTTCGCGGAGATGCGCTCCAAGCCGCAGTTCGAGGTGGACCTGGTCCGGGGCGACACCACGCTCGGCTTCACCTGCTCCTTCCTGCAGGAGCCCCCGCCAGCCGCTGGCGACGAGTACAGTAAGTATTTCTTTACATAGTCGGGTCTGTCTTGTTGGTTTAGTGGTAACCAAGACCAGGAGGCTCCAGTTTCAAATCATTGATCAGATTCACCTAAGGTATTAAGAGAGTGAAGGTACAAAGTGCCCCCGTGTTTTTATACACACCTTAATATATTCTGCTTACTTAGCTGGTCACCTTAGACTGCCTAGGAGAGTAACTTAAAAAATTGTACTCAAAAGAAGTTTTACATCTTATGCTTTTTTTAACTTACTTAACATATTTTTAATTAATAAGCCCTAAATTAATACTATAGCTCATCATAGACTCAGATGTACTGTAGTGTTGAAACACTAGGGCCATAATGATTCACACTCAAATTCTGCATCAAATCATTTTGATGTCTGGGCACAAGTATGAGACATTTTCAAAGTGTTGCTATGCAGATATGATGGCAAAACTAAGGTACCAAATGACCAACATTGTCAGCCTGCAAACGTCCACTGCTGGACAAAGGCCTACCTCCATGACAATTGTCATTTGGGTCACCACTACTTGGTTTCAACGTCGTATTCAACGTCGCTAGAGGGCGCTATAAAGTAACTTTGCCTCTGTGTATGGAAAATTGTGTGTTTCTGCTGGTGAGTAGGATGTCCGGAGCTCGTGGGGGGTAGGGTTGGGCCGGCATGGCAGTGGCAACTGACAGGTTACTAACCAGTTACTTGCCAGTTGTCACAGCGATTTAGGCTTCTCTTTCGCTTTCCATCAGGCGTAGGGAAGCCATTATGTCGAGCTATTATAAAAAAAAAATATGATACACGGACAATTCAATCAAAAAGTATTTATATCGGAAGTGGACTACTATTTGAGACCTATTGTGGTCTGTGGTCACCAAGTAGTGGTCGCAAACGCTGCTGTCTGTTTACAAGAAAAATCACACTAACAATTTATGTTTCAGATGACATCTTTGGCATTGATGAAGTGACGATTTACAAGGGAGAGTGGAACGACAAGGTGTACGCCGTAGCCGGAGACGTCCTCGACGGGGTTGGTATTAGATATAGTTAATTATTTTCCTTATACTTAGATTTAATTACCAAAATATAGAGTGTGGTGGCGCAGGCGTCTTTATATGGTGTGGAAACATACGCCGACGGGAAACTATATGCCTACGCGGCATTTTGTACAATATTTTATGTTCAGTAAGGGGCAAGCCAAAGAAAAGATGGTGTGATGACTTGAACAACCATCTGCAAGACTGGCAAAAGGTGGCTCACAATCGGGAGCTGTGGAGTGACTTAGGGGAGGCCTTCGCTCAACAGTGGGACAACAAAAGCTAACTAAAAAAAAAAAGGGCCAGCGCAGACGACAGACTATCCGTGACGCACTGTTTAGTCTGTGATACATTTATATGCAGTAACGGACACGACGCGCAAAAATCTGTCGCGGATATTTCACAGACTCAACGCACATCTTCGATCATTCTGTCGGCAGAGCTGTAGGGACCTAGATGCTCTTTTTAAATGTCTCAGACGCAGACTCTATCGCACAAAGAGTCTGTCGTCTGCGCAGCCCCTAAAGATTGCATAAATAAAAAATATGTTGTACATCACACAATCAGCCACTGAGCTGTATACTTGAACGAAATAATAAACAACATACTTATCAACATAATAGAGCTTATAAAACGATAGCTTTCAGGTCCTACTATACTAGAAGACGAATAGTATAATCTAGAAAGAAACTACAAGTCATTTTCACAGCTGATGACGTCATCATAGAACTGAAATAGACATAAAATCATTTTATGTCTATTTCGCTCTTTATCCATAACAATTAATTATCATATGCCTTAAACAGTTTTGTGACACGTTTTCATCCAACTTTCAAACATAGCATCACCATTTTCGTCACATAACACGTTAGATGGTTTGGCCTTGTGGACGGTTACGTCGGGTCTTGCGCAGGCGGCGTGGGTTCGAGTCCCGGGCCGTCACTCGCAGGTTCCGTTTCTAACCCCATTTCTTTGCCACACTCGTTGTTATAGCACATGTAGCGACCGAGTGCCTAAATCGGGGGATATTACCGCATTGAATTGAAGTCGATTTCCGATTGTTGTATGGGAAATATTCGATGAAGTGCAACATTCAATATAATTTAGATAAATATGTATTTATACATATACTTGTATGTCTTTATGTTGTACACATTTGTTCCTTTTACTTATTTTAATTTATATGTTTCTTTATATTTATGCTCTATTTTTTCCATTGTTTTCATTTACATTCCTATTACTTCTTTATTAATTCTTTTAAATTTTTCTGAACTCTCATATTGTATGAACTACACCACCACACCATTTCTATCTTGCTAGTCCTTAAATGTTGTCTGGAAAAGATCACTTATAGCCATAGAACCGCTCCAACACTTAATCACCTCTCTAGTTCTAAGTACATTTTTGGTGCAGTAAAGAGTATCTGTCTATCTATGATAATAAATTCATCACTTTTTCGTGATATAAATTTTGATAACTACTACATATATTGCTGAATCACTATTATTTTTTAATATACTCAGTACTATGTTTTTTACATATCATTATGACGTCATAGTCGCAATTTTTCTTATCGCATCACACCCCAGCCACGATGAAGGATTGTAAAAGTAGTTATTTATTTTAATCTGTTCCTGATACATCAATTCTATCATTGGGTTTAATTTTCAGATAAACTCATTTGTAATGTGCTCTACAATTCTTTGAAGTAGGCTTACTCGTATCGTACATAGATCTTTGTGTATGATAGATGATAATGTAACATTATCTTTGAGATATTTGCTTAGTCTTAACTGTTCCTGGTCGTGAAAATATTTACCAAGTCATTCTATTATAACTATTTAAAGGTTCTTAACCTTTTCTCTCTTATCCTGAATAAAACCTGCAACTTTTCTCTTTTTTTGTTTATTTGGGTTTGCGCTTGGCCACAATTCACCTGGTGTTAAGTGATATTGAAGTCTACGATGGAGCATGCTTACCCAGAAAATACCGAATCACTCTCGCCTTGAACAAAGAGTCCGGCAAGGAGTTCCATAGTTTGGCCGTTCACACCAAGAAAGTCTCTTTACTGAAACCTGATGAAATTACATAAATGATTATGTACCTACTTTTTCTTTAAATTGAAGATTTTCTATTGACTTTCTTGACTTTTGTAGGAATCATATTATTTTACTGAAAAGATTGTCATGATTTAATCAGAATTGCTAACATTGCTACATAAAATCTTTTGAAAATAAACTATTATCTATTTTTATCAAGATATCATCGCCCTTTAAGACAATAACTCTGTTCAACAAAGCCCTTTGTTACTGCTAATTCTCATAATAGATACTATCTCTCTTTGCCCACAGTACTTATATGATCTCCTGATGAATTTACTCGAAGAAAAGGGTGTCAGCAATGAGTTTGTCCAGAAACTCTCAGACTTCAGCACGGCATACGAGCACGCTGCTTACATCAACCTTTTGGAGACTGTTTCCAAGTTCACAATCGGGAAGAAATAGGCGAGCCTGGTGGGATAGTCCTATCGGCTTATGACCATCGGACAGCAGGAGCCTTCAACTGTTGTAAAGTCATTGTTTCTCAACCTCTGTTGTACTGTGACCCCTGATTCTGTGCCCAATATATCTCATTTGATACATACTATTCAAATATAACTAAATACTATTTCAGTATATACTCGCAGAACATGTAGTCATATTCTGCTGTATTTCTTTCACACACATCTTTAGGTCACAATGGGACATAGGTTGAGAAACGATGGGCTATCTTGTTCTGGTGTTGGTACATTTATGATGTTCAGTTGACAAGAGAAGCTACGAAAATGTCTTGCTGGTGACATACTGACGAAGGTGACTATAATACAGGTGTTTAATAGTTGTATGTATAATTGTATAAGTTCTTTATTAATTGTTATAGACGGACAGACATTGATACGAAACTGAATATCTCTGGAGATTTCTCTTGTCAGCTTATCACCATTTAATCATTTTTGAAATCTAAGCAAGTGAGAACCAAAGTGCAAAATTTAGTTTTACATATTACTATGTATGTAGTAAATATTTGTCTTGATCTGAAATAGATGGTGAACCGGAAACACGACATAATATCTTAAGCGCCATTTGTTTATGAAAATGCTTACTTGCTCCAGATACAATTTTGTTTAATTTAGAGATAAATTGATGTGTAAAACACCTATAACCCGTTTTAGTTACTATTTGGGCTCACTGCTTTTGATAAGCCTATTATATTGCCATGCAATAGTGTACAGAGCCCGGTGAGAAAATGGGAAGGCATTTATTTCCTGTAGGACAGCTTTAAAGGATGTTAGTTTAGTTAGGACACATTGTGTGTTATTGTTTAACAATTTTAGTGTTAATAATGTTTAGTTTAAAAATGTCTGAATAAAAATGTTTAAATTGTATATTGAGTTTTAATTGTCTGATTATAAGTAAAATTGTGTGGAAAGTACTTACAGCGATGCGCCACCCAACTGACCCGGCATGCATTGTTTGTCCACCTACCTACATACTCAATTGAACATAGTAACTGGTATAAAGGTTACCTGGATGGACGGAAAAGAATACAGTGTGCCTAGCACGATGAACATAGTAACTGGTATAAAGGTTACCTGGATGGACGGAAAAGAATACAGTGTGCCTAGCACGAACATTTTCGAAAAAGTTTCCCCATTTTTATGAAACATTTGTATGAAATTTTCCATTAAAAAGAAGCCTTCCATAGTGGAAGTAATAGGTAAGTAGTTCGTTAGTACTTATTACTTCCATGGTGGAAGCCACACGGTGCGGTGTGCGGCACCGCACCGTCGTCATGCCTGTACGGTATGCATTGCGGTTTGACACTTTCAGTTCCGTGTCTACTCGTTTATAGTGTTGAAGTGGCAATGTCATATCAATCAGTCGATCCGCTGCGGCACCGCACCGCACCGTGTGGCTTGGCTCTTAAAGCTAAAGGTCTCCTGTATGGGGAATATCTAGGTAGATAGAGGCCTAATATAAGTCCACTTCACATAGGAACTACTAGTATCAGGTGGTACAAAACGAGCGTTTGATCTTTGCACGCTGGCTTCTCAATCTTTGCGCGTGAACAATTTGCGATATGATATGCTCACACCTGTAACGTGACGCTTAGCCTCGGCTTTCGGAGGCGCGGTGCTTGTCTGAACGGTTACCGCGTGATAGGTATGGTCTAATGTAGAGTATTACAACGCGTGAAGTACGCGTGCAGACGATTCGCTAGATATGGACACACACACCCACCACCCGTACAAAATGCGTGTTTTTTATCAAAAAGATAACGCTGGTAAATAACAATGATATCGTTCCCCATATATAATCTCAAGCAAGGCATCATTCGGCTCAAACATTCCCGCGCCCGGTTAGTCAGCTGACACGCTGACATTTTTCTGCCGCGAGACCAGCTGCAATTTCAAGTGGAACAATGCAGATATCGCTTTATCTCTTTCACTCTATACTTGTTTTGTTCGTTATCAAATGACATTGACAATGTATTAGAAAAGGATAGCCAATTATTTATTTTCAATCTCAACAACGAAACCAATAGATTTCGATCTCTGGTTAAGCACAAAGAGTAAGCTCAAAACCGACCAATAAAAATATAATAAACCAATCTGAACATCGCGCGTTTCGTTCCGAATTCCTGTCTGTCAAGCAATCTATCGAAATGAAGCGAGTTTTGCTTTATCTCGCTAAAATGGCTGACGCGTCGCCGTCGTCGATGCGCGCAAAGAAAATACCCGATAATTTATACGAACTGTGTTTGACGAATTTAGTGAACTATTTGCAGAATTCAAAGTGTAAGCGCAATGATCTGCGATCGCTACCGGACAGTATACTCATGGATGTTTACTATAAGGTGAGTATTTGAGCACACTTTGTCGATAAAAACAGTCTGGCGGTCAGAATACCGTTATATCGTCTGATATTTTCTGGTTTACGATACCAGTTCTTATCACACAAAGCATATTCCTTGTCTTGGGTTTAGTTTCATGTTTTTGGTCAATTATTGAGGTGGCCATGAACCGATGTGTGGGTGCCAGCATCGGAGCACTTTCACTCTTGTGTTATAGACGTCCATTCGTCATAAATGTTGAGTTCTTTGTTACGAAACAGCGTGGTTTATAAACAAGACTTCAGAACTTGAATAAAATTAACCAATTCGAAAGTGACTGCATGTTTTGGACGAAGGTGTGGATAATAGCGTTATAAAATAGAAGTCCTTGGAGACATGAAATATGTACCTAAATTAGATTGACGTAGTCGCACCGAGTTTGATAAAAAGTCAATATTTAGTACTTGTTTATTAATAATAAGCTTAACTGAATCTGAGTAGGTATTATCACAATGGATACTTTACTTATGATGTTATGTAAGGGAATATTTAATTAACATTTCAACTCTACCTCTACAAGTTGCTAATCTACACTATCTACACTAATATTATAAAGAGGAAAACTTTGTTTGTTTGGTTGTAATGAATAGGCTCAAAAACTACTGGACCGTTTTTAAAAATTCTTTCACCATTCGAAAGCTACATTATCCACGAGTAACATAGGCACAATTTTATTTTGGAAAAAAAAACTTTACGCGGACGAAGTCGCGGGCGGAAAGCTAGTTTTTAATATAATCAGTCCATTATTTATTTAGAGGTAGCTGCTTCGGCTATGAACCTGAGTCTTCTCAGTTTTAGGTACAAACTCACACAATTTAGTTTAAGTTGCATATTATTGTTTACCACCCGACAGCAACAAGTCGCTAGGCACTCATTTAACACACTTGCAACAAAATAAATGTGGTATGCAAAATTAAATATGATCACATTTTGTCATTGTGCTGTACATACAATGCTAACCTTGTTTATTCATAATTGCTAACAGATGTCCGTTATTATTGCCAAGTAGAATGATTTTATTCTATCGTTTTAGACTCAAAACTAAATCAATTATGATAACAACAGTACATATTATTGACAGTACCAAAAAGGAGGAATGCTAAAAAAGTAATGAAGAAGAAATATATCTATATCTTACAAATAAAAATATCTTTACCTTATGATGATGATGATTCGAACTACCGTAAAAGTACCTTATTCGTAATTTACAGTTTATGAGACAGATTACATGAAAAACATTTAGAAAAATAAACCTAAACTCTATTAACTCCAAACATTAAAATCTTCTAAATAAATATTATTTATATCAAAATTATGCAAGTTTCATATTCAGATTGTATGTATGTACATGGGTAGACAAATAAATGCACCAGGCTTTACTGGTAATACTATAATACTAATATAATTCTGCTGTTGTGGTGCCAGATAACCAATACTAAGAATTTTATAGTTATAATATAAGTAGGTACATACTCAAATTGCATTCCTTCATTTGCTAAGCAATTAATGTTTTAATGGGGGAAGTTTTTAGGCTCAATGGATAAATAGCCCCATTCCATTACACATTGTTTGTAGAGACGGCCACTCATCTACCTACAACCTTTCTGTCAAATTTCCCAAAAAATCTAGATTGGACTTTTTTTATTGTTTCGGGAATTATAATGGCACCTATTGAGGCAGATTGCTATGTGAATCTTTGTACATACAGAAATTTAGTTTATTCCTTCCATTATCATTAGAAAAGTAGAACCAATAATAAAATTTGTGGCCATGGTATGAAAATGGCATTTTAAATTTGTCTGACTAAGAAACTAACATGGGTCCATACATGCGATAGATCCGCAGAACCGACAACCGTTGGGGTAAACGAGTTCTGGAGTGGAGACCGCGTATCGGCAAACGTAGTGTAGGACGCCCTCAGACCAGGTGGAGTGACGATTTGCGCAGGACGGCTGGCAAGAGCTGGATGCGAGAGGCCCGGGATCGATCGAAGTGGCGAGTATTGGGAGAGGCCTATGTCCAGCAGTGGACTGATGTGGGCTGATGATGATGCGATAGCCATATGATTTACTAATAGCATAGGGGTAAATTAGTCTTTATTTTTCAAGGCACTCTGTCTTAGATATATCAACCTACAACCAAGGTATTAACTTCTAAGTGAGTTAATTTAAATTGCAAATAAGTGTTTTAGCCGAGGCCTAACAATATGTTAAACTGTATGCTGAGAAAATGAACTCACTTTTATCTATGTTTGTACTTCCTCATGCCATGCTTAATGGTTATTGCTCATAAAATTCATTAAACAATACTTTAATTGCTCTAAGCGCGGAAACGGCGAAAGGTTTCTTACCCAATACATACGAATAGTAGAAGATGTTAGATAAATAGGACAACTAATCATCATCTTCAGCCTATTGCAGTCCACTGCTGGACACAGGCCTATCCAGTTGTTCGCCACTTAGGGCCAACATCTGGAGGATATACCCATAATCGCCACGCTGGGCAGGCGGGTTGGCCATCGCAGGGCGTAGCTTCTCGCTCCGGTGACGCTGCTGCCCGTCATTGGTCTGTGGTATTTAGCTACGCCTTCAATTGTGATGGTTATACCGCCACCAGTCGGTTGCCAGCGCCTCGTTTGTTATTCGGCAGGATGCACCACGGGCAGGAGAGGTTGGCTTGAAGCGAAAAGATGAGGACACCTAACTAAGGACAACTAACTAATATCAGGAAATGGGTGGCAGCATTTAGGTACCTGGGTACATATAAAACCTACTGCGATCACCAACCCGCCTGGCAGACTGAGACAAAGCCCCGCAAATGATAATTTCCATTGGGGAGCCCTATGTCCAGCTGTGGACGTTTGCAGCCTGATGATGATGGGTGAGCGCGCTCCATCGTAGACCTCAGTGTCGCCTATTAGGCTTGTTTGGCTAAAAAATGTAATTAGTCCGTCTTTTAGCTTATTCAAAAATAAGACACGTATTTTTTAATTTGTAAATTAGTATAGCCTGTTGAACGCGTGACGTCACTCGGTGAGGCATTTTTACGGGGCGGAGTGACGTCAAAGATTCCCACTCCTAACTTTTGATGCCTTGTATGTATCTTTGCTATTTTCCATTACATCTAAAATACGGACTAAATATAATGTAGGTAATTATTTTGACTCGAATTCATTCAAATAGTATCAGAAGTAGATTACTTTATTTATCTTTTTTATAAAAAAAAGCATTCAGGATGATCTCACTCGACCTGATGGAAAGCGGTCGTGAGGTCTAAAAGTTAGATGGACAGGCATAATAGAACAAACCTACCGCGCCTGTCGCCCTCACCATGAAGGCACACTTAAGCCCTTTAACATTTAAGTACGCCTGTTGTTGAGTTTATCCGGCAGATACTTCGAACACAATAACCGAGTTCAGAGACTCCACATCCTTATTAGAGCCACAATCTGGACACTTCTGGCCGTTGTATGAGGTGAATCATTAACGAGATTGGTGCAACGCCTGATGCAAGCCAGTGTCCAGTTACATTGTGACGCATATGATACTTACGTAGGGAGTACGTAAGTACGTACCCTTGTCTAATTACCTAGATAGGTACTCTTTATTGCACAAATTACAAATATTTACAAAAAAATGTATTACAGACACATTGCTGTACCATTTACGCGGTCTACTACCTAGATATAAGCGGCTTGATCCCTTGGCCCTGCGTCGAGATGTAGCTTCACTCTGCATTTTATGTCGCATAACTACCTATACCACTGCAATGATCGCAAATTCGCAACGTTGTGCAATCATTGGCGCGGTCAATCCGATGATGGGTGACCAAAATTTGACACCGATTTCCTCCGTGCTTAGGAAGGCACGTTAAGCTGTTGGTCCCGGGTGCTATCTTTACCAACTCAGATAGCAGTCGTCACATCATATCAGAGATGATGATAACTCTGACTCCTAACTCGGAATGGGTATAGCTTACCCTAAGTGTTGCGGAGGTCTGATGGCAGTCGCTCTGTGTAAAAGCTTAGCCCTCGCCAAATCTCTCAGTTTGGGAAACCGACCCTGATATAATCGGGAAAAAGGCTAGGATGATGATGAACTATACCACGGCGAGTCTTCCGAGGAATTGTTCGATATGCTGCCTTCCGACATCGTTCTTCGCGACAAACTTGCCCTCTCGTCGTTAGCTCGTTTGCACCCTATTTCATAAAAAAAAATATATAAATTCTGTAGCCATAAGCTCATTAATTTGAACATTAAGTCTTGTGGCTTCGGCGAGAGGCTCCAATATCTTATCATTCGCATGGTTTCGTCTATCGAAAGTGCGCAACTCGCTCGGAATACTGATAGATTTCTACAGGCGGCCGAAACTGCTTGCGATCCCTGCGAATAATGTGAAAGTTATTTCGTGCGATGCCGCAGACGATAAAATGTACAAACACTTCATGTTATCTAAACCTTTTAAAGGATATAAAAACCAAAAAGATTCTTATTCTTTTAATCACTATAAGTTGTAACAAAGGTAGGTATAACAATAAAAAGGCGTAAAAGATCATATTATTTTTGGTGAATTTCCGGGCGCTATTTGAATTCGCTATCCTCGTTTCATAAGACGGGTCATTGCACTACCAGATAAACCGCCGGGTCATTATATCGCTGGTCATTGCATTACGAACATAAGAAACACAATCTAGTTTATAAAAAACAGACTTTAGCAGAATCTGCTCTCGCGCTGATTCTATCCAAGCAACTTGGCTTAACTGGTCCCGCGTGTGTATTATACGCACCCGTCTTTATTAAAATACCAGCATATTTTAGCAAAAAAAAAACCGACTTCAATGTGGTGACAATCAATAGTCCTCCAACTATAGTTCATTCGCGTTAAGAAAATAGTGACTGACAGGTCACTGACAGGCCACTAGCCAATTATAACGCTAGAAATTATAATTTCTAGCGTTGAATGAACTATAGGAAGTATACCCATTCGAACAAAAAAATAATTTTCCAAATCGGTACACAATTCTCGGAGATAGTTATGTGCTATGTGGTAAGAAAAATCTATGTACAACAAAAAAATAAGAATATTCAGAACCTCCTTCTTTTTTTTGATGTCTGTTAAAATGGTCTGTGTTGCGGAGCAGTGAGTGAGAACCACATAACTGTAATCATTCTTGTCATCTTATGTAACCCTTAATAATGATGAAGGAATCCATCGTGAGGAAACCTGTGAAGGAGTTATAAGGCATTTTAAAGTCTACTTACTCGCACTGTGGTTGCCAAAAACCATATCGCACTGGCTTAGTGAGGAAATGAGCTGTTGATTATGATGTAATAATTATTTTTAACCGACGTTTAATGCTTACATATATACTTGGTAATGAGTTAGTTTTCGAGAGTTAATCTCATAATTTGTGAAGTATATGTTTACAAAGAATGCTCGCATTATGTGGTTATTGAAAGCAGGAAGTATAAAATTGAATTAATTCATCTCACGCCATAGAAAGCTTGACATTTGAGTTAATCACTCATATCTTTGTAGGACTTTTTATACCGAACGTAATTTTTGGCAAATCTTGTTTTGCCTCATCGTGGAACCACGAAACGTTATGTAAATATGTTATTATTTTCACGTCATGTGATACTCAAACAAGTATTTCAAGTTATGTTTCGAGAAAATTGTATAATCAGTCAGCATGTGGGCACAGTACATATCTACTTAGCAATAGCAGAAGCGGTAAAGCGAATCAAGAAATCCCCATAAGGAGGCAGTCCATTAATTCACATTCCGCTTCAAGGGAAAATCATAATAAGGGTCACTCAATAGTATATAGTGAGACAAGAGTCGAATCCTCATAGTACCTGGATTATGTGCGTGTAAACAGTGGCGTAACTATACCATTCGAGGCCCGTGGCAAATTCATTGGATTTTCACTACATGTGATAATAAATGTTGGGAGTTTGGATTCTCCTCTGACTGGGGGCCCCTTACGGCTGGGGGCCCGTGGCATTTTGCCGACATGCCACCCTGTAGTTACGCCACTGTGTGTAAACTAAGACTAACTAACCGCAAATTCTTAAGACAAATGTTGTAGGCTTTTAGTAAAATTACAACTGTGTCCTGGATTTTTAAAAGTGTAAATAAAAGGTACAGCCTGAAATATTTTATTTCTCAGTTCTCACATAGCAACTTCTACATCTTTGTTTAATTAATGCTTAAAGCCCTCTTATGGAGCTATCTTAGGTCTGGATCATCGATCGGTGACATCGTTCTATGAACACATTAATTAGTCGACCTTGGTCCATAGTTTCTTCCATACTGATCTGTATCGATCGACTTTGGTTTTTCCATCCGCCGATATATTTAATCTATGGTATTTTTGTAATGAATAAACTCAAAAACTAAGGTACATCAGTTTTAAAAAAATCTTTCACCATTGGAAAGCTACATTTACCCTGGGTAACATTGGCTTTAAAAGATGAGGGATCTTTATAAAAACGCCAATAATGAAATGTTTATTTAAAATACCTGAAGCGAAGCGAGGGCGGGTAGCAGGTATTTACAGGTATTTACCTAATTCGCACATTTATATGAGGGGTGCCAAACCATAACGTTTCAAGTGCCAGAAAGTGAATTTTTTAGGAGATACAAAAAACATTTTTAATAGAAATGAAAAGGGCAAAGCAATAAAAAAAGATTATATAAGCAAATTATCATTTATTATCAATAATTTAACACAACTTTTGTGCTCTGCCAAAATAAGGAAATAACAATATTTTCCTTTTAAAAAAAATTAAAAGAACAAAATGTTTTAAGTGCCATTGTTAATGCAAGTCATAACGTTGTAATTGTTATATTACTTGCATAAAGTTAGACCTTCATTATCTTTATTTTAAAAGGTTTTCATAAAACAATTTGCGATCTCCGGCTAAATAAGGCAACATGGCACCAATGTCTTTCTTTTTTTCAGCAGGTAAAGGTACATGTCTCGATCATGTCAATCTGTAGTTGCAATTAAAACGAGGTAGGTTCATAGCAAGTACAGCTTGGTTCTTGTTTTGTCCACCAAAGTTATCTGACTACAAAATTAATTTCTTTATAACTCTAGTGATCCTATTTCACTAAAAGTGAAAAACTTATTAAGACAAGAAGCGATCTCGTTAGAACCCCTATGCCCAACAGTTTCATTCCAGAGAAACATTATGCCTTTTCCTTCGTCCTCCAAATAAATTCCCATATTGACAAATGCCAGCTGACGACTAGTACATCTGTGTATGGGTTAATGTTGGGAGGTACACATATTCTGTTGCTGGAGGTCAAACTGAACCACTCGAACATCTGAACTAAGGCATCTAGAGTGTGCTCCATCATTATTCATTAGTTTTCTGGGCATCTCAGCTTATTAACCCTTGTTTTTGCAATGTTTCCTTATTATTTTTTTCCATGTATTTTTATTAAAAACTTTTTTTTTCGCGAAGTAGACTCACCGTCTTGTTCATCCATTTTGAATGCACTGCCGCTCTTAGGGCACTTAAAACGTTATGACATGCTGTTTTACAATACTTAAGCTAGATGATGTTAGATACCCTTCAACTCAATACTGCAAGTAAACGCCGGTACATACAACGTTTTAATACAATAAAACGTATTTCAGTTCGTTTGGCACTTACAACGTTATGGTTTGGCACCCCTCATATGTAGTTAGAAGTCAGCAGGCCAATTAAGACGTATTGTCCATGCGATCGCGTGTCTCGAACGCCGAACGTCGGTTTTACATTGTAACGCGGATAATAACAATAACGTTGATCGAACAGTATGCATATAAGTGTCTTGTTTATGCTCGTAGTACTGAAATGACGAGTCATACGAAAACAATTTTTTATCTTCACTCCTTTTAGTTATTATTACGTTAAACGGTTCTTAGAACTTATGCGGGTAGGCCGTTGATCCCACGCGGGAGCCAGATGTTCAAACCCTGCCTGTGTGAAACCTGTGTTTTCAAATTTGAAGTTTATAAATGTGTGAAGGAAGAAGTTGTGAGGAAACCTGCACACCTGTCAAGGAACGTTATGGTTGTGTTAAGTCGACGAACGCGCATTTGGAGAGCGTATTTGACTAAGAGGGTGACAACTGGCAAGTAACTGGTCAGTTGCCA
Organism: Conogethes punctiferalis; assembly: GCA_031163375.1. Lineage (NCBI taxonomy): Eukaryota > Metazoa > Arthropoda > Insecta > Lepidoptera > Crambidae > Conogethes > Conogethes punctiferalis. Next base: position 1,306,410 of record CM062091.1, on the reverse strand, counting down.
CCGCCATGCCGGCCCAACCCTAAACCCCCACGAGCTCCGGAAACCCTACTCACCGGAAGAAACACAACCCGGAGGTCATTTTACTGCGGTATTCTATAGGAATGGAGGTCCTTCCCCGGACGGGCGGCTCAATTCGAGAGAAGATTCGCTATGCCATAAACTAAGAGAGGTATCTCTTAGTATAAGTTTATGGTACGTGTGTTAGTTTCGAGTAGGCTCTCTTCCGGGGGTATTTACCCTCCCCGGACCAGGAGTGCTGGCCGCTTGTCATCTGCGGCTGGTCAGGGCGTATGCTTCGGCGTTGCCCGTGTCCCTGCAACTTGCTGCCCACTGGCGACACAGGGGGGTTTAGTGGGTATACCCTCCCATTTCGGGAGGTGTGAGTCCCACACACTATGTCACCTCCCCCCGGAGGTGGCATGACGGTGCCTAATGCATTCCCCTCTAGAAAAAAAAAAGAGTAGGCTCTCTTCTCACAGGGCAGATAGGTACTTGTATCTTAAAATAGTCCTTTTACAGAAAAAGCCCAAGAATTTGAAAAATTTTAAGATATAACTGATTTGTTCGCACATTTGATTTCATATTGCCCTGTCCTTACACGGACCAACATGCGGTTTAATAAAAAACGAATGAGGTTTATGAAAACGGACTACTTGATCGTATAAGAAAGGTTTCCGTACGGTCCTTTACCGTTAGAGACGGCGAACACATTAGCATTTTTGGGTGAAGGCAAACCTCATGCTGAGCTGATTTTGTAACTAACTGTTTATGTCGACGCAATAAGGTCGATTATGTTGTTTCTGTGAAGAGATGGCGGCGGAAGATTTTAGCGGATGAATCATCTGAGAGCGAATACAAAGTGATACAATTGTTATTGATTGATTGGTTGATATAGATAGTATACGAGTATATCTAACGTCATTACACAGTTAAAATAGTGATTTAATGTCGAAAGATTTGGTGGTGAAATGATAGGTACTGCGAAACTTTACGAATTTCATAAATGGGTTTAGAATTTTTGTAATGTACCTACTACTCGTAAAAGACTTTAGGGGTAACAATTGCCGCCTAACGACCAAAGGTTACTAGGTTTTAAACCGACTGATGCCGGGATGGGTCCAGCGGGTGGTTGGTGCGGGGGCACCTCCACCCGCCTTGCACGGGTCCCCGTCTCCGTCGGACGGGAGTGGGCTGGCCCTCCAGGCCTCTCCCGTCGCTCCCCCCTAGGGGGTGAGCCTGTTGGGTATGCCGATTAGGGCAGACAGCGCTGGCGGTGTCATGGTCGTATGGGTTATCTGAGGCCCCTTGACACCGCTCCCCACAGGCGCACGACGAAGGGTCCGGTGTTTTTAGTGGGTATTTCCCGTCTCACTTCCATCTTCCCGAGGCGGTATGAGTCCCACATACCCATGCGTATACCCATACATAGGCATGCTTAAACGCATTTTCACCGGATTAAAAAAAAAGGTTTTAAACCGACTTAAAAAAGTACAAAAGGTTCCTCTACCTGAAGGTTATCTGGACGAGATCGCTTACTAACGATAAGACCGCCTAAATTGTACCACTAGTTTATTGTAATACCTTGTCTGTAAATGTTTGTTTTTGTGCAATAAAGAATATCTATCTATCTACAAAGGTACTTGTATAGCTTGTCAAATCCTTGTGTGGTTCATTGCTTCTTAATCTACATCAACACTGATTAATGTCTATCAGCCAGTCGGTCAGTAGTGTCACAATAGAGAAATGATAAGAAGCAATCAATATTATCAAGATAATTACAATGCCCTTGTAAATACCTATATAAATTAACTAGCTTTTGCCCGCGACTTCGTCCGCGTGTTTAAATTTATACATACAAAAGTTTTTTCCCGCTAACTCCCGTTCCCGTGGGAATTTCTCAAAATACAGCCATAACTAAACTTTATATTTACTAAGGTACCTGCATGCCAAATTTCAAGCGTCTAACTTAAGCGGTTTAGATTTTTCATACAAAAGGATTTTCCCGCTAATTCCCGTTCCCGTGGGAATTTCGGGAATTCCTTTCTTAGTGCACCCCTACGGTACCTAAGCTACGTCCCTTCCAAATTTCAAGTGCCTACGTTTAGCCGTTTGGGCTGTGCGTTGATATGTCAGTCAGTCAGTCAGTTTCTCCTTTTATATATATAGATAATCTAACCAACAGATTAGCATACATGTAAAGATTACCACTCGCTTCCAAACTGGAATAGCAGATGTGGGGGGAAAAGTCTGCCAAATTGAAGTTAGATGGGCCCCAATGGTCATTGTCACGCAATATCCTTCAGACGGCCACAGTCGCAGACACTGGCTCGATGGCTCATTTGGTAGTGACCTTTGTTTTTTTTTGTATTGTGTCGGCATAGTGGCTTCCTCTCGCCTGATGGAAAGTTAAAAAGGAGCCCAAGTTGCTTTGGCCGCGGGCGGGAAACCTCTGCCTTCTGAGACAAAGGTCGTGGGTTCGATCCCCGCACAGTACAAACATTTGTGTGCATGAACATTGTATGTTTGTATTGTACCAATTAAGCCACCAAGCCAGTCATGTCTCCTATTTTCCAAAAGGCTAGGGAAAGCTGTGCCTACCATTAAAAAAGTTAGTCTCGTTAGAAACACGATATCTCTACATCCTTTGATAAGACTCTGTATCAAATTATTCTTCAGAGTTGCTTTTGTATTTTTTTCGCAGTAACCTGAACACTGTAATTTTATACGTAGTCTTCGCCGCAAATGTCGTCTACGTACATTATCTTTGACACAACCTTATTCTTTTACGTTCTAAAACTTTCGTGTTGTGCTAACGAAAAAAGTTCATGATAAATGAGACGGGGTGGTCTCACGCTAGATTCTTTTACATTACTTTTATTCACATTTTGACATTACTTATTGCTAACTTATTTTAAGTCTATGTGAATAGATATTTTCATTTCACTCACTTGTCAGTAATGTCATGTGTCAATGAATTATCAATCGTCATTCTGGCTATGCACCAACTGATCTAAAACGCCCCCTTTATTTACGATCTGTTAAAGGCTTTTCAGCATAATCTTAAAGCTTAAAGAAGATTAGTGTAGATAATAAGTTGTTTATTTTTTGTATAGTCATGATGTGATTAAAATTATTATATCATATTCCACCTTCGTGGGCCTGGCATGAACAGATACTGAAACAATTGCAAGTCATTATTTTGTCGTTGATTAATTGATAGTTTTTTATTTTATCTTCATCAAAGATTTACTGACTGACATGTAGCAATGTTTGTATTTACTATACCGATTGCAAGCATATATTTGGTTGTACATATAGAGGATTATTGCTTGAAGCATATTGTTTCATGACTGTGCTTTCTCTAGCACGGAGAAGCATAATAATCTACTATATAAAAATAAGTCGGGTTTTGCTCCCTGACGCTATAACTCCAGAACGCACGAACCGATTTCCACGGTTTTGCATTCGTTAGAAAGGTCTCGGGCTCCGTGAGGTTTATAGCAAAGAAAATTAAGGAAAAAAAAAATTACAGTCATCTGGTGGCGAAACGGAGTTCGCCGGGTTTGCTAGTTTTTCATAAAAATATGAAACTTTGATAAACATGTTGAAATACCTTGATAGGTAAACTGATAAAATGTTTGTGTGGTGAAAACAGTGATATTGGATTTTATCTGGTTGTCTGTGTTTATAAATAACATTTATTGTTTCGTTTTGCTTCTTACTTTGATGCGCAATCGATATTCATTGATGGTAATTAATGTGTACTTGCATTGTCTGGACTAAAATCATCATTTGATTTGTGCATGCATGTCATATGAAAATGGAAGTCCTAGAAATGTAGCGCGACTTAAAGGGGTAGCAGAATATGGTTGGACATTTTGCGTCTATTTAGCAACTGTTTACTTGTCCAATTTTCAATTTTCAAATCCAAATTTCAATCAAAAATGGCTCCAGTTTCTCAATTAAGCCCGTGCTCAAGATATGGAATCAATAGATAACAATTTCCTTAGCTGTTCAGCTAATAAAGTTTATCGGGTTGGAACACGTTTACGCTTTTTATTGTATATTTTCTTATAATACAGAGTTATTCTATGAATCGGTTTTTATGTTCACCTAATAGAAGGCACTGGCGAAATCTGACGAGTGTCTAACGGTAAAAGAGAATATGGTTGGTGCAAAAATTTTTGTCACTTACTAATGCTTGTAACGCAAATAGAAAGTTTTGAGAGTTGCCTGATGCTAAGTGTTTTCTAACAGGAATTAGATTTGTTATGCGCGTGACGTAAGTGGGTGGAACCTGTCAAAAGTCTTATACAGTCGATACCTGAAAGTTGATAATGGGTGTCACGCAAGGTTTGATATTTAGACCGTAACAATTAATTAACTATTTTACTGAACACAATGTTCATGTATTAAGAAAATGAATTTAAATCACTTATGAAACCCTGACATTAGTTTTTATCTTAAACAACGTTGATAAGATCCATAAACACGTCACACTTTGTGTACTTATGGAGGAATATGATGATTGAATGGTTGAGAGATTAGCGTTTTGAATTTTTTTGTGAAATATTTTATTATAACGTTGATATTTATACAATGTTGGTATTTAGTTTATCAATTAAGATGTTAACTTTGTTACCAACCACAAAAACCAACACGTAGGTATTTTAAATGTTAATGTCTTGTTTTTTACTAAGTGCTTAATTAATTTCTTTGTTAATTTGCCAAAAATAACCAAGATTTTTTGCTTGATGTACGTCTCAATCGTTTATCATAATGTTTACTGCTGAATAAAGTGACATTTATGTTATTTTTGGCACTATGTCATAAATTTTTATTGTATAGGTAGGTATGTCAAACTTACTCGCTTTGATCGAGCTTGTTCTCTTAAAACAAATATTGACGAAAGCTTGTTCTAATCTCTGCCGGCATGCTTCTATTATCATCGTAGAATCATCTTAGTCCTGGCTGCATTTTTTAATCTGTCGTAACACAATGAAATAAAAATGTTTTTGCAATTTGCACACTATACGTTCTACTGCGCTTACTGAAATAATTATAATGTATTCAGTTATTCACTTCTTTTACCAATGACATTGTCTGTATAATAATAAGTGTCTGAATCAAATTTTGGTGCCACATCTACTAGTCGTACTGTAATCCCATACTTTTATTTATTCTTCCTACGTGTAACAGTGGAGCACTTTCTTCGCTATTGAATGTTCTTTTACCTTCAGAAATAAAATCGCGTACATAAGCAAACGATCGTTTGTATCAGTAAGTTAGATGACTATAAACTAGTATATACTCGTATTGCCCTCCGATCGCACGAGAAACGTGACTTTGGCTTTCGCTTTTCAAGGTGAATTTCTCCTACACTCGTTAAGGGACAGCTCTTTGTTCAATGTGTCTTAGTAGGCAATGTGAACAGTGTTATCGCACATTTTGATGTCGCTTTTATTTGTATCGAGTATTAGGTCAAGGTTGAAAGATTCTGGAGATTTCTAGCGGATATTCCTTTGGGAATCGCAGTTGATTCGTTTGCTTTGTTCATTATCGTGTAACAATATCCACGATTTTCTTTCTTCGTCTTCTATGTTGAAAACAGTTGTACTATCAGTATTCTATCTAGTCTGATCTTGGACGGAATATATAACATTTTCTCAATCTTTCTAGTTGTTATTCTGAGAAACGCTTACACTTAACCACAGTTTAGAGAACAAATCAGTGGACTTAAAATAATATACATGGCCTTTAAACTTGCCTTCGCTATCATTCTTGTATCTAATAGTTGTTTTCTGACAGATACAATTCTGAAATTATCTCTGTCATGGAGCAGAAGAAGCCAAAGTACATTGTATCCAAAATATACATGTCTGCTGCAACAAATCTGCTTACTCAGCCAAAATAGGTGACCGCTATTTCCAATTATCGTACATCAAAGCAGCTTTTACTTTACCCTTGCGGGTCAGAAAGAAATCTTATCATATAACAGCCTTTCCCTACGTCACTAAGTAACTTGAATGAATAGCCATGTAAGCATCACGCATCTTCGGCATAACGGGCAAAATTATTTTCTTATTTAGGATCGTATGTGCTAACTGCGTCACAGTCAAATTCATCGTGTTCAATGAGAAATGCGTCTGATTTCTCATATGGCGATAAGTGTCTACTTCTTAAAGAATGGCTACTGGTAATAATTCCGAAGAGAAATATTTCGGAGAGAGCGGCAGCATCCCTGATACGAGATTTTTTATTACTAAACAAGCCTTTGGCTGCTGTATCAGCTGATGTTAGCAAAGATGCGGCCTAGGATGAATCCTAGTGCTACAACACTCCTACCCAGATAGCCTACTCATTTTAGCCTTTAAGAGCTCCAAATTATACCTTTCTAGAATAGGCAATCCACATAGACAATTGCCTACCGATACCACAACTTGAATCTTTGCATTATCAGCCATAATGTGAAATGGATAATCCACTCACCTACCAAAAAAGCCAATGTCTAGAAGATTGTTCCAGGTGTCAGGGGCGTAAATCTTGTATCTAGAAGTATATCGAAATCTTTCTAAGGAAAGATGAGAAGAGGTCACACCATCTCTCCCATGCCAGCCGCTATCTCACGGGGTCCACTCGCCGACTGTGCCCCGACAGTCGACACTGCCAGTTCGCTTTCACTACTTACGTAAACCCGGCGACCTTTATTGCCGATCGGTGTTTCTGTTTACGCGATCGTGTTCGTTTCACGTCAATCGTCCGGTGTTGGGTGGTACCGGCACGGCAGCCAAGTCTGGTCCCACTGCTCCAGTTGTACAACAAGTTGTTAGACTGATTTGATCTTGATTAAGATCTAGATAAGCATTGTACCTAATAGGTGATTTGTAATTTTACGTGGGTTTGTCATGTCTCCTTTCCGTTTCAGTAAATTGTCTTGCCTACTTGATTTTAACTATCTGGTCTGGTTTCATTCTAACAGCATGCATTAAAACTGCAGCTTTCTTTGTGATAACTGTCGTTATCTCTGACCTGCCTTGTTGAGTGAAATTAAAAATTAGGATACATGTGCGCTTTCATTAGCATTATACATTATATCTCTTGCGTATTCGTGACCATGAGCTGCTGTATCTGAAATTTGGTCAAGAGTCAATGGCCAATCTCCAAGAGCAGCAAAGTACACATGAGATATTGAAGTGTTTTAATGTGTACGCAAAAACGGGAGCCCTCTCTGTGTTCTTTCACTCCCATAATCCAATGGGACGATAGTGCGATACGACCGGAGAGAGAACAGGTGCAGGCCCAACAAGGCTACAAGAGCGTAGGATGATAAATACATACTATGATAATGCACTATTTTCCCTCACATAAGATTAGAAGTGTAACAACTACTACGTGGTTTTTTTTATAAAAAGAGATTTCAGGATGAACTTACTCCACCTGATGGTGGTAAGCGGTCGTGAGGTCCAAAAGTTAGGTCCATAGGCATAACAGAACAAACCCATTGCGTCTGTCGCCCTCACCCTGAAGGCCCACTTAGATGCCATTTCACGCCCCGCCTAAAGAAGCCAGGATTGTAAGAGGAAGGAAACATATGAGCTGGAAGTGCATTCCATGACTTAATGGTACGGGGCAAGAACGAGGAACTAAACCTCTTGGTGCATCGTCTGGATGGTATGCGGATGAGAACGCTGTCCAGCACGCGTTGTTCGGGAGTGGAAAGGAGAGTATGGCTAATTTAGACACAAAACGCATTTTTTTTACCTGTTTGATGAATTGCCTAAACGCATAAATCTAGACCACACTATACACGAGGCAACTAATGGGAATCTTACTCGTATTTGTGTTAGAATAAACTGTAAATGTTATTGCCATCATAATACAAGTATGTCAATATCGTCATATCAGTGTCTTAAGATTATGGATTAGAGCGAATCCTTTTATTAATCTTATTTCTTTATGATTTCAGGTAATCTCCGTTCTAACCCGACTAAACAGTAAAGGCGTTCTGGTATGATTATTATAAACTAGCTGTGCTCGCGACTTCATCCGCGTGGAATAGTTAATTTTTCCCCGTTTTTTTTTTTACATTTTCCATTATTTCTTCGCTCCTAATAGTTGCAGCGTGATGTTATATAGCCTAAAGCCTTCCTCGATAAATGGTCTATTCAACACAAAAAGAATTTTTCAATTCGGACCAGTAGTTCCTGAGATTAGCGCGTTCAAACAAACAAACTCTTCAGCTTTATAATATTAGTTAAGATGTTATAGCGATAGATCTAGTCACTACAGGATTCGTTTGGTTAGTTTCATTCAGAATCAGTTTATCTACTGCTAGAATGGCGGTGTCAACTGATAACAAATTAAGATAACTTGTTATTGGCACAGCGGCTAGGGCTCTTTGGAACCTAGCCTTGTTAGTAAGTCATCGTGTACCATTAAGTAAAATGAAGCCAATGGGAGATATGATAGATAGATACACTTTATTGTACACCAAACATTTGACTTATAACTAAATACAAAGATATATTGACGTACAAGTTAGGCGATCTTATCGCTTTAAGCGATCTCTTCCAGACAACCTTTGGGTAGAGGATATCTAATCAAAAGAATAAATAAATAAATAAATATCAGACAACATCACATACATTGCCCCAATCCCAAAGTAAGTAGCTTAAAAAAGCACTTGTGTTAGGGGTATCAGAACAACGAAGGTACCACAAATAAATACTTAAATACAAATATTAACACCCAGACACGGAACAAACACAAGTGTTCATCACACGAATGTTTGTCCCGGGTGGGAATCGAACCCACGACCCTTGGTTCAGAAGGCAGGGGTCACTACCAATTGAGCCATCGAGCCAGAAGGAAAGGAAATATGCTATGTCACGTGAGGTGTATGTAGATACACAACTTATATGATGAAAATATACTTTGTCAAGCTCCAAAAAAAATTGCAAAAAGTATTATTGAATTTTTTTTGTTTGAATTACGGAAAACAATAATCATCATCATCAGCCTTTTGCAGTTCACTGTTAATCATCAGTCAATCAATCAATATCGGTCCGTCCTCCGCTGCTGAACGTGGGCTTCCTTTAATTCTGGCCACATTACTCTATCCAATTGTTCGCCATAGAGCAAAGTCTCGATCCTGAGCTTCTCGCATCCAGCACTTACCAGCCATTTTGCGCAAATCGTCGCTCCATCTGGCTTAGGGGCGTCGTATAAAAATAGATGTATTTAAAACAGCAAAAATTAAAGAAAATGCTACTCGTATTACAAATAGGTACACAACACCACACGAGGCGTTTTTGAGAGAGGTAGGGCATAGCGAATCTTTGCTCGAATCGAGCTGCCCGTCTGGGGAAGGACCTCCACCCTATAGAATGCCGCAGCCAAATGATCTCCGGGTGATCTTCCTGCCGGTGAGTAGGGTTTCCGGAGCTCGTGGGGGGGTTGAGGTAGGGCCGGAATGGCGGTGGCAACTGACAGGTGACTGACCAGCTACTTGCCCGTTGTCACAGCGACTTGGTATTCTCTTTCGCTTTCCATCAGGCGAAGGGAAGCCATTATGCCGAGCTATTATAAAAAAAAAAACAACAAATTGATATAATTGCAGAAGATTTGCGCATTGTACGATATTAAGTTACGCCCGGACGGAAACAGCTTGTGTGGTATAACTGCGAAATTAGCGTTTTTTTGTGCAAAGCGATCAGTGGAATTAGTTCGAGCTGGTTAGGCCACGAGAGGTTAAATCATCGCTTACCTAATGCGTGCGTGTTCCATATTAGCCGGTAACGTGCTTCTTCCGTCCATTCAAAGTTTTTTTTTTTTATAATTTTCAATGCTTGTAGCTTGTACGAAAGCGCATACGATAATATCTGCGTATCTTTTCACTTGTAAGGCAAAATTGATGAGTTTCTTGCGGCACTTCTTCTCATCAGGCCTCATCTTTATCACGTCGAAGTGCTAGTAGGGAAAAAAAAGTTTGACGTGCAAAAGAGTTTACTTGTAAATCTATTTGCAGAAATAAATTATTTTATTTGTATAGTAATCACTGTTCATTTGAAGAGGTTTTCCAGTAATTTAGTCCTAGTTTATCTATTGGCCTCTAACAGGTGCAATGTGGCAGCCATATCTATTTTATACTATCACTACGCAAAAACTGGAGAACTTTTCTTCAGATTGACATTATAGAACACTACTCGATAGAAGTGGTACCTAGTCAGTCATGATAAATGTACTTCAATGTTATTTTACGTACATGTCGCAGGCAAATTCTATAATTCGCTCTTATACAAACGGCGTCGGCAGTTTACAAAGATAAATACGCGTTATAAAATGCCGAAGGCAAATTGTCATCGCATCAACGTCGACTTGGTTTGTGTATTAGGGTGACCATGATAATAGAAATGAAACAGGGTTTTTAATCATTTTATTTAGGTATTTAAGATTCATAATAGAAAAATATTAAATTATTGACTTCGAAAATAAATTCGTCGATTAAATAAGCATGAAATTGAAACCGTAACCGAACAAAACCTGCACTAAATGGTACCGTGTGAGAACATATTCTCTCTAATCTTAGGATCCTTACACATACATAGTAAACTTACCAAGAATTACCTATTAATTAAACAAGACATTCAGTGGTAATAACAAAAATAAATTCAACAAAGTTTGTTATTCTGCTAAGCTTAAACAAGCGTAAAACCATCAGCGAAACAATTGATTTACAGCGAATCAAAATACAATGCATTTTATTGCAATTTTTTGTTCGACTTTACCAGTTCCCATGGACACCCTAGCGTTTTTACGTGCTGGATAACCTCGAATTTTTTTGTTTTTTTTCCACGGTGTTTTCGGAGCCCCCTTTGTGATTAGTTGAATTTCAATAGTTTCCTATAATACTAGCCCTTAAAATCTATTTGAAACAGCCGATATTAGACATATTTTTAATACTTTTTTTCTTCAACACTTTCACTGTTGACCGCCATATTGGTTTTCAAGACTAGTAGCGCCAGGGCGCGGTTAAATTGGGTACTAATTGGAACGATATGCCGAGGCAATTTGTAATCGGCTGTAATATCGTAGCTCGGCATATTAGTAAATGAACGACATCTTACATACGGCGTACGGCATTTTATATAACAAATTTGTCTTTGTAAACTGCCGACGCCGTTTGTATACGGGCGAATAATAGAATTTGCCTGCGACATACATACGACCATTTATCGTCTTTGCTACGGCCTGTTTTGAATATCGTTTCCTTCCAATAAATAATCCATGGTTTCAGCAAGAATCATTCGAAATTCGTTTATTGATTTTTCATCTTTGCGCGTTTTGAATGATTTCTTCCAATAAGCCACATCTTGGTTATTGGGCATTTAGATTTTCGTGACCAAATTTAAATTCGAAATGCAACAAATTTGCCGATCGAGTCTGTCTGCAAATTGTTTGCCCGTCCTGTCACACACATACCTCAGGCGGCGGGAACGTATGCACATTAAAATATTTACTGTTAAAACAAATGCGTTCTTTAATTAAAATATCACGTAGGTATCGCCTCTGGCTAAAATTTATTACTCTTAAAAAAAACCGGCCAAGTGCGAGTCGGACTCTCGCACGTAGGGTTCCGTGCCACTATACAGCTAAATAAGTGTTTTTCTTTACGTTTTATTATATTGGAGTTAATTAATTAAATTAAAAAATTAGGTAATTTGATTTATACGTTTAAAAAAAACTACTGTCTAGATTTCATTCAAACCAAATTTCGTTAGTAGTTTTTATAGTCATACACATCATATATTTTTTTCAGTTTTATCATGCTCATATTTTAGAAGTTACGGGGGGGGGGACACACATTTTACCACTTTGGAAGAGTTTCTCGCGTAAACTATTCAGTTTAGAAAAAAATGATGTTAGTAACCTCAACATCATTTTCAAATACCTATTCATAGATACCTCACACGTATAGGTTTGATGAAAAAAATATTTTTCAGTTTCAGTTCTATGTATGGGGAACCCCAAAAATTTTGGATTTTTTTCTGATTTTATTTTAAAATCTTAATGCGGTTCACAGAATACATCTACGTACCAAATTTCAATAATGCAGCTCTTATAGTTTCGGAATAAACTGGCTGTGACATACGGACGGACAGACAGACAGACAGACAGACAGACAGACAGACAGACAGACATGACGAATCTATAAGGGTCCCGTTTTTGCCATTTTGGCTACGGAACCCTAAAAATCGGCACGGGTACGATGAATCACCACTTCTTACAGTAGGTACTCAATCAAAAAGTTATCAATAGAACAAGTTTATAAACCTCTTGACTCCACCACGAGGCTTCGTTACACTTTTTTATACACACCCATACTTTTTGTGAAGCCTTTTTTACGGTTCCGTAGGCAAATGGAACAAACGGAACTCTTATAGATTTGTCATGTCTGTCTGTCTCTATGTCCGTCCGCATGTCACAGTCAAGAGACTGTGACGATAAAGACTTCAACGTGAGTGACGGATAAAGATATCCGAAACTATAAGACCGGTTGAAACTTCATAAGTACTTACTAGATGATGTATTCTGTGAACCGTATTCAGATATTCACACAAAAATATAAAAAAAGAACAATGAATTTTGAGGGTTCCTCATACTTCGCACTGAAACTTATGTTTTATTACCAAACCCAGTTTTTTTAAATAACTTCATAAATCGTAAACCGCAATTTGCTTTTCATTCAATCAATTAAACATAAAAATAAAAATGAAATCATTTAATTATTATGTTACTTGCTGATACTGAACCCTTCATGAGCGAGTCTGACTCGCACTCGACGGTTTTTTATATCAAAATCTAGACGTGCCTACTTTTTATTGCAGTTTTCATACTGCTTTATATTATTAGCTAGATTTATTGCATGACTCATTTTAAATTTATTGACCAGTTCCATAAGATAAGATTGTCTTTATATGTACGAGTAGGTAAAGAATACACAGATAAGATTATGAGCAGAATATAAAGATAAATAAAAGGTAGAAAAATAATAAGATGGAATATGGTAGAAATTGAGCTGTATCAGGTTTTTTTCAACATTATTATGTCCATTCGTTTTTAAATTGAATCCACGGTGAAAGTGTTAGTCTCGGAAAAAAACTAATATCAGAAAACAAAGATCGTCTGCCGCCTCTCGCATAAAAAAAATACACCTTCAGTTATTTATGCCACATTCCCAGTAACTACACTTTTTCTTTAGCAATTGTCCTCTACCTGAAGGTTGTCTGGAAGAGATCGCTCCCAGCGATAAGACCGCCTACATTGTACCTACGATATGTTTGTATACTCTTTCCTGTAAATGTTTATGTTTGTGCAATAAAGAATATCTATCTATCTACACTTCTAAGCTTGGGCATATTAGATCTTCAGTCTCCCTCCGTCCAGAACTACCGAACTATAAGCCGCAACATCAGAGAACTAGATCGCGTAGTTCACCTTTGGGCGAGTAGTAACTATTTATTAATCTGTGCTATTACATAGTTCGTTCGCTAACTACAAAGTCCTGTCCCCGATACACAAATGCTTACCCATTTCTATTTTATTTACGGGGAAACAACACTGCGGTTATATGTGTCTGAGGAAACCGCCACCTGATAAAAATAAGGTAGAATGTCCCTCCATTGAGGAGATAAATGTTCGTCGTCAGTTTTGTTTCGTCGCAAGTGGCCGCGAGGGCCCTTAGCGACTGAAACGCGTTTTTGCAACACACTTTTGAGCTAAGCTCTCGTGAATGCCTTAATCACCTGCATTTTGCTAAATACCACCTATGCGCTTACATAATGTACCTAGTACCATCTGCAGAACAATCGTAGTTAATAAAGTTAACGTCGATGGCATTGTGGTTAAAGCTGTTGATTTCACGGGTGGCAAGGGTTCAGGTAAGAAGTACAAGAAATTCTAAGATTTCAAATCGACTAAACCGCATTTGGACAGCGTTGTTGGCTAAGGAGTTGAACGTTGCTGCCCGTTTTCTGATATTCCCTTATACGTCTTTTGCGACACCCACGAAATGATATGGGGTGGCGTCCCGGTCCAAAACTGGGACCAGACCAATTTGCCCTTTTCTAATTCGGCAATGGTAAACTGGTCTCACTATGATCCAGTTGTAGGGACGATTACACCCTTGATTATTTTGCTAGGGGTTGATTGGGCCCTACTCAAATCCTGCCTCGAACAACGACAAATAACATATACCTACTTCCTATTTACTGATACTATTATAAATTAAAATTCATTTTGTTAAGAAACAGATTAACAGATGCTTGTTTGTGAGGTGTTGTTGCACGCGACCCGAGCCACCCGACTGGTGATGGCTGAAAACCATCACCAGTCGGGTGATGATGGTGGTTTGTTCGTTGAGCGAACATCTCGCTGAGCCATCACCATTTTACATACCCCACCTGATTCTGATCAAATTGTGTAGCTGTTTGTTGTACTTGTCTTTTGTATGTGTATCGCATTGTCAATTTTTTTTTTATCTATCTATCATACAACACAAGTATGATACGAACCGAAAACCACACGGACAGCGGCAACTATTTAAAAAAAAAGAATAAAGCCGTAAATATGTTGTCGCATTGACGGGCTGTCGGTACACCGATGTGTGCCAGCCGTTTTCACACACCTGCATCTAGGCATGCATTCTAGGCTCTGGCATCGCGGTAACCCGGTGGCCCGTTTGCACACTTGCGCACGCGCATCGCGGGACGGTGCAGTCACAATTACGCTTGTGTTAATTGCTAACTGGTTGCCTTAGCTCCGGGTTTGGGATGAGCGATGGTTGAATAACGTATGCGCCACTAAGGCTGCGATTCCGCTGAGGCGGAGCAGAGCGGATCGGATCGGAGCGGAGCAGAGATTAGGTCAACGAATGACTGGTTCGATAGCTCACTCGACAGTTCGATAGTTCGATGGCAGAGATCGCTACCAAACGATCTCTGCCATCTGAACCAAGAATCGTGGGTTCGATCCCCGCACAGTACAAAGATTTTTGTGCATGAACATTTCTGTTTTTGTATTGGTCTGGGTGTTTTCTATGTATAATACATAGGAGTGGGCCCCACATAACCCACAGGTGTCTCGTAGCCAGGGCCCTGGGTATTTACACTGGCAACTCGAACTGAGCCATAAACACATACACAAATACTAATGTATCATAAATGATAAAAAACTTATAATTTTTTTTATCAATATGTAGTTTTTTTTTATCCCAGTTAGTATGTTTAAGTAAGTAGCTTAAGCACTTGTGTTATGGGTATCAGAACAACGAAGGTACCACAAATAATTCTTAAATACAAATATAAACACCCAGACACGGAACAAACACAAGTTACATTAGCAGCTATTGTAACTACCCACCCGTCTCATAATCAGCCCCTATCTCCCCTACATATAAAATGGGATTCTTTAAACGAAGCGTGAAGAAGCAATCTTAGTCAGTGTTTCTAGACCGTAATCAATGTGGACGTTTATTTAAAAGCCACTTCTACTTCGTTAGAAAACTGGTGCGGAAAATGTGTAAGCTCAAATGTGATTTATTCACGGTAGAGAAGTAATTTAAAATAATTGTTATCTTCATGATCACTAGGTTAATCTTTACGACATATCGGCTGCAACTTGCTAATGAATAATTATGCTTGCCAGTAAAATCAGGTAACGGTTGACCTGTGTATGTATTTGATTAAATATTCAGAGAAAAATGTACTATCTTGAAAATTTTATCTATTTAGCATCATTCAAACCAAAGTTATGAGGGTTCAAAAAAACGGCGAAACCTTTCGAGAAAAGATGGGTAGTGCCCTTGCGCTTCGCTTGGCTCGTCTTGGCGGGGGCACGACCGTGCCCCCAGATCCAAGTAAGTTTAGCAGTTGTCTAGTACCCATGGTACAAGCTTCGGTTTAGTTTGGGGCTAGATGGCGCTGTGTGGCACAGCGCGGCAGCATGACATGTATTGTGTTATATATTTATTACTTGTTTACATATTATAATATTTGTTTTATATATTTTCATAATATAGTATTTATTGTCACGCTTCAAACATTAGAGTCGCATTCGTCTGTTATCACAATTGTTAACGTAATCGCAAATGCACATTAGTCTTTCATGGGACATGGAATCCTTATCATGAAACAGTATGTTTAAGTGGCGATATCACAACCCGTCTATGTCCGTGTGGTTCCCGGATTCTGAATAGGAGCACCCCATTTCATCCCATAGTTGTCGTAGAAGACTATTGAGAAAATATCAGGTAATGGGCAGCAGCGTTGGTTTTTTTTATAGTGGCTCGACATAATGGCTTCCCTACGCCTGATGGAAAGCGAAAGAGAAACTCAAGTTGCTGTGACAACGGGCAAGTAACTGGTCAGTTACCTGTCCTGTCAGTTGCCACCGCCATGCCGGCCCAACCCTAACCCCCCACGCGCTCCGGAAACCCTACTCACCGGCAGAAACACGACCCAGAGGTCATTTGACTGCGGTATTCTATAGGGTGGAGGTCCTTCCCCGGACGGGCGGCTCAATTCGAGCGAAGATTCGCTATGCCCTACCTCTCTTAAATTACATAAATAAACATAAACAAATACATAAGAAAACCTACTACCGGTTTCACCCCAATACTGCTACTTACCAAGCGTGGTTATTAAGGCAAATCCCCCCATCCTCATATATAAGACAATTGTCATTAGGGAAGAAGTTTTAGTACTTAATAGAGTCATGTTTTTACCCATTGGGTAGGAATCTTAAAAACACTCTTAGAAACGACGCGTCTCTACGCAGAAGATCCTCAAGATTCGTTGTTAAATTTCGTCTTTAATCTAACAAAATACATGCACACTGGATGTTATCTAAACATGTACGTGATATTTCCTTGATAACAATTTCACCATTTCGTTGTGACATTGTAAATTGCATAAATCAATTCGGCCTGTTGAAACATTGATAGAGATTATCAAACCGGCTTGTAACGTAACTGTGTGACGCAACCAATAAAACAGATCTTCTGTAATCATTGGTCCCATCAACTTTGTTGTCACTCTTCATCTGCTCCACACGTAGGCAGACAATCTATTTCGCTCCAGTGCAATAGCTATTATTGTGGGAATACCTGCTGCAATATTGTTAGGAATCTCTGCTCTGTTACGACACTCACATACATTTTTAACCTTATCATATTGCACTACGCTGTCATATCTCCTAATTGCACTCTTTACATCATATTCAACCTCTGCAGCAGGAAACTTTTATCTGTGTAGGATTTTATCGCTTTACCTCCTGGTTCGTGGCTAGAGTCACCGATCCAATTATTCTATTCTGGAATGATTAATCATCGGCTTAAAGCTCTTACAAGATTGAATTAATTGCTCAACCGGTACAAATAATCAAATTGATTAGGCAACATGATCCGAACGACAGATCTGCTCTGCAATATCTGTACTACAGATTCTGTAGTGCAACAAAGCAAATATTTATTCCAGTGATGAGAGAGGAAGTTTAACACATCCTTTCCTCATTGCAGAGATTGTAGTTTAAGATTATTTTTCTTTCTTTCATCGGTTGAAATCAGACAAAAGTCCCATTTCATGCCTGTGAGAATCCGTCTTACAAAACACAAAAGAGAAAAAATGGATAACTATTGATCTATTATTCCATTAATAAAATTCATAAGGTGCGCAAACTTCAATTTACTAAAAAAAAAAAATTCTTGGTACTCAAATACCTATCATAAATTTAGTCCTCACCTCCATTAAATCAAGGTTTCAATGTATTATTTAAACAGCAACTTCGCTCGAACAGTGACATAGGGAATATTCCTAAAAGCGATCTTATCTCGAGAACCTATCAGCGTATCAATCTTTGCGGAATTGTTTATGGAACGTCTCCGTCGCTCACGATCACGCATTCACTGTTCGCGACGTGAATCATATGCGCTCTGGAACAGTCTGATGTCATATTACGAAGCGCCTATAGGTTACCTAACTGCTCAGACTAATATGAACCCAATTTTTTACTAAGTAGGGCTTCTTTTCACCTCTTTAAGGCTTCAAATTTCGAAATGACAGTGACTCCTACGACGCAATTTATCTAGCACTATTACCCTCTAGTCTAGGGCGTAAAATGCAAGTGTTCCACGCTTGTCATTGTCTTTGCGATTAACAAGTTTGTTGGTACCATCCTGTACAAAGTCGGTTTCATTACAATCTCCTTATGGGACGGAATACTTTTTAGTTTTACGATCTGTCTCAACGTCGTAGTTTTGCTAAAGGTTGCGTCTTGACCTTCTTTAAACGAATTTCCCTTTGATGTTGCACCATAGCTGGCCGGGGCAATAGGTTATCGGTATCGTATGTCGGTACAAATTTGCTATTGTTTGTGTACATTGTAAGGTGTGATACGTTTGTAAAAGCTATCAACAATTACATCATCAGATTTTACGACGTGTGGTATAAATTTCATCATGTCTTATAGTTTGAATTACTTTTAAAGGTTGTAGTTTTGACAGCTGTTGAGAAAAATATGTACCTACAGCATGTTATAATCGGTTATAATCAGTTCGGCGGTTAGGTCGAATGGTGTACAGACCTATACGTGTGTTAGGCTTCAGCTGATTTCATAAAGGACATGAGATCCACTGTACCAAGAAGGAGGAGTTCACTTCTATTTGCTTAGGCACATTTTTGCACTTTAATAGAGGTAGGCCACAGGGCCAAAATTTCGGTCAAGAAAGTAATAACTACTGTAATGTACATTACAAATCTAGTCTTCAGATACTTGGGTCAAGCTTCAAGCAATTGGGAAGCGGCAACCGGCAAGTCTCCAACGAGCACAATTCGCCAACCGTACATTGACCCAGCTCTTTTGCAAGCATCGGTCAAGGTCTCTGCGATCGAGGCGTTCGCCTCATTAAACTGTCTAAAGTTAATAGTTTTAGAGGCTACAGAATTGAACCGTTGAGTGAAATGGAAAATTTCCGTTCAAAAGTGAAGGTTAGGAGAAAGTGTCTGTAGATTTATTGCTTGTTTGTTGATTGAATTGGTGTCCTATGTAGTAGGTTCTGTGTTCCTATTATTATTATTTTTTTCTGTGGACTGTTCAATCAAACTGTCCACTGGTGAATATAGGTTTCCCTTAATTTGCGCCACTTTTCTCTATTCCAGGCTTGTGGATTGGTCAATTAAGGATTGCTAAATAACTGATGTTAAAATTCAAGTTCCCAAGTCGGATAAAGCTTCATCTCTGGTAGAAATGAGATAAGGCTTAGATAATTCAGTTTTTAGCATAGTTCCTTTCTCATCTGAAGAACAGCGAGAAAAGTAAAATAAATAGGCTTTTAAAGGGTCTGCAAAGCGCATGCGATGCCCCTGGTGTTGCAGGCGTTCATGGGCTGCGGTGACCGCTTACCATCAGGCGGGCCGGCAGCCATTGCGAGCCATTGTTAACCCTAGTAGTATAAAAAAAAGAAAAAAAAGTTAGCTAGGAGTGTTAGACCATGAAATGCTCAATTACGCTTACTTTAAAAGATCACGTAATTATGTTGAAAATGCGTCACTCCAGGATGTTACTGTAGAATCATAAAACTTAGTCTGGATCCAGTGTTACAATTGTGTTCCATATATGACAGAAGTGGATATTACAATGGACTGAATTATTGAACTGGGTCAAGTCAGAAGGAGGGCAAGAGAGGTAGGGCATAGCGAATCTTCGCTCGAATTGAGCCGCCCGTCCGGGGAAGGACCTCCACCCTATCTATAGGTATTCTAATACCGCAGTCAAATGACCTCTGAGTCGTGTTTCTGCCGGTGAGTAGGGTTTCCGGAGCTCGTGGGGGGTTGGGGTTGGGCCGGCATGGCGGTGGCAACTGACAGGTAACTGACCAGTTACTTGCCCGTTGTCACAGCGACTTGGGCTTCTCTTTCGCTTTCCATCAGGCGTAGGGAAGCCATTATGTCGAGCCACTATAAAAAAAAATAATAAAAAAACCGGCCAAGTGCGAGTCGGACTCTCGCACGTAGGGTTCCGTACCACTATACAGCTAAATAAATGTTTTTCTTTACGTTTTATTATATTGGAGTTAATTAAATAAAAAAAATTAGGTAATTTGATTTATGACGTTTAAAAAAAAACTACTGGCTAGATTTCATTCAAACCAAATTTCGTTAGTAGTTTTCATAGTGATACACATGATATATTTTTTTCAGTTTTATCATGCCCATATTTTAGAAGTTACGGGGGGGGGGGACACTCATTTTACCACTTTGGAAGAGTCTCTCGCGCAAACTATTCAGTTTAGAAAAAAAATATCTTAGTAACCTCAACATCATTTTCAAATACCTATCCATAGATACCCCACACGTATAGGTTCGATGAAAAAAAAATTTTTCAGTTTCAGTTCTATGTATGGGGAACCCCAAAAATTTTGGATTTTTTTCTGATTTTATTTTAAAATCTTAATGCGGTTCACAGAATACATCTACGTACCAAATTTCAATAATGTAGCTCTTATAGTTTCGGAATAAACTGGCTGTGACATACGGACGGACAGACAGACAGACAGACAGACAGACAGACAGACATGACGAATCTATAAGGGTCCCGTTTTTGCCATTTTGGCTACGGAACCCTAAAAAAGGTACCACCCGTTTTAGTTTTTTAATCATTTTGTTCCTCTCATAAGATTTCTAGCATTCATTTTTCATTTGATAGTGTATTGTTCCGGTACAATGCAATACTGACGTAATTTCCTTTTGCTATTCAATTTGTTGATAACTTTCGATAACTCGTGTTGTTTATTTTCTGTTATCGTAACAAGTACGAGTATTTAATGTTTCATAGCAACATAAGTTTCTACAAAAATAATAGCGGTATTAGCGCAAATCTTTGGCTTACGTTTAGTTTGTTAAAAGGATGCATCAAATATAATTATTTATGTGAATTTACTAAAATTTATCCTAGAATTTACGAAAGTAGGTATTCTAGGAACAGAATCAAAGATTCGCAGGTGTAAGCTCTGCAATAAGCTCCCAGCCGCGATGATTCCAGATCGTTGCGACTTGTGAACTTGTCCTTTTTCAAACGTGGTCTAGAGAGTTCTTTCCTTTCGGTAAGCAGCGGTTTAGCAATGCCCCTGTGATTGTAAGTCTACAAGCAGCGGTAACCGTTTGACTTCAAATGAGCCGCTTGCTCGTCTGTCATCCACTGTAATAAAAAATAAGAATTGAAATAGGAGAACAGAAAAATGGCCCCTTGTTTTTCCAACATCATCATCATTCTTGTCATCATCATCATTAACTTCTTTCCAACATGACGGACAGACAATCTAGCCACAATGGCCCGGGCGCGGCATCCACCGGCAGATAATTTTAGACTGGGCGTCACGCGGCTGCCAATTGGCGACCCTGAATAGTCTCTTTACGGCGATCGTTCGCAACAATCCGCATTGTCCGCGCCAGTGTTGGGTGCGCGACTTGAAAAGGAGTTTGTAAGAGCCGCATCTTTTTGTACTGAACCAGTACAAGGTCGAATGAGGTTAGGCGTACTGAAATTCGGCCATACGTGTGATTCGCTCATTTCCCTTTCTCTCTTACCCTATAGTTTACTTACGGAGAGTAGTGCTACTTTCGCTACATGAAATTTGAAGTAGTAGGCAATATATTGAGCCCACAGTTTTCCACGGTTTTTCTTCTTACTCACTTCTGAATCAAAGGTAAAAGGGCTTTTTCTGAGGGTCGTGAGTAAGTGGGCCATTTAGCTCGAAATCGGGTAATTTTGCTCTTCATATTATAATGTTGACATGTCATTTTATTGTTACAAAGTTCTGAAGCGTATACGTATTACATATTGCTTTTGGCTGTATATGCAATTATTACAAACAACACGATGAGTAATATGGCTACAGTTTAAAATACGACGCTATTTCAGTAATGTATACGTTTATTACTAAAAATATGTGTGCGGTACGAATCGCAAGCAGCGTGTGCCTTCTATGGCCGCATTAACGAAATCAATAAGTTCGGAATCCTTGAATGTTGACTCGAATATCGATAACCTTAAATAGTATGCTCTAGAATTGGCTTGATATTGTAACTATTATATTGGTTATTGAGAGTCGACTGAGGTGCTTCTTGAGGTTTCAGCTTCTTTCACTCGGCAAAATGCCCGTTGTCTTTTAAATAAATAAAATAAAATAATTTATTTCTGCAAATAGATTTACAAGTAAATTCTTTTGCACGTCAAACTTTTCATCTCTATGCCTTAGATGTGCTGTTTCATAATCCCGAAATCCCCTCTTGGGCTCCCCTACTAGTCTGTAGGGGACCCCTACTAGTCTGTAACTTATGGTAATAAATAACTTAGTTATTATGTCTCTTTTATGAATACACATGTTTATAACAAACGTGATTTATTTATTTGTGAATGAATTAGCACCGGATTGTTTATCAGGCGGATTGTCGGGAATCCAATAACACATCATAACGATTACTAATCAACTTTGTTATGAACAATAGCGTATGTATAAGGAGGAATTTTTTTTGATTGATTGATTGGAAAGAAGCTAAAACAATAAAGGTATGAGAAATCTATAACGTTCGGTTGAAAACAATAAATGCTGTGTAAACTCTGAGACAATACAGAAATAAATCAAAACACAGGTGAGGTGAGTGGCGCCGCGCTGCGCCCGCGCCGGCCGACCTTGCTGCCGGTACGTGGCTTATTTAGAGCTCTGTTTGAACACTGGTTATACTACGTTTGAGTCCAATACAGGAATCTAACAGAGATTTGTGATGTTGGTACAGTGAGCGCCAATAGTTACGAGTACTTAAGTTAAGGTTAATAAAAATCAAAGGGATTGAACGAACTGCTTTAATTACTGTATCCAAATGTCCTGAATGTTTATTTTGGTTCTAAATTAAATAAGTTATCTAGGAGAAGTCTTATGCGAATTATGCGATCGAATTGACGCTGAAAGACCGCCCATTTTTACAACAAATTAAAACGAAAGCTTTATTTTATTGCAATTGTTCGGTTTGCACAAGGAATATAACCTAAACCATCTTTACCTGGTCTATTTGTGTTTGAACAAATCTCTCGATATCTCTTTTATGGATCCCTTTAGGTATGTATACTCTTTCTTTGACGAAATTATCGCAAAATCGTGTTTAAATTTTCAAGTTCATTCATCCTGTTTTCTAACAGTTTCCGCAACAACTTTATACACTTGGTATATCGTTTGTCGATGTAATATTGATTGTAGTGATACAATTTAACGAAGCACAAACACTGACAATCTATATTAGCAATAGACGTGAGTGAGTAGCAAACTGTTGCGTTGCGTTCTAAAACAAGATCAAAACAAGAGCTTTCTGAATAATTGAAACATAAAGACATGTTAAAAATAGCCAAGAGATATGGAATGGTCGCATGTTTTAGTGGCCAAGGGCAGTCTAATGTTATGCCTGCTATGTTTGGATTCAGAAGTTGTGAATGGTATAGATACTCTAATGCTGGGAGCACAAAATGGTCACCGAAGATGAATATTAATTACATAATCATGTGACTACAAAATACTTGTGCGGTTTGTCATATTGCGTAAAGTGCAGTATAGGGGTCGCGTGCTCAATGCGCCTTATCGGGCATACGGGCTGTGTTATGTGAATGTATATTTTGTTGGGTACATACTTTAATAATCAGGGCGTTTAATAGTTATCTAGATCAATCGTTTTGTACGTATGTTTAACGAAAGTATTTCTTTGATAATTCAGATAACTCCAGATGGATTAGACGCCATTCCCTTTTCGTTACAAATTCAAAAAGGTCTCATTCGTATTCCATCCTGTTTGCACTTCACTCAGATAAAGGTTTTTCAAAAAAACAGCATACAGCATACATTTAAATAAAAATACAATAATCTACTGACAAAAGAATATGTTCAATAACTTTCTTTCTCTTCTCTTTCAAATTAAGCGAAGGAGAGGGCCAAGTCGCGTCAGCAACGGATAAGTAGCCAAATCACAGTAACTTCTCAGTTACCACTACCTCTTGGCTATTATCATCATCATCAGCCTATCACAGTTCACTCTTGGACATAGGCCACTTTCGCCAAACATCTGGGGGCTTTACCCATAATCGCTACGCTAGCAGGTGGGTTGGCGAATGGAGGGCGTAGCTCATTGCTCCGGTGACGCTGCTGCCTGTCATTGGCCTGCGTTATTTAGCTGCACCTTCAATTGTGATGCTTATACCGCCACCAATCGGCTGCCAGCTCTGTCTTTGCACTGACTGATCCCAAAACGCTGAAATCCATTCCATCAACTCGACAGAACTTAATTCCCTTCTTTCCGAATAAATAAAGAAACAAAGCTGTGCAGGTAGCTTTGTTCGTTACGATAACACATTCAAGATAAACAAAGTTGCGTATTGACCTCACACATTTGCATACATATTACAAAACATTATTTTTACATAATCTATTTTTAATTAATTTGTAATTTAATAAATTAGCGCGCAGTAGGTAGGTAGCAGATAACTTCATATTTTCCTTATTTATGGCGCCCAGACTGTTATTTTGTAACACACTTGTGGGTATTGTAGGTATTTGTTATTTTTAGAGTTACGTACCACGAAAGGAACCCCTTATTAGGATCACTTTGTTTGCCTTCCGTTTGTTCGTCATATAATAAAAATATTTTTATCACTTTCATACTTAACTGTGGAACTCTCGGTGCGCCAGTTCGACTCGCACTTGGCCGCTTTTATCTTTTCCAGTCGGCTTTTTAAGAAGTTCTGATTTAACACATACCCACCTGATCCCTAAACAGTTTTTATCTTGCCTTTTAAGCCTGGCAGTCTCCCAGATTGGATATCCTCCACTTTAGACACATAAGTTCGTCTTCTAAATTAACCTGAGTAGGAGTTGGATCCGGAACATATAATTTTTCTTGACCTTGTTAGACATCATTATCATCATCATCAGCACTTCGCAGTGCACTGCTGGACGTAGGCTGCTCCAATTGTTCGCCACCTTACTTGATTGGGCTTCTCGTCTCCTGCACTTACCAGCTATCCTGGAGCGACAATTTGCGTAGACGTACTTTTAATCCTTTCACCGAGAGACCAATAGTAAATCACTTCAATCAGTCACTGGTGTTCACATGCTTAAGGAGTTCTAAGCGCGTTAGGCGTTGCATTTTATAGTAATCTATGCACTCAGCGGGAGGGAACCGGTGTGGAAATGAGGTCTATTTCTGTAGCGGCCAACTTGCCTCGTGAACTTGCCCTTTGCAGCCGCACGGTGTAATTGCCGTAATATATCTGTCCTTTGTGTACTGTTAATAGACATAGACATATAGAAACTATTCATCATCATCATCAGCCCAGTCTACTCCGGACGGACATACGCCTCTCCAGTTCTTGACCACTTTTGTCCAAACATCTGGAGTCTTTGCCCATAATCGCTTGGACAGGCGGGATGCAGATCGCAGGGCGTAGCATCTCGCTGCGATAATTCTGCTTCCCATCATCGGCCCGTTTTATTTAGCTACGCTTTCGATCGTGATGGTAATACCGCCACCAGTTGTCAGAGCCTCGTTTGTTATTCTGCAGTATGCACCACGGACAGATGTGGATGGCTTGGAGCGAAAAGATGATAGGTTGCTTCCTTACAAATAAATTAGTATGGATTATATGAACATAAATAACTTTACATTTTGTGAAATTATGGTTTCCAAGCAAACCTGAGACTGTAAAGGGTTATGTTTTCTAAAGTTTACGATAAACATAAACCGTTCACAAAGCTCGACGAAGCTTTTTTTGCAGCTACATACAACAATATTACATGCGTTTGTTATTGCTTAACTCGCCAACGGATTGTGAATGCATCGCTGCATACAATGCACTTAGTGCAGTGATTACTTACTCGCTTACTTGTTGTTAGGGCTTGACGTTTTGTAGACAAAACAATATGCTATATTATGTTTAGTTGTAGGTATGATAATGTATGGAGTCTGGTGACAAATGTGTCAGCGGGGTTGGCGCCATAGTGTGATATTATGTAGTTACTCACTTATGATTAGTCAAGAGTTTTTACTTGTTACATTAAAGGGTTATATTTTCGAATTCTTGTTAGCAATTTGTTTTGTTACACAACTGACAGTTGTCTTTAAACGCTTCGTCTTATGCAACTGTAAGCGATCTCTCTCAGATAACCTTAACTTAAACAATTTATCTACTAGAATACGTACGAAACCACTTTCTATGCATTAGATATTGCTTATATGTATAGATAGATATTTTTATCTCCAGCTGATTGCAATCGAACTAAGACTCTTAGATTTTTATGACCCATGTTCAAAGTTAGGCTTTGGGTCTCAAGATCCGTGTCATAAGCATTTGATGGATAATTCAATTTTGCTAAACCTCTGCCTCTGATTCAAAGTGGTACCATTTTCCTCCTGAAAGCACCAGGGCAACTAGGGTCCAACATACCCCATCGTTACCTCATGCAATAGACATGCCAACCTAATTGCATTTGTCCTGATAGCAAAAAATAGGCCTTTTGTTTCTTTTTATACCACTAGGGTGACCCTATGGCCTGCCTGATGGGCAGTGGTTACCGCACACCACAGACGCCCGCAACACCAGGCACATTGCATGCCTTTGCCGAGTCGACTCCTATTAAAAAGAACTCTACGACTTAGTCCCGTCACTAGACGGATGGCACAAATCGATCGCGCCGATGGCATTGACAGTCCGATGACACCGATCGCGAATCGACGCCCGCGCATCTACCGCAGCTCGGCGTTGCTACCTACAAACACGACTCGTAAATATCGCTAGTTCTTGAACGCCCGTAATCTCTGCCTGCTACCGTAAGCGGCAGGTTTTCAGGATGACGAAAAAACTGATAGCAAAATTCGTTAAATTATACAATAGTTTAAAGGCCTCCCCACATTAAGCGACGCGGAATCGGTTGACGCAGGTCAAAAAAGTCTTTATTTATATGATATAAGGGTGTCACTAATGCCATTCGCATCGCTCCGCTCGGACGACGCGTCGCGACGCGTTTTTTGACCGGCATCAGCCGACTCCGCGTCGATAAATGTGGGAGACCCTAAGTCGAAGGACATCTAACTAATAGCTGGGGCATTTCACGTGAAGCGGACAGGGAAACCCAAAGTGAGGTTCTGAAAATCGGTCATATTCGGCCCATTTGTACTTCTAGTAGGTATCAATGTGAACATAAAATATTTTTTTTGTATGATGTATATTTCACTACGATATACTACTTGTATGATGTATATTGCATTAAAACTTGCTTGTTTCATGAAATACCCCATTTTTAGGGTTCCGTAGCCAAAATGGCAAAAACGGGACCCTTATAGATTCGTCATGTCTGTCTGTCTGTCTGTCCGTCCGTATGTCACAGCCAGTTTATTCCGAAACTATAAGAGCTACATTATTGAAATTTGGTACGTAGATGTATTCTGTAAACCGCATTAAGATGTGAAAATAAAATCAGAAAAATCCAAAATTTTTGGGGTTCCCCATACATAGAACTGAAACTCAAAATTTTTTTTTTCATCAAACCTATACGTGTGGGGTATCTATGGATAGGTATTTGAAAATGATGTTTAGGTTTTTAACAACATTTTTTTCTAAACTGAATAGTTTGCGCGAGAGACTCTTCCAAAGTGGTAAAATGTGTCCCCCCCCCCCCCCCCCCCCGTAACTTCTAAAATATGGGCATGATAAAACTGAAAAAAAAATATGATGTGTATTACTATAAAAACTACTAACGAAATTTAGTTTGAATCAATCAAAAAAGGATTGAATGAAAAAATTAGGTAATTTGATTTATGTCGTTTAAAAAAAAAACTACTGTCTAGATTTCATTCAAACCAAATTTCGTTAGTAGTTTTTATAGTAATACACATCATAATATATTTTTTTCAGTTTTATCATGCCCATATTTTAGAAGTTACGGGGGGGGGACACACATTTTACCACTTTGGAAGAGTCTCTCGCGCAAACTATTCAGTTTAGAAAAAAATGTTGTTAAAAACCTAAACATCATTTTCAAATACCTATCCATAGATACCCCACACGTATAGGTTTGATGAAAAAAAAAATTTTAAGTTTCAGTTCTATGTATGGGGAACCCCAAAAATTTTGGATTTTTCTGATTTTATTTTCACATCTTAATGCGGTTTACAGAATACATCTACGTACCAAATTTCAATAATGTAGCTCTTATAGTTTCGGAATAAACTGGCTGTGACATACGGACGGACAGACAGACAGACAGACATGACGAATCTATAAGGGTCCCGTTTTTGCCATTTTGGCTACGGAACCCTAAAAATGGGGTATTTCATGAAACAAGCAAGTTTTAATGCAATATCGCGCACACCAACCGATCTAAGCAAGTGCCACATACTACGCACATTGCGACGAGTAGGTACTTTTATCAATCTAACTTCTAAAGTAATAGAAAGGCCATTTTGAATCTTCTCCTATATTTTTGAAATACTTTAAGCTATATTTTGAAAGAATAAAAAAAGAAAATCAGACTTGGCTAAGTGACTAAAATTCTGATTGAAAAAGTTTACTTCCGGTTTTGCACATGAAAAAAAAACTTTTTTTTAAATTTTATTTTGTCATTAAATATAATAGTATGTTAGCAATATGTGGCACTATATTAAATATTTTATTCTAAATTTGTTAAATTCGAAAAACTACATTAAAAATATTGTATTCACAATTACGACAATTCTTTAGAAACCTATAACTAGTGAAATATACATCATACAAAAAAAATATTTTATGTTCACATTGATACCTACTAGAAGTACAAATGGGCCGAATATGACCGATTTTCAGAACCTCACTTTGGGTTTCCCTGTCCGCTTCACGTGAAATGCCCCAGCTTTTGAAAATTGTATAGCGACGTCCGTGTGGCTTCCGGATTTATAGAATCACGTTATTAGAGGAATGTTATTCACCGATTAAGGGAATATCAGGAAACGGGCAACAAACTTTACCTTGGGCCTTGGTACAAATGACGACGATGTTGAGAAATCTGTATCTACTCGTTACGTATAGTACGTCCAGAACGAGTGATAGTAGATTATTTTCGAGTCTTGGCATTAATGCACAGCTAGACATCTAGTAACCATAATCTATCAAAAGACTCAATGTATAATCAAATGGACTCTACATCATAGGCATATAGTTCAAACATGAAGTAATTTTACAGAATCGGGTAGGCTAATGTCGATAAAGAATTTATCTGTATCTATCTACACTCGTAAGTTCTCAGACAATATGTAGATCAGACGACATTTAATTTCAATTTGCATTTTAGTTTGTAGTGTCAACTCGCTCTATCGGCATCCATCGATCAGACGTGCAAATTACTAGGCGCGCTGATGGCTTCTAGGGAATTGCACCGGGCTCGGTAACGCCAGTCCGCTGACACCGGGTAGCGGGCGTTGAATAGATAATAGCCTAGTTTTTGCTACCTTCAATAGAGGATTCAATGGAGCCATCGCCATTATTCTTGTTTTGGTTTATTTTTCAGACTTTCTGACTTCTGTAAGCTCGTATATAGGTTTCTGGAGGAAATTTAATTGTGAATCGTGTTTCATTAATCATTTTTAATCGTGTTTAATTAGTCAACCACACTGATCTTTTACTTATCTGTAGAAGTACCTGATGATAGCATCAGCAAATCTATTTGACACTAGGAAACTGTTGATGGGTGGTGCTTCTATCTTTACGATATATCCAGACATCTAAATCGCAAACCTAATTTTATTACAAGTTATGCTCAGGTCAATGTCTTGATGTGTGGCTGTGTGTACTGAGTATACCATTGTTTCCTGTTTGTTGTCGTGCGAGCGTCATAAAACACTAGTTGCTTTGGTTCCAAGCGGAAAGCACTTTGCGGAATTGTGAATTGTAATGAAAAATTGAACAAGCTAGTTTAGTGTTTTCAATTTCTCAATTATACGTTGTGCAACCGGCTGGATCAAGAATTGCTTTCAACTGTAAAATAAAACAAGTATACGACATAATTTTTATAGTCTCTCGGTCCCAATTCCACCCAGTGTTTCTTGATACATGATTTTCAGAACGTTTTACATGGCACAGATAAAGATCTATCGTCATTTCTGCTTTGTATTTATGACTAAATATTAAGTCTTTACATGAATTTGCTATATTTAACATGAAAGTCATCAGCTATTCCTAATATTTTGGCACAGCAGTATTTATGCTGTGTGTTATTTCGTCCGTGTGGTTTCAGGATTTAGAAAAGGACTACCCCGTCTCATCCCCCGGGTGTCGTAAAAGAAAGACTACTAAGGAAATATCAGAAAACGGACAGCAGCGTTTACCTGGGTACAGATAAAACCTACTGCGGTTACCAACCCGCCTGCCAAGAGTGGTTATCAAGGCACACATGATATTAGGATCACAATAGTCATTGGGGGCGGAGGCCTACATACAGTATTGGACGTCTCAAGACTGATCATGATGGCTATTTGAATTTGCCTTCTATTTAAAGGACCAAGTTACACTGGTCAGACTTTAGCTGTAAACTTTATTGGTTTCGATTTGAAATACGCAGTCACGTTATCAGGTAGAAAATCTGCTCTGCTATTGTGAAATTTAGTAAAAAAATTAAGTAGCACATCATAAGATTGATTTTTGATATCTATCGACGCAGTTGCAAAAATGATACGCCTTGTACGAGTATCTCCTCGTATCTCCATAATATTTTCTTTACCTAAGTTTTCTTTCTAACGACGGGTTATCATTCGGTCACCGGTTATATCGAAACTTTTGAATTAATGCCAGGTTTTCTAGTGACCTTTCTTAATTTCTAGTACGGAGTATATCTGTATGTTCCCTGTTATGGTGAAAAATGTATGCAATACGAACAGCTGCTTTCTCAAAGTACTACAATTTGGGTATTTTTAATGAGGTTGTGTGTGACTGATTGTGCGTGATTCATCTTTTACACCTAGTACTAAGGAAAATGAATTAGAAACACTGTATCATTTTGTAAGCGCCCTTATGTTTTGACAAGAAATATCAATGAACTATATACCTATGAAGGAAGAATAGCCAATACGCATCTTTTACGTAAACCAAAAGCCAATCTTGTGGATCCCTGTCTCCGTGATAATGGTTTGCAAGATAGCAATTATTAAACAGAGAACGACGCTGTAAAACAAATCATTCGGCCTTCCGCGTTCAGGCATCACCGGCGGCGTGTGTCGATCCGTCAATTAAGGATTCCGATAATGTTTGCGTGACATTAATACTGAGCATTGCTTTATGTGTCTATACATTTTTAACAAAAACATTATTTTGACGATATCTCGAATTGACAATAAAAAAAATCAAGCACGGATTTCACATTTAGCGTTCAGATGATTCATCGTGCAGACACGCGTTTGAATTTTGCTGATGAATTGGTAGAGCCGAGATATAAACCAGTAATTTGTAAAATTTGCAATCGTCTTTATACTTCCTGCCTTTGTTAATATAGATTTAATAAAAAACATACGTGACGTATACCGTGTTTTGTTTAATTAGTTATTTACCAGTCGCTCTACGTCATACGGCGGTAAATATTGTGTTCTGCTCCGATTAGCGGCTTCTACGTTTACCTACTTAGCTTTACATACTTCATCATCAGCCTACAATCGTCCACTGCTGGAGATAAGTCGTCTCTAATGACAACTATCACTTGGGAGGGATTTGCCTTGGCAGACGGGTTGGCGCAGGCAGTAGTAGACGCCGCTGCCCGTTTCCTGATATTCCCTTAGTCCCCTTATACGAAACCCACGGGACACACTTTTTATGCGAATTTAAAAAAGGAGGACGTTCTCAATTTTTTTTATATGTTATTACCATAATATCTCCGAGAATTATTGTGAGCCGATTTGATAAATTCTTTTGTCGTTCGAAAGGATGTACTTCCTAGTTGGTCCCATTATCCATATTGAAGTTTTTTTTGCTATAAAATGCTGTTATCATGCTTAGCTTTTCAATTTCAATCGGCAAATGACGTTGTTCAAATTTACATCATTATCATTAAGGTATTCCAGCCCTGTTACTAAGTTAGCTCGTCTATAGGTCTTTGTATATCAAAGTTTCACCCAAGAATCTACAAAGTAAACTGCAATACTTTGTCGCTAATGTGTTCGGATTCCTCGAAGCGAGCCGCAGCGCAGGAGCAACAAAGTGACGACATTTTACGCACATAATGTTTTTCTCCTAAACTATTTCCGTCTGTCTGTCGTTTGTTTGTAAATCATCCGTGAATTGTAGTGTTCGTTACAATGTCAGTAGTACGGGATTCCTTTGATATTGCTGTTGTCGTTTTGTTCGGATTTGTTATGTATTTTTGTTTGCTCTTGTATCGTGAATGCATGTTGTGATGTGACACGAAGCGAATGTCGTGGATGTTTGTAGCGGTGGCTTGTTATGTCCTTGTATTTCTATTATTATTATAATATATATTTTCATTGTCAATATAACGTAATAAACTGTCTAGGTAACGGGCTTGTTTTCTTACATTATTTACAATAATGTTAATGACTGCGTTTGTGTATACGTTTTAAAAAGTATATATTTATGTAGTATATCGTATCGTTTATCGTATGTAGTTATAGCGTAAAGATTAAATTTGTAGCGTCAGCTGTGACCTTCTGTGTAAAGTCTATGCTGA
Source organism: Conogethes punctiferalis (assembly GCA_031163375.1). Classification (NCBI taxonomy): domain Eukaryota; kingdom Metazoa; phylum Arthropoda; class Insecta; order Lepidoptera; family Crambidae; genus Conogethes; species Conogethes punctiferalis. Next base: position 1,273,616 of record CM062091.1, on the reverse strand, counting down.
CGCTCCACCTACTGGCTGTTTCATTTGTCGTCTCCCTGCTCAGGAGCCAAAAATTATTCCTACTTTCTTGATTAGGTATCACTGTCGAAATAAATAGCTTCAGGCATTATTTTTACAAAATAAACCTGTTGGGGCATGTTTGTAAATAAAAATTTCCTTCGATGTGGGATCTTTTAAACGGGGCGTTTTAGGAGAAGGAGCTTCTTACGGGTCGGCGAAGTAGCATCATAAGGGCCGGCATGTCGGTGGCAACTGACAAGTGACTGGCTGGTTACCCGACCGTTGTCGCAAGGACTTGGGCTTCTCTCTCGCTTTCCATCAGGCGTAGAGCAGCAATTATGCCGTGCTACTATAAAAAATATCATTGGTAGCTAAACGTTTTCAAGTTTACATTTTCTACGATTTAAAAATTTGGCTACAAGAATTCGACCTTGCAAATTGCAAGGCAATATTTGTGAACATTATTAACACGGCCTGTTTGTTGCTAAGAGTATGCGATATAGTAGTTATCTACACCAAACATAATAAATGTTGCTATGACATATATCTCATAACTCCTACGCTAATGGTCTGTATTAGTTCAACAAACGCGCGTTACTCCAATAACGTGCCAATTGAAGCTCGCGTTAAATTGGCACACGCGAAGGCCGTAATGAACTTTATTGTTGTGTACCTTGAATTCAAGACATCGTCCACGTTGAGATACTCCTTAAGTTGTAGGTATATGATTAGTGAGACAAATGTGAATTGGAATATTGAAATAACCAAAAGTATTTAGGAGGGCTTCCATATAACAAAAGTGATTTTTCTTGCGGCTTTCTGTTCGATATTAAAATCTGCACCAGGTAAACGCTTGAAATCTAGTCAATGGTACGAAATTTGTGCCAATCCGACTCACGCTTTACCGAAATTTTATATAAGAAGAGCTTTCTGGATGATCTCACTCGACCTGATGGTAAGCGGTCTTGAGGTCCAAAAGTTAGGTCGACAGGCATATTAGAACAAACCCATTGCGCCTGTCGCCCTTACCCTGAAGATGCCGTTTTACACCCCGCTTGAAGAACCCAGGATTATAATGGGGAAGGAAACACATGAGCTGGAAGGGGCATTCCATGACTTAACGGCACGGGGCAAGAACGAGGAACTACCTCTCACTGCGCGCCACCATCATGTAATATTGTCAAGAGATATTGAAGCTTAGGACAGAGCGCGTTTACCCAGAAAATACCGATTCACTCTCACCTTGAACACCTAAAGATTCTATGTCTCAGGGAACAAAGAGTCCGGCGAGGAGTTCCATAGTTTAACCGCTTGCATTAGAAAGAAAAGGCAAAACGCACCGTGCGAGGTGGGACTTTACGCCATAAATCGCTTCAGAAACTTTTTTTTGTAATAGTAGCTCGACATAATGGCTTCCCAACGCCTGATGGAAAGCGAAAAAGAAGTCCAAGCCGCTGTTACAACGGGCAGAGTAACTGGTCAGTTACCTGTCAGTTGCCATCGCCATGCCGGCCCAACCCTTATCCCCCCGAAATTCAGAAAATACCTATTCACTCTCGCCTTGAACACTTTAACAATCTCCCGTTTTCTGTGTCCCTATCGCATCGTTACTTTTTATGGCACATCCTCACCTAATGGTCTGATTAATGCATTAACAAGGCTTTACTGGTCGGCAATTAGCGCACGCAATTATGTTAGTGTGTAAATAGACTTAGTTATCGTGCGCTAACTGTTAACGCTCGGCCTTATAAGGCTGCGCCTGCGTGCGGTTGGAGGATTTCATTCGTGTCAATACACTTGGAAAATAAAAGGGGGATTTTTTTTTTTGTGGAATGGACTTATTTATAGCGCTTAGGTGTGCACTTGATCATTCTAGTAAGTGGTGGACAAATAATCATTATTGATGGCAGACATCTTTCAGGGATGCTAGGGAGCGGCATATCATCATTTTGCTCCAAGCCGAATAGCAAACGAGGCGCTGGCAACCGACTGGTGGCGGTATAACCATCACGATTGAAGGCGTAGCTAAATACCACAGGCCGATGACGGGCAGCAGCGCCACTGAAGCGAGAAGCTACGCCCGCCAATCGCCAACCCGCCTGCCCAGCGTGGCGATTATGAGTATATCCTCCAGACGTTTGCCCTCAGTGGCGAACAACTGGAGAGGCCTATGTCCAGCAGTGGACATATGCTGATAGGCTGATGATAATGATGATGACATCTTTCAGGCATTGAAAGTTTTGGTACAATTTTGGCGGTACTTATTTTCCTTATTGATCTTTAGAGTGATTGAAATTTCCTGCTCCTCTGTGTTTCAAAGCCGGTTGTTCATTTTAATCTTAACTTAATATTATAAAGCTGAAGAGTTTGTTTGTTTGAACGCGCTAATCTCAGCCATTTATCGAGGAAGGCTTTAGGCTATATAACATCACGCTGCAACTATTAGGAGCGAAGAAATAATGGAAAATGTAAAAAATACGGGGAAAAAATAACTATTCCACGCGGACGAAGTCGCGAGCACAGCTAGTTTAAGCATAAAAATTAAATGTTCTGATTCTTGATATTGGATCGAAATCAAAACGATTATTGCCAATCATATCGTCTTCTAAGGTCGTCTAACTGTAAATCCTACTGCGGTCGCCAACCCATCTGCGAAGCATGTTGACTAAGGTTGTCAGTAGAACTTCTCTTCAAATCACATTATGTTTAATGATAACACAAATTTTAAAATCATCATTTACATTATCTCTCAGACATTGGATCCCGCTGGGTGTATTATAAGAATTGCTGCAGAAAATTCAACTTTAAAGTTAACTCCATCCACATGTATGCGTGGCGCATTCACGAACAGATAATGTTCGTTTAATTGAATTGAAGAACATAATATCAGCAAGGTTTTCACAGCACTAATGAAGCGATTGATACGTGTGTTCGAAACGATTAACCGCCACCAACCGCCTCGTTATAAATATAGTGACGTCGAATTCCGCTCGACTCCGCAAGGATCTTCTGTTATTGATGTCGCAGTCATCTGGTTGAATCTCCTATTCAATTGAATGGCTAGCGCATTTATTGAAGCAGTCAGGTGATTATAATTTAGTTCATTTTTTTCTCACGCGGCGCTAGTAGTCTCCAAAACAAATATGGCGTCAAACATGATCAAAAAGATATGAACAGTGTTGATATTTTTTTGATTAGATTTACTTTAAGCTGACTTATTTCTAATAAAATAGTGTGACAGCATGGATTTACCTATTAGTACGACGCGGCGCCGCCGGATACTTTTAAAGAAAAATTTAAAACTAAACATTACACAGTCGGCTTTTACCCATCCAACGACTATGCTAATATGACGTTTAGTCAAGACGTTGAACGTTTCATTCAATAACTTGACGAGTTGACCTTTAGGCATTCAATTGAATGTCGTCATTCAATGAAGCCATTCAATTGAATAGGGGATTCAACCAGATGACTGCGACATTGACATAACGACGTTCATGTGACCAGCCGAGCTCCGTAATGCGGAGCGGCACGACACCAATTATTATAAACGGTACAATCGTAACAGGGCATGGTAGAAATGCATAATAGAGGCTGTTCTCTGTTATTATCGATTTGTGGCGTCGAGCGAGCGTCAATTTGTACGGGTTGCACCAGTTGTGGTTGCGTTTTCCTTCAACGTGAGCGAAGCGCACGCGGGTGGTACGTGCATAAGGGTGCAGTTGAAACGTGTCAGTCGGGGTCGAAGTAAATAATGTAAAAGACAAAATTTTATTGACGATCGTTTTGGATCAGTGGCAGTGAACGCTGCTTCCAACCGAATTTGACCACTCGGGAATCAGGCTGAATTAAATTACGGTGCAATAAACAACCCAATATTTAATTATCATCAGCTTATCGCAGTCCACTGCTGGACATAGGCCTCGCCAGTTGTCCGGCGCTTTGGTCAAACACCTGAAGGCTTTGCCCATAATCGCCACTCTGGGCAGGCGTAGCTTCTCGCTCCGGTTACGTTGCTAATAATATTTAATTAAGCGAAGTTTTATTATCAGTACTTAATATCATTTGGTATGGCGTAAAATGGCCATTAAACATCGCTTAAATTTAACGTCAAATGCCGTTAATTGCTTATTATTTTTCCGCGCGGTCTCCGGATTCAAAATAGGACAACCATGAAAAGAGTTATTGTGAATATCGCATTAATCTGTGATATCGCGTACAATCTACATAAAGCTTTTAAGCTTACAAAACATAATACATACTAACGTTAGGAAAATTGTAAGCGCAGTATTAAAACCAAAGTATACTGTAACACACAAAGTTTCACATTTTCTTCAACATTATTATACTTGCACGCGCTCAGGACAATTCGAGCTGATTCATATTTGTGCAAGCAGACACAAAGTACGTTAAACACGTGCTCAAATTGTTGTTATTCATCCTCGAGCCAATTCGCAAATGAGATGCGCCTGAGGTTACTATGTTGAGTGCTAAGTAAACACAGTTGCGTGTCGTTATCGTCCGGCCGTTGTACTCGCCGGCTCAAGTAGCGAGCTGAGGACCTTTGAGTGGAAAGTCTTGGGTTTTGTATAACGGTAATTTGATAAAAGTGGCTATAGGTCGCGAAAATAGTGTAATTTTGAAGGAGTCTTACAACCGAAGGGTTGAATCGGGCTAATGAGAGATATAGAACACTTTTCTTTGTTAAGAAAGTATGTATCTAAGTAAGTTTATCACTTGTCTAGTACCCATATTATTAAAGTACAAGCTTAGGCTTAGTTTGGGGCTAGATAACGGTGTTTGGCCCAGTGTGGCATGGCTTGGGTTATTTATTTACTTAGATATTTATTGTTGGTTGGTGATAAAAAGATATTGAGAGAAAATCATGCATACGGTTTTCAAACAGAAAAAATATGAAACAACTATTCTGGTTTCTGAAATTTTTCAAGATCAAATCTACAATATTGAATTGGGATATACCTACGTTTATCTATAGATCTATTTAGGTGTAAAATACGTAGTCATGCTGTTGTTATATTATTTTTAACCGACTTCAAAAAGGAAGGAAGGTTTCACAATTCGACCGTATGTTTTCTTTTAATTACACAATAGACTGAAGATACAAATGTGGTGTCATTTTGTAGTCTAATGATATTTTTTGAAGTAAATGGGTAGTAGCGCTTGACCCCAACTCGCCAGATGTTACTCGACGTAGAACCCGTTCAGACACGTTCCATGCGCGTTTTGACAGCGCGCCATTGATGTTGCCATTGTTTATTTTAAACACTCGAGGCGTGTTTTTGTGTAACAATTTTGACATTTTTACATTCGACATTGGCGGGAAAATCTCATTGTCAAATACAAGGTCACACATTAGCACTCTAGTTACACATTTGGCGAAGGTCCTATCTCCAACCGCTCTTAACTTGCATCCGCTCTCAATACATTGAAAATAAACACAGTGTAGTGATGTTGCAAGTTTTTTATGCTCCTCTATTCAGCGGACGGTCGTCGAAGTACAAAATTGCGTTTACTGCGCGCCGGCACAGTATCGCGTGCGGCGCTCTTCCGCTCCTTACATAGATGCAAATGACTTGAGCATATAAAATTTAGACTATTAGCAATTTTTGTTGCGATCGTAAAACATCGATATCACAACAACGTCCGTTTTGGCAAAGGTCTTCATCACATTGTAGCTGGACACAGTCTGCTCGTCGCTACAAAGTTACACTGACATTATACAGTTGTGCATGTGGCGGTAATTGGTACAACTCGCGTTTTATCTGTTTAACCAGCTGACTATTTTCATATTTAATGGCTTGTTTATTTGTCTGTAAGATTGCGCTGTTGCGATTTGTATGTTAATATGTAGCAGTCCAGTTTACGTAGTTACTAGTTTTAACTTTATTACTAAGTCTTGGAGGTACGGCAAGGAGAGATGTTGGCTCCTATGATACATTTATAGCACTCAACTTGTTAATTTATGCATACGACGAGTATTTCATACTAATCAAACCGATGTAGTCCAGTCGGTTTAATTGGCACAACTGCTATTATTCCTTCAACAGTGTAATAAAGTGAATCATTACAAATGTGTTCTGAATTATATATTTTATTTATAGAAATATTGCAACTATTTTTAGAATTGGGTTCTGATTGCTTCGATTCATGATAATTGGAAACATTGCAGCATCAAAACATTTTAACGAATATAATGCATGATTTCATCTACAAGTATGTAGGTACGTTCCGTTTATACAAGTGACGTCATTTGTATGACATCTATAATTGAATAAAAGTATAGACAGTTCCCATATCATTGCGCCCAATTGTACGTTAATTCCTCACTCTCATCTCATCCTGATTCTAAAGCCTTTGCATTTATTATTGTCTGTACTAGTGTTATTCTTTTTATATTCTCTTTGCTTAGTAATGAGTTTGTTTCGTTACATCCATTGAAGGATTGAGAGTAAAGTTCCCATATCTTTGCTCTCGCCCTTATACACTATAATTTCTTCACCCTTATCTCATCCCGAATCTATGACTGTAATAGTATCATGCTTTTTACATCTTCTTTACTTGGTAATCAGATTGTTTCGTTACATCTATTGAAGGGTTGAATGATAGAACAGAGAGTTCCCTTTTCTTTGCGAGCGTGGTAGCCTTTGGGCACTATAATATATTTTTACTTTTATCTCACCCCGAATCTACTATTGTCTGTACTAATGTTATGCTTTTCATATTAGTAACAGTTTGTTGTGTAGCGAAAAGAGATACCAAAGTGGCGAACATTGGGAGAGAGAGCCTATTTCTAGCAGTGGACTGACACGGGCTGATGGTGATGATGATGAACCGTCTGTTCTCTTAGTAACGGTTTTGTTTCGTTTGTTTGTCAGATGCTGCAGGAGAAGAAGTTGTGTATACTGAGCGCAGAGCTGTCAGAGCTGGACACTTTCGAGAGGTTGTTGCGGTTCGGCGGCTCGCAGCTGAGGCTACTGCAGTGCTTCCAGGTAAAAAGGCTTTAAATAAAGAGTAAAAGAGTAAATACAGTAAAGGTGATACAGACATGTTGTAAGGGAGCGGCCTATCATCTTTTCGCTCCAAGCCAACCTCACCTGCCCGTGGTGCATCCTGCCGAATAACAAACGAGGCGATGGCAACCGACTGGTGGCGGTATAACCATCACAATTGGAAGCGTAGCTAAATACCACAGACCGATGACGGGCAGCAGCGTCACCGGGGCGAGAAGCTACGCCCTGCGATCGCCAACCCGCCTGCCCAGCGTGGCGATTATGGGTATATCCTCCAGATGTTTTCCCTAAGTGGCGAACAACTGGAGAGGCCTATGTCCAGCAGTGGACTGCAATAGGCTGATGATGACACGCTAACTTCGCTTAGGTATATCTGATAAAGGTTTCCATTACAACTACAAACCATTTGAATGAAACATTTATTTGTATCTGAACAGGCGTTACGTATTGCAATTGTAATTATATTCCCCGTCAATAGCTGTGTTGCATCCGATAAAATGTATTTACGTCACACGATACGTCAACATTAGACGTGGCGAATGCAATTTGAAACGGGTAATGTATTCAAAACGCTCGTGCGATGGATATGGAAGCGTCGATAGGATAGGCCAATTGATTATAAATAAAAATAGACACTGAATTTTTAGTTATCTAAGACTATCTGTATTGCAAGTGCGTTTTTATGCTATACATAACGTGAGACCACAGAAATGTTTATACGATGTTCTATGCTTGGTACATTTCATCCTTAATAGATTTCATCTGAGTGGCTCGATGGCTCATTTGGTAGTGACCTCTGCCTTCTGAGCCAAGTGTCGTGGGTTCGATTCCCGCACAGTGCGAACATTTGTGTCCATGAACCTGTCTGTTTGTATTGATCTGTGTGTTTTCTATGTATAGTACATGCTATTATTACATAAATACATATTTATTTAAAAAAAAAGTATTTAAGTAAGTTTATCAGTTGTCCTAGTACCCACAGTACAAGCTTTGGCTTAGTTTGGGGCGAGATGGCGATGTGTGGCCCAGCGTGGCATGTCTTGGGTTATTTATTTATTTATCTTTGATACATTTCATCTTCGATACATGTCATCCTTGATACGTTGAAGTTGGGTTTTTATGGTAATATTTTTGTATTATGCTATGTATTAAGTTGATTACGAGATGGAGGTATACGGTATACATTCAGTTACTTGTAAAGTTTCATATGATTCGTCTCAATCCGAATCCACACAGTTCTCACGGTAGAGTCAAGAGAGTATTTTTAGTTTTTAATTATAAACAACATTAGTATCCGTTTTACCGTTTTGTGCTAGAGTTTACTAGCTAGACAATGAATGCGCTGTGTCGTGACGCAAGTGTGATATAACGTTCATTAATACGCGAATAGCAATGTGACGGAGTGACTGTTTCATAAAGTAACATTTAATCATCAGCTAAACAATTAAAGCATCGATGAATGACTAGATTACCTAACTAAATAGTTAAAATCCCGATGAATAAGGCTGATCGTCATCCGTCAGATAAAACTAGCTTAGCTACAAAGCTCACTTAATTCAGTCAGTTTTCATACGCGCGGAAGCGTTGTGCTTGGGCGCCACACATCGCTCGGATGGTGTGACGTCCCCCTACGGTGCACCACGCCACTGACCATAGTGTTCGAAGACAAGTGTTGTTGTCCGCCTCGGAGCCGCTAATGCTAGGTTTACACGCGTGGCACGCAGCCCGGCAAGCAGCCTAGCAAGCAGCTCGGCGAGCAGCCCTGCCCTACACACTGCGCACGCACGTGCACATTCAAACAGTCGAACAGCCCGTTTTCATGCTTGTGCTTGTGTTTGTGCCCGTTGAATGTCGTATTGAACGCGAGCGTGTAAACGCGGCATAACATAAGACCCCATTCACATGATCACAAAAATGTTGTAAACGCGCGCTGAATGCTTGTCATCTGAACATACCCTAATGTATTCGTAAGTCATTCTGGCATTTCCTTGAAGATTGGCCGCTGTGGTTTTGGTCAGGGGGGTAAAGAACCATTATTACACTCCTAGTGATTAAAGATTCGTTGTGTATTGTTCCAGGCAGTGATAGAACACGGCTCCAAACTATCGTCGGAGCTGGCTAGCAGTTACCTCGGCAAGTGCGACGCGGACGCGCGCCCTAGGGAGAGCCTCATACAGCTGGGACTCCGGTTAGGTGAGTATGCTCTCCTGTCCGAATTTCGGCCGCAGTGGCCATCTTCAAGGAGGATAGTGGAGTCATCATCAGACTTAGGCCTCTCCAGATGTTCGCCACTTTGGACAAGCACCCATAAATATTCGCTACGATAGGCGGGTTGGCAATCGCCAAAATCGACTGCAATTGCAGGGCGTAGCTTCTCGTTCCGGTGACGCTGCTGCCCGTCATCGGTCCGTGGTATTTAGCTCGTTGCCTGAGCCTCATCTGTTATTTTGCAGTAGGTAGCTTGGAGCAAAATAATAATTGGTCGCTCTTGATTACATCCCTAAGTTGAGTATGCATGCAGGAAATATTCTTGAAATTGCACATGTGTGCGCTCTCAGTTTCTTCACCATAATAATCCGATGAGACAAGTAAGTGTGAGTAAGTAAGTAATGACTACGGCTCTCTCATACTAATATATAGGGGATAGGGGAGCGATAGTGACGTCCTACTCGAACGACCAAAAAATCGTTCGTTAGGTGGATGGATCGCGTGGTTTTCCGTTTTACTATAAAACTGTTTGCACACATCATATTTTTATTACGAAATTGGTATTACTTATTTCATCAATTCGTGGTTAACATTGAAACTACGGGTGCGAAGTCAGCGATTTCGTTCGGTTTTCAATTTAATTATGTTCAATTACACTTAAATTGGGTAAGTGGAGTATCCGCTATAATGAATATTAATGAATGCCAATGAACACATTGTAATCATTGTTATGTAACTTAGGTAAAGGAATCAGAAACACGTTATTTAAAACTGTTTTACCTTTGGTATTGTTGTTTTTTATGTAGATTTTTTACACCATTGTGAATTGATTAGGCATAAGTGATGCCTATTTAGTTTTATTTGACACATAATGATTATTCTATTACACCAAGTTCTATGTGTATTGTTGTGTGCATAAACATATCAAAAACATAAATGTTTTTACGGAATTCATGATCCAATTAATGTAATAGGTACAATGACCTTTTATCAACAGAAACTGTAAGTTATCTTAGCTTGCTTACTTGTACTATTGGAGAACGCTTTAGACAGAAATTTTATTATTATTGATCTTAAATCTGTCGCGGATATTTCACAGACTTAACGCACACTACGCACATCTTCGATCATTCTGTCGGCGGACCTAGAAGCTCTTTTTAAGTGTCTCAGACGCAGACTCTATCGCACAAAAAGTGTGCTGTCTGCGCTGCACCTTAAAAGCAGTAGTAGAACTAAAATTTCCATGAAAACTTTCTAATTCTTTCAAATTTTTTTGTTTCCAGGCGGTTTCCTAAACGAGGCCGGGTGGTACGCGGACGCGCAGAAGGTGCTGGTTCGGTGCCGGGAGCTGTGCCAGGGCCAGCCGCAGACCACGTACTACAAACGGCTCACACTCGAGTGCTGTCACAGGTCAGTAACACCGTAGCCTCTCCTTCATTTTTTTTATAGTAGCTCGACATAATAAATAAATAAATAATAGTGCAGTCAATGAAGCGAAAAATACGGGCTAACCTCCGAATTTTTTTACTGTGATCCGATTTGCATGAAATTTTGGAATTAGGCTCATCTTACCATTAACTTCAAAAGTGAAAATGATTTGAACTCCGCCACCACTATGGGGGTGGTTGCCACCCCTTCTCGGGGGTCAATAATTGTTTTTTCAAAATAACCTCGGATATCGATTGAAGATCTAATTTTAAGCAAAAAAGTTTCTATAAAGTTTCTCGAAAAATCTAATACTTTTCAAGTTATTGGCAATTGAAAATTCGCAAATTTTTCACGATTTTCATCAGTTTTTTTTCAAATATCTCCAAAAATATACGTTTTATCGAAAATTTTATAAGGAACAAAACTGTAGCAGGTAAAAAAATGAACAATTTGGTTTTTTACAAAGTATTCTAAGTGCAATATTAAGCTAGATATTAAAGATCAAAGCCGTTTTTTATTTTATCTGAAATTTCATCGATGTAGTCAATGCCATCTAGCAGCGAGCAAATGCATTTTATGCTTTCTAATCGAAAAGGGTTTTGTAGTGCTTGAAATAAGCTTTAAAATGAGCTTTATCAAAAGTCTTTTGCACGTAAAATAAGTGAGCTATATTGCAAATAAGCGGAGCATCGAATGTTTTTTCTTTTCAATCAATGGGTTTAAATAAGTGCCATTTCCACCAAAACTAAAATTAATCATATTCCGCCTAGAATTAACTTTATTATGAAGAGTTTTATAGATTGTATTAGTTTGGCTGCTTTAGGACACATAGTTTTCAAAAAAGTCACGATTGAAAAAAAATCGAGAATTTCAAATTTTTAAAAATCCCACCCCTTTTTCATAATATCTCAAAAATGACGACAGATACGTATAAAAGTGTAGGGATAAAAAATTTAGGTATTTTTCTGACAAACAATTTGGTTTTTTTGTTTTTTCTATCAAATAAAAATTGACGGAGATATGATTGTTTAAAGAGCGCGTGGCAGCGCAATCACAGCCTCCCTTAATCGTGACTTTTTTGAAAACTATGTGTCCTAAAGCAGCCAAACTAATACAATCTATAAAACTCTTCATAATAAAGTTAATTCTAGGCGGAATATGATTAATTTTAGTTTTGGTGGAAATGGCACTTATTTAAACCCATTGATTGAAAAGAAAAAACATTCGATGCTCCGCTTATTTGCAATATAGCTCACTTATTTTACGTGCAAAAGACTTTTGATAAAGCTCATTTTAAAGCTTATTTCAAGCACTACAAAACCCTTTTCGATTAGAAAGCATAAAATGCATTTGCTCGCTGCTAGATGGCATTGACTACATCGATGAAATTTCAGATAAAATAAAAAACGGCTTTGATCTTTAATATCTAGCTTAATATTGCACTTAGAATACTTTGTAAAAAACCAAATTGTTAATTTTTTTACCTGCTACAGTTTCGTTCCTTATAAAATTTTCGATAAAACGTATATTTTTGGAGATATTTGAAAAAAACTGATGAAAATCGTGAAAAATTTGCGAATTTTCAATTGCCAATAACTTGAAAAGTATTAGATTTTTCGAGAAACTTTATAGAAACTTTTTTGCTTAAAATTAGATCTTCAATCGATATCCGAGGTTATTTTGAAAAAACAACCATTGACCCCCGAGAAGGGGGTGGCAACCACCCCCCATGGTGGTGGCGGAGTTCAAATCATTTTCACTTTTGAAGTTAATGGTAAGATGAACCTAATCCCAAAATTGTATGCAATTCGGTTCACAGTAAAAAAATTCGGACCTATAATGCTTCATTGACTGCACTATAACCCAAGACATGCCACGCTGGGCCACACAGCGCCACCTAGCCCCAAACTAAGCCGAAGCTTGTACTATGGGTACTAGACAACTGATAAACTTATTTAGATACATTTTTTTTGTAAATAAATACATATTATACATAGAAAACACCCAGACCAATACAAACAGACATGTTCATGAACACAAATGTTTGTACTGTGCGGGAATCGAACCCACGACCCTTGGCTCAGAGGTCAGAGGTCACTACCAAATGAGCCAGCGAGCCTGTCAAGCTTAAATGGCTAAATTAAAAAATAATGGCTTCCCTACGCCTGATGGAAAGCCAAAGAGAAGCCCAAATCGCTGTGACAACTGGCAAGTAACTGGTTAGTTACCTGTCAGTTGCCACTGCTATTCCGGCCCAGCCCTAACCCCCCACGAGCTCCGGAGACCCTACTCACCAGCAGAAACACGACCCGGGCGTCATTTGGCTGCGGTATTCTTTAGGGCGGAGGTCCTACCTCGTACGTGCATTGGTCGGTTGTAAGCGTCCTGCTTAATGTTTAAAATAATTGAGTTTATTTTCATAACTGTGTTTCGTGTTATATCTGACTCACGATTTTAGCCGTCCGCTATGTAATTAAAAATTTTATAATCAAAACTACATAATGTTATACAATAATAATGTTCTTTGTTCTTTTTTAAGTATTAAATCTAAAAAATGTGAGGATGCAATTCCAAAGATTGTAGTAATTAGTTAATTGTAGGTAACTTGATTATATAAATTCCGTTCAAATTTAGGTAGGTACCTACATAAAGTACAAATAAATATCTTATTATGATTTTTTTTTAGCTTAAATTGAAGTTTTTCAATACTCACTTTATTGGGAATGGGTATAGCTTACCCTAAGTGTTGCGGAGGTCTGATGGCAGTCGCTCTGTGTAAAAAGCTTAGCCCTCGCCAAATCTCTCAGTTTAGGAAGCCGACCCTGAGACAATCGGGAAAAGGCTAGGATGATGATGATGAAGTTTTTTAAGACAATACTTTCTTTAATATCAAGCAATTAAACACTCCAAAAATATAGGTACTATACACATGAGATAACATCTGTAATACGAGTGTAAGATGATGTCATATCGTGGAGATAATAACAGTAGCATACATAATAGGCTACATTACATGGTTGCAAATAAAAAAGGTAATCGCGCAGTTGCGGTGTCGTTAGCACGCGATGACATTAGAATTAGTGCAAAAAATAATAGGCGGAAATAGGTGTTAAATTTTGGCAAATTGGCATAATTTACCGCTGTGTCTGTGTCGCCATTAAATAACCTGCCTTGACATAGGGTCCATGATTCGAATTTGTCTGGTTCCCCTTTCTGAGGGTTACGAAGGTCAGATGGCAGTCGCTTCAATGTAATAACCAGATTCGCTAAATCTAGGATCATGGTCAAAGCGGACCCTGGGCCTAGAGGCACAAACTGGGACAACGCTTAGAGGATGATGATGATTATAACATAGAATAGGCAAGCGACCTATCATCTTTTAGTTCCATGCAACCCTCACCTGCCCGTGGTGTATCCTTCTGAATAACGAACGAGGCGATGGCTACCGACTGGTGGCGGTACAACCGTCACGATTGAAGGCGCAGCTAAATACTACGGGCCGATGATGGGCAGCAGCATCACCGGAGGCAGGAGTTACGTCCTGCGGTCGCCAACCCGCCTGCCCAGAGTGGCGATCTTGGGTATAACCTCAAGGTGTTTGCCCAAAGGGCCAACATCTGGAGATTCCTAAGTCCAGTGTACTCAGATAGGTTGATGACCAAAGATCTATGTATACTTTAAGGACAGACATGAAAAGCGACTTTTTTTAAATAACCCAAGACATGCCACGCTGGGCCACACAGCGCCACCTAGCCCCAAAATAAGCCGAAGCTTGTACTATGGGTACTAGACAACTGATAAACTTACTTATATACTTTTTTTTTGTAAATAAATACATATTATACATAGAAAACACCCAGACCAATACAAACAGACATGTTCATGCACACAAATGTTTGTACTGTGCGGGGATCGAACCCACAACCCTGGCTCAGAAGGCAGAGGGCACTACCAAATGAGCCACCGAGCCTGTCAAACTTTGTTTACCATGTAGTGATATTTTCGTTCTCCAGGTTACTAAACACACAATCGGCGTACTGCTGCTTCCCCGCGGCGGCCGAGACGTACTCGCTAGCGTTACAACTGCTGGGCCTGCCCGAGAACGCGACGGACGAGTCGCTGGGCGGGCCCTACGCCGTCGGCTCCACCTGCGACAAGGCCGTGCAGACCGACGACCTGCCCGACGACCTGCACGACGATAGGTGAGACACTAACTACACACTTGCAGTGAAAACGGGTGAAGTGAGTGAATGCGAGTTGAGTGGAGTGGTGTGAGTACACTTGGGTGAAATAGACTCGTCGTACTGTTCGACGTATTTCCTAGCACTTGAACTTTTTTTTTTATAATAGCTCGACATAATGGCTTCCCTACGCCTGGTGGAAAGCGAAAGAGAAGCCCAAGTCGCTGTGACAACTGGCAAGTAACTGGTCAGTTATTTGTCAGTTGCCACCGTCATGCCGGCCCAACCCTAACCCCCCACAAGCTCCGGAAACCCTACTCACCGGCAGAAACACGACCCAGAGGTCATTTGACTGCGGTATTTTATAGGGTGGAGGTCCTTGCCCGGACGGGCGGCTCAATTCGAGCGAAGATTCGCTATGCCCTACCTCTCTTTCCCGAGTGTCTGCTAGGGTGCTGGCGAGACTGACGCCTGAGTCACCAGAGCAGGCACCTCTGGCGCTGCCAGGGGTCTCACAGCGCGTCATCACCGTTGCAGCACAGAGGAGCCGCCAGACGAGTCGTCAGGCGCGGTGTTGGGCGAGTCGCTCGCGGGGCGGCAGGCGGCGTGGGGCATGGCGGCGCTGGTGCCGCGCGTGCTGAAGGAGTTCAGCGCGCTGTTCTTCGTGCGCTGCGACTACGGCGCCGCGCACGCCTGGAGCCTGCGCGCTCTGCGGCTGCTCACCCCGCACACGCCTGTCAGGTCAGTTGGACCTACTATCTTTCTTTCTCTTTTCTTGAAGTCCTAAGGCGCAGCGGCCCACGCTTTGAGAATATCTGACCACATATTCTTAGCAGTAGCATGAGTTTTGTCTACTAGTCTTCCTCGCTCTCACTAATCTTGAAGTCCTACGACGTTGCGACCCACGCTTTCAGAATCCCTGACCACATATTCTTAGCAGTAGCATGAGCTTTGTCTACTAGACTTCTTCAGTCTTACTATTCTTGAAATCCTAAGGCGCAGCGGCCCACACTTTAAGAATCCCTGACCACAATACTCATAGCATGATAAGTTGTTTTCTAAGATAGACCTCGTAACTGACGTTGATTTAAGATTTTTTATTTACTTTCTCTGTTTATTGATATTTGTCATAACACACTTTTGACTAAAGTAAAGCTTGAAAAAAAAAACGAGTGCGTATTAAATATTACTTACTTATATTATAACTCGATTATAACTATGAATAAAAAATAACATTTCGAGTTTCATCATTTACCTCCTGCAGTCCATTGCTGAACATAAGTTTCTCCAATTGTTCGTCACTTTTCTCGACCCTGGATTTGTCACATCCAGTCAGCCATTGCGTGTCAATCGTCACCACTTGGCTCTAGGGCGTCCTAGCAACGATTGCAGAGGAATTGTATTCACTACACCCGCCATTATTGTCTCTAGTGGCATGCCTGGCACCATTGGAGCCAGGGCCGAGGCCTGACCTCCGACGGCGCCGATCGTCTGTCTAATCATTAATTGCCGATAGATTAGACAGACGACCGGCGCCATCGAGGCCCAAACCACAGTAGGAGGGTGTCAGTATTACTCAGCGTTAGACAATAAGTCGTAATGTAATTTCAGAGTGACGATCGAGGCGATCCGCGCAGTAGGCAAGGCGTGCGTGGTCAAGCGCCGCTTCGGCGCGGCAGGAGCGTGTGCGAGACAAGCGGTCGGCCTCGCGCGAGCCGCCGCCGGGACCAGCCACCCGCGCTACGCCGACGCGCTGCTCGACCTCGGCTTCTACCTGCTCAACATCGACTCCATCAACCACAGCGTCGCCGTCTACGAGGTGACACTCGCTCTACTGGTCTCGCTCCACACAGCACACGATCGCCTCAGTGGGCCCAGCCACCCGCGCTACGCCGACGCGCTGCTCGACCTCGGCTTCTACCTGCTCAACATCGACTCCATCAACCACAGCGTCGCCGTCTACGAGGTGACACTCGCTCTACTGGTCTCGCTCCACACAGCACACGATCGCCTCAGTGGGCCCAGCCACCCGCGCTACGCCGACGCGCTGCTCGACCTCGGCTTCTACCTGCTCAACATCGACTCCATCAACCACAGCGTCGCCGTCTACGAGGTGACACTCGCTCTACTGGTCTCGCTCCACACAGCACACGATCGCCTCAGTGGGCCCAGCCACCCGCGCTACGCCGACGCGCTGCTCGACCTCGGCTTCTACCTGCTCAACATCGACTCCATCAACCACAGCGTCGCCGTCTACGAGGTGACACTCGCTCTACTGGTCTCGCTCCACACAGCACACGATCGCCTCAGTGGGCCCAGCCACCCGCGCTACGCCGACGCGCTGCTCGACCTCGGCTTCTACCTGCTCAACATCGACTCCATCAACCACAGCGTCGCCGTCTACGAGGTGATACTCCACTCTACTCGTAAGCCCGAGGGGGTCGGGATGCCTGGAGGGTCTCGATAACAACCCCCCTCTGTGCGGCATCCCTCGCTCGGCCGGTATGGCGTCCTCACACGACGCCACTGACCAGTGCCCGAAGACACGAGTCGTTGTGGCGCCTCGGGCACGCTACGAACCCAAGGACCCTTTTAGTTGCCTCTTTCGACAGGAGGAGATACCGCAGGGTAGTATTCTAAGCCCAATACCGTTGGGCATTATCCTAATCTCCATACTGCAGGGTAGTATTCTAAGCCTCATACCACAGGGTAGTATTCTAAACCACATACCGCAGAGTAGTTCTATTTTTTTTTTTGTTTTTTTTTTTGTTTTTTTTTTTTTTTTTTTTTTTAAGAGGGGAATGCATTAGGCACCTTCATGCCGTCTCCGGGGGGAGGCGGCATGGTGTGTGGGACTCACACCTCCCAAAAGGGAGGGCATACCCACTAAACCCCCCTGTGTCGCCAGTGGGCAGCAAGTTGCAGGGACACGGGTAGCGCCGAAGCATACGGCCATATCCCTGCCTGCCCTGGCCAGCCGCAGATGATAAGCGGCCGGCACTCGGCGGACCTCGTGCAACGGTGTGGCTGCACCCACCACACCGTTACGCCCCTATGAGTGGATCGCGCCCCCGCACTCACCACTCGGGGCACGAAGGAGAGGCTCAGAGGGCATACGATGCGTTGTATGCCCTCCGGCGGCGCCCGGGCCGGGGGCGGCGAAGAGCGGGCGCGTCTACCGCGGCCTCACGCTCTCTTTCCGCCGCCTCCTTCTGCGAGATCTCTGTCTCGCAGAATGCGAGCATCGCTCGCCAGGTCTCCTTCGACGCCGTCATCTGCCGCAAGAGTTGCGGCAGATCGAGGTCCTGTGCGACAGTGACGAGGACGGAGCGCTCATTGGCCCAGGCAGGGCAATGACCGCAGAGTAGTATTCCAAGCCTTATACCACAGGGTAGTATTCTAAACCATATACCGCAGAGTAGTATTCCAAGCCTTATACCACAGGGTAGTATTCTAAACCATATACAGCAGAGTAGTATTCTAAGCCCCATACCACAGGAAAGTATTCTAAGACCCATACCGCAGGGTAATATTCTAAACCCCATATCGCAAGGTAGTATTCTAAGCCCAATACCGCAGGGTAGAATTCTAAGCCCCATAAGCCCTAGATATATTTCACCAAAGCCACAGATCTTTTTTAAATACATAATGTAAAATGTTCGCAGGATTTTAATTTGCTTCTTTCCACTAAGTAGGTAGGTAACACTATAGTAAAAATTTTAAGTCATTTTAAATACATTAATCGAATGCTGTGCTCGGTTGTTATTGAAATGCAAATTTAGTCCTCTGTAATGTGTAATGTAATTTAAGGAGTGTAATGATTTGTATTTTGTTACCGTGCCAAAATAAAATAAAAATAAAATAAAATACCATAGAGGGTGCTATGTTCATTGTACTCCGGTCCTTGTAACCGTCTAACTTTCCGTCGTCGCTCGCAGGAGGCGCTGGCGACGCTCCGCGGCGTGTTCGGCCGCAGCAGCCTGCACGTGGCCACCGCGCAGGAGGACCTGGCCTACGCGCTGTACGTGCTCGAGTACTCGTCCGGCCGCTTCTACAAGGCGCGCGACCACGCCGAGCGCGCCATCCGCATCATCGAGGTCTGTGACTGGTACCTCACCTGCCCGTGGCGCGTCCTGCCGAAACACGAAACGAGGCTCTGGCAACCGAGTGCTTTTTTTTTATAGTAGCTCGACATAATGGCTATGCCTGATGGAAGCGAAAGAGAAGCCCTAATCGCTGTGACAACAGGCAAGTAACTGGTCAGTTGCCACCGCCATGCCGGTTCCCTACGAGCTCCAGAGACCCTAATCACCGGCAGACACACGACCCGGTCATTTGGCAGTATCCTATAGGGTGGAGGTGGCTCAATTCGCTATGCCTCTCTTAAATCATCAAACAATTGTTATACCGCCTGCTATGGCAGCACTTTTACTGTAATGGTAGTATTAGTTCTTAAGGTCCCATGGCACTATAAGGCCTCATAGGAATCTTAACTCCATCCACCAGGGCTTTGAGTGGGTATTCCCTACCCCACCACCATCTTGAGGCAGCGGACTCCCCCGAGTGACAGGGTTGCTGCATAACCACATTTCCCCCCAAAAAAGAAAGAATAAAATAAATAAATAAATATCAGACAACATCACATACATTGCTCCAATCCCAAAGTAAGTAGCTTAAGCTTGTGGGTATCAGAACAACGAAGGTATATATGTCACCGGAAAATAGCAAGAATCGTAAGTTGATCAATTTCCTAGGTAGTTGATTAACTTTCGGAATATAACAAACGGTAGTTGAAATGTATTATTTTACGCAATGGATTTCAGTTAGTTGATCAATTTACGTTAGCCTGACAGTCATTTAATAATTTACGATTTTGACACAAGTAAAATCGTCCTCAAATGGGCCAATCGTTGCTCAATGTACTATTTAACGGTGCACTACTACCCGTAAATTAATACACTCTTCCCTGATTGGTTGCCGGGATAACGCCACGTGAGCCATTGAACCAATCAACGTTCACCTCACCTTCGTCGGATGATTTTACGGCAAGACCCCGTAAAATGATCAATTTACTAAATTACATACGTTAAATAATACATTTCAACTGCCGTTTATTATTTTCCGGAAGTTAATCAACTACCTAGGAAATTGATCAACTTACGATTCTTGCTATTTTCCGGTGACATATATATATATATTAATATATATTTAAATACAAATATAAACACCCAGACACGGAACAAACACAAGTGTTCATCACACGAATGTTTGTCCCGGGTGGGAATCGAACCCACTACTCTTGGTTCAGAAGCCAGGGGTCACTACCAATTGAGCCACCGAGCCAGTCGTAAGAAAGAAAAAATAATATCTAAGTAAGTTTATCAGTTGTCTTAGTACCCATAGAACCTACAAGTTTCGGCTTTGTTTGGGGCTGGACGGCGATGTGTGACGTGACCCAGCATGGCATGTCTTGGGTTATTCATTTAATTACATTTTTTACGGCAACAAGCGTAAAGTCCTAATTAGTAATTAAAACGTCTGTTGTCCCCAGAACCTCGTCCCGCCCGACCACCTGCTGCTGGCGTCGGCCAAGCGCGTCAAGGCGCTCATACTGGAGGAGATCGCGCTCGACACGCCCGCCGGCCAGGACATGAGCGGTCAGTGTAGCGTACTATAGACACTGGATGCGAGAAGCCCAGGATCGATCTAAATGGGGAATGTTGGGAGAGGCCTGTGTCCAGCAGTGGACTGATACCGGCTGATCATGATGATGGATATCAGTATCCATCATCATCATCATGACTGGCTTGGTGGCTCATTTTGTAGTGACCTCTGAGCCAGGGGTCATGGGTTCGATTCCCTCACAGTACAAACATTTGTGTTCATGAACATGTCTGTTTGTATTGGTCTGGGTGTTTTCTATGTATAATATGTATTTATTTACAAAAAAAATTATCTAAGTAAGTTTATCAGTTGTCTAGTACCCATAGTACAAGCTTCGGCTTAGGTTGGGGCTAGGTGGCGCTGTGTGGCCCAGCGTGGCATGTCTTGGGTTATTTATTTATTTATTTATCATCAGCCGGTATCAGTCCACTGCTATAAATTGTGAAAGTAGTAGTATAAATGCACCGACAGAGGCGGTGCATTTATATTCCATTTCCGACAGCCTTGCCTTGCGACTCGCGGTATGGAGCTTACGGCCGTATTCTCAAACGGCCTAATGGCCAAAGTCTTATAAGTTTTTGGGTACCTACGGTTAGAATACTATAAATCGTCCAATCTAAAATGACGCGTCCCACCACCACCTTTACGCGCACAAGCCAATTTCCAATATGGACGCAATACGCATAAACAATGCAATTATGATTGGCCGTTCAGTGACGGTTAAATTCAAAAATAGGAACAGCGCCATTCTCGGATTTGTTTTCCAACTAGTTTAGTTAATCGTGAGACGAAAAGTTGTCTTGTTTCAGACAATGTGACGGCGCTGCTCCATAGAGCGAGTGTTGTCGGATTCATCACCCGAACCCTATCTGACACAAAAACATTACCAAATATTTTGTCGATAAATTAACTTACAGCTGGCGATTTGACGTATGCCGCTTAGGGTTGCCAAAAAGAAAAGAAAAAAGAGTCCATTATACATTCCCTACCTCGGTATCCCAGTGTGTCGTAGAAGTCGCATGGGGCCTTCGGGGTCGGGTCGCACCCGGCGTCGCGGCCGCGGCGACACGCGCTAGGGCACAGGGCCACATGAGCCGCGAGCTGCCACAGCGGCGTAAACGCGTAAAAGCATTCCCGACGTCAAGTCAAGTCAAGTCAAAATAATCTTTATTTGTATTGGTTTTTATGAAAAACACTTACAAATCGTCGAAGCTACCACCGGTTCGGAAAGCAGCATTCTACCGAGAAGATACCGGCAAGAAACTCGTGTAGTTGCTCTTTTCAACATGGTGTTTACAATATTATTATCACATTTATACTTTTAACTACGACCACGTCATACAGTCTGGGGCCTTACAAAATTAATTATAAATTAGATTAAAAAAAAAAAAATTAACCTTAACATACTCTATATTGACAGGCTCGGTGGCTCATTTAGTAGTGACCTCTGCCCTCTGTGCCAAGGGTCGTGGGTTCGATTCCCGCACAGTACAAACATTTGTGTTCATGAACATGTCTGTTTGTATTGGTCTGGGTGTTTTCTATGTATAATATGTAATTATTTACGAAAAAAAAAAAAGTATCTTAGTAAGTTTATCAGTTGTCTAGTACCCATAGTACAAGCTTCGGCTTAGTTTGGGGCTAGGTGGCGCTGTGTGGCCCAGCGTGGCATGTCTTGGGTTATTTATTATTTATTTATTTATATAGGGCAATCAGGAGTAGACCAGTCTCCAAGGCAGCACCTGTTCACAAGTATGACGTGTGTACCAGCCATCGCTTCATTCAACCATATTTGAGGGAGTGTAGCGACCCGCCACACAGCGCCACCACCCCAGAAACATTTTAGTGAGCATGACTAGTCCAGTTACCCCAATATAAAATATTTTGCAAAATCATAAAACATAGACGAAAAAACAAAAGCCACTAGACCTCATCTTTCGCTTTTCATCAGGTATGCTGTGATCCTATGAAATAATGTAACGATTCATCCGTTCGCCCGCAGAGCCGAGCCTGCTGGAGGAGTCGGAGTCTCTGCACAAGGCGGCGCTGGCGCTGTCCATGATGGCCTTCGGAGAGAAGAACGTGCAGACCGCCAAGCACTACGGCAACCTCGGCCGCCTCTACCAGAGCATGCAGAAGTTCCAGGTCACACCCCTCCCCCCACCAGCTCACCCCCTTAGCGACACGTGCAGACCGCCAAGCACTACGGCAACCTCGGCCGCCTCTACCAGAGCATGCAGAAGTTCCAGGTCACACCCTCCCCCCACCAGCTCACCCCTTAGCGACACGTGCAGACCGCCAAGCACTACGGCAACCTCGGCCGCCTCTACCAGAGCATGCAGAAGTTCCAGGTCACACCCTCCCCCCACCAGCTCACCCCTTAGCGACACGTGCAGACCGCCAAGCACTACGGCAACCTCGGCCGCCTCTACCAGAGCATGCAGAAGTTCCAGGTCACACCCTCCCCCCACCAGCTCACCCCTTAGCGACACGTGCAGACCGCCAAGCACTACGGCAACCTCGGCCGCCTCTACCAGAGCATGCAGAAGTTCCAGGTCACACCCCTCCCCCCACCAGCTCACCCCCTTAGCGACACGTGCAGACCGCCAAGCACTACGGCAACCTCGGCCGCCTCTACCAGAGCATGCAGAAGTTCCAGGTCACACCCTCCCCCCACCAGCTCACCCCTTAGCGACACGTGCAGACCGCCAAGCACTACGGCAACCTCGGCCGCCTCTACCAGAGCATGCAGAAGTTCCAGGTCACACCCTCCCCCCACCAGCTCACCCCTTAGCGACACGTGCAGACCGCCAAGCACTACGGCAACCTCGGCCGCCTCTACCAGAGCATGCAGAAGTTCCAGGTCACACCCCTCCCCCCCACCAGCTCACCCCCTTAGCGACACGTGCAGACCGCCAAGCACTACGGCAACCTCGGCCGCCTCTACCAGAGCATGCAGAAGTTCCAGGTCACACCCTCCCCCCACCAGCTCACCCCTTAGCGACACGTGCAGACCGCCAAGCACTACGGCAACCTCGGCCGCCTCTACCAGAGCATGCAGAAGTTCCAGGTCACACCCTCCCCCCACCAGCTCACCCCTTAGCGACACGTGCAGACCGCCAAGCACTACGGCAACCTCGGCCGCCTCTACCAGAGCATGCAGAAGTTCCAGGTCACACCCTCCCCTCACCAGCTCACCCCCTTAGCGACACGTGTAGACCGGCAAGCACTACGGCAACCTCGGCCGCTTCTAGAGCATGCAGAAGTTCCAGGTCACTAAAATGCTTTTTAATTTCTTCAGGACGCGGAGACGATGCACCTAAAAGCGATAGCCATCAAGGAGGAACTGCTGGGCCCTGAAGACTACGAAGTGGGCCTCAGCATCGGCCACCTGGCCTCGCTCTACAACTACCACATGAACATGCACTGCGCCGCCGAGAGGCTCTACCTGCGCTCCATATCCATCAGTGAGTATGCCGCTACCAGTGAGTACGTCACGCTACCAGTGATTACGTCACGCTACCAGTGATTACGTCACGATACCAGTGTTACGTCGCGCTACCAGTGAGTACGTCACTACCAGTGAGGACGTCACTACCAGTGAGTACATACGTCACTACCAGTGAGGACGTCACTACCAGTGAGTACGTCACTACCAGTCAGTACGTCACGCTACCAGTGAGCACGTCACTACCAGTGAGTACGTCACTACCAGTGAGTACGTCACTACCAGTGGGTACATCACATTGCCTGTGAGGCTCAGCATCGGCTTTGATTCCTCTTCCGATGTTAGAGGCGAGTGAACCGATTTTTGCTGGGTGAGCGCATTCCAACGTAGACCACGGTATCGTTTACCATCAGGCGGATCGCAAATGTAACTTGATTTGATATCCAGCTCGAAGGACCAAAATGGTTATCCAAGTCTTGGCGCTGGTGAATGTTTGAATATTTTATTAAGGTCGGTCATCTAGGTCTCCAGACATTATGAAAGGTACCGTTTTCCTCTTTCTTATTATATTTCTTGCTCGAAGCTTGTGGGGGATTAAGGTTGGGTCGGCATACCAGTAACTTGCCCGTTGTCACAGGGACATGGGCTTCTCTTTCGCTTTTCATCAGGCGTAGGGAAGCGATTATGTCGATCTACTATTGACTGGCTCGGTGGCTCATTTGGTAGTGACCTCTGCCTTCTGAACCAAGGGTCGTGGTTTCGATCCCCGCACAGTACAAACATTTGTCTGCATGAACATGTCTGTTTGTATTGGTCTGGGTGTTTCCTATGTATAATATGTATGTAATGACAACAAAAAAGTATCTAAGTAAATTTATCAGTTGTCTAGTACCCATAGTACAAGCTTCGGCTCAGTTTGGGGCTAGATGGCGCTGTGTGGCCCAGCGTGGCATGTCTTGGGTTATTTGTTTATTGAATGTGTTCCTGCGCAGGTCTGAAGCTGTTCGGCGAGCGTTACTCGGGCCTGGAGTACGACTACCGCGGCCTCGTCAACGTGTTCACGCAGCTCAAGCGGCACGACCGCGCCGACCACTACAACCGGCAGCTGCAGTACTGGCACGGTAACACACCCGCCCGATAGCTATCTGCCAGATAGCGCACTAGCCTCGCTCGTGTCACTCGGCTCAACGACCGCGCCGACCACTACAACCGGCAGCTGCAGTACTGGCACGGTAACACACCCGCCCGATAGCTATCTGCCAGATAGCGCACTAGCCTCGCTCGTGTCACTCGGCTCAACGACCGCGCCGACCACTACAACCGGCAGCTGCAGTACTGGCACGGTAACACACCCGCCCGATAGCTATCTGCCAGATAGCGCACTAGCCTCGCTCGTGTCACTCGGCTCAACGACCGCGCCGACCACTACAACCGGCAGCTGCAGTACTGGCACGGTAACACACCCGCCCGATAGCTATCTGCCAGATAGCGCACTAGCCTCGCTCGTGTCACTCGGCTCAACGACCGCGCCGACCACTACAACCGGCAGCTGCAGTACTGGCACGGTAACACACCCGCCCGATAGCTATCTGCCAGATAACTTATCTGAGATGTGGTGGCAGTATAACCATTATTATGGCGATTGAATGTGTAGTTAAATACCACAGGCCGATGACGGGGAGCAGCTTCTCGCTCCGGTGACGCTGCTGCCCGTCATCGGTCTGTGGTATCCAGCCACGCCGTCTATTGTGATGGCTATACCGCCACCAGTCGGTTGCCAGCGCCTGATTTGTTATTCGTCAGGATGCACCACGGGCAGGAGAGGGGTTGGCTTGGAGCGAAAAGATGATGGGTCGCTCTCTTACATCCCCATAGGCTGGTGATGATAATTCACAATTCTATTGGTAGATTTTAACGCGGTATCATATGGGTTGAGGTTACCATCAGATGATGTGCACCTGACCCCTTCTTTTAATTATCGTCTACCCAAGGGTTGTCTGGAAGAGATCGCTTTAAGCGATAAGTCCGCTTAATTTGTACTACGATATGTCTTTGTATCTAGTTTAAGTCGACTTTCGTGTGCAATGAAGAATAGCTATCTACCTTCAGGTCAGTTTTCCCCCCCAAAAAAAAAAGATAACATGCATACCTTTCCGGACAGATCTCCGCGAGCAGTACAAGACGGAGCAGCAGCCGGCGCTGGGCGACGAGCAGGTGATCCCGCTGGCAGAGCTGCAGGCCAAGCTGCTGACCAACGACTGAACATAGTCCCGCCGTCGGGCCGCGTCGCCGCCAGACGCATTACACGCTATACACACGGACTTTTTACCCGACACCCCACAAATGCCCCGCAATAGTTAGGGCGATCATGGAAATAGGGATGTTTCCAGGGTCAAAATAAATACATTTTATTTAGTCCGTATTTTAGATTATAAAAAGATACTGAACAAGTTTTTTTTTTCTTCGATTAAACAAAAAATAACATCATGATATAAAAGGCATCAAAATTTAGGAGTGAATCTTTGACGTCACCCCTTGCTAATTTAGAAATTCAAAAATACGTTTTTTTTTTTTAATAATCTAAAAGACGAGACTAATTAAAGTTTTTGCGGCATCTAGCCTATAGTATAGTCAAGCCACCTTCCTCGGTAGTACATAAATGTCACTATTACAGACCGACAAGGATGATTTGGCGCGTGGCCGAATTCGGAATTACAATATGTCATTTCTTCGTCGGTCGTCTTGACACAAATTGTCCAAATGAGTTAGGGTCTATTTAAAAAAAAATACTAAATGTCATTTTTGTCGTTGATTTTTGATATTTGTATTTCACGCCTTTATGTCAATGTCACACAAAAAGCCGCGTGCTAAACTATCCTTGTCGGTCTGTAGCTTTAAAAAAAACATCAGGCAGCTGTCAGTGGTTATCCGAACCGCTGTCGATGTCAGTATTTTTAGTCCAATATCCGCCGCGGTACTGAGCGGACGTGTTTTTTTTTTTCTAATCTGTGTATCTGAATAAAAATTCGACTTGAGGTAAAATTAATTTCAGTCAGTTTAATTGAGGATTTCGAATTCCTAAAGTTTTAAATTTCGTGGAACGGTGAAAAGGCCCTGTGTATTATTAACAAGATTACAATTGGTATGGTGTAAAGAGGTATGTATCGTATGGCATGCAACAAGAGATACTTATCTAAAACTTTTCTGTAACATCAATAAAATTTATCGTTTTAAATTCGTTCGTTAATGCATAGAAAAAAAATAAAATAGAATCGTTAATGTTTTTATAGCTCGCTCATAAGTGGAGCCTTTAAATTTGTGTGTCGTTTTTGTGTTTATTTGTCGTAATCGTTAAAAGTTATGGTTTTGGCAAAAACCTTAACGTTTCCTTAAATATGTGATTGTCATGTCATAGTCAAATATTTTACAAGCACAAAAAAGACGTTGTTTTGTAAAAATCGTTACATTTCTACGATCACGACGTATAATTAGGAGCACTAATGAGACGAAAAATATACCTTTTTTGTTATCGCAGCCATACAATTACAAACATTACCTAGCCCTATTGTAACATGTGATCTAGTGCGGACTAGCACCAGCGAGGCTCGAGCGATCTTAGGCTTACCACAACGTACGCGCGTTACAGGCGTAACTTACGCTCGTAACAGGCGTAACGTACGCTCGTAACAGGCGTAACGTACGTTCGTCACAGGCGTAACGTACACTCATTACAGGCGTAACGTACGCACTTCACTGGCGTAACGTACGCTCGTAACAGGCGTAACGTACGTTCGTCACAGGCGTAACGTACACTCATTACAGGCGTAACGTACGCACTTCACTGGCGTAACGTACGCTCGTTACAGGCGTAACGCACTCCCAGGTGACGCGTCGTGACGCGAACGATGCGCCGGTCTGCGTTTAGACTTTATATAAGCAAATACTCGAAAGCAAGAACGTGTTGAACATTATATAACTCATACAAAATATACTTTATAAACTTAATTAGCTATATTGTATATGGAACGGTTTGTTTGAATAAAGTCTATACCCAGTGTACATGTCGGGTAGTATTCAAAGCTTGACAGAAAATTATTTGTTTGTAAATATTAAAATTAGACCACTGGTCACCGAAGTTAGTAGATATTTGATAATAAAGACGACATAATGAATTTATTGAATGAATGAATCATAATACAATTGTGCCTAGAAACTGCACAAGTAGTTTAATATTTTGTATAATGTTAAATGAAATTATTATGTCCGAGAAAGCACAAATAATAGTTGTTGTATGTATGTAATTTTCCGTTATTCAGGAGCATTGTAAATCTAAGTACTGATTGACAATTAACAATTTCTTTACCTATATTT
Source organism: Conogethes punctiferalis (assembly GCA_031163375.1). NCBI lineage: Eukaryota > Metazoa > Arthropoda > Insecta > Lepidoptera > Crambidae > Conogethes > Conogethes punctiferalis. Next base: position 1,245,285 of record CM062091.1, on the reverse strand, counting down.
AATTTATTATATTATGTTGTTTATTAATTTTATCATGAACGTAAAAACAAACTGGTTTTGATATTGACATCATCAAATTATATTTTTCCTTGAAATTCGTTACAGTACTACAATTCTGAGACAAAATTCTTTAAGTGCTTTTAACACATTCTGTTCCTCATGTTACTTCGTTGTATACTCTGTATAAAAATTATAGTAGTTGAAAACGACGAAATGAGGACTAAACTACGAAATGAAAGCACTAATAAAAGGATAGAAATTAATAATTATTGAAAATAAAAGCAACAGACCGACAATTCCGGTGACAATTTGAAAAGTGACAAACAAAAAGGTAATTTTCTCTTAATATAAAAACGTATAAAAACAGCCAGTTAAAAATTATAATTATAAAAGAAGGTTGCTTCGCAACAGTAGTAATTTCTTGTGTTGCCTAAGCGATTATTTAGTTTTAGACAAATTATTGTATAACTTGCAATGTGGAGAGGCAATTCTATGTAAATATTTAAAATTAATTATTTTTGCCGACGTTGCCAGAGAGTTGACCAATTGGTGTTGTTTGTACGGAGGCCCGCAGCCACGTCGGAGCTCGAGTGTTATGTAGGATGTTGAACTTTAGATTGTTATTGAATGAGACGACCCCGGACACTACATTTAGGTGCAGCGCAGACGTCACACTTTTTGTTGAGACATTTAAAAAGAGCGTCTAGGTCTGCCGACAGAATGATCGGAGGAAGATGTGCGTCGTGTACATTACTGCATATAATTGCAAAAAAAGTGCGTCACGTATAGTCTGTCGTCTGCGCTGCCCCGTAACATCTGGTATATATTGACGTTGTATAACATATCGACAGTTATGCTTGAATTGAATGTAAATGTATGTAGAAAATGTGTAAAGATATGTTGATAGCTCGGTAGCGGTCGGTACTGTTGACGTCGAGATGATTTACGAATGGCTGTTACGTGCGTAAGGCATATGAGTAAATATAATAAGTTTTATGATGAATCTTTGTTTTCATTTTACTCTTTTAGACTTAACCTTTTATTGTGATTTAAGTGGAGTTAACAACGGTCAATTGAGCACGGCGATCTGTCTGGGTGAGGTATTTGAAATAATAACAACCAATTTCAATAAATGTATTTATTTCGTGATGTGAAAAATAAATTAAAGCTAAAATTTTACATAAGGGAATGTAACTGCGATTTTCAGTCGGGTAATAAAATTCTGTTAGCAATCTCTATAAAGTCTAATCCACGCAATTGACAAATAATATCTTTAAATAATCAAGGCACTGCACAGAGTCTGTAATATATTTATATATTATATTCTAATTTATTATATAACTTCGAATAAACTCTGACATCAAATACTAAAGTCTAGACATTTATGCAATACACGATCACAGAAAGCTGTATTCGAGACAAAAATAAATAAATTAGTAAGAACAGTCCTCGCCGTGATACAAATTACAAAATAATAATACTTTTGAAATATAGTCGGCTAATAAAATTCAGATCGAACCGTGGTGAATAGCGTTAGTACTTATACAAATACATACAATGTAGTATATTCACCTGATTCAATACAAAAACAGATCTCGAAATACGATACAAAAAAAATACAACAGTATCTCAAAAACGAGTTTCTCGATGTAACAAGATGTCTTAAATTAAACATGATGCTATATAATTATTATTATATTCAAATCAAGTCGCAGAGTATTTTTGAGGAAATCCTAATGAGGCGAGAAAATAACCATACTGTCTGCTTAGTTACAGCAAAACTACAGTCAATATTCAGTTATACACTCATCGGTAAAGGCAAGCCATTTATATTTTAGGCTTCACTTGCTTTGTATTGTAAAACGCCAAACAAGAAATGTCTTTATTCCAGGGATACAGGCCTATGACCCCCAGTCCCCATCAAATATAATAGATACCTATAATAAGAAGGTAATTTATTTGAGTATTTATTCAAGCCAGGCCATACTTTCCCCCTAACGGGGAGAGCCTGTAGGTCCTGCTTAGGTGACCAGCAGCAGTTGCGGTAGTCTTAGACCATTTCGGGCCCCGCAACACTCCCCTATAGGCTTGACGGAGGGGCCGGGGATTTTAGAAGGTATTCGCTGCCTGCATAAATCCTGTTTTAAAAGCGGCGTGAGTGTCACATATCCCGTCGTTCCCAAGGCGGGATTAATTGCGTTTTACTCTGCTAAACAAAAAGGCTAGACCTCACGATTCCTCAAAAACGATTCCAGTGACGTAATTTTCTTGAAGGGCGTCGGTCCGCTGTGCGCCTACGCAGGCCCCAGCAGCGCCACGAGCGCCCGCTTGTAGTCGCCGGACGTCTCGCCCTGCTGCCGCGCCGGGAACAAGCGGCGTTGTAGGGGTGACGTCACGGGACGGTGCGCATGCGACGGAAGAAACGCGGCAATATTAGTTTACGTGCTGGCTGATGGCAGTTCGTGGGTTAATCACGTGTTCAGAATGGGCATGTGTAATAGAGTGATCTAATCTAAATCAATACATAGTCTTTCTATATAGATGCCTGAATAAATCTGGGAGGAGCTATCCACCTAACGTCACACAAATTTCATGAATTTTGACATTTGTGGGACTCCTTGAGTGACACTCCGTGAAACCCTCCCCTCTCCTTGTGTGACGTAATTTATGCATGGCCGAACGGAAAAGAGCTTATCTAACTGAAGAGGTTGAAAATCAGCTCATTTACGTGTGCCAACAACACCTATATAAATAAATTTGTATTTTTATTGACACATGAAATTGGATTTTGTAGGTGGCCAGTTCTCTTCGTGATTCTAGCCTAGTAGTCATTACTATGCATTTCCACAGGAGCTGGGCTACGTGAAGTTGACAAAATTGACCAATAATATTGTTCCACTGAAATGGGAAATAATGACATGTGTGATTTGAGCAATATCATTAGTAGGTACATTTTTTAGCCTCAGTTAGCTTCAGGCAACCCCGCTTGTGTCGAAACGCACCCTTCTAGTCAGATGGAAATATGTTTTACTCTAACATAAAAAATACACATAACCCATAGGAATATGTATAATAAATAAGTTACCATAATAATAAAAATAACACAAAAATCATATCTCACCTCCTATTTCCAGCCACCACAAGTAGCGATATAGAAATGTTAAAACAATTATAATCGACACGTTACAACATAAAAGTAATGTCAGATATTACACAACACAACCATTTAAAGCGAAGTATATAAGTGAAATAAATAAATTAGCCAATGTACTTTCAGTTCATGCATTAGTGTGTTTAGATATGATAAGCATTACTTTCATGAGTAAAGTGCGGTAATTATAACTGACGTGAACTGAAACGAGCCAACAAGCATTCGGTGTTCGAGATCCCAGTCAGTGGTAGGAAGTAGAATGCTCCAATATAAGTAAACTATGAAATTTTAACTCTTTCAAAAATGATGCAAATAAGTATTACGTCGTTCCATTGCCCCTAACTTGGCAAATAAATTTCAAGAAAAGTTAAAGTAGCGGCGAAATGAATGTAGAGTTTTCAACTAGGTACCCCCAATAAATTTTGTACAGTAACATTTTTAAAGGAAACATTATATAAGCTTGGAATAATATCAATTGAGCCTATTTAGAAAAAGTCTTGCTTCAAAACGCAATCAACCAACTACTTATATATATTTTTATGTAAGTTCTCTTTAATTATTTTCTTTTGTTTGGGTGTCCATAAACGTTCCCATTATGTACAAACTTTGTACTTTCTAGAACCTACCGACACACTTGTATTACTGTTTAGCCCACTTGACTGATACAGAATATTTAAGCGGCATTAAATGCGCCTTTCGTACGATTCGATCTCTTACCACTGACATCACCTCAAACACCGCGCACCGTCACCAACCTTGATATCGCTCTCGAGGGTCTTGTCGTAGATCCTCTCGTACTCCCGCTTGATGCCGGCCAGGTCCAGCTCGGCGCGGCTGGCGATGACGCGGATCAGCGTCAGGTCCTCCGTGCCGGCGCCCTCCATGGCCGCGCGCAGCCGCTGCGCGAACCACGCCGGGGCGTTCTCCACGCACTCGACTAGAACACGACACGCGGTTACATACCTAATGGAAGCTGATGCGAAGGCCTAGGACTGGTGGTCCGTCACCGGGCTGGCAGCAGCTCATGGGACATGACCGTGGAGTGGAGCTTGTCATGGGAACGCAAAGATGGGGGGAGGAGAAACCGCGACGAAGTCTTTGGTACGTACCTCCCGAGCGCTTTACCGTTCAGGCGCTGAACCGGCCTAGTAATGGCTCTCCCACACAGCAGTTACGTAACGTTGTGAAATGTTGTGTAACTTTTTTTAACGAATGTTATAGTAAATTTTTTAGTTATATTATGGTAACTTCATGTTGCAAAATGTTAGAGCGCTTGTTCTGTTTTTTTCAACCATAAACAAGCTATCGCAAAACTTTAGATATTGTTGAAAAAAAAAACCAGATAATCCGAAATAGAGATAGGTAGTTATTGTTGGAGACCAAGACTCATTTATCCATCTTTGTTAGTTAGTCAAAAACTCGTGTTACACAATGTTCCACACCGTTAAGTAACTCTTGCGTGCACCATTACAGAGAGGGCTGTAGGGCTCCCTTCTTCCGTAGCCGGGAGGCTCCCGTACGTACCCTGACTTCGCTCTCCAGCGTCTTGTCGTACAGCCGCTCGTACTCCCTCTTGACGGCGGCCAGGTCGATCTCGGCGCGGCTGACGACGACGCGGACGAGCGTGCGGTCGTCGGTCCCGAGGCCCTGCATGGCGCGTCGCAGGCGCGTCGCGAACCACGCCGGCGCGCTCTCCACGCACTCCACTGGAAGCCGGCTCGTTAGGTGGGGGACGGAGGCCAATGTTCACCAGAATGTTGACCAGACGACCGTCTCATGTCGAAAAGGGCGCTGCTTTTGACAACCAGTATGGTTCGGTGGCAGTATGGTATAAGAGAGGAAGGGCATAGCGAATCTTCGCTCGAATTGAGCCGCCCGTCCGGGGAAGGACCTCCACCCTATAGAATACCGCAGTCAAATGACCTCTGGGTCGTGTTTCTGCCGGTGAGTAGGGTTTCCGGAGCTCGTGGGGGGTTAGGGTTGGGCCGGCATGGCGGTGGCAACTGACAGGTAACTGACCAGTTACTTGCCCGTTGTCACAGCGACTTGGGCTTCTCTTTCGCTTTCCATCAGGCGTAGGGAAGCCATTATGTCGAGCCACTATAAAAAAAAAAAAAAAAAGAATGTTGACCTGGGCGCTGCTTTTGACAACCAGTATGGTTCGGTGGCAGTGAACACTTCTGACACAGTGTTCGCGGGTTCGATTCCCAAAATCGCGGGTTCGTTAACTTGATTTCGTTTTTTTAAAGGTAGTATTTACATGGATGTTATCGACCACATTGGTTATTTTGTTGCTCATAACGCGACTGAACTTGTGATGCAGTCAAACGATTCGATCATCAGCTCCCATCGAGAGGCTACCCTAAATAAGGGCGATAAGGTCATAGTGCTGTGATGAGTATGATGATGAACAAAAGAAGATCTGCACTAGATAATATAAAAGTTAATTTATTAAAACTTCGCTTTGCCAGGCCCCGAGCGCGCTAATAAAGCGTTTCCTGCGCCCGCGCAACTGTAAGTGGCGCACGTACAAATACAAAGTATGCAGTTGACTCAATTGGTGTTCCAAGATGTCACAACGGCTCTGGGTGAGTCCCCTACATTCTGATGAGATGACACACGAATAATTTAGATATTTCATTGGTTTTGTATCACTGATGTTTCAATTCAATTTAATCATTATAAATAAATAAATAAATAAATAACCCAAGACATGCCACCCTGGGCCACACAGCGCCACCTAGCCCCAAACTAAGCCAAAGCTTGTACTATGGGTACTAGACAACTGATAAACTTACTTAGATACATTTTTTTTGTAAATAAATACATATTATACATAGAAAACACCCAGACCAATACAAACAGACATGTTCATGAGCACAAATGTTTGTACTGTGCGGGAATCGAACCCACGACCCTTGGCTCAGAGGGCAGAGGTCACTACCAAATGAGCCACCGAGCCTGCCGCATTATAAATTCCAGAACTCGGATAAATAAGTGAATTTATGTAATGTGGTATTGGTACTTCTGTTTACAAGTAGGTTTACTGACTTCAAAGGTGATGTACCCAGTACCTGTTTGCATGTAACAATTTATGGCCTACCTCGGGGCCTGCTACTTTTTTTTTGTGAGAGATCTGGGGCCCCACAATAACAATCAAAAACGACTGTTCGATGGATGTATTGCGTATTTGTGTACCAGAAAACTCTCCTGTCCCTCCCATGTTTGTATGTACAATGTACATACGAACTAAATTAATGAAGATCGACATAGACGGATCAGCAAGAGATCGTTGTTCTTTACTTATGACTGACACTCTTTTGTTAGATCTGACAGGAACCAGGGAAGAATTAACTTTGTATTTGATCTAAGGGTGGTCCCTACTGTTAGAGGAGAATAATTAACCACTACGGACAGCACTATCCGCCACGTTCAAGGGTCATCGCACTATCGTTGACAGTTCACGTTACGGTGACACTGACAGCTATCGAGTTCCCGCCAATTATTACTTTGACGTCTCTCTCTGGAGTATTTGTAATTAACTGTAATTTAAGTATCTGTAATTGGTACAAACACAAATTTAACCAGATACTCCAGACAGATTATGTTAATAAATACTTTTCAGATTATAAAACATCGCCTGGGCCTGGGTTCTTGCCCAAAGTGCCCACATAGAAATGTATTGGGGCTCTCTCTGTGTGTATGTACTGACCGATGGCGGACAGCGCGTCCTTGAGCTCGCCGCCGATCTCGGCCTTGATGGCCTGCTCGATGGTGCGGCCCGCGATGTCCTTGTACGCCTCGAAGATCAGCCGCAGCTGCGCGAAGCTCTCGTGCGCCAGGATCTGCGCGGACACATGTCAGAGGTGAGTATGGAAGAGGAAATAGCAGATGCTGGACGCAGATGCAGACGGGGCAGATGCCGAGGGTCTCGCATCACAAATGTCACCGGCAAGTTAACCATCAGCCTATTGCAGTCCACTGCTGGACCGGCGGCGGTGGGATGCAGACTGACTGTCCTCCCACCCCGCACCTTGCGTGAAGTGTAGGAACGAGACGACAGATGTCAGTGTCAGATGTCAATGTCAGATGTCAGTGTGAGATGTCACTGTCAGATGTTTGACAGTGTGTGTAGTTGTGTGTGTCTTCGTTTGTATGTTCATGTATGCTACACGGTTTACAGAATACATCTACGCACCGAATTTCAATAAAGTAGCTCTTATATTTTCGGAATAAACTGGCTGTGTCATACGGTCGGACAGACAGACAGACAGACATGACGAATCTATAAGGGTCCCGTTTTTTGGCTACGGAACCCAAAAAACGTTGTTGCAGAGTTGAGTGTAAGACGTTACCTTGTTGAATATCTCCTCGTCGGTGCCCCACTTGGCCTCGCCCGCGTCGTACAGCGCCTGCGCCGCGTCCTGCGCGCGCGCCGCGTCCGCGCCCGCCTCCTCGTCGCGCGCGCCCTGCCGGGAACGCTGATCAACACGTGGTGCGTCCCTGGGACCCCGGCCGCGGCCGACCGGTCCACGGGCGGCTAACGATTTGGCTACAACACCTTATTAGGCCGTTTGTAAGTACAGAATATGTACCGAAAACGTGATTTTTGTAATGGAATAATTTTATTGGAAAAGCTACTGTACTTATGCTTTCAATTTATATCTTTATGTGACTCCATTTTCTTGTTAAAACTGGCATGAATTGTTTATGCACTAAGTAAATAAAAAATTAGGCCGTTTGTAAAAAGACATGAGTTAGTAACACAAGATACTGGTTTTGCAACTCCCTGCTAGGTTCCATGTAAATATTAATATTTACAGCAGTCTTTTGATAAAGATTTTTTTTTTTTAATTTTAGACAAAATAATTTTTGTTTAAACGGTCCTAAACTCATATTTGAGTTAGGTCGTTATTTTACTAAGCGTGCGAATTATGTTTCATCTATCAAAGTCTGAGAAGTGTCTAACACAAAACTATTGATTATCAACGGACAAGATTTAACATTTACCTACATTTACAAAGTTGCTCTAGTTAGCTAGATAGGTAACATAGTAAGTTGGATCAGTTTGTGCAAACAAAGGCCGAACCAAATCGATAGCCGACCGCTGCCCGCCGCCGCGCCAGGCCGCGCGCCCAAGCGATAGAACAGACCGTAGCGGTGTAGATGTGTAGGCCGGCACAGAGGGACTTGTGAAACAAACTGTGCTACAATGCAATAGGGATGTATCCAGGGTCAAAATAATTACAATATATTTAGTCCGCATTTTAGATCATGAAAATATATTGAACACTAGCTGTGCTCGCGACTTCGTCCGCGTGGAATATTTATTTTTCCCCGTTTTTTTTTACATTTTCCATTATTTCTTCCCTCCTAGTAGTTGCAGCATGATGTTATATAGCCTAAAGCCTTCCTCGATAAATGGTCTATTCAACATAAAAATAATTTTTCAATTCCAACCAGTAGTTCCTGAGATTAGCGCGTTCAAACAAATAAACAAACAAACTCTTCAGCTTTATAATTGTTGGAGTAAACGCAAACACCGGAACTATCACCGAGTTGTCACATCACTAGTCGCACGTCCCCTCACTACCACGTCGCATCTATTCTCTCTGACTCTGACACCGCGTTACGATATACTGTTCAATTTTGTAATTACTCTTAAATCAATAAATAAGTACTAGATTTGTATTATCGTGCTTTATTTCATAACTACAGGTTATGGGCCGTCCCATACCTTGATATTTTTGAAAAATAATAGTTTTCAGAAAGGTTTTAGTTAACGGCATTTCAAAGCCGTGTGGTTCAAATTTTTCTTTCAGTTTTTTCAGCTAATACTTACAAATCATGGCTTTAAACACGCTTTCAATACAAAAACTAACTGGAAGAGATGATTTTGCCACCTGGAAATTTGCCATGGAAGCTTATTTGCAGCATGAGGAACTATGGGAATGTATAACATCGGCGGACTTCGCAGACACAAAAAAAGACATTAAAACCAGGTCCAAGCTTAGACTGTCTATAGATCCACAGCTATACGTGCATGTTCAAGACGCTACAACCGCTAAAATGGTATGGGACAAGTTATGTAAAGCTTTTGAAGATTCTGGCCTGCTCCGTAAGGTAGGGCTTTTAAGAGACTTAATTAATACAAATTTGAGTTCAAGTATAAATGTAGAAGACTACATCAACAAAATAATGTCAGCAGCACACAAATTAAGAGCAATAGGTTTTACAGTTGATGATGAGTGGCTCGGCACACTAATGTTGGCTGGGTTACCAGAAGAATACAAGCCAATGATAATGGGCATTGAGAGTTCTGGAATAAAGATTAGTGCCGATCTGATCAAAACGAAATTATTGCAAGAGGTTAAATCAGATACTACTACCGCTTTTTATGTAAAATATAGTAAAAATAACTCTCAATCTCATAGAAATAGTACAAGTCACTCACAAAAACCTAAAGGACCCAGATGTTTCAACTGTAATAAGCATGGGCATGTCAGTAAACACTGCTGGTTTAAAAACAAAAAGGAAGAGACTAAAAATAGCTTTGTTGCCGCTTTCTCTGCTTCATCACTAAATGACAACACCAACTGGTATGTGGATTCGGGAGCATCTGCTCATATGACAATGCATAGCAACTGGCTTGAGAATGAAAAAACACCGCCTGTGAATAATATAAAGATTGCTAACAACAAAGTACTTCGTGTTCAGAGCTGTGGTACAGTTAATATTCAGGTGATAAATGAAGACACTGGGATGCTGGACTGTATTCAAATAAAGGAGGTTTTATATGTGCCCGACCTATGCACAAATCTACTATCAGTAAGTAAAATTATTTCCAATGGAAACCGAGTTGAATTCAATGAAAATGGATGTACAGTTATAACCAAGGAAGGTAATATAGTGGCCAAAGCACAACTAGTAAATAATACATATAAAATGTTAACATGTAACAGTGGAACAGCGATGGCTGCAGTCACAGAAGATAAATATGTATGGCATCAGCGACTCGCTCACCTCAACTTAAGTGATTTAAATAAAATATCAACATGTACACTGGGTGTGAAAATGTCTTCGGAAAATAAGGAAATAATGTGTACTCCGTGTTTGCAAGCGAAGCAAACTAGACAACCATTCAAGCATGAAGGTACCCGAGCATCAAAATTATTAGAATTGATACACAGTGATGTGTGTGGACCAATGGAACACCAGTCCATCGGAGGAGCAAGGTACTTCTTAACTTTTATTGACGACTTCTCAAAAAAGGTATTTGTCTATTTTCTGAAACATAAATCAGAGGTATTTGAAAAATTCATTGAATTTAAAAATGCAGTTGAAAATGAATTGGATTGTAAAATTAAAATACTAAGAAGTGACAATGGAACAGAATATAAAAATCACAAGTTTTATAAGTGTCTGAAACATTTTGGCATTAAGCATGAAACAAGTAACCCATACACTCCTGAACAAAATGGTGTAAGCGAACGAATGAACCGCACCTTAGTTGAAAAAGCTAAATGTATGTTATTTAATGCCTCTTTACAGAAGGAGTACTGGGCTGAAGCAATAGCCACTGCTGCCTACATTGTCAATAGGGCACCTACTCGCTCACTGCCCAATGTCACACCTGAAGAAAGATGGACTGGATGTCAACCTGACCTTAGTCACCTGAAAATATTTGGATGTCCAGCCATGGTACACATTCCTAAGGAAAAACGACAGAAATTAGATCCAAAATCACGTGAGTTGACATTTATTGGTTACAGCAACTGTACTAAAGGTTATCGTTTCATTGATATTAAAAGTAAACAAGTAGTAATGAGTAGAGATGCAGTATTTTTAGAAGATAGAATTATACATAATAATTGTCAAGTACAGAATAATTCAGAAAATTTAAATAAAAATATTTCACTTCAAGAATTTGAAATAAATAAGGATAATTGTCAAGAATCCAATAGTATCAGCATAGGAGAAGAGACTGAACCAAGCTTCACAGACAATGATTCTAGTACATATGAAGACCTTGATGATGAGAGCTATATACCATCAAGTAGTTGCACCTCACCAGAGAGTGTATGTCATGTGAACTTAAGACCCCGTCAAAGGAAATTAAATACAGACACTCAAGATGTACATAATGATTCTGACCCAAATTTATTTTTATGTCAGAACTCCGAGTCTACTATGAGCCTGCTAGACAATGAACCACAGAGTCACATTGAAGCATTAAATGGAGATAACTCTAGTCAATGGAAAATGGCAATGGAAACTGAATATCAATCATTAGTTGATAACAACACATGGACATTAGTGGACTTGCCCGCTGGCAAGAAAATAATCCCATGTAAATGGGTTTTTAAAACTAAGAGAAATGAGGTGGGCGACATAGTTAGATACAAGGCTCGTCTTGTTATCAAGGGCTTTAAACAAACACAAGGTATAGACTATCATGAAGTTTATGCTCCTGTGGTCCGCTTGACATCATTGAGATATTTGTTTGGCTTAGCTACTAAATTCAAACTACAAATCCATCAAATGGATGCCATCACAGCTTTCTTACAGGGAGAAGTAGAAGAGGAAATTTATATGTCATTGCCTCCTTGTTATGAAGTGGAAAATAAAGTTTGTCGCCTTAACAAAGCTTTATATGGCTTAAAACAGGCCAGTCGTCAATGGAACAAGAAACTGAATGCTGCTCTTTTGGATATTGGTTTGAAGAGGTCATTATTAGATCCATGCATTTACTATCGACACAATGATGACAATGATATATTATATATTGCAGTATATGTCGATGATATACTCTGGTTCTTCAACAATGAAAATTCCATAACAATTAAACAGAAATTACAAGAAAAATTTCAAATGAAGGACCTTGGTAAAGCTCAGCAATGTATTGGATTAAAAATTACACAGAGTAATAATTTAGAAGAAATATCCCTGGATCAGTCACACTATATTGAGAAAATTTTACATAGATTTAACATGTTCAACTGTAAATCTGTACCTACACCATTTGAAGCTGGAACTCAATTGAAGAGGGCTGAAAATGAAAATGAAATACTTCAAAATGTTCCCTACCAAGAGGCTGTTGGTTGCCTTCTATATTTGTCCCAAGGTACACGTCCAGATATTACATATTCTGTGAACTCAGCAAGCAGATTTAACAACAGTCCTACTATGCAACACTGGATTGCTGTGAAGCGCATATTCCGTTACCTTAAGGGAACTATTAACCTAAAATTGACTTTCAAAAGAAACAATGACAACATGGTTGGATACTGTGACGCTGATTGGGCCAGTGACCCTATAGACCGAAGATCCTGCACTGGATATTTGTTTATATTTCAGGGAGCATGTGTCAGTTGGAATTCGAAGAAGCAAACAACAGTTGCTCTTTCTAGCACCGAGGCTGAATACATGTCTTTGGCCTCAGCAGTTCAAGAAGCATGTTGGCTACAGCAACTTGAAAATGACATCTGCCAGAATATTTCAGGGATGCCACTAACTATGTACTGTGATAATCAAAGTGCCATTAGTATTTCAGGTTCTGATGCCTATCAACCTCGTAGCAAACATATAGATGTCAGATACCATTTCGTGAAAGAAAAAATTGCAGCTGGACAGATATGTATGGAGTATATGTGTACTGCAAAGATGATGGCCGATGTAATGACAAAAGGACTTCCTCGCTCCAAGCTCCATATCTTCACCACTGCAATGGGTTTGCGTTCAAGGGAGGGTGTTGGAGTAAACGCAAACACCGGAACTATCACCGAGTTGTCACATCACTAGTCGCACGTCCCCTCACTACCACGTCGCATCTATTCTCTCTGACTCTGACACCGCGTTACGATATACTGTTCAATTTTGTAATTACTCTTAAATCAATAAATAAGTACTAGATTTGTATTATCGTGCTTTATTTCATAACTACAATAATATTAGTTAAGATGTATTTTTTCTTTTTTCGTATAAACAAAAAATAACAAAGATTACAAGGCATCGAAATTCAGGAGTGGGACTCTTTGACGGGAAAAAAATGCCCCACGGCGTGACGTCACGCATAATTTTTTTTTGTCGTTTTTGGTTTAATTTACAAATTCGAAAATACAAATGTCTTATATTTTTGAAGAAGCTAAAAGACGGACTACATAATTAGGTACATTTATTACGACAACATGCTTATTGGTCGTTACACTCTGCAGAGATTCTGTGCTGTTTGGACATCCGTCTGTGCCGGCATTATGTCGTGTCGATTGCTAAAAGCAGCTGACAAAATGTCGATTCACAAATTTACAATATACATATATAAACAAAATGAATCCTGTTCGTTAGTTTCGCTAAAACTCGAGAAGTCCGTGTGGAAGTCCAAGGAAGGTTATCGATTGAGGCAGTACCTAAGTTAGGTCAGCTAGTTTATAATAGAAATGGGAATCCGTCGATGAATATATTGGGCCAGATAGCATCTTCCGACGACAGGCAAGAAAAAGAAATCCACGGATCGATAACGCCTGGATAATCTTATGGTCTGGTGAAAAAACCCGATAGAATCAGAAATGCTTTCATTCGCTCCAAAAAAATACAGACGAGGGCGAGAAAACGGCCAAGCTGAAATGGGAGTGGGTCTCATTTGTCGAATGGACCCCAAAGGTGGACCAGGATCGTTAGGTACCTACTTTATGGCAGTCAAAGGCCTAGAGCTAAGACAAACGGCTGTATTCACAAGCTTTACTATGCGGCGCGCGAACGCACAGGTACCCAAAAATTTAACTTTGGATTTTGGGCACTGTGCGTCCGCGCGTCGCATAGTAACGTTTCTGAATACGGCCACAAGATTCAAGAAACGTTGGCGAGACGATCTTGACGGTTTCGTACAAGATTGATAATATTGGCGACGATCGCGAAGTACCTATGGAGGGACTTGGGGGAGACCTTAGCCGAACAGTGGGATGAAGTAAGTTAATTATAATTAAAGAAACATTTAAATTGCCAATGGACTTTTGACGCCGACGCGTGTGGTACCGAGTACCTAGCGCGGTGTTTGCCCAGGCCCATTGGACATGGTTACTGCGCGGACAATGGCAGCCGGTACCGCCATATTGACTCAGCGGTTCAAGGGCGAATTCATTGCTTTATATGACATGACATTTATTTCGTGGAAACTGTACTACAAATGTTAGGTGTTTGAGTTATTTAAAATCAGGTAATAGTAGATTTTTTGGCTAACAATGTAATACAAAAAGCACAATTACATTCTTATCACGATAATCAACGTCAATCTAGTAAACCAGGGGTTCCCAAACTTTTAAATAAATCAAATCAAAATTTACTGAGAAAATGGACGAAATACAGTCGCCGGAAACAAATGCGTCCCTCTTACGGAATCAGGTTTTTCTATGGATTTGTATCACAGATTAATAAATAATTAGTATGGAGCGAAAGTTACGTGACGTCTCTGTCCAATCCATAACTTTAAAGCCAAATAACTCGAATTAAACATAGAGAATAAATTTTAAACGTTCTTTGATATTTGTTTATCTGGATGACAAAAGAAATCAATAAATCCATAAAATATTATGGATTTTTCCAATTATCTGACGGCGGCGATATAATAATCAGCTACCTACATAAACTAGATTTTGTCAGTTAAGGTAACATTATAGTTCCCTAACCTCAGGGCGCTGCGGCGCACACTTTGGGAATCAATGGAGTAGACAATGAATCTTAAATACTTAAAGTTATTGTGAATTAGCATGTTAATAACAATGTTAAGCAAACGAAAATCAACGCCAAAGCACTTCCATTATTATTATAAGTTAGTAGGTGAATTAATTAGATGATTCCGGGTTTGTTTCCCGGTCGAGACAATTTAGAAAATGTATCTAAATTCATAATTAGCCGAGATAATGACACATCCAGTCTTGGTTTCATCTGATTTTGAGCTTCGTCTGGCAAAATTAATGGTATCTCTCCTTCAATATAACCTCTTGATTTTTTATATTTTGTATGTTGTTATACGGGATTCATGATGGATCTCCATTCACTTTAACAGTCATTGCTTAAAATGTCATCATCATCATCGTCAGCCTTCAAACGTCCACTGCTGGACATAGGCCCCTATGACATAGCATAGGCCCCAATGACAATTTGTCAATATTCTTTTGCCTCAATCACCACGCTTGGCAGGCGGGTTGGTGACCGCAGTAGTATTTATCTGTACACAGGTAAACGCTACTGCCCGTTTCCTGATATTCCCTTAGGTGCAGCGCAGACGGCACACTTTTTGTGCGATAGAGTCTGCGTCTGAGACATTTAAAAAGAGCGTCTAGGTCTGCCGACAGAATGATCGAAGATGTGCGTCGTGTGCGTAGAGTCTGTGAAATCAGGGCCGTCTTAAGTATATTCGGCGCCGGGGCGCCGGACTCAACATGCGCCTTCGTAGGGGGGGGGGGGGGTCCCGGGGACCTGCGCCCTGGTGCACCGCACCCCTTGCACCCCCTGGTAGAGACGGCCCTGTGTGAAATATCTGCGACAGATTTTTGCGCGTCGTTCGTGTGCGTTACTGCATACAATTGCAAAAAAGTGCGTCACGGATAGTCTGTCGTCTGCGCTGTCCCTAAGTTGTCTTGTACGACACCCACGGGATGAGACGTTGATGATGTTTCTAGCGGTTATAAGGTGGTGATGGTGTAAGGGATGCTGTGGTGGGACTCACTGTCACGATGAGCGTCAGCAGGCGGCGGAAGTCGCCCGACGTCTCCGAGCACATGTGCTCCGCCAGCGGCCGGTTGTACACTGGCGAACAGAAACATAACGTAAAGTACTGGATTCTAGCTTGGAGGGTCGATGCTATTCATTTCATTCTCGGGGGACAAGAAAGGGTTCCATACGGCCGTATTCCCAAACATTACTATGCGTCGCGCGAACGCACAGATAAACAAAAACCTATTTTTATTTTAAGGATTTTGGCAGAAGCGTAGCGTGTCTTGGGCCCATATAAAAAAAATTTGAAATTATTAATTGATAATTGACATTTGATTGACATTGATTGTAATTTTTATTATTTAATATGGGCATGTGCCTGAAATAAACGATTTTTATTTTTTATTTATAAAAAAATGTTTCGGGGCCCTTAGGAAGATTTGTCACAAAATTTGGGAAGTTTTTGCTAATGCACTTCGGGGGCCTCCATTGTCTGAGGGCCCCATATAATTGCTACCTACGGCAGATACGGCGGTAGCTACGCCCCTGGATTTTGGTCTCATAGTAACGTTCGTGATCGTTGCTTGGTTGGTGATGATGATGTATTTTTTTAGAAAAACATGCTATAAAAGTAGGTACGTCTACACAATGAAAACAAAAATTGTTGTGAATCTTTTTAAAATACGCCGGTGTTTTGGTGTCGCTGCCATTATGCTTGTCACTCAGAAGTCATGTCTATTAATTAATAGAATTTAGGGGCAAAATAGCGTGCCCGGCGAAGAGTAGTAATTAGTCAAACCGCGCCGCGTCGCACCCGCGAGGCAAGACCTTAATCATTATAATTACCTACAAACTTTTGTTTTGATATTTTTCATGGGAATCCTACATTAACTAAATTATCAATATCGCTAGTCGTCATAATTTCATCATCATCATCAGCCTATTGCAGTCCACTGCTGGACATAGGCCTCTCCAGTCGTTCGCCACCTAGAGTAAACTTCTGGAGGATATACCCATAATCGCCACGCTGGGCAGGCGGGTTGGCGATCGCAGGGCGTAGCTTCTTGCTCCTTTGTGACGCAATTAAAAATAATTTCACATAGGCTTTAATTTGCATTCATTCATTTACCAAGGAAACCTTTGAGCACAGGTGAAATGTGTGACCCATTTTACACTTTAGTTTTTCAAGTTTATATAAACTTTAAACTTATTTCAGTGTGTGTGTGTGTGTGTAGGTGTACTCACGTCGTTCATAGGCGTCGACGATGTCGGCTATCTCCTTCTTGGTGCGCGTGCACAGGATCTCGACCAGCGTGTCCTCGTCGGTGCCCATACCCTCCATGCACTTGTGCAACTCCTGCGCATACCACAGTTACGCTAATGGCATTACTCACATTTTGTAGCGGTGAACTTTAGTTTTCACTTTTACAGTGTTCTGTCACACTAGAAATAAAATACTACACAAATCTCTTTCTATTTTTCTTTTACTTGTAGGTATTATACAATCATCATTTTTTTTTTCATTTACAAAAATAGCATTTAATTTACCTAACTAATATTGTTTGCCTTACATACGTTCTGAAAACTTTGATTATAATAATTTGATACGATTTTTAGGGTCACCCAGTCGCTAAAAAAATATAACAATAGGGATGTTTCCAGGGTCAAAATACTTAGATTATATTTAGTCCGTATTTTCGATTATAAAAATATATTGGACACGTATTTTTCCTTTTTCATTTATACGAAAAATAACAAAGATACAAAGCATCAAAAATTTAGGACTGGGGGTGTTTGATGTCACGCCGTGCGACAAAATGCTACACGGCGTGACGTCACGCGAAACTTTAACGGGGTATATCTTTGTAATCGTTGGTCTAATTTATAAATGAAAAAATTCGTATCTTTTATTTTTGAATAATCTAGAAGACTGACTAATTAAATTTTTTATGGACACAAGCCTATTATCAGTAAATATAATTGTTCTCTTAAAATACCATAACGATTGTGTATGTGTGTGTGTGTGTGTGAGCTGACCTTGCAGAGGTACTCCTCGGGCGGCAGCATCAGCGCCACGATGACGTCCTCGAAGTGCCCGCCCAGCTCCGACTTCAGGTCCTCGATCAGGTCCTGCACAACAAAGGCACATTAAGGAGACAGTCCTAGGCTACATGTTTGCCTACAACGCGAATTTTCGCGTTGATGAAACCTGGATTCGTCATTAATTACACTCCAGAAACTAAGCAACAATTTTTGCCCAAATGAGGTCATCGCCGAGAAAACGGCGTATTAGGTATGTAGAGTTTGACAATTCCTATTTTTGGAGGGGTTCAAAAAAAGGTTGGAACGCCCCATCACAGCCCACTGTTGGACATAGGTCTCTCCATATAGCATGGCTTAGCTCCTCGCTCCGGTGACGCTGCCGCGCGTCATCGACCTGTGGTATTTAGCCACGCCTTCAATCGCGATCGTGATGCCGCTATCAGTCGGTTTCAAGAGCCTCGTTTGTTGGACGGTGGCTTGGGGCGAAAAGATACCAACGTAGGATACTCGCAATGTAATTGCTGATACTAATAATAAGGCATATCCCATAACCAGTGGCGGATTAACGTATAAGCACTACAAGCACGTGCTTGGGGCCCCTGTTCTCCAGGGGCCTCCATCCTCTACTGGCGTTCCATGCGCAAAAAAATACATAAAAAATACATTTCATGTACTTCCAAGTTAAAGTATATTTGGTTTCATACAAAAAGGTTCGATATCTTTTGCACTTTGTTTTTTACTTTGTAAAAACCTACAAATCAATTCCTTCCATTTCCATTTAAACAATAGAGGGCCTACACAGGCTCGGTGCTTAGGGCCTCGGATACTCTTAATCCGCCATTGCCCATAACCTTATAACTCCAATGAATTCATTTGATTGATTACTACATAATTACATAAGGCTGAAAGCCCTTCCCACGGTAGTAAAATGTTTTTACGTATAATAGTTGACCTAGTTACTCGTTAGGAGGGCGGGGAGCAGTGACGTCATCTGGGATCGCCCTTCCCTTGTTATTGTCCTTCGTCGAGCCGACACAATCTGGGTACATAATGTTCACGACCTACAAACTTTGCGATTGTACACATCTTTCTGTAGTAACACGATTTCAATATTATTACGTGGCAAGGAGAATATGTTCAAGTTGGGGTACACCGGTAAGTCGGATCTCATCTGTGAGTGTAGTGCCCCTCTCCAGAGTATGTCTTATTTGGTTTGCTGTTACATACATGATACATCTAAATATATATAATTCAAAGGAGACTGACTGACTGACATAGTGATCTATCAACGCACAGCCCAAACCACTGGACGGATCGGGCTGAAATTTGGCATGCAGGTAGATGTTATGACGTAGGCATCCGCTAAGAAAGGTTTTTGATCAATTCTACCCCTAAGGGGATAAAATAGGGGATGAAACTGCATTCCACGCGGACGAAGTCGCCGGCACAGCTAGTAATAATATATGGAGACTGGTCATTAGCTAAGCTAATGTCCGGGGCATTGGGCACAGCAAGTTTGATTTCGATTGGCCATCGAAACGCAAAGAAGAAACCTTGTTATAAAACCACGTTGAATGGCGGTTTGATGGCGTGAATAGTCTGGCTCATTTACTTATAATTACAAAATCTTTTATAATTACAAAATCAAGAGGCCTACTCACTACACAGATACGTACTGCCCACGTTTCGGGGTCATCTCAATCAACACTTTATAGCGAATGCTACACTTCATTATTATTGGCCGGATGCCCTTCGTACGGCTAACTTTGTGTGAATGATTCGGCTTATTAATACAATTTTTTGGCCGACAAGCCTAAATATAGCTCCGTGATGGCTTGAAACTTCAATAACCCACTTGGGGCGTAGTCTCCAAGTGAATAAGTATGAAAATTGCTTCTTGCGTTTTCTTATCAGTATACATTTTACATAATAATATCTTAACACAAGAATTGGTTCATTTGCAATAGGGCAATCAGTTAACAACTAAATTGGGAGTAAATGAATTTGCCATGGGCCTCGAATGGTACAACATCACTGAATGTACCTATATATGTATTTGCCTCGCGCCAAGCCTTATTAATTATAAATCTATTAAGATCTGCTGTATTATATAAAGAGTACACCCAAACATTACGTAAATTGCCGGAGTCGCGGCCATCATTCGAGCTACGCACATGATTACTATCAAGGCCGCGACGGTTCTTGTGACCGATGACTGACTCACCTTTGAAACGCGCAACCTTTGTAGTATGTACTTGCCACGTTTTTTACTTCCTTCCACAGCTTAAGGGCAACAGTTCCGCCTTTATTCTAAAGGCAGTTGAAGCCATTGCCTTAGAAACCAAAGGGATTTTATAGCGCCAAATACTCCTCAACAAACCGCCAAAACTCCATCTTGACATTATGAGTGTGTGAACGGAGTTATTCGATTTGATTCCGCTTGTCTCTTTACCGGGACGAGCAGGAACACGGCAAGGAATCACCGATTTATGGTGAAGGTGTCAAAAACTAGGATAAAGTGTTTTGTCTCTACATTCATGGTGCAAACAGACTCAAAGATACGCTTTTTACAGAGTCCGTATTTCCCGATAGATATAATCATCAGATTTTCAAGGCAATGGTTATAAGTACGCAACGAATATGAAAATACAAATGTGCTAAGTAGACACAGGTGCACTCATCGGCGCATATCTATACCATCTGAGGCCCGTGGCAAATTGTTTGCAGAGAAAACCAGTGAAAATTGTCCTGCTGAGACATGTGACACAAACTCCCTGATAATCTAACTGCAGGTAAAGCTAGTTTTCTAATGAAAAAATGAGACGGAAAACAGTCTTGAACAATTTTATAGTAGCAAGAACATAAAATTAAGGTAATGACAAGACTCGGGCAATTTATTTTGGGACATTAATGTATTACAGCAGAGTAATCAGATGACTCATTATGGTAGTATCACATGTAATAATGCCTCTACATCATTATAAAATCGGACAGATATGTACAAACGTGCGTACAGTCCAACCGCTACTAAAGACAAGGCTTTTATACGACCAGACTTGTCTCAAGAAACTTTTTTAGATATAGCATGCCAATATGGTGGGAGCACCATCGCACTACTCAAGGCCTTGACAGAGTCCAACCGTACCATCAGGAAGCGATCCCGTCCAAAAAAACTTAAGATTTCGTTTACAAAAAGCTGCAGATCGCGCCATTTCCTGATGTAGGTACATTTCTAAGTCTCTTTCATTAGGCTGCGGTGCCACTGAGCAGTATGGCCGGGGTTTTTAGTGAGTATTCCTTGCCTCTCTACCATCTCGAGGCGGGGTGCCGCCCTTTCCATTTCTCGAGGGCGGCGCGAGTCCCACATACCCCACCATTATTTCCCCGAACAGCGGAGATGATTAAAAGCGTTTTCCCCAGCGAATAAAAAGTGCCTGCCCCTGCCACAACGGACTCACCCTGCCGTACTCGTGCGTGAAGGCCTGCGCGATGGCCTGCCGCTGCTGGTTGGAGCGGCTGGTGAGGATGTCGATGATGGCCTGCCCCTGCCACAACGGACTCACCCTGCCGTACTCGTGCGTGAAGGCCTGCGCGATGGCCTGCCGATGCTGGTTGGAGCGGCTGGTGAGGATGTCGATGATGGCCTGCCCCTGCCACAACGGACTCACCCTGCCGTACTCGTGCGTGAAGGCCTGCGCGATGGCCTGCCGCTGCTGGTTGGAGCGGCTGGTGAGGATGTCGATGATGGCCTGCCCCTGCCACAACGGACTCACCCTGCCGTACTCGTGCGTGAAGGCCTGCGCGATGGCCTGCCGATGCTGGTTGGAGCGGCTGGTGAGGATGTCGATGATGGCCTGCCCCTGCCACAACGGACTCACCCTGCCGTACTCGTGCGTGAAGGCCTGCGCGATGGCCTGCCGCTGCTGGTTGGAGCGGCTGGTGAGGATGTCGATGATGGCCTGCCCCTGCCACAACGGACTCACCCTGCCGTACTCGTGCGTGAAGGCCTGCGCGATGGCCTGCCGCTGCTGGTTGGAGCGGCTGGTGAGGATGTCGATGATGGCCTGCCCCTGCCACAACGGACTCACCCTGCCGTACTCGTGCGTGAAGGCCTGCGCGATAGCCTGCCGCTGCTGGTTGGAGCGGCTGGTGAGGATGTCGATGATGGCCTGCTCCTGCCACAACGGACTCACCCTGCCGTACTCGTGCGTGAAGGCCTGCGCGATGGCCTGCCGCTGCTGGTTGGAGCGGCTGGTGAGGATGTCGATGATGGCCTGCTCCTGCCACAGCGGACTCACCCTGCCGTACTCGTGCGTGAAGGCCTGCGCGATAGCCTGCCGCTGCTGGTTGGAGCGGCTGGTGAGGATGTCGATGATGGCCTGCCCCTGCCACAACGGACTCACCCTGCCGTACTCGTGCGTGAAGGCCTGCGCGATGGCCTGCCGCTGCTGGTTGGAGCGGCTGGTGAGGATGTCGATGATGGCCTGCTCCTGCCACAACGGACTCACCCTGCCGTACTCGTGCGTGAAGGCCTGCGCGATGGCCTGCCGCTGCTGGTTGGAGCGGCTGGTGAGGATGTCGATGATGGCCTGCTCGTCGGTCCCGAAGCCCTTCATGGCGGCGCGCAGGGCGGCCGCGTCCTCCGCCGCGTTGAAGTTGGGCACCCCGAATACGGTCGGCTCGCGCTAGGTATGACACCAAAATAGGTTACCAAAGATATGCGTAATGTGTAAAGCAATTATGAGAGCAGTGAAGTATTATCCTTATGAAACTACATGACATTTTTGTTGGCCCCTCTTGTAGGAACTAAAACTCTTGTTTTTGCTTGATCTATGATTGACTAGTACAGAAACATTATGAGGCATAAATTATTACAAAGGCAATAATTCTGCCCTTTATTGTGCACTGAAAATTAAATAAATAAATAAAAATTACATCTATTTTCTCATCAGAAATTTGATGACGCCAATATACATTGATAAGTTGATCAAGTCAAGATTTATTGTTAAATGCACACATAAACATTCCTGGAGTGGATTCAATTTCCCGTCATCATGTTCAGCTGAACAGGGCCACATTTCCATGTTACCAGATAAAATAGATATAGGCAAGTAATTATTACTAAAAAAAAATACTATCTTTCATATTTATCACAAACCAATGTCTGTTTTATCAACAACCCTTCAAACCCAAATTGAATTTACATTAATGCCCCTTGAGTGCTATTTGGGATAAAATTGTTATTGGAATTTTAAATGGCAAATATCAGTCTTTACAATCATTTAAAAGATAGAAAATTAAGATTAACTCGAAGATACAAAATTGCAAGTGTTTTTTCAGTACATAAGGTCCTTTGAAATAAAGTTCATTTAAAGTGTTAATAAAGTTGTATGAGAGATATATAATATTAAATCTGTGCATGCACCAGTGCCATAATGTACACAGACACTCTTCATGTTGACTAATTTTAGTATGAGTATTTTATTGCAAGTAAATGTATAAGACACATTACAACCTAAGGGTTATTAATACCCATATTACGATGCAAATCATGTACTTTTGAAACAATATTGGTATCACTAATTACTTATTTTTCCTTCATGAGCACTTGTTGTCTGATTTGTCATGGACAACTTACTAGGTGATATCTGGAATTGAGCCTAAATCACCTCAGAATACACAATTCTAATATAATAATAATTAGCTTTGTAAAAAGTCTTGCAGAGAGTGAGACTATAACAAGAATAAATAAATAAAAGTGTATACTAACAATGTTTGTGTAACTTGTGTAATTACTCATGTTTTTAAATTGTTTATGTAGAGAAGGTACTACAGTTATGATTCATATACCTAAATGAATTAAGGATACCAATTTAGGTACCTATACAAAAAAATTTCAAGCAAATGTACTTTGTAGGAGTAGAGTTGTTGCAAGAAGAATGAAGTAGGTACCTAAGACCCAAAAATACATAGAAGCTATCTCAATATACAATCTAAACAGTCATTATTAAATATAACTATGATTAAACAACAAAGTTATTTACAGAATAATGATTCATTCAATTTTCTAGCTAGTTTATTATTCATTTCCCTTCCATAGCCCTTACAGTTCATTATTTATTTCTTAGTTTGATTTCTTCAAGGTCAATGGAACCCGTAATCCGCCCTACATGAGCCCTGACGTCACTAGCGGCCGGCTAGGGGAGGATGAAGTAGCCGAATTAATTCTATAGGAAATTCTTTGGATGGCCCACTTATTAGTACACTTACATGATGAGACATTGCTGCTGCGTTGACGTTGGCCGAAACACGAAACGAGTACAACTTCTATGCGGCAGAAGCAATTTAGGACAAATTAAATGACGTTCCGGAAAATCTTTGGATCTGTAACAAATCGACTCACTACAACACTTGTGACTCAACTGACTTGTGAAAGACACGTTAGGCAACTTTGAAAGTAAGTTGGAGAACTTTTTATATCGAAATTGGACAAAACGATGAATAACACCCAAACTCACCGAGAATCAAGAAACAACTAAAAAAAAAAGTTGTCCGCCTCCTGTCAATGTCAATTAATGTGTTTTTTTTTATAAGTTTCTGGCTTAGAATCTGGTATTTTATCCAGCAATTTTATTTCAATAACTTCTTGGCTTGTTTAAATGGCTCACTTAATACTTCCACACATGGTCCAAGATACAAATATAAAACGTAGCGTTGCTTATTAGCGTTGTTTATTTATACTTTTATACAGTCCTAATCTGGCTCGACAGGCCGGAAGTTTCATTTGGTTTGGTTTCGTTCTTTTGAACCAAAGGTCTTGATCTCCATCGAGGACAAACATTTAGTTTGTATTTGTCCCAGTTCTAAATGTTATTATTGTGTATAAATATATATATATATATGACACCATCGTTGATTCCGATTTAACAACAACATAGGTGTTTATATAAGCTACTTACTTTGGGATCGGATCAATGTATGCGATTGTTGGGTAACATTTATTATATTAATCTCTTCATAGTAATATCGTGGTGTCAACACGGTTTTATATTATATTATATCAGGGAACCTCGCACCCTGCTCAGGGATCAAAATTCTGGACCTGCATATGAACGCTAGTACCTACTTACCTATGTCGAGTAAGTAGGTAGGTATGATGCATGCCGTATCAGATGCACGTTTAAATAACATAAAATAAAACCACATTCCTGTACGAAGAATATTTATTTATTTTAATAATAAAATATACTTACAATAATCATAGCTAACATTACATTTATTAAAGTTAATTTGTACCTACACAAGTCTATTCACAATAGAGATTATTACGGCTCTGCCATTATAAATTAGTTAGTATACCTAATTGAATGTGACTAAATATGTATCTACCTACACCTTGAAGCACACATATATTCCCAATTAGCTGGCGACATTACATAACCGCCCCGATACCCTTAAAATATTGTTATACCTAATACCTATCAAGTCTATCTCTGATCTACCTATACCTACTTGGCTAATGAGATTAGAATTCAGAATGCACTTTATTTTAGGAGCCCAATGCCTCAGAATAATTATTATTAGCCCCATGCATACTGAATGCGGGAGTGCAACATGCATGCTGCATAAGTTTCTGCCTCCATAGGCGAGTAGAAGAAGCCGAAATACACATACCTACAGCTACTCGTCAACTCTTACCAGTAAATGTTTTCCAAACATTAAAAGTTATAGACTACCTATGCATAGAAAACGGGTATCAGATGCTGGATGGCGATCTAGGAGGTGGACTGGAAGCGGGCAGGTTGCAACATGATGATGATGAATGTAATACGACTTTGTATTACATTTCTATGTACTCTTATACCTAGGGTTGCCATCCGTCCGGGTTTCCCCGGATTTGTCCTAGTTTGTAGGGCGTCCGGGGTCGGTCCGGCCGGGGTTTTTAAAAGGGTAAAATCCGGACACTTTTGAAATCTAAACGCAAATTCTTATATATTAGCTATAAATCCACAATCAAGAAGGCACGGTAAAATAATAAAAAATGAATGGAAAAATTCTGAAGTGTCCGGGGAAAAAACCATATTTCGCCCAAAGGTCCGCAATTTTTCCCGTGTTATCCGGCGGCGGCAATTTAGGTGATGACATCCTTACTTATACCTATTCTATTCTTACTACAATACAACAGTCACTGACAAGTATGCAAAGTCCATAGTACTGCGAACTCTCATCGCCTGGCCGTAGCGCTCGCGCTCCCGTGACGTCACTCCCACACCACCACGCGGTAGTCTCGCTCCACGCCGTCCACGTAGAAGCCGTTCACGTACGGGCTCGGCAGGATCTCGCTCAGCTGGAAACACGATTTGAGGCTTATCGACTTTGTTTTAAGGGGTATAGTCGTCTGAAATAAGTGGCACCTAGAGTGACGGTTCCAAAAGATGTTTATAGTTTCAAATATAGGTATACTGTATCTGTGCAGTAGGTACCTACTTAACTATTAATGATGTGGTTTCCTAGCTTCGTAAACTTTCCAGTCCAGACTTACAAGAATATTTTGGCATGTGGATAAAATCGGAACTATCATAACGTCGTTTTTGACATATTTGTTTTTTCAAATAATGATCCTTGTACATAGGTCTGTATGTGTGCATTATTAGGTGACATTTGCCATGCGACGTGATCCACGGTTTAACAGACGCTAGAGCGACTATGCTCTAGCTAGCGACTCCCTTAAGAATGCACACCTGCATTGAGTAGACACCCCGAATGCATCTGAATCTGAAGGTGAAGCGAGCCTTACATATCTACCATGCATTTACCCCGAAACATAAAAATTTACCACTATTTTGCCTTTAGCCGAATGCAGTCAACCCCTAAGGCTATATCGTAATTCGCAGGTTATAAAATCTATATCTCCTTCATTTTAAAATTTTAATATGTGACTTCATAATTGCATTAAGTAACATCATAATATTCAATAAAAAAAAAGGCTATATCGTATGGCCTAATTAATTACCAGAGAGGAGAAACTAGGAGAGAAAACCAATATACAATGCAACATATTGCCTGATTGATAATTATCTAAATAACTATTCAATGCGAGATAAGAGGCGGTTGGAACAAAGCCTTGTATATCATTTATGAAGGTTCTACGAAGGACATTCAATAAAATATTTTACAGTGTATCACAGTTTAATTTAATTTTTAAAGAAACACTACATATTATTCATTCAGTCAAATTATATACAGTCTTAATTAAAATTAAACATTTCTCTTACAACTAAATTCAAGCACCTACTTAATTAGATTTACTATGAGAAACATTTTGTGTTAAACACATTTTAAATTAGTATTTCAATAACATGGTCGGTATAATGTATTATTTAAAAAAAAACCTTGTGTTTATAATGGAAGGAATATTAATGTGAAAAGACTTACGTTGTATACGTATTTAAATTTCATATGGTGTTCAAATATTTGAAACTATTTTTGTGCAATATGGAATGTATCTAAGATAATTATAACATCCAGACATCACATTTTACGGACACGTCGTACTATTTGTCAATCAAATCAAAATATGTTTTTCGTATACACATTCAAAATGCAAAAGTATCTTTAACATTTTAATGATGTTAATGTATTTTCCATATAACACCTGTATAGTTTATTAACATTACATTATATTATACATTAGGCAAATGCAACAACTGTTCAGTTTATTCACACATTACATTAGATAAATCATATCATATGAATCATATCATTTGAAGTCAATTCCTGATTTTTTAATA
This sequence comes from Conogethes punctiferalis, assembly GCA_031163375.1. Taxonomy (NCBI): domain Eukaryota; kingdom Metazoa; phylum Arthropoda; class Insecta; order Lepidoptera; family Crambidae; genus Conogethes; species Conogethes punctiferalis. The sequence continues at coordinate 1,217,589 of CM062091.1, read as the reverse complement.
TAAATCATATTAAAAAATCAGGAATTGAATTCAAATTGATGACTAACCGGTTCAATAGATATAAATATGGCTAACTCAGTAAAACCAAGTATCACCAAAAAACGAATTCAATCCGTATGTGTGTTTGGTACCTCCCCCTCTTTTTCTTCGGGGATCATGTTGGCAAATCACATCCAAAAAATTAAACCCTACCTACTACACGAGTCATTGAAAATTAAATAGTTATAAAATTTGTGTTCAGCACTTCCTTTGACCAGAATAGAGACCTTTCTTTATTGATGTTGGAATAGAGCAGCAGAATCTGCCTTTGAAAGGGTTTAGATTAGGTAGAGATGGTCTAACCTAAAATGACGCGCCGACCACCGGTTTACGCGCACAAAGATGAACGCAATACCTACTTATAAACATGCAGTTATGATTGGTCGTTCAGTTGACAGTTACATTCAAATGTAGGAACAGCGCATCTCTGGGATTTGTTGTTCAACTAGTTTAGTTGATCGTGAACGAGTGAGAGGAGAAGTCGTCTTGTTTCATACATGTGACGGCGCTGCTCCAAAGAGCAAGCGTTGTCGGATTCATCACCCGACTAGTCGGCCGTCATGCGCACATGCAAATCATAGTTCAACAAATAATCTGCACTCCCACACATCTCTGTGAGTGGTTGGAATTAATATTTGCACTCACACATCTTAATAAAATCTAGCCCGACCGGGACACTTGTGGTGGAATGCTCTCGCCCTACCATCTGAAAAGACCGGTGGAGACGGATCGCAAAAGCGGCAACCACAGTAGCAGACTACTCCCCTTGACCACGACCACTCTGTCAAGAGTCAACGACTAATAAGAAGATCTAAATAAAATAATAGGGATGTTTCCACTGTCAAAATAATTACATTATATTTAGTCCCTATTTTAGATTAAGTATAAAAATATATTGGACACGTATTTTACCTTTTTTAATTTAAACAAAAAATAGCAAAGATACAAGCCATCAAAATTTATGAGTGGGGGTGTTTGACGCCACGTCAAAAAACTCCCACTCTTTGACGTCACGCGTAATTTTAACGGGCTATATCTTGGTCATTTTTGGTCTAATTTAGAAATGAAAAAATTGGTGTCTTTTATTTTTGATTAAAAGACGGACTAATTAAATTTTTTACGGCAACAGGCCTATTAAGTAGTTGGGCGCGTCATTTTAGTTTACACAATCTGTACAAGTTATGCTGAGTGGTGCGTCGTTAGTGCGTGGGGCGGCGGTCATTTGGCAGGGCGCAGGCCGGCGCGCGCGGGCAGCGTCTGCCAGTGGCGCCGCTTCAGCGCCTGCGGACACACGCCTGTCAGCTGCGCCTAGCTAGTAGTCGAGTTATAGTAACCCAAGACATGCCGCGCTGGGCCACACAGCGCCACCTAGGCCGAAACTTGTACTATAGGTACTAGACAACTGATAAACTTACATATATACATTTTTGTAAATAAATACATTTATACATAGAAAACACCCAGACCAATACAAACAGACATGTATGCATACAAAATGTTTGTACTGTGCGGGAATCGAACCTACAACTCTGGGTTCAGAAGGCGGTGGTCACTACTACTAATTGAGCCATCGGGTCAATTGGTCAAGTTGCCAAGCCTCTTAGCCGGACGCACCAGCCACTTTAAGGACGTAGACAATATAATTCAAATATGGGCTTTAAATATTGCTCTTTAGGCATATTTTACATTGGCATCATAAATATAAATAATAATAACTCAAGACATGCCACGCTGGGCCACACAGCGCCACCTAGCCCCAAACTAAGCCGAAGCTTGTACTATGAGTACTAGACAACTGATAAACTTACGGACGATACATTTTTTAAGCAGTCCGAAATTAGCAGACGGATTACCTTAAGCAGGATTTCAATTTATTTTTGGGTTTTTGACTCTGCACGATTTGTGCTTCTGCCATGGACTGAGTTTACGAACATTGGACAAAAGGTGAGGTAACATATTATATAGGAAGATTCGGTTAAAGGACGAACGGATTTGGACATTTGGCTCACAACGCATTATTGAGAACTGGCGATCCCGTTCACAGATACGACATGCAACAGTAAGTGCCAAAGTATTGTGCGCTTATCATTTAAATTAGTCCGAAAAGTTTTAAGCGATACTACCGTGATGGTTATGGTCTGTTTATGTCAGCATATTACTTAAGAATAACTCGACCCTTGCTAACAGGCAGCCATGCATTATATAAATTATAATAAATGGTGTAGGTACAAGTACAAAGCAATTAATAAAATAGCGATGATTACAAACATACATAATGAAAATAAACAAGGGACTTTCGAGAAGATAATACCTATCCCCCCAAAAATATTTCTATGTAAAATGTAGCCAAGATGAGAGCGAGATTCAGAGTTGTTCGAAATTACAATTTGTACAGAAGAGCTTTGTTCTTAACACCACACCTGTCCGCCAAGTCTCCCCAAGTGGGTAATCACTCCCAGTATGTACTAGTAATTATGCAGCGAGTACTTAAATGCAAGGAGGCATTTAATCGCTTCATAGAAAATAGTTCAGTAAGATGCTTACAGCCAAAATTCAGTAAAAACGTGTACGTTCTTGCACCTACTTAGACAGATAGCTGGCTGTGGATGGAATTGTATTTCATTAACATCCCGATAAAGACATGACAATCAATCCATGGGCTCATTTTTTTACTTCATCAGGTGAATAAGGGTCAGTGGAAAGTATTACTATAAACATCGGATCGGATTATATACTTTTTAACTTACGATATCTCGATTACGATGAAAGAATCACAAACAAATAAATCTGACAACGTTGGCAACAATGTACTGAAAATGGGATAAATAAACTTTACACCAGCCCTTAATGTAGTCGATATTATGATAAAACAATTATATCAGTTGCCGTATACATAATATACAATGTAAGCCTATACGTTTATTTATAGTCATATTTTCATACGTTTTACTTAACATAAGTTAAATACTTACTTCTAATTGAAATAAAAATGGAGGTTTTGTATTTACATTCCAAAAATATCTTCAATATTAGTAGATATTTATAAGCTTCATGCTATGTGCTTCTCAATAGTTTTATCATGCAAATATTAGCAAAAATATATTACATATAATTTACTTCTCAAAAACAAAACATTCGTGACTTTTATCATGGATTACACATTCTTATATTAGTTACAATATACAAGGCTTTGCTGATTTGAATTTTATCCAAATCCATATTATAATATACATAAATAATATTACATAAATTAGTCATATATCTTAGGCTTAAATGATTAGATTACAACATGAAGGTGTCATAGGAAATGCATATGGTTTAAATTACTTTGAATACCGAAATACGTATTTATTATACTTATCAGTTAAAATTATGGCACTAGAATTCCCTTATATGTATTATGTTTATTATTTTGCCTACTAATTGCGATCTATACGTAGGTAGTGTACTAATCTTTATTCAATCGGATTCCCTATTACGTTCTCAGCGTACTGTACCTACCTCTTGATAGTCTGAAGAATTTCATAAATGTTAATTTATATACTGAAATCTTGTAAAACCTTAGGTTAATAATCTAAACAATCTAATCTAAATATATATATATAACTCAAAGGTGACTGACTGACATAGTGATCTATCAACGCACAGCCAAAACCACTGGACGAATCGAATGAAATTTAACATGCAGGTAGATGTTATGACGTAGGCATCCGCTAAGAAAGGATTTTGGTCAATTCTACCTCCAAAGGGATAAAATTGGGGATGATATTCTATTCCACGAGGCACAGCGCGGGCGCAGCTAGTTAATTAGATAAGAGTAAAGGAACAGTGCACTCACTGTTCCTTAACCTATGTTCGCGCACCCTCTTGGGTACTTCAATATCTCACCGTAGGTACCTAACTAGTCTCTTTGGAAAGGTAGCTATGGTCGAAATTCGGGAATTGCACGCAGGTCGTCAGATACGCAAGTGGTTTCATTTTAACAGACTACAAAACAGAATCTTATTTAGTCAGAAACGTAGTCCCTGTCTGGGCCCGTACCACCAAAATCGAAAATGATCTTTCTTTGAACGGATCGCGTACTTTTGCACCACAAATCCCTCCTATTGGTCCCTCCCGTATTCGAATATACGAACCAAAATTCGTCAAAGTCGATTTTCATTAATTTAATTCATATATTCGAAGACAGGAGGAAGAAATGGGAGGGATTTATGGTGCAAAAGTACGCGATCCGTCCAACGAACGATCGTTTTCGATTTTGGTGGTAGGGGTTACTTTCGAACTGCATCACATCATTATCATCAGCCTATTGCAGCCCACTGCTACACATAGGCCTCTAGTTGATCGCCACTTAGTACAAATTCATCTGGAGGGTATTTCGAACTGTCTGTCTACTCAATGAGGGTTTTCTAAAACAGAAATCCACTAGTTGTCACTACATAAAAGTCAAGTCCAACTGTTACGTGATTGGTTCATTTTGACACTGGCACTGACATTTAAATAGCAACTGACCAATCATAGGATAGCTGGAGCTGCCATCTGGTTTTCAGAAAACCTTCATTGCTTGTTAGTCGATGAGATTTTGTTTCGTGGTGCAACGAAATGTGTATGTTAGAGCCGTTACGCACTGTCGACTAATCGCTGGCGACTCAGTCTCTCGGCGACCAAAACAGAGAAACTAAGGCCAGGAAACAACGCGGCGAGTTGCCGAGCCGCCTGGGCGACTGACGACTAAGTGCGCAAGCCCCTATTTAAACTATAGTAAGTCACAGGGAACTAAAATTCGTCAACGTCGATTTTCAACAATTGGGATGATGACTAAAAAATAATTTAATGTCCATCAGATAGATTAATGAAAAATATTGGATACGTATTTTTTATTTTGCCTCTTGTTCAAAAACTTACGAAGATACATCGATTTTAAATGTCACATGACGTCACGTTAGAGTACAAAATATACTCTAACGTGACGTAGTTAGCCCCCACTCCGTAACTTTAATGCGCTATATCTAAGTATTTTCTTGTTATTTCGACAAAACAAAAAATACGGGTCTTATATTTTTTTATTATCTAAGAGACGGACTAATTATTTTCTTCATTTTCATACCTTGTCATCATCCGTATTTCATTGATATAATATTAGAACGCGGAAGGAACAAATAAGAGGGATTTATGGGGCGAAAATACGCGATCCGTTCAACGAACGATCGTTTTTGTTTTTTGTAGTAGGGCCCCAGACGCCGTCAATTAGTCGACAGTGCGTAATGGCCCTAAACACTTGCTTATCTGTCGACATGCCTGTGATCGTAATTCGGTAAGGAGAGTATTATATACTTAAAATAATATTTTATACTCTCATCCAAGAGTAAGCCAGCTTGCACTACGCGTAGATCGCAACCGGAGGCGCGAGGGCTAGCAGAAGTAAGGCAGGCGGTCCTCGTCACTTACCAGGTTGGACGCTACTCGAGGCTCCACCTCCATTTTGTTAGATTCCTCCTCGTCTACCACGCATCCTGGAAAAGACAATACTACCTTTTATTCTTTGTTACTGGTATGTATTTATAGAGTAGTTTAAGATAAAGGCGCGGCTGCGCTCCCGCCTATCTTAACTAATATTATAAAGCTGAAGAGTTTGTTTCTTTGTTTTTTTGAACGCGCTAATCTCAGGAACTACTGGTCCGAATTGAAAAATTCTTTTTGTGTTGAATAGACCATTTATAACAATAACAAAAGTTTATTTGCAAAAATACATAGTGATACAATAGATGGGCATAAAATGGTATCCAGTAGATAGTATTAGCCTGCTAGCAGGCGTGCAAATCTCATGGTAATTATATTAATACCTATATCTACACTTATTAAAATTTGAAGCAATAATTATTATAATTTGAAGCAAAACACATAAAACATAAAAGATAGTACCTCTGCTTAAGACTAATCATCCATGTATTCTTTTACACTATAAAAACATTTTTGTGAAAGCCACTTTGTGATGGCAGTTTTAAATAAATTATTTTCTAATGATTTAAGTGAATAAGGCAGTTTGTTGTATATAGCTATGGACATATTGTAAATATTTTTTTTATAAATGAACATATTACTCGGAGGTTTGTACAGCAAGTGATTATATTTAGGCCGTAATGGTCTTGTAGATACATCAGAGTACTTTTTATAAAATGATGGATGTTGTTTGACAAACCAGCATACCTCCCGTATGTACAGGCAGGGTAAAGGAAGAATGTTAAACTTTTGAAATAATGGCCTGCAACTGTCTAAAAATTTCGCTCCACTGACAGCCCTAATACATTTTTTTTGTAGTTTAAATGCTCTATCTACCTCAACGGAGTTGCCCCATATTATTAAGCCGTAACTAAGGACCGAGGATACGTATCCGTGGTAGGCTGTTAAAGCAGCTTCTGAAGAAATTGTTTGCCTTAACCTCTTCAGGGCATATACATAGCGGTCAAGTTTGCCGCAGATGGTGTCGATATGACCCTTCCGAGGATTTATCGAGGAAGGCTTTAGGCTTTATAACATCACGCTGCAACTATTAGGAGCGTAGAAATAATGGAAAATGGGAAAAAAATAACTATTCCACGCAGACGAAGTCGCGAGCACAGCTAGTAATAAATAAATATCCCAAGCCATGCCACGCTGGGCCACAAATCGCTACCTAGTCCCAAACTAAGCCGAAGCTTGTACTATGGGTACTAGAGAGCTGATAAACTTACTTAGATACTTTTTTTGTGAATAAATCAATATTATACATAGTAAACACCCAGACCAATACAAACACACACGAACACACATGTTTGTACTGTGCGGCACCCACGACCCTCGGCTCAGAAGGCAGAGGTCACTACCAAATGAGCCACCGAGCCAGTCAATGGCCAAAACAAAGTTGTTTTTATAATTATTTTATTTGACGAGCCAAGGCATAGTGTCTTCCTCTTGGCTGATGGCTTGGCTTGCGTTGCCGGCCCTTGAGAAATCTATAGGCTCGCTTTTTGAAGGTCCCTAAATCATATCCACTCAGAAAAATTGCAGCCGGAAGCTGATTCCAAAGACCGGTCGCACGAGGCAGAAAATTGCGCGCAAAACGCACCGTGGAAGACCTCCACCTATCAAGATGATAAGGATGAAATCTAGAATTGGTGCGAGATGTATGATGATGAAAAATAGCAGCCGGTACCAGATCAAACAATTCCTCCGAACACTCGCCATTCCACATAACGAAGTTTAACCTTAGTTAAACGAGTTGAAAGTACCCCGAAACTTCGGTAATACATTTCGGAGTAGGCCGTCTGTTTCGTATTTTCATTTTATTCGATACGTCTAGCTAGAGTTCATTCAGATAAGATTATGTGCGGATATTAGGGATTATATGGATTGATGCGATTATACTCGTACTGTGATAATGTTGGTTTTAGATTTAGACCTACGTAAGCACTCGCTTTTATATAAGTGTCTTACGTTGATTGGTGCGTTTAGCAATTAAATTCGGAATTCGTTGTTTAACTTTTTGGGTGGTCAAAGGATTAAATACTATTCGATCTTCGACGTTAGACGCTTGTTTTCGTACATTACTACGTTGGCGATGAGATTTTCTTTTCAGCGTCTTGACTGTCTTTATGTCAAGCTATGACATTTACTGAGTTGATGCCATTTTGGATGCACATTGTGTAACATTGTAACTTAATAAGCTAGTTTTCGTTATAGTACAAACTTGTGCGGCACGGCAACCCGTGTGCGGCAGCGGTAGCCAGAACTGCGGCCGCAGCTTGTGGTACAGGCCGGGCGGCAGCAGCGGCGTGCGTGACTCACCCGTGTGCGGCAGCGTGAGCCAGAACTGCGGCCGCAGCTTGTGGTACAGGCCGGGCGGCAGCAGCGGCGTGCGTGACTCACCCGTGTGCGGCAGCGTGAGCCAGAACTGCGGCCGCAGCTTGTGGTACAGGCCGGGCGGCAGCAGCGGCGTGCGTGACTCACCCGTGTGCGGCAGCGTGAGCCAGAACTGCGGCCGCAGCTTGTGGTACAGGCCGGGCGGCAGCAGCGGCGTGCGTGACTCACCCGTGTGCGGCAGCGTGAGCCAGAACTGCGGCCGCAGCTTGTGGTACAGGCCGGGCGGCAGCAGCGGCGTGCGTGACTCACCCGTGTGCGGCAGCGTGAGCCAGAACTGCGGCCGCAGCTTGTGGTACAGGCCGGGCGGCAGCAGCGGCGTGCGTGACTCACCCGTGTGCGGCAGCGTGAGCCAGAACTGCGGCCGCAGCTTGTGGTACAGGCCGGGCGGCAGCAGCGGCGTGCGTGACTCACCCGTGTGCGGCAGCGTGAGCCAGAACTGCGGCCGCAGCTTGTGGTACAGGCCGGGCGGCAGCAGCGGCGTGCGTGACTCACCCGTGTGCGGCAGCGTGAGCCAGAACTGCGGCCGCAGCTTGTGGTACAGGCCGGGCGGCAGCAGCGGCGTGCGTGACTCACCCGTGTGCGGCAGCGTGAGCCAGAACTGCGGCCGCAGCTTGTGGTACAGGCCGGGCGGCAGCAGCGGCGTGCGTGACTCACCCGTGTGCGGCAGCGTGAGCCAGAACTGCGGCCGCAGCTTGTGGTACAGGCCGGGCGGCAGCAGCGGCGTGCGTGACTCACCCGTGTGCGGCAGCGTGAGCCAGAACTGCGGCCGCAGCTTGTGGTACAGGCCGGGCGGCACGCGCAGCCGCGCCGCGCCCGCCAGCACCTTGGCGGCGTCCACCAGCAGCGACGCGCGCCACGACGCCGCGTAGATCAGCCGCATCGACGACTGCGCCGCCGTCGAGCAGATCATCGGGAACAGCACTTGGTGACGCCGCAGGTTGTAGAAGGATATGCCTGGAAGGTAAAGTACGGAGTGAGTTGAACTGCTGATCTCATCAGCAGCCGACATGGGACTCCACCCATGAACTCTACATGGACCGGTCTTGAGCGCTCTGCCTGATGGTGTTGCTATTTCGGGGGAATTTTCCTTAGTCAGAACGCTTGGCTTGGACCGGTTTTATTTCTATTCAGGTAAACGCTGCTGTCCGTTTTCAGATATCAACTTTGTGGTCTTTTACGACACTGACGGTATGACACGGGGTCCCAAGTCCTATTCTAAATCTAAAAACCACCCGGGCAACACACAGACTGATGATCTAATGCCACATATTATGTGATCTAAGCGCTACATAGTATACTTAACAGCAGGATCAATAAAATCAATCCAAACGGTACGTTCATCAAAGTCAGTCCACTATTGAAACGTGCCGAATGCATTCAGATAGCTTGTTAGCTTGTTGATAGGTCTCAGAGTAAACAACAATTTGAAGTTCTCGAAAAAATCTAACCTAACCTGCACTTTGACCCGAATTGGAATGCCAATCAACTATTCTGGGGATCTTTGGCTGGTTTGATCGTTGGTTACACCAATGACTCTAGTACAAAATTGTAACATATTAATTATTGAATGATGTGTGATATTGCTAATGTGTCGCTCACCTTAAATTTGTTTAAAAGTACTTTTTTATTTCACGTCCACCCATTAAGTAATGACTTAACAATTGAACAGTTAGTTAACGTCATGTTATTTTGATCAACAATAATTGTTTGTCAAGACGAAATTATCTGGTAGTAAAAAACTGACAACAAAACTGGGTTATTATAGTAATTAGCAGATTTTAAACAAATTTGCACGACACCGTAGTGACCTGATGATAATAAAATATTTATGTGCCTTGGTAACTAAAAAATAACTCACATTTACGATCACTAGTTCTTACTTAAGGGGTAGAGCAGACGACAGACTATCCGTGACGCACTTTTTAGTCTGATGCAATTATATGCAGTAACGCACACGACGCGCAAAAATCTGTCGCGGATATTTCAGACTCAACGCACATCTTCGATCATTCTGTCGGCAGAGCTGACCTAGATGCTCTTTGAAATTAAATGTCTCAGATGCAGACTCTATCGCACAAAAAGTCTGTCGTCTGCGCAGCCCCTAAATGTACAAATGGCAAACATGAATCCCCCCTCTTTGACCCATCCCTGGGTTCTGTGTGAGGTTTGTTGTGATGTCAAAAAGCGTATTGTCTTCTGAAAAGACGATAGTTATACACTGAAATATAACAGTTTGCTGGTCATGGATGCAGTAGAACCGGCAATCGGACGAAACCAAGACTTGGAGTTGACGCCGCTTTTGGCAGACGTAGGACGGCCCCCAAGCCCCAACCCCTTGGGTTGGAGACCTCAGAAGAACAGCATTTTCTGGATGGGGAAAGCCCGGGATAGAGAAACGTGGCGCGAAGTAAGGGGGACTACGTTTAGTAGTCCTAGGGGTGAGAGCCTTCCGCTCCCCCAACAGTCCGGTGAAGATGACAATGCCGGCCTGGCCATCATCGTAGTCATTTAGAAAAAAAAACGTTTAGTAGTAGATGTAGGGCATAGCAAATCTTCGCCCGAAATGAGCCGCCCGTCCGGATGACGGATTCACCCTATAGAATACGGAAGCTAAATGACCTCCGGGTCGTGTTCCTGCCAGTGAGTAGGGTTTCCGGAGCTCGTGGGATGAGCGCTGCATCGGCAGCCAGGGTTTAGGGTTGGGCCGGCATGGCGGTGGCAACTGACAGGTGATCGGTTAGTTGCCCGTTGTAGCTGCGACTTTGGCTTATCTTTCGCTTTTCATCAGGCCGTTATGTTGTGCTACTACGTATGAAAAAAGACGGACCATTCTTCAGAGACGCGTGTCGAAATTCCGTGCCAGAATCCCACAGCTGGCTTTATCTAAATGTTACAATATACTCTAGTAAAGATAAAGTGCCGTAACGTTCCATCGCACCAACTTCCTGATCGCGTTGCTAGCGGCGCGGCCAGCGCTATCGTTGTTTACGACAACCGCGCCATTTGACCTTTCGTAAAGAAGCTGAAAGTACTTATCTGAAGTTTACGTGTCTCAATGAGATCCGTCTTGCACTAAACAATATACATTTTGATTAAAATATGCATTTAATTGGGTCTGAAATTGCTTCTAATTCCTTCTCAAGCCCTGCTCCTATATTTGAATGGAGTGGAGCGGTCGGCGCAATACATTTTGTTCTTCCATTCATATCTATCAGAAAGCTGAAAAGGGTTGATTTCTTCGATCAATTCATCTTTTCTTTGGACGTCCTCGGCCTTTCCTCGCAGGAAGATTGCGTTTCCACACTTTCAATATTCTCAAACCCGACTAATATCGCCCAAAAGTTGTAGGTAGCCATGCCTATGCCTACACTTCAGCCCTTCATTTTAAAGATCTAAATAACATTAAATTAATTGCAAATTATCATCTTCTTCTTCTTTTCGTGTCATCGAACCTAACTCTAAACGAGATCACGCATGTCCCGACCAAAACCTAGCAACCGATATACACCACTGTCAGTTGCCTGGCAGAGATCCTCCATAGTGCAGGTGGCGGGGCACAATGGACAGGTGATAAGGTGCGACATAGTTTGAGGGGGCGAGCCGCAATCGCATCCACTCTGAAATTATCATGAAGCAGTGGAATAAGGAATATGCATGACTTTTTTTTATGGATTTCTTGAGATCTTTTATCTTCCAGATACATAAATATCGAAGAATTTTTAAATTATCTGTTCTATTAAGCGAGTTATAAAGCGTTAAAGTTATTGCTTAGACAGAGAGTTCCGACGTGGCGGATGACGTCACGTACCGTGAGCGCCATACAAACTCCATAGAAAAATCTGTTTTGCGTGAGAGAGACAGATATATTTACTATCAACGACTGTATCTCGCCCAATTTTCAGCCAATTTTGATTTTGTTTTCACTGTTCATAGTATATTTTTATCTATTTTACGATAAATTAGTAAATACATGAAACTATTTTTCATGCATATTCCCTATTATCGTGATTGCTGAATAATAATTTTCCTATTTCACCGCTATCGCTTTACTACAAACAAAATAATAACGTATATTATTTTGACACTAAAATTAGGCTAAGCAAAGGCAACCATTAGTACGATCAAATAAACCTAATCCATAAAAATATTCGTATTCATACTGTTACGCTCATACTACGGTTACAACCGGAGCATTGACCGCGAACATTGTTTGGAAACATGGTTATCGTATTATGATTTGCTTTAGACATGACTGGCTCTACTAAGCATATTTATTTAAATGAATAAGCTTTACGAGATAAAGATGATAATCATTAAAAGTAGTAACAAAAATAACAGAGAATTTTCCGTACAAAATGAACTTTATTATTTTTTATACCTAATAGCAATTAATCATCATCATCATCAGTCTATTGCATTCCACTGCTGGACAATGTCCAGTGGACATAGGCCTCTCCAGTTGTTCGCCACTTAGGGCAAACCTCTACCTACCTAAGACCTGGACTCCCTCAACTCTAGCATTCACCCTGCGCCTGCCTTTTGAGGTAGAACTCGAGCGTGCCGCCGCACAGGTCGACAGGCTCTAACACCTGGACTCGCTCGACTCTAGCACTCACCCTGCGCCTGCCTGTTGAGGTAGAACTCGAGCGTGCCGCGCCACAGGTCGACAGGCTCTAAGACCTGGACTCGCTCGACTCTAGCACTCACCCTGCGCCTGCCTGTTGAGGTAGAACTCGAGCGTGCCGCGCCACAGGTCGACAGGCTCTAAGACCTGGACTCGCTCGACTCTAGCACTCACCCTGCGCCTGCCTGTTGAGGTAGAACTCGAGCGTGCCGCGCCACAGGTCGACAGGCTCTAAGATCTGGACTCGCTCGACTCTAGCACTCACCCTGCGCCTGCCTGTTGAGGTAGAACTCGAGCGTGCCGCGCCACAGGTCGACAGGCTCTAAGACCTGGACTCGCTCGACTCTAGCACTCACCCTGCGCCTGCCTGTTGAGGTAGAACTCGAGCGTGCCGCGCCACAGGTCGACAGGCTCTAAGACCTGGACTCGCTCGACTCTAGCACTCACCCTGCGCCTGCCTATTGAGGTAGAACTCGAGCGTGCCACGCCACAGGTCGACAGGCTCTAAGACCTGGACTCGCTCGACTCTAGCACTCACCCTGCGCCTGCCTGTTGAGGTAGAACTCAAGCGTGCCGCGCCACAGAAGAAACGCCCCTTAAACGCCTCATCTAGACTGGCTCTAAGGCCTGGACTCGCTCGACTCTAGCACTCACCCTGCGCCTGCCTATTGAGGTAGAACTCGAGCGTGCCGCGCCACAGAAGAAACGATCCTAAAACGCCTCATTTGGATAGACTCTAAGACCTGGACTCGCTCGACTCTAGCACTCACCCTGCGCCTGCCTGTTGAGGTAGAACTCGAGCGTGCCGCGCCACAGGTCGACAGGCTCTAAGACCTGGACTCGCTCGACTCTAGCACTCACCCTGCGCCTGCCTATTGAGGTAGAACTCGAGCGTGCCGCGGCACAGGAAAAACGCCCCTAAAGCGCCTCATCTAAACAGGTTCTAAGACCTGGACTCGCTCGACTCTAGCACTCACCCTGCGCCTGCCTATTGAGGTAGAACTCGAGCGTGCCGCGCCACAGAAGAAACGCCCCTTAAACGCCTCATCTAGACTGGCTCTAAGGCCTGGACTCGCTCGACTCTAGCACTCACCCTGCGCCTGCCGGTTGAGGTAGAACTCGAGCGTGCCACGCCACAGGTCGACAGACAACCTAACACCTGGACTCGCTCGACTCTAGCACTCACCCTGCGCCTACCTATTGAGGTAGAACTCGAGCGTGCCGCGCCACAGGTCGACAGACAACCTAACACCTGAACTCGCTCGACTCTAGCACTCACCCTGCGCCTGCCTATTGAGGTAGAACTCGAGCGTGCCGCGCCACAGGTCGACGCGCACGCCAACGATGCTGCCGCGGCAGAAGCCGGCCGAGTCGCGCGCGGCGCCGCCGCCGTGCCGCACCGCGCCCGTGTACGACAGCCCGTACGACTCCGCGTCCTGCCCCAGCAGCGACGCGAACTTGAAACGGAAGTCCGCCACGTTCACCTTGCTCGTGCCGAGGCCTACCATCTGTTGGCGAAGATAATAAATAAATAAATAACCGAGGACTTGCCGCGCTGGGCCACACATCGCCATCTAGGCCCAAACTAAGCCGGAACTTGTACCTACTATGTGTAATAGACAACTGATATAAACTTAATTAGATACTCTTTTTTTTTGGAAATAAATACATTAAGAAAGGTAGGGCAAAGCGAATCTTCGCTCGAATCGAGCTGCCCGTCCGGGGAAGGACCTCCACCTCCTCCTCCTTATATGTAGAACACCGCAGCCAAATGACCTCCGGGTCGTGTTTCTGCTAGTGAGTAGAGTTTTCGGAGCCGGTGGGGGATGGGGTTAGGCCGGCATGGCGGTGGCAACTGACAGGTAACTGAACAGTTACTTATCCGTTGGCACAGCGACTTGGGCTTCTCTTTCGCTTTCCATCACGCTTAGGGAAGGCATTATGTCGAGCTACTATAAAAAGAAAAAAAACATTATAATACTCTTACATAGTAAACACCTAGATCAATACAACAGACAAGTTTACTGTGCCAGAATCGAACCCACGACCCTTGGCTCAGAAGGCAGAGGTCACTACGCAATGAACCATCGAGCCAGTCAGTTTGTTGCCGTTCCAAATATCAGACTTCATAGTTAGTTAGTAAGTCCTATTCTATTAATAGACATTTCCTTTGTGTAACTACTTTGTAGAAACAACAGTTTGTAGTAGTCTCCGGTGACCCCTTGGTGCAAGGTCAGATCCACATACTACCGAGATAGTCGCAAATTAGTTGCACGACCGATAGCATAGACCCGAACGCCCTTCAAATAACATACGATGGCACACTTTGTAACTATCTGACTCGCCATAAACTTTACTCAACAAACATAGCAATAGGCTATTATGGCTAAAAATTGGAATTAGTCCGTCTTTTAGCTTATTCAAAAATAAAAGACACGTATTTTTTTATTTGTAAATTAGACTAAAAATAAAAAAGTTAAAGCCTGCTGAAATTACGCGTGACGTCATTTAATGGGGCATTTTTACGGGAGCGAGTGACGTCATAGACTCCCACTCCTAACTTTTGATGCCTTGTATTTTTGCTATTGTTTATTTGAATGAAAAAAGGAAAAATACGTGTCTTTTATTTTTGAATAAGCAAAAAGACGGACTAATTACAATTTTTAGCCATAATAGCCTATTAGTTTGTACGTAAGAAAAGACGACTACGTAAAGAAAAGTGCTGCTTCATTACTACAACGGATAGTAAATAAATGAGAGGTAAATAATGTGAGTTAGAAATAACTCCCGAACAATATAAATAACCCAAGACATGCCACGCTGGGCCACACAGTGCCACCTAGCCCCAAACTAAGCCGAAGCTTGTACTATGGGTACTAGACAACTGATAAACTTACTTAGATACATTTTTTTTTTGTAAATAAATACATATTATACATAGAAAACACCCAGACCAATACAAACAGACATGTTCATGAACACAAATGTTTGCACTGTGCGGGAATCGAACCCACGACCTTTGGCTCAGAGGGCAGAGGTCACTACCAAATGAGCCACCGAGCCTGTCAGTATATGTATCTTTCTTTAATAGTAGGTACCTAGCTCGACATAATGCCCTCCCTACGCCTGATGGAAAGCGAAAGAGAAGCCCAAGTCAGAACCAACTTTTCCTTCGATATGGGATCGGCAAGTACCTAAAGAAGACCTTTCAGAAGGGACGTAGGATGACGTGCTTGTAACTACATTTCCTAAGTTTAGGTAATCTATAAGTAACTTATAATAGGTATACATACCTACGTAACAGGTTGGAAATTAATCTGTACATTTTCACATTGACGTCTAAATGATGACTTTGTAACTGATATGCCAATTTATCAGTAAGCACGGCTGCGATTCAGATTCAGGGCCGTTGTTTAGAACTAGGATTAAAAGCCTATAATTTATCAAGCTCGTAATCCCAGATATTTTAAGTGGATTAAATTGCGGAAACATACTTAGGTATGTGGCTTTCATTATTCTATTATCATTGTAGAAATGATTTATTCAGACCATATTTATACATATTATAAGAACTAGCTGTGCCCGCGGCTTCGCCCGCGCTCATGTAGGTGTGTCACAGAAGTGTTTCTTTATCCCTTTTTTCGCAATAAAAGGTAACTTATGTCCCTTCTCAGGGTCTAAAAATCGTCTGTGCCAAATTTCATCTAAATTGGTTGAGCGGTCCCAGCGGGAAAGCGTAACAGACAGACAGAGTTACTTTCGCATATATAATAATTATAGTAGGAAAGTAGGGATATATGGATGTAACTATGGACTAATGGACCCTGTTTCGCTTTTTATCAGATTAGAAGATGGGAGTCCACTAGGCAGACAGAAGGATACTACCAGGGCCGTCTCTACCAGGGGGTGCAAGGGCGCAGGTTGAATCCGGGACCCCGGCGCCGAATATACTTAAGATGGCCCTGGATACTACTATAAAAAGACCATCAGCATCATCTTAAGAGCCATCTACATTGACTTGACTACTAAATAGGTCAATTCTATCGTTATAATTATCATCATTCGCACAGATGATTAGGTAATCAATGTCAATCAAATCTGTAAGACTTTTTCACGCGATTATCTGCTACTATTAAACTCGCGTGATACGATTCGTCTCATTCGCATTCTCTTTACTTCACTCAATCGATTGGCATTCTATCACGCAATATACCTACCTACTTATGTCAAGGACAGTTATTTAGAAACACTTTAATCCTGTAAAAAATTTAGACGCGCAATTGTAAAAGTCGCCGCTTTCTTGTACAATATCGTAGTTCCGGACTATCGGTAGCCAAATAGTCGTGACGACATTGGGGAACCGTGCCAGAGAATCGTCCGGTAAAGTCTAGAAAAATATTCATCCATCGTTCAAGAACATAATGAACACTAGCTGCAGCCCGCGACTTTACCCGCGTGAATATCGATGATCCATCATCATCAGCTTATTGCAGTCCACAGCTGGACATAGGCCTCTCCAGTTGTTCGCCACCTAGGGCAAACTTCTGGACGATGTACCCATAATCGCCACGCTAGGCAGGCGGGTTGGCGATCGCAGGGCATAGCCTTTCGCACCGATGACGCTATTGCCGTCATCGGAAAACTACACGCGAAAAGTATATGTCGCAGGCAAATTCTATAATTCGCCCGTATACAAACGGCGTCGGCAGTTTACAAAGACAAATTCGTCATATAAAATGCCGTACGCCGTATGTAAGATGTCGTTCATTTTCTATTAGGCCGAGCTACGATATTACAGCCGATTACTAATTGCCTCGGCATATTGTTCGAATTAGTACCAAATTAAACCGCGCGTGGCGCTACTAGTCGCCAAAACCAATGTGGCAGTCAACAGTGAAAGTGTGCAAGAAAAAAGATATTAAAAATATGTTTAATATCGGCTGTTTCAAATAGATTTTAATGGCTAGTATTATAGGAAACCATTGAAATTAAACTAATCACAAAGGGGTCTCCGAAAACACCGTGGAAAAAAAACAAAATGATTCGAGGTTATCCAGCACGTAAAAACTCGAGGGTGTCCATGGAAACTGGTAAAGTGGGACTGAAAATTGCAATAAAATGCTTTGTATTTTGAATTTTGTAAATCAATTGTTTCGCTGATGGTTTTATGCTTGTTTAAGCTTAGCAGAATAAGTGAAACAAAGAAACATTGTTGAATTTATTTTTGTTATTACCACTGAATGTCTTGTTTAAATAATAGGTAATTTTTGGTAAGTTTACTATGTATGTGTAAGTATCCTAAGATTAGGGAGAATATGTTCTCACACGGTACCATTTAGTGCAGGTTTTGTTTGGTTACGGTTTTAATTTTATGCTTATTTAATCGACGAATTTATTTTCGTAGTCAATAATTTAATAATATTCTATTATTAAACTTAAATACCGAAATAAAATGATTAAAAACCCTGTTTCATTTCTATTATCATGGTCACCCTAATACACAAACCGAGTCGACGTTGATGCGATGACAATTTGCCGTCGGCATTTTATAACACGTATTTATCTTTCTAAACTGCCGACGCCGTTTGTATACGAGCGAATTATAGAATTTGCCTGCGACATATACACTCTCATAATAGTATTAATTAATAGGTTGTGGGGTCATTTAAAAGCATATCTTAATCTTTATTTGAACATATCTAACATAGTTTTCGTTTCTTTAATAAAAGTCAGCAATATCTATCCTATCTAATCTAGATTATATACATTTATTTGTATAGAATTATAGCTCGACGGCTCGACGCCCGACCCAGATCTTAATTTGTACACTAGGTTCAATGACGGTGTCTGATCCTTGTTTATCTACATGATAAATGAAATAAACAATAGTAAAGTGGAGTAATGCTCGTAGTAGAATACATTGAAACATGTACAAAGTCCTATGTTTACACAAGCCAGTTTCGTAGACATAATAGTAGAATGTCTGACAATAATATTATGGCAAAAAATTGTTATTAGTCCGTCTTTTAGTTTATTCAAAAATAAAAGACACGTATTTTCTCCTTTTTTCATTCAAATAAACAATAGCAAAGATACAAGGCGATCAAAAGTTAGGAGTGGGAGTCTTTGACGTCACTCGCTCCCGTAAAAATACCTCCCAAGTGACGTCACGCGTAATTTCAATGGGCTATAACTTTGTAATTTTAGTCTAGTTTACAAATAAAAAAAATACGTGTCTATTATTTTTGAATAAGCTAAAAGACGGACTATATAATTACAATTTTTAGCCATATTAGCCTATTATGAGTTTTACTAAAACATACTCAGATTATTTTTTTATGGACCTTATAGTATGTAGGTGGAGAATATAAATTATTTAATTTTATAATAAATAACTTGGTGAGCATGTTCGAAGAAAATATGGATGATGGCTATGACAGCTGATAGGTGTGAGTCCTGGATATAATTCGAACTGTTGTTCAATCAGTTATGGCACCTGTGTTTGTGCACTTTAATATCTCCTGCATACTTCTACTTGTTTGGTGCGATGGCTCATTTGGTATTAGTGACCTCTGCCTTCTGAGCCAAGGGTTGTGGGTTCGATTCACGCACACTACAAACATTTGTGTTCTTAAACAGGTCTGTTTGTATTGGTCTGGGTGTTTATTATGTACTTATTTACAAGAGAAAAGTATGTAGGTAAGTAAGTTTATCAGTTGTGCAGTACCCATAGTACAAGCTTAGGCTTAGTTTGGGGATAGATGGCAGTGTTTGGCCCAGCATGTCATGTTATTTTATTTATTTATTCTACTTATTTTTCTACTTGGAGAATGACTTTTGTTTTCGAAATATGGTCAAGAGGGAGTATTTATGTCCTATCAGAAAATACTCACAATATCAGTCCCGTATGTGTCCGTGAGCATCTTCACCTCCCAGTAGTAGTGGTAGTTGAGCTGCAGCGGCGTGTCTCCCTTGACGGCCGCTGTACCCGAGCTGTAGAACGGGTGGAATGTGACTTGCTTCTGGTCCTCGCTAACCACAACCCAGCCCAGCCCACTTGTGTCTGGCTGCTCCCATTTCCATTCACTAACTGCAATTTAAAATATAGAATTTTTAATCTATTGCTTTATTTCATGACGGGCAGCAGAGTCACCGGAGGGAGAAGCTATGCCCTGTGATAGCCAACCGACCTGCCCAGCGTGACAATTATGGATGTATCCTCCAGATGTTTGTCCTAAGTGGTAAACAACTGGAGAGGACTATGTCTGGCAGTGGACTGCAATACTGCTGGTGATGATGATGATGATTGCTTCATGACTAAATTCACATGTGTGAAGCCCCAGGCAAATTTTAAATTTTTTATTCAAAATGGGTTTTACAGGAACATACAATGAAGCATAATAATCCAACAAACAGCGGTTCACTCTTGCTTTAAACATTGAAAGATTATATCTTTTGAAGGAACAAAGGACACATAGTACATACCTAGTTATTTAAAAACTTATCATTAACCTACCCACATAACTCACATTCTAGACATAATAGAATTATATTGGGTAACAACAGGATTGGGGAATATATTGACATTACAGGGTTGATTGATGAACTGTAGTACACACACACTTCCTTGCTTATCCACTATCTGCTTTTCATATCTAACAACAAGCAAAACAAAAAAGAAATGATTTGCTTGATAAAGCCTGACCCCTTGAAGGTAATGACTAAATGTATTAAAATAGGTCGATTTGTGGCAAGGAAATTACACAATCAGTAATAAGTCTAGACACAATTTCGACACTCAGCTGGCATAATGTTTGTAAACATTTCGGTTGCCAAGGACAATATTCGCAATGAATACAAAACCACCAATATAAAATCACAACCAAAGTAACCGCTTGCTGTGTTTTTACGCTACGGTTCTAATCGTACGTAATTTCAAAATCTAAGAATGATAAACGGCCTTGTATCTCACCGTCATGATCTTCTCCGCAGGAACACGAGTTCAGCTGTTTCCACTGCATTGGGGTCCGCTTGTGGTTCCAGCACTGGCAATAGGGCTTCGCATGGCGGTCGCCGTCATTGTCTGTCCGCGACCGAGATCCAATAGACATAAACATGGTGTTCGTATAAATTCTCACTACCTACACAAAATGACAATGTTCTATTTTATAATTCACAAATATCGCAGCACAACACAACTCACAAGCACTCATGTCAACGTCATTTAGAAAACTGATGTTGGCAGCAATGGAGGTGGTATATAAATAAAGGTTTTTGACCTTCTGTTCAGAAACAGTTTCAATTGATTCTATCTAATCGATTAGATCGCTTATTTGATTTTAAAATAAATTAAGTCAGAAATGTAGCAGCCCATGTTATATTCCTTTGACCATTTATAAATAGCATTTAGTGACTACAAATCTAGGTGCAAGTGGCCAAATTATGTACAATATTTCAATTTCATAAACATAAAATATAATCGTAGCAAATAATATCACTTTATTTGTGTTTATGTGAATATAATGTATCACCTCGTTTCTGAACGAAATAAATATGAAGAAGTTTCCGGAAGTGTCTGGTAACATCCTAAGCATGGCGCTATATTCAAATATTCAAACAATACTAAGACGTAAAAAGAATCAACAAATATTTTTATTAATTAATTCCCCTAATAATTGACATGTATGTTTTTTGTTTTGCATATAACAAGCATGTAGCTTTTTTTCATTTTAAAATGCAGTACATATAAGCATATGAATTTGGGTAATTTTTAAAGAGTATCCTTTTTGAAAGTCCTGTATTGATTTAGAAAAAATTTGCACAGTTGGCTGCAGTGATTGTTTTGATTTGCGATTCGCGCGCGCATCGCGCACCCACGCACCCCGCCCACAAACGTGAAGAAATGGCTGTCAGCTAAGTGCAACTGCATAAAGAGCTAATGAATATTTTTTAATTCATCGTAGGAAGTGATTTTAAACTATGTTGTAGTGTACAATTATACAGATAAGATGTGTCAATAATTGTTAAAAATTCATTTTATATGCGGTCTATATATTTACGCAAATATTGTGATTTGTTGATAATATTTTTCGCAGTGATTATATTGTGAACAAAATCTTTAATTGAAGAATGAAGGTAAAGGTTTATAGATTTTGAATGGTTTGGAAAATGTAGGTTGATATCAGAGTGATTTTAATATGTTTTTACTTGCAGATTATAAGAAGCGAAAACCAGCATGATTGAATGATCTGTGAGCTTGGTCGTGCTCGAGTCGGTCGCCACAGCGAGCTCAGATGCATTTCTGGATAGATAAACGCAGCCAGTGTGCTTACAGCGGGAGGCACCGTGTCCCATCTTCTTTGTCAGCTGGTAAATTTACATTTTAGTCAATCAAATTAGTCAAATTAAAATTGTAATATTTTGCTAATAACATTCCACAACAAAGTGTGGTACCTATTTATTTTTCAGTAGGAAACTAGCGCTAAAGTTTTTTCTATAGTTTATTTATTCTAATTATGGTTATGTGAGATTGTACTATTAAAATATATAATCGATATTCTGTTATAATGCCATGCTGAGAAGACACTTGCTAGCTTACTATGCACATTTAATATTATATTTTTTTCTTTTTTAGTTTTTATGGTAGTCTTCATTATTTTTTAAATCTTGATTGTTTGTTTTTTACACATGGAGAAAAGAACAATACACTCTGACCTAAAATTCTGTCTTCCTAGTATGTCATGAAAAGGAATAATGTGAGAAAATTCAAGTCTTCTGAATATTCCTGAAGCCATTGAAATCACTGAAGATTTCACAAATATATTATACAATATTAACCACCATTGATGCTTATACGCCTTGATAACAGTATATTTTCAGTGTCAAAGAACCCAGAACAAACATAAATTTTCTTCGCATGTATTTTTGCCCCGGGTGGGGGCAAAACCCATGATCTGTTTACTATGAAAATGACAAATCTTTGGGCGAATATAAAAACCAAAGAAGCTTAAATTTCATTATTGGATGCAGTTAAGCAGAAACATTTCAATCCACAGGTCACATGAATTTGAGTTAATATGATAAATCCTTTTATTTTGACACTTTTTTAAACTTATTTGAAGAATTTCAGCTATCAATTCAAAAGTAACCATGTAACTTAAACTCATATAGTATGAATCGGAAGCTGAAATTCTGTCAAATAAGTAAAAATAGTGTCGATATAAAAGGATCTATCTTAACTCAAGTTGGTGTTGGCTGTGGATTGAAACGTTTTTGCGTAACTATGTCCTATTGGGAACGCAACTATATAACAGCCTACCAGACAGCATTAAGGAATGTAATAGTGTTGAAGCATTTAAGAAAAAACTTAAGTTTTATAATATCAGCGGGCACAGACAACTAATTCTATTTTTTTATATTTATTATAATGTACTAGCTGCGCCCCGCGTTGTTACGTGCGGTCCCTCGTTGCATTTATTCAAATTTTTCGCCGTAAGAACCATCCTTGGACTTCAATGAACATTTTTTTATATTATAGATTATCTCATTTTAAGTGAAATGTAAATTTCTTATGAGAATAAATTTCTTTAAACCTAACCTATTGAACCATAGTCATTGTTACCATAGAGGCTGTTTGTCGGTCAGGTGTGGGGCGAGGTCGTTCGCGAGTGTGCGTGGCGGCGGGCGGGCGCAAGGGCATGGCGGCGCCGGTGCACCGGTTCGCCGCCGTCGACTGCCCGCCGCGCCGCCCGCATCGCACCCATAGGCACCTGCAGTGAGTACTATACCATCGTTAAGGCCGCCTATATTGTAATAATAAAACGGACTTCCATAAAATTGTGCCTAAATTTTAAGTTAGACCTCTATCAATACATTGGTGAAAACCACATTCTAATCCTTGTAGTAGTTTTCACGTGATACAAACATACAGACGTTCAAACATAGAGATAAAAAATTCTCCTGTTTTCCCTACACTTCCCGTCACTGCTTTGCTCTTATTGTTTTTAGTGTGATCAAAAGTATACCATAACCTGCCCAGGAGTATGAAGAATAATTGTACCAAGTTTCGTTAAAATCCGTTGAGTAGTTTTACTATAACGAACATACAGACAGACAGACAGATGGACGGACAGACAGACAGACAAAAATTTTACTGATTGCATTTTTAGCATCAGTATCGATCACCAATCACCCCCTGATAGTTATTTTGATAAAATATTTCATGTACAGAATTGACCTCTCTACAGATTCATTATAAGTATAGAAGACTAGCTGTGCTCGAGACTTCGTCTGCGTGGAATAGTTATTTTTTCCCCGTTTTTTTACATTTTCCATTATTTCTTCGCTCCTAATAGTTGCAGCGTGATGGATGTTACATAGCCTAAAGCCTTCCTCGATAAATGGTCTATTCAACACAAAAAGAATTTTTCAATTCGGACCAGTAGTTCCTGAGATTAGCGCGTTCAAACAAACAAACAAACTTTTCAGCTTTATAATATTAGTTAAGATATGTAGTAGACCAACAAATCTACCCTCCACAGACCGCCGGCCCAAACGAGCCAGCCGGTGCACGCGAGCCGCCGCCAGGAGAGCATGTACGTGGAGGTGGGCGAGGCGCCGCCCACCATCGCGAGCCTGGCGGCCGCGCGCAGCGTCACGCCCGACACGCTGCTGCGCACGGCCGCGCTGGGCCTGCACCACTCGCCCGTCATGGCGCCGCACCTCAAGTTCGGCATGCTGGTCTCCTTCGCGCTGGCCACCGTGTTCCTGGCCGGCGCGAAATACTACTTCGACCGGCAGGTCAGTGTACGTATACCGGCAGTTTCAATATCTATTATTCTAGTGTTTGTAGGCGAATGCTGCAGATACCTTCAACGGCCGAACACAAAAATGTATTTATCCTCTCCCAACGAGATATAAAAACCCGTTCATCCACAGAAGATTCATCACGAGACTGAAACGGAATGACATTGTGTTATTATGAAATCCAGAGTAGATGCACAATGGAATCATGCTCATCCCATCAAAATCTCGCTCACAAAGCATCGGCTAAAAGTTGAAACTGATCGCAGATACACTGAAAAGAAAAAACATCCACTATTTGTCTGCAACACATACTGGATAGATAGCATCCTGGAAAACCTGGTCATTGTTGGCAACACTGAAGGTAAGAGAGCTCAATACCGATCACCAACACGCTGGTCTGACCAAGTGCAAGCAGCTACCTCCTCGTCTAAATGTTACCGAGCGGTGAAGGCTACTTCGGGTCGGTATGAAGGGGATGCGCGCGCGCAGCGTCACGCCCGACACGCTGCTGCGCACGGCCGCGCTGGGCCTGCACCACTCGCCCGTCATGGCGCCGCACCTCAAGTTCGGCATGCTGGTCTCCTTCGCGCTGGCCACCGTGTTCCTGGCCGGCGCCAAGTACTACTTCGACCGGCAGGTCAGTGTACGTATACCGGCAGTTTCTTTATGTCCGAGTCTATTAGTTTGTAGTTCACTCGCCCAAGATGGCGCTCCACCTCAAGTTCGGCATGCTGGTCTCCTTCGCGCTGGCCACCGTGTTCCTGGCGGGGGCCAAGTACTACTTCGACCGGCAGGTCAGTGTACGTATACCGGCAGTTTCTTTATGTCCGAGTCTATTAGTTTGTAGTTCACTCGCCCAAGATGGCGCTCCACCTCAAGTTCGGCATGCTGGTCTCCTTGCGCTGGCGACCGTGTTCCTGGCCGGCGCGAAATACTACTTACTTCGACCGGCAGGTCAGTGTACGTATACCGACAGTTTCTTTATGTCCAAGTCTATTAGTTTGTAGTTCACTCGCCCAAGATGGCGCTCCACCTCAAGTTCGGCATGCTGGTTTCCTTCTCGCTGGCGACCGTGTTCCTGGCTGGCGTGAAATACTACTTCGACAGGTCGGCCGGTCAGTATACATATACCATCTCGTTATCTATTATTCTAGTCTAGTTTGTAGGCGAATGCTGCAGATACCTTGGCCATGCGTACAAAACTCGTCCATTCAGAGAAGATACATCAAGAGACGTAAGGGAGCGACCTATCACCGGGAATGACATTGTATTATTGTGAAATCCAGAGTAGATGGAGCCACGCTCATCCCGTCAACATCTCACTCAAAGCATCTGCTAAAAGTTGAAATTGATCACAGATCCATAGAAAAAAAATCCAATATTTGTCTGCAACACATACCTACTGGATAGGATCCTGGAAAAGCTGGTCATTGTTGGCAACACTGAAGGTAAGAGAGCTCGAGGCCGATCACCAACACGCTGGTCTGACCAAGTGCGAGCAGCTACCTCCTCGTCTAAATGTTACCGAGCGGTGAAGGCTACTTCGGGTCGGTATGAATGCGGATGCGCGCGCGCAGCGTCACGCCCGACACGCTGCTGCGCACGGCCGCGCTGGGCCTGCACCACTCGCCCGTCATGGCGCCGCACCTCAAGTTCGGCATGCTGGTCTCCTTCGCGCTGGCCACCGTGTTCCTGGCGGGCGCCAAGTACTACTTCGACCGGCAGGTCAGTGTACGTATACCAACAGTTTCTTTATATCCAAGTCTATTAGTTTG
Source organism: Conogethes punctiferalis (assembly GCA_031163375.1). Lineage (NCBI taxonomy): Eukaryota > Metazoa > Arthropoda > Insecta > Lepidoptera > Crambidae > Conogethes > Conogethes punctiferalis. Next base: position 1,191,447 of record CM062091.1, on the reverse strand, counting down.
TAGTTCACACGCCCAAGATGGCGCTCCACCTCAAGTTCGGCATGCTGGTCTCCTTGCGCTGGCGACTGTGTTCCTGGCTGGCGTGAAATACTACTTCGACCGGTCGGCAGGTCAGTGTACGTATACCAACAGTCTCAATATCTATTATTCTAGTGTTTGTAGGCGAATGCTGCAGATACCCGAACACAAAAATGTATTTATCCTCTCCCAACGGGATATAAAAACCCGTTGATCCACAGAAGATTCATCAAGAGACTGAAACGGAATGACATTGTGTTATTATGAAATCCAGAGTAGATGCACAATGGAATCGTGCTCATCGCATCAACATCTTACTCACAAAGCCTCTGCTAAAAGTTGAAATTGATCGCATATACAATGAAAAAAAGATTCCAATATTTGTCTGCAACACATTCTGGATAGATAGCATCTTGGAAAAGCTGGTCATTGTTGGCAACACTGAAGGTAAGAGAGCTCGAGGCCGATAACCAACACGCTGGTCTGACCAAGTGCAAGCAGCCAGCTCCTCGTCTAAATGTTACCAAGCGGTGAAGGCTACTTCGGGTCGATATGAATAGGGATGCGCGAGCGCAGCGTCACGCCCGGCACGCTGCTGGTCTCCTTCGCGCTGGCGACCGTGTTCCTGGCCGGCGCGAAATACTACTTCGACCGGCAGGTCAGTGTACGTATACCGACGGTTTCATTAATACTTGTATTGTCCAAGTCTAGACGTTGTGTTTTAGCGGTTTATTTATGTATTATTAACAGCCCGTCATAGCTTCGCACGGGGTAGACAATTATATTGTTCAAATTTTACCAAGGGTCCCTAATTTTTTTCAAAATGAAATGTTGCCTATGTCAAATTGGAAGAATGAAGCAGAATGCTGGTGAAAGAATTTTTTAAATCGGCCCAGTACTTTTTGAGCCTATTCATTACAAACATACAAAAATAGGTACAAATCTTTCCTCTTTATAATATTAGTGTAGATTAGTCGCCTTTATATGTGTACTAGCTTTTGCCCGCGACTTCGTCCGCGTGTTTAAATTTATACATACAAAAGTTTTTTCCCGCTAACTCCCGTTCCCGTGGGAATTTCTCAAAATACAGCCATAACTAAACTTTATATTTACTAAGGTACCTGCATGCCAAATTTCAAGCGTCTAACTTAAGCGGTTTAGATTTTTCATACAAAAGGATTTTCCCGCTAATTCCCGTTCCCGTGGGAATTTCGGGAATTCCTTTCTTAGTGCACCCCTACGGTACCTAAGCTACGTCCCTTCCAAATTTCAAGTGCCTACGTTTAGCCGTTTGGGCTGTGCGTTGATATGTCAGTCAGTCAGTTTCTCCTTTTATATATATAATAATATAGATTGTGTGGCAGGTGATCCGCGAGGGAGGCGGCGGCGGCGCGACCAGCGGCGAGGCGGGCGTGGTGTGCGCGGCCGTGGCCTGCGTGTGCGGCGTCGGCTGCGCGCTGTCGCTGTGCCGCCGCCCGCCGCCGCCGCTGCACCAGCCCGACCGCGTGTCCTCCACCGCGCACAGGGACCCGCCGGTACACACGCGCACACACACGCACACACACACACACAGCAGTGTGCGGCGTCGGCTGCGCGCTGTCGCTGTGCCGCCGCCCGCCGCCGCCGCTGCACCAGCCCGACCGCGTGTCCTCCACCGCGCACAGGGACCCGCCGGTACACACGCGCACACACACGCACACACACACACACAGCAGTGTGCGGCGTCGGCTGCGCGCTGTCGCTGTGCCGCCGCCCGCCGCCGCCGCTGCACCAGCCCGACCGCGTGTCCTCCACCGCGCACAGGGACCCGCCGGTACACACGCGCACACACACGCACACACACACACACAGCAGTGTGCGGCGTCGGCTGCGCGCTGTCGCTGTGCCGCCGCCCGCCGCCGCCGCTGCACCAGCCCGACCGCGTGTCCTCCACCGCGCACAGGGACCCGCCGGTACACACGCGCACACACACACACACAGCAGTGTGCGGCGTCGGCTGCGCGCTGTCGCTGTGCCGCCGCCCGCCGCCGCCGCTGCACCAGCCCGACCGCGTGTCCTCCACCGCGCACAGGGACCCGCCGGTACACACGCGCACACACACACACACAGCAGTGTGCGGCGTCGGTTGCGCGCTGTCGCTGTGCCGCCGCCCGCCGCCGCCGCTGCACCAGCCCGACCGCGTGTCCTCCACCGCGCACAGGGACCCGCCGGTACACACGCGCACACACACGCACACACACACACACAGCAGTGTGCGGCGTCGGCTGCGCGTTGTCGCTGTGCCGCCGCCCGCCGCCGCCGCTGCACCAGCCCGACCGCGTGTCCTCCACCGCGCACAGGGACCCGCCGGTACACACGCGCACACACACACACAGCAGTGTGCGGCGTCGGCTGCGCGCTGTCGCTGTGCCGCCGCCCGCCGCCGCCGCTGCACCAGCCCGACCGCGTGTCCTCCACCGCGCACAGGGACCCGCCGGTACACACGCGCACACACACGCACACACACACACACACAGCAGTGTGCGGCGTCGGCTGCGCGCTGTCGCTGTGCCGCCGCCCGCCGCCGCCGCTGCACCAGCCCGACCGCGTGTCCTCCACCGCGCACAGGGACCCGCCGGTACACACGCGCACACACACGCACACACACACACACAGCAGTGTGCGGCGTCGGCTGCGCGCTGTCGCTGTGCCGCCGCCCGCCGCCGCCGCTGCACCAGCCCGACCGCGTGTCCTCCACCGCGCACAGGGACCCGCCGGTACACACGCGCACACACACGCACACACACACACACAGCAGTGTGCGGCGTCGGCTGCGCGCTGTCGCTGTGCCGCCGCCCGCCGCCGCCGCTGCACCAGCCCGACCGCGTGTCCTCCACCGCGCACAGGGACCCGCCGGTACACACGCGCACACACACGCACACACACACAGCAGTGTGCGGCGTCGGCTGCGCGCTGTCGCTGTGCCGCCGCCCGCCGCCGCCGCTGCACCAGCCCGACCGCGTGTCCTCCACCGCGCACAGAGACCCGCCGGTACACACGCGCACACACACGCACACACACACACACACAGCAGTGTGCGGCGTCGGCTGCGCGCTGTCGCTGTGCCGCCGCCCGCCGCCGCCGCTGCACCAGCCCGACCGCGTGTCCTCCACCGCGCACAGGGACCCGCCGGTACACACGCGCACACACACGCACACACACAAACACAGCAGTGTGCGGCGTCGGCTGCGCGCTGTCGCTGTGCCGCCGCCCGCCGCCGCCGCTGCACCAGCCCGACCGCGTGTCCTCCACCGCGCACAGGGACCCGCCGGTACACACGCGCACACACACGCACACACACACACACAGCAGTGTGCGGCGTCGGCTGCGCGCTGTCGCTGTGCCGCCGCCCGCCGCCGCCGCTGCACCAGCCCGACCGCGTGTCCTCCACCGCGCACAGGGACCCGCCGGTACACACGCGCACACACACGCACACACACAAACACAGCAGTGTGCGGCGTCGGCTGCGCGCTGTCGCTGTGCCGCCGCCCGCCGCCGCCGCTGCACCAGCCCGACCGCGTGTCCTCCACCGCGCACAGGGACCCGCCGGTACACACGCGCACACACACGCACACACACACACACAGCAGTGTGCGGCGTCGGCTGCGCGCTGTCGCTGTGCGATATCGAAGTTATTTCATGAATCTCGAAATCATTCCGAGACATTAGGTGTCCAATGGTAAAAAAAACATACGGTCGAATTGAGAAACCTTCCTCCTTTTTTGAAGTCGGTTAAAAATATTTTTTAAATCGGTTCACAATTCTCAGAGATATGTGGTAACAAACATACAACACAGCAGTGTGCGGCGTCGTGCAAAATAATTTATTTTTTGACATGCAAAAGAATTTACTTGTAAATCTATTTGCAAAAATAAATTATTTTATTTTATTTTTACAAAAAAGTTAAAAGTTAAAGTAAAAAGTATTAGTTTTTTATATAAATAATGTATTTTCTTTTATTGTGTTTCCTTTTGTACACTCACCGCACAACAAATCTGCTCTCTGCATGACCCAAGGGTTGACTGGTAGAGAATGCTCCTAACATTAAGTTCGCCTTTTGTACCATTTTGTGCAATAAAGTTTAAATAAATAAATAAAAATAAAAAAAACAGTCGAATTAAGAACCGCCCCCTTTTTTCAATATCGGTTAAAGATAGTTTACTAGTCTATTTTATCCTTGCAGCAGCCGCCGTCGGAGCCGTCGGACGACATCTCGCTGGCGACGCTGCTGGGGCCGGAGCGGCCGGCCGTGAGCGCGGTGTCCAACGCTGGAGGCACCGCAGGCCTGTCCCCGGGCGAGGCGCCGCCGCCGTACAACATCGCGGTGCTGATGCCGGCGCGCGCGTCGCCGCCGCCGCCCGCCTACAGCGCGCTCAGCTAGCTGCCGCCCGCCAGCCCCGAGTACATCATATAGGCCTCCGTACCGCTGTCCTAGCGAAACTGTACCCGACGACGACCATAACACCGGGATATGTGAGTGATTTCTCCCTTGACTCCTACAATTTATTTAGCGTTCAATTTTCATTTTGAAATTCTTTAATTAGAGACATAATCCACATTATTTTGTTAAGTTTGTTAACCTAACTTTCACCATGTTTATCAACGAATGATAAATTTAAAAACTGTTTTCTACAAGTGCAAATCACATTAATTTTGAAATGATGTGAATCATTTATTACCCTACAATTATATTATTATTACTTTGTGAAAAAAAAACATATATTTTTTAACAGAATATGAAGAATCAATCTTTGCAGTAAAATATAGCAGGTTCATAAATCTCATTCATGGAATTTTTTTATTTTATTTATTTATTTAAAGGAATGTGAAAGAAATGTGTTATTACATACTTGTTTAACAAACAAATATTTTTCCATTCAATTAGAAAAATATTACTAAATATAACTTTATTAGAAGACTTATATTTACTTAAATATAAGTCTTTTTTACTTACATTTGAGAGAGAAATCACTTTCATTTTTAACAAATAAAGGATAATTATAGCACGGCACGGACAATATTCAGAAGACAGTTGCCAAATTAAATATACAAACACAACTTTAGCATCAGATGAAAAAAACTAAACGATGCAAGATGCTTATTACAGTAATGTGTTCAGTGTCTTGCAAAGTACTTATTACATGCCAAATTTTTACTCCCCATATGAAACCCATCTAACCCTCCTAAGGCCTAAATATGTGTGTACTTCTGGCTGACGACTTTTTAATTATAATCGTAGAATGGCTCTAATGCAGGCCTCGAACAGACCAGAATGACGCTAATTATATATTAACGTAGGTACTTCAGTTTTAATATTGTATGTGTTGACATACAATTGTGTAGACTAGAAGACGATTGTAAGTATGTACTTAGGGTATACCTAATAGTAATGAAAAAAAAGGAATTGGTTAAATGTTAATCCTTTGACCATCGAGAAATAAGACAATAGAAAATATATTGTTATCGTGGTATGTAATCGTGACTGGCGTTCAAAGGGTTAACATTAAGGCCTTCATACACAACACTATTACACAAAGTAGTAACAACCAGTTTATTTTAAGGATTATCACCTTGCATGTAAATTATATGTGCATACAGAACTACATTTCCATATTAAGTGACTTCAGAGCATTGAAAAGTCTTCCATCTTTTGTATAAGTTCATATGCTCTTTATTTTAAGCCAGTTCGTCAGTCAAAAGCCAAAGACATGTCAATTTTTATGACATGAAGATGACAATGTTATGACATGAAGTGAGAAAAATTTGTAGGTTCAATGTGACAAAGTTTTCAAGTTATTGCTTCTGATCTGACTGTACCTGACTAGGAGGTATTAAAATTCATGGAGATAAAATGGACCAATTTGAACATTGGTATGTATGTATGTATCAAACAATGATTTAAAATCCATCAATCAATCAGTAGAAATCTTGTCTGATTTTTTTAAGTAAAGTCATTTTATATCGTGTTCCAACACGAGAGTAGATTTGAGTAGCGTCGTGTATGAAGGCTTTATTATGGAGTTAATAAGCGCTTATATGTTATGTGAAATATGTCGAAGCTAGTCTATGGAATTGTATAAGATTGTAAATGTAAATGTTCTGCGGATGTTCAGTCACAGACTTGTGTAAAGAGATAATGCAAGTGTTAGTGGGACGTTGTCACAGATCTCGGCGCCCGGTGACAACTGTATGCGTAGCCAAATTTTAATGAATTGGCTACTTGACTATTGTTCAATTACATACCAACAGAGTTATAAGAGATTTATTATTTAGACTTTACAACAACATAAACACAAAGTACATTACTAGATAACAACACAAAAAAAAAACACAAAAGAGACATATAATATTCCGATGTTCTAGGCGAGAGTGAATCTGTATCTTATTGGTATCGTAGGCTTCAATATCACTTAATATCGGGTGAATTGTGGTAAAACCCAAACTCAAAATGATTTTTAAAAAAATCATACATAGTCAAGTAGCCAATCGGCAATGATTACAGTTCATTCGCGTTAAGAAAATAGTGACTCATCACCGACTGCCGGCCAAGCCACACCCCCTAGCCAATTAAAACGCTAGAAATTATAATTTCTTTAACGTTTTAATTGGCTAGGGGGTGTGGCTAACGCTAGAAATTATAATTTCTAGCGTTTTAATTGGCTAGGGGGTGTGGCTTGGCCGGCAGTCGGTGATGAGTCACTATTTTCTTAACGCGAATGAACTATAATTCAAATTTACCATTGTATTGTATTTGCATGTTAATTGTAATTAGGTAAATGCGTTGTGGAATACATTCGGTCATCAGTCCAATGAAATGTTCCTCATTTTTATACGTACAGGGAATTGTTTGGTTCGTACCAAGTGCCAGTGAGAAACTCGAAATGGGTAACTTCCAATGTATGACGTTGTATGAGGCGTGTATGTAAGTTAAAACAATTCGAACCTGATAATGTGGGCCTACTCTAAAGTGTGTTGTCAAAGTTTCGGGCCATCACAAAAGCTATGTAGATAACAAACAGCGAGGTTTATACCCATCAGGCTTGTACCAGATCAAACACAGGCTAAGATCCATACGAAAGATTTACAGCTAACGAAATAAGTTGTGTTCAAATAAATCCGAAAGTTTGATAGTAAACTTTGGTGTGGGCCCCTTGTATCGGGTATTAATTTCGGCGTTGTTATTGAGTTGTGATATGGTAACATTTTGTATGAAAATGTATGGGAAGTAAATTTGGACCAAAAGTCCATTTAGTCATTCATTCTACTATAGAGCGTAACTATTATTGTCGTTATTGCCAATATAAGTAGATAATTATGTTATTTATGTATTTTAAAAATTGAAATGTAAATTGTGTACCTATTAAACATGGAAAGCTGGGCCATTGACATATCTTTTAAAGCCCAGTGTTGGTGATAAAAAAACAGTCTCATACATTTTTACTATTGTGTTTACTAAATGTGTTAATTTTTTGACGCCGACTGTACATTTACCGTAAAAAATATCTAGGTAGAAATATACCACACGATTTTATCAGTCAAAATCAAGTTTTAGTACAACTTTTAACTATTTTCACGTAATTGTTTAAGGTTAGTTACTTTTCAAATTCTTTGGACCTCCGCATATGAGGAGTGACCACTCGTAGTACACTGTGCTTACGCAACGCATTAGCGCTGCGTGTTCTCTTTAATTCTCACTCCCGCGCTCATTTTCATTATTTTTATATTACTAGAGGTCATTCAGTAGTCGCGAAATATGACGAGGTTATCAGTATTTTGTATTATAACAGTCGGTAACTGCATTTTTACAGCCGGCAAATAATTTTATTTTTTCGCAAAATGTATTGGACATTTTGCATAAATAAATCAAACTAATTGGGTTCACACTCACATCTCCCAGAATAGAAGATCATACCCACTAAACCGTGTGCCAGTGGGCAGATACGGGTAGCGCAAAAGCGTAGAGCCGCGTCCCTGTCTACTCTGGGCGGCCGCAAAAGACAAGCAGCCGACACTCCTGGTACCCTTTATACTCTACGTCAACTTCGCCACTACTGGTGCACCTAACCTTATGCCGCGGCCACACATTGGATCCAACTTTGCGTCCAATCATTGTCCAATGCCCAATACTAACGCGCTCAATGTCTTCATTGTGTCAAAGTACCGATACACACATTGGTGCATTGGGCGCAAGACGTTACGTTGGTGCAAATATGTATCTCCAATGTGTGGCCGCGGCTTTATAGTTCATTCGCGTTAAGAAAATAGTGACTCTTCACCGACTGCCGGCCAAGCCACACCCCCTAGCCAATTAAAACGCTAGAAATTATAAGTTTTAATTGGCTAGGGGGTGTGGCTAACGCTAGAAATTATAATTTCTAGCGTTTTAATTGGCTAGGGGGTGTGGCTTGGCCAGCAGTCGGTGATGAGTCACTATTTTCTTAACGCGAATGAACTATAGATTGAAGCCGACGGGAACAAAAGTGTAAACACACCAACTCCATCTTTTATCCAAACATTGTTTCGCAACGCGCATAGCGCTTTTATTACTACACCTTTCGTCACCTTAAATAAACAAACGAATCGCAATTTTTGCATTTAAACAAACACATTTCCCAGTTTAAAATAAATTAAGGTTTAACTTTTGTAATATTACTCATCGCTAAAGCATTCTTTATTGTAATTTAATGTAAATAACAATAAGTACGGTGTTCAATATCAAACATAAATGTTATAAATATCTCAACGTAACTAGTTTTGTATGCAGTTTTATGCAGAATGCATAATTTTAAACCCCAATATGTAACTGCAGCTATGTATGTATAAAATGTTAGAATAGCGTCTACTCATAGTATGTCGTCCAGTGTATAGGGTAGGTCTTATATTAAATGAGCTATGTACATTATTGGAGAAGAAACAGGCGGAATCTTATATGATTCTCGGAACACGGATGGACTGAGATTATGAGATAAAGCTAATTTCACTTGAAGGGATTACGAAAATGAGCTTGTGAGGCCGTGTGCCGAAGTCCGATTGGGATCACAGTTAGCGGCTAACTGTGTTTCTTCTAATTCGCCTCCCTCTATATAAATGGAATGGCCCATACAGCGCCTACTAGGTATACGCAGGTTGCGGCGTTTCGCTGGCATTCATTCAGTGAGCGGCCGCCGAGTTATGGCAAGTACGCTACAGTTTGCCGCTTGCACTCATTCACTGAGCGGGTCAAGTCGCGACTAAACACGCGTCAATTTGCCGCTTGCTCTCGTTGCAGTGAGCTGTAGAATCACGGCTAATTTCAGTTTGCCGCTCACTCAAGAACAATCGATACGCCGCTTAGACGTTAGGCAGCAACCAGCCGCTAACTGTGACCCTAACGGGCCCACGGCCTTATTCATCGGTATTGTTTGTTCGACGTTTCCAATAGTGTGGCCGGAATTCGCATCTCTGAATATTGCTGTCACCATTTCACTAGAACTGGTGTCGATTTATTTTCTTATGAGACGATAAGATGCTATTTTTGTCTCTTAACTCTGTGTACGTATTTGTTCATGTCTGCATGAGCGATGTATGCGTCGTAGGCTCTAAAATGGGGGAACTGTAGCGTTAATGAGACTATTGAAATCGTGTGCAGGCGCACGAAGGATATTAAAGTGAAAGATCATATCCCGCTATGTCTCAGCTAGACCAATTGAATCGTCGATCGATGACATCGCTCCAGGGAATGATCAATTGGTCAATGTCGACCGATAGTTTCTTCCGTACCGATCATTACCGGTAGGTGTCGAGCAATTGATTCTTCCATCTATCGATATATCGGCACGGTGGTATATATTTTTTTCATAGTTAATCACATGAAGTATGTAACACCTTTAGAGACGGAACCTCACCGTTCTACTATACAGGTCGGTTAACTAAATCTGACAATTCAACACATTTACGCGTGTCTGTGAATAACGTTTATTCCCGATGTCCACCAGTGATGGACAACTAGTGGGGAACATTGGGAATAAACGGTGAATAAGGCGTGACGTCGTACTGCACTGCATGCGCATAATGTCTGCCTGTCTCTCTCGCACGCGGTCTAGCTTATAAGTGTGAAGGAGACAGTCATAGCTTTACTTTTGCTACTGTATAGTGAAACTAGCTTTCCGCCCGCGACTTCGTCCGCGTAAAGTTTTTTTTTCCAAAATAAAATTGTGCCTATGTTACTCGTGGATAATGTAGCTTTCGAATGGTGAAAGAATTTTTAAAAACGGTCCAGTAGTTTTTGAGCCTATTCATTACAACCAAACAAACAAAGTTTTCCTCTTTATAATATTAGTGTAGATTGCATAAGTGTGAGTACTGTGAAATGCCAGCTTTACTTAACTGATCTGTACTGTAACACATGGTTCAAGTATAGCATGTTTAGTTAAAAATTTAGTGAAATCTTGGGGTAAGATAGTATTTTGGTAATTTTAATTTCAATTCATACTTCAGGTCCCTACATTTTGGAGCATACGCTAGACCTTTAATGCCATGATCTCATAGATGTTATTTTTTTATAATAGGTCCTATTATACGAGTATTGCGTGGTGTACTGCGCCTCGTACTTGAGAGGGAAACGCACAAAAGAGGGTGAATTGAATACATTTTACGGTATTGTAACGGACCCTATATACCTAAGCGCCAGGACACCGTCTGTCCGCCAGTTAAGACCAAACCAATATGAAACTTTTGTCGGCCGTTGTTCCGTATTCCCAGTGGTCCCTCTGACAATCACCCCTTTGGGGGGAAACTAGGAATTCGCGGGAGGGCATTTCAGACCCCAGAACACTCAGGGCCGTCTTTAAACTACTTGAGGCCCTGGGCACATTAGGATCATGAGGCCCCTATGACCTAAATATCGGTTATCATTTGGTAATCTGGCAGGAACTAGGGCGCCCCATTCGATCGCGGGGCCCTGGGCACGTGCCCATAGTGCCCAGTGGGGAAGAGGGGCCTGAGAACACTATCTAAAGGCTTCATTACACGTAGCGTCGCGGGTCGTCCTCAAAAACGCTTCCATACTTCGCCGTATGTTTGTTTTCGGCGGCCCGCTTCGCGTATCGTGTCCTTGAACTAGTCCTTACATGTCACCAGAAAATAACAAAACTCGTAAATTGATCAATTGCCTAGGTAGTTGATTAACTTCCGGAAAATAATAAACGGCATTTCAAAAAAATCCTCGTAACCTCCCCAGATGGGGGCTACTGGGAATTCCCATTTGACGGCAGGCTTGTGTAGGCTTAGGTGTGTAGAGTCTTAGGCCTGGCTAGAAAAGCGATCATTTGTTTTACCAATACCTTCACGACCTAGATACCGGCTGGTTACGGAGATAGGTCAAAGTCGGTCTTTTTTTAACCTTTTCAAACGATATATTTTTCTTTGTAAAATTGACAGTGTCCTAAGTTAGTTTTTACGTGGGCCCATGAAATGCCTTAGTGATCTAATACTCTTGGGGACAGTCTGAAGGGAGGAAAAGTTTCCTCCGGCCCTCACTCAGCTTACACCATGGTTTACTATTGGTGTTTATTTCTTATTTATATTAGTTTAGGATGTTTAGTAATACGTGTTTCTGGCCAGGCATTTAAAACGCGATAAGAGAACCTCAATCGAATGCTAAAATAACACCGATTAAAATGGACACTAGCTTTCGTGAGTAATGTTGCATTTACTGTTCTACGAGTTCGCTATTTGTTATTGAACGGATAAATGTTGAGAGAAGTGTTGAACACCCCACTCTCCCAGTCGCTACCGGGGTATTTAGGAATATGAATTCCCATTTGTCTCCGGTGGCAATTGGTAATAATTTATGTTAATGTTTTGAAAAGAATTGTTAGAGGAACTAGTAAACCAAAAAACAAAAAAAATATACATACAGACGAATTGAGAACACCTTTTTAGAAGTCGGTTAAAAATGGCCGTTCATTATTTAAGCGTTCAATAACTATTAGTTAAAAAAATATGAAGCACTCGTTGACAAGACTCCTTAGACCAAGTGAAGGCAAATCTAATCGCGTTTTAAAGTAAGAGCGAAGGTGTTTTATCTAAGCTAGACATACAGTGTACCTATAAGCCTAGTCCTAATCAATAGTCGGATGTGATGTTTAGTTAATTGCGTATTATTTGGCGATTACTCGAGTACCGTATGTTGTTTTATATCCCGGTATGTAGGTAATCGGTTCTACTTTTGTAACAGATGCTTGATTGAAATAAAAATATTGTAACTGTGTATTCTCGTTTCTTTCTTTTACTAACTTTAGTTCATAAATATGTCCTACCCAACTACCTACTCTAAGGTGAACTAAATACTCTAGGGACAGTCATCATTTGCCTACCCTGTTCCCATTAGGTGCAGCGCAGACGGCACACTTTTTGTGCGATAGAGTCTGCGTCTGAGACATTTAAAAAGAGCGTCTAGGTCTGCCTACAGAATGATCGATGATGTGCGTCGTGTGCGTTGAGTCTGTGAAATATCCGCGACAGATTTTTGCGCGTCGCGTGCGCCACTGCATATATCGGGGTCTGTCAGTATATGGGGTCGGCGCAATATGTTTTCTTTTATTCATCCCTATCAGCCGTCATGGTCCCATTTGTTCCATCCATACATTTTCGGGCGGCCTCGCCCTCCACCCATTCTCATTCAGGTACAGTATTCCCATATTAATAAGTTACACCGATGTACCTGCACAGTCTCATAAGGTGAGAAGCAGTCAAAATATATTTGTTGGATGCGTTTGCGCCACGTTCGCAGTACCCCTGCTATGAGGCTACCCCTGCTGTGATAGCACTCTAGTTTTTTGTTCACGTACAGACCGACAAAGATGTTTAGCTTAGGCACGTGGCCGAATTCGGAACTAACGCCCGCCCATACACCAAATGTCACCTTTGACGTCGAGTTTTAACATTTTTGTATCACGCTAACGCCCTCATGTCACGCACATATGGCAAAAACACGCTTGTCGATCTGTAACGCAATAATGCACAAATTTAATTGCGTTGGCATTCTAGTGTAGTTAGGCTTTTCTAGTGCAATTTATGTTGTGCGTGTGTATGTTCACTTTTTTTTTCTTAGTTCATCTAGTTAGCATAAACATTGTGTATAATCAATAATAATTAAAAAATCAAGCTCAATCTTATATATTTCTCTTGACAACATTAAGTACATAGTGACATTTAAAAATAAATAGAATCATACTAATTCTTAAGTAATATTAAAAATAAAATAAACATTAAATAAAATTAATGGTGCACACAATTTTCATTGCAATATATTTGGTACAATATAGTAACCTTTACATTAGTGTTGTATGATGTATGCTCAGTAACAGTTCCCTCATTATGTGCATTTTATTAATATATAAATAACCTCTTCATAATCGAAAACAATGAGTCTAAAAATATAACACCAAATCAATGGCGTAGGGCGAATAAAATCTAGTTTTAATTGAAGTTTTTAAAGTAATTCTTCGAAGACATGATAAAAGTAGGCAAGAGGCATGATATTATACAGTAACTTGAGGCACATATCAGTTGTGTTCACGCACATCAAATCGCTATCGCTACACATGGAATGTAGAACTTAATTTCGTAAATGCAAGTATAAAATAAATTGACGTTCCCATAAGTATTGGATAACAGATTCACAATCCACACTTGCCTATAGTATAAGTTTATATTAAATAAAATATGACTAGGTGTCGGTATAATACAGCCATCAGAATGAAACAGAGAACATTCATAGTATGTTGTATCAAGTTACATTCACTTGTAATAATAATAATTACATTTTTGTCAGAATTGCTTGCTCAAAAGTTGCAAAGATTCATAAAAATATTTTCATAAGATACCTACCAATAATTCATAAGTTTCAAATTAATTAAATTCAGACAAAATTATAATGTCTACATGGTATACAATAAAATAACTAATACATATCACACTTAAGTAAATAATACAGATAACCTATAGTAGGTATGCATTTGTTAAATTCGTGTCTACATCCGACGGGATCCCATGTCTTAGAACCTTAACTAATGCAGAGAATTCTATCTGCATTTGTTTTACTAAATTATGCTGAAAACAGGATTTGTTTCGATGAAACAACGGAAATATCGATCTAAATCGTTTGAACTGTAATTGTTTTGTCACATTCTTCATCTAACGTCCTCACTTCAACCAACACTTTTACACATACGCGTCTCGTAATTAATCCTACAAATTCTCCAGTAGTAGTAGGTAGACTTTTTTTGTATTCTACCCTTTAACAAAATTATTATAAGCACTTAGTTCAGTAGAACAAAATATTCAGATACAATGAAGGATCATGAGGGTGTTTCAAAATTAAATACTCGTTAAATGGCGTTATGTAGCCTGTGGTTCACCTATCATTGAAAGTCAGTGACCTGTCAAAATGAACCAATCATGTAACAGTTGGATCTGCTGCCAACTGATGGATACTTTTTCTTTTAGAAAACCCTCATCAGAGGAATATTGGTGAAAAGCCTCCGATAGAAAATCTTAAAATTATACCAGGCCATAAGGCATTATGTTTCCTAGAGATGGAATCCCGTCGGATGTATAGACATTTGAAAATCAGCTAGTTGCTACAGGATGATAAATAATCGAACAGAATAAGTATAGATGTCAGTGATTATAAAAAAGACGCCATCCAAATATTTACAGAAGGTGCGAGGTTGAAAATATTCGTCAGGAATGAAAGTAAATGCGTTTATATCACACTTCAATCTACCGAAAACAATTATTTCAATATTCGAAGGAAAGTTGTATTATTTGATTGCTAATGGTAGTACATATATAAACATAAAATATTCGACACATGTTATTATTAAATACTTACGTGTTTTATCAATTTGATGGTCAACATGTCACACAGACTTTAAAACGTATAATTTTCTCAACACCACTTTTGAATAGACTGATAATGTATTTTATTCATCCCCAAATTACGTTACACAAATTTTACGACCTTTTGACCCCTCCCGCCCCTCTTTGTCAGTTCGGGACCTTTTTCTTCCTCTCGCGTCAGACTTTGTGGATCCCCTTCCTTTTACGTGTGGACCCCCTACCCTTCCCTTTGCTTGTGGCGTAATCTGTGGATGGTTCCTTTCTAAATAAATATGCTGTCAGTACAACAAAAATAAAATATTGTGAACGACAATTCCAATCTGATTTTGTTCTTGGTGGTGCCCTACAACATAATTATTAATCATACTAATTTATACAAAATTCTACTAACACTGCAGTATTTATGAGATATTATTTTGTTGACAATAAACTTAGTTAGGTAAATAAATGAAAACCGATGTATAATTATTATTAACAATCAGGAATAAAATGGCAACAAAGATATTGAAATTTAAAAACCAAAATAAAAATAGAACCAAATTCCAACAGAATATTCATGAATTTACCTAAGTGTATATCTTTAGCAAAACAGCCTACAACGGACGCTCGCAATGTGCTACGAGTTTGGTACACATGGCCACACATCACGATACCCAGATCTCACAAAATATATATTAATATGTGGCCGCCTGTACACGCTGCCAGTAGTCATAAGAATGAAACAAATAACTTCACATGACATAGAAACCCTAGGACAATCCTTCATCTTTGTCTATGGTATTTTCCTGTCGCTTTTCAGTCGACATTGGCGGAATATGTTTTACTATTGTCTCAATGGTATGCGGATGACAACGCTGTCCAGCACGTGTTGTTCGGAAGAAAAAAGGAGAGGATGGGATTGGTTGGAATAACTCTTCGGAGCATTCCCCATTTTAGAGACGGTATAGAACACTAAAGCCCCATACAGACTCACGCCGAGAACACCCGAGAAGCGTGAATCTGATTGCTTTCTTGCCGTTATGTTCGTTCTTGATTGTGTTCTCGGTAACACTTCTCGGCGAGACTTCTCGCGTGCGTCTGTTTTAGCCATAAGACTGACAATGTCTCTACGTAGTTGAGATTATCTTCAGCTGTGGAAGCAGCTTAGCAAACATAACGATGATGAAATAAAAAATGTATTATAAAGAAAGTAAGAGTTTGACGAGTTCAAAGTAAGTTTTAAGAGTGGTAGGGCATAGCGAATCTTCGCTCGAATTGAGCTGCCCGTCCGGGGAAGGACCTCCACCCTATAAAATACCGCAGCCAAATGACCTTCGGGTCGTGTTCTGCTGGTGAGTAGGGTGTCCGGAGCTCGTGGGGGGCTAGGGTTGGGCCGGCATGGCAGTGGCAACTGACAGGTGACTGACCAGTTACTTGCCAGTTGTCACAGCGACTTGGGCCTCTCTTTCGCTTTCAGGCGTAGGGAAGCCATTATGTCGAGCCACTATAAAAAAAAAGTTACTAGAGCGATGACGTCACGTCCGAGGGCCATTGTCTATGGTGTGTTGGTCGCCGACAGAGGGCGCTGCTCACACCCGCTGTATCTCGAATAGCTTCACGTCTGTATCGTACCAAATGGGCGGTCCACGTTTCTGTAAATAAATATGTAGGATAGATTTAATTATATTTTCAAATATGTATATTATTAAATATAAGTTAAATATGTATATGTAGTATATTATTAATTCAAATATGTATGATAGATTTAACGTTTATTTATACACAGTGTGACACATTGTGACTGCTTCTTTAGGCTAACAACCCAAGACATGCCACGCTGGGCCACACATCGCCATCTATCCCCAAACTAAGCCGAGTAGCGTTGTACTATGGGTACTAGACAACTGATAAACTTACTTAACTACTGTTTTTTTGTAACCTAGCGTGGCATGTCTTGGGTTATTATTTACGTCATCAAGTGTATTACCCTGATGTATATGACGCCCCACATGTAGGTGCGGAACCACGCCGCGGTGCCGCGGTTGGCCTGGTACTTGCGGATCAGGATCGGGTGCGGCACGGGCAGGAGGCCCACCAGCGTGCCGTGCTGCAGGAAGCGCAGGATCTCCGACTCGTCCGTCAGGCCCCTGCGACGACAAGTAACACATAGTTGTAGCGACATGTAGCAACATGTTATACATCGCTACAATACCATCACCAAATATGCTTGTTGCGTTAAAAAATGTAATTAGTCCGCTTTTTAGCTTATTCAAAAATAAAACGTGTAATTTTTGAATTTGTAAATGAGACTAAAAATTACAAAGTTAAAGCCCGTTGAAATTAAGCGTGACGTCACGCGGTGTGGCATTTTTTACGGGAGCGAGTGACGTCAAAGGATCGGCCTAGGCTAAAGAATCTCCGACTCGCCCGTCAGGCCCCTGCGACGACAAGTAATAACGATTACACGTAATATAAGGGTTGGTGGAAGTTTAATTTGTAAGTTAAACGGTACACGGTAAGCAATAACAAATCTAGGTTTACTTTGTACACTTTGGACAAAACACATTAAACAAAAGAAAAAAATTAAACAAAGGTGATAGATCTATGCAGGTCTTCTCGAACTGTGGCACACTCACTTGCCTATGTAGATCTCCTCAACTCGCGACACACTCACTTGTCTATGCAGACCTCCTCGACTCGCGGCACACTCACAGACCTCCTCGACTCGCGGCACACTCACTTGTCTATGCAGATCTTCTCGACCTGCGGCACCAGTACTTGCAGCAGCCGCATGATGGTCTGCAGCGGCAGCTTGCCGCGCCAGCTCGCCACCCACTCGCTGGTGGGCCGCCACGGAGCCGCCTCCTTACTGTCCCGAGCCGAACCCACGCTCTCTTTACGTATGCTCTCCCTCTGGAAATTAATACAATAGAATATAATAATTTATTTCAACATTTAATGTCATATAGATACATTTCATAAGTCCATCCAAATTATTATACTATTACATTATCTTAAATATTACATAAAATTACATTATAAATTATTATTATAAATAAAAATAAATAACCCAAGACATGCCACGCTGGGCCACACAGCGCCACCTAGCCCCAAACTAAGCCGAAGCTTGTACTATGGGTGCTAGACAACTGATAAACTTACTTAGATACATTTTTTTTGTAAATAAATACATATTATACATAGAAAACACCCAGACCAATACAAACAGACATGTTCATGAACACAAATGTTTGTACTGTGCGGGAATCGAACCCACGACCCTTGGCTCAGAAGGCAGAGGTCACTACCAATTGAGCCACCGAGCCAGCCAATGCCGTTGATATTTTTGTGGGAGCAAGCACAACTTGAAAAAAAAAATTATAAAAAAAACATCACAATAAACAACTACACAGAATCTGAAGCAGATGGGTGTGTGCTACGGTAATGCAAAATGATGGCTCAGCGAGACCACTTCATCATCCTAGCCTTTTTCCCGATTGTCTCAGGGTCGGCTTCCCAAACTGAGAGATTTGGCGAGGGCTAAGCTTTTACACAGAGCGACTGCCATCAGACCTCCGCAACACTTAGGGTAAGCTATACCCATTCCCAGTTTAGGCGTCAGAGTTATCATCATCTCTGATATGATGTGACGACTGCTATCTGAGTTGGTAAAGATAGCACCCGGGACCAACAGCTTAACGTGCCTTCCGAAGCACGGAGGAAATCGGTGTCAAATTTTGGTCACCCATCATCGGATTGACCGCGCCAATGGTTGCACAACATTTGCGATCATTGTTAAACGAACAAGACCGCGGCGCCACCGAGCTCCTCAGCGAGACCACTTGAATATCTATAATAGATATTCATTCATAGGTATTCTTTATTAAACAAAATATACGTACAGACATCTAGTGGCAATTTATATAATGAAAAATAAGAAATATATAATTGATATAATCACAAATAAAGAATTTGATTTGAAAAGAATAAAAGCAGGGATTTAAGAAGGTGGTGGTGTGGGGAGGCAGGGACAAATGGGATACGCGATCCGTTCAACGAACGATCGTTTTCGATTTCGGTTCTACGGGTTTAGATAAAAGTGGTAAGGCAGTGTTACCCGCTGCGCGTCGGCGGGCGCTTGGGCAGGGTCGGCATGGGCAGCGGCAGGCGCGTCGGCCTGCGCCTGCCCGTCGCCGGTGCTGCGCGCGGCCAGCAGCAGCTCGGGCGGCGCCGCGGGGTGCGCCGACGAGCGCTCCGTCATCGCCGCGATGGCTGCACACAATAGGGTAGAGGACGAACTTTAATTTTATATGTTATTTGATAGCTTCCAGAAAGAACCATTAAAATCGGACTTATTGTAGATGTGCATATGAGAGCATGATAGGCCTTCAAAGTTCTCCGGGAAAGTCGACTCAAATATTTACAAATGAAATGTGGCAGGTACACTGTTCTCCCTTTTTTTGTCTAAAAGAGTGCCATAGGGTACAATACTGGGACCTATGCTTCTTCTTAATAATATAAATGACTCCAATGTTTACAAATGAAATAAAGAACGCATACTCTTTTTTCTTTGTCTAAAAGAGTACCATAGAGTTCAATATCGGGACCTATGCCTCTTCTTAATAATATATCCAATGTTTGTAAATCTTCTTAATAATATAACAAATGAAATGTGTAAGGTACCTCGCTCAGCGCATCTCGCTAGCTATTCAGCGAGGTAACGCAGCCAGCGTCCTGGGGTCACTGCCACAGGGTCCCGGTTTAGAAAATTTTTAGTGTTTGTACATATTAGTTTAGTTTAGGTTTTATTTATTTATTTTTTATTTATAATAAGGTACATTGACTCTTCTCTATTTTTTTGTGTAAGAGAATACCATAGGGTACAATACTAGAACCTATACTTCTTCTTAACTATGTTATCGACTTTGATGTTTTCAAAAGACGGTAATAATATTTGCGGGCGTGTAATGTGTTATTGTTTGTGTCGTACCGGGCGTGTCGGGCAGCGTGGCGTTGAGCGTGCCGGGCTCGGCGGGCTGCGCCGGCCGCGAGCCCTCCATGGCCGCCTCGGCCAGCGACTCCGCGCTGCGCGACCTGAAGAAACACATACGTAGGTCAACTTAGCTACTGGCGGCGTCAAATGGAGGTCAGGGACGATCACACAGGCGTTGCTGATGCATTTAAATTAAAACCTTATCAGGTTCTGAAGAACCCTATAATGTAGTCTCAAGGGAGAACCACGGCGGGGAGTTCATTCCATTGTTCTATCGTGCACACGCACGATAGAACACACGAATGATAACACCATCATCATCATCAGCCTATTGCAGTCCACTGCTGGACATAGGCCTCTCCAGTTGTTCGCCACCTAGGGCAAACTATCGGAGGATATACCCATAATCGCCACGCTGGGCAGGCGGGTTGGCGATTGCAGGTCAAGTTGTGTTGTATGTAACATGGCGCACCTGGGCAGGTTGTGTTGTATGTAACATGGCGCACCTGGGCAGGTTGTGTTGTATGTAACATGGCGCACCTGGGCAGGTTGTGTTGTATGTAACATGGCGCACCTGGGCAGGTTGTGTTGTATGTAACATGGCGCACCTGGGCAGGTTGTGTTGTATGTAACATGGCGCACCTGGGCAGGTTGTGTTGTATGTAACATGACGCACCTGGGCAGGTTGTGTTGTATGTAACATAGCGCACCTGGGCAGACTGGCGGCGGCGGCGCTGGGCTTGGCGAGGTGTACGGTGCCGGCGGCCAGCGACCGCGCGATGGCGGCGTGCTCCTGCGGCAGGTTGGCCAGGTTGTGGAACACGGCGCGTTTGCGGATGATCGTGTACACCAGGTTCGAGTTGCCTGACACATATCACAAACACAACTGTCAGCACACTTGTATTGCTCATACGAGAAAGGATTGGTAGATAAAAGTCACTGAGGAAAGTTAATAGTGAATTTATTGAGAGGAGAAACATTTATGGTGATTGTTCATCATCATCGGCCCACAGACAACTATTGCTGAGGCCCTACTACAGAAAACGAAAACGATCGTTCGTTGAACGGATCGCGTATTTTTGCCCCATAAATCTCTCTCATTTGTCCCTCCCGTGTTCTAATATATCAATTAAATTGTTGAAAATCGACGTTGACGAATTTTGGTTCGTATATTCGAACACGGGAGGGACAAAATTTGTCCCTCCCGTATTTTTGCCCCCATAAATCCCTCTCACTTAATGAGAGGGATTTATGGGGCAAAAATACGCGATCTGTTCAACGAACGATCGTTTTCGTATTCTGTAGTAGGGCCCCTGGACATAAGCCTTTGCCAATACAATAGGCTATTATGGCTAAAATTGTAATTAGTCCGTCTTTTAGCTTATTCAAAAAATAAAAGAGACGTCTTTTTCCTTTTTTCATTCAAATAAACAATAGCAAAGATACAAGGCATCAAAAGTTAGGAGTGGGAGTCTTTGACGTCACTCGCTCCCGTAAAAATGCCTCACCGAGTGACGTCACGCGTAATTTCAACGGGCTATAACTTTGTAATTTTTAGTCTAATTTACAAATAAAAAAAATACGTGTCTTTTATTTTTGAATAAGCTAAAAGACGGACTAATTACAATTTTTAGTCATAATAACCTATTGACATTTGGGGACTCGAAATCACTAGAAGGAACGTCTCTTTTGTTTTCTGTCCGTCTCTATGTATGCTTCTATCTTTAAAACTTCGGAACGAATATTGATGCGATTTTTTAAATGAATAAAGTATTGCACCCGTGCGAAGCTAGTACAGAGATAAATATAAGGGTATAGGGATTGCCATGTGGATTTTGATAGAGACTGACATATCGATTGCAATAATGAGTAGACTAAAAAAATGGAAATGGGGAAACGTTTGTAATTAATACTGTGGCACAGGCTAGCCAGCGGCTAATCAAATGCTAAAACCAACCAGATTCATCACTCACCGTCAAACTGGTACTGTATCATGTTGTTGAACATCTCGAGCAGGAAGAACACTAGGTGGTGGTGGTGCGGCTGGCTGAACAGGAACCAAGGCGTGCTGAACGCCTCCAAAAGGTGCAGCAGCTTCGTGGACGCGACCATTGACAGCGTCTTCAGGTACGGGGACACTGCCGGAGGAAGGATCGTTTAAATAAATAAAAATTGCTTCGATCCCAAAGTGAGTAGCTTAAGCACTTGTGTTATGGGTATCAGAACAACGAAGGTACCACAAATATATAGTTAAACACAAATTTATACACCCAGACATGGAACAAACACAAATCCGGTCCTGAGCGGTCTGGGTCCAAGGGATCCCCGCTATAAATAAAAATAAAACATAAAAAAGTAGCTTTTTTAGGGTTCCGTAGCCAAAATGGCAAAAACGGGACCCTTATAGATTCGTCATGTCTGTCTGTCTGTCCGTCCGTATGTCACAGCCAGTTTATTCCGAAACTATAAGAGATACATTATTGAAATTTGGTACGTAAATGTATTATAAACCGCATTAAGATGTGAAAATAAAATCAGAAAAAAATCCAAAATTTTTGGGGTTCCCCATACATAGAACTGAAACTCAAAATTTTTTTTTTATCAAACCTATACGCGTGGGTTATCTATGGATAGGTATTTGAAAACGATGTTGAGGTTTCTAACAACATTTTTTTCTAAACTAGTTTGCGCGAGAGACTCTTCCAAAGTGGTAAAATGTGTGCCCCCCCCCCCCCCCCCCCCCGTAACTTCTAAAATATGGGCATGATAAAACTGAAAAAAATATATGATGTGTATTACTATAAAAACTACTAACGAAATTTGGTTTGAATGAAATCTAGATAGTAGTTTTTTTTTTAAACGTCATAAATCAAATTACCTAATTTTTTCATTCAATCAGTGGTACGGAACCCTACGTGCGCGAGTCCGCGCACTTGGCGACCCTATAAATATAAAGTACTACAGTGGTACCGTTGACGAGCACGGTGAGCAGACAGTCGAACAGCGGCTGCAGCCGCTGGTGGCCGGTGGTGACGATCTTGTGGAACACCACGACCAGCAGGTCGGCGTGCGTGCCCGTGAACACGGGGATGTCCATGGGCACGGCGGCCGCGTACGGCTTGTTCAGCCGCACGCCGAAGTTGCGCTCGCCCGACAAGAGAAGCAGGATGAACACGCCGATGTGCATCAGGCCCACGCGCGCTGGAACAGAACATTATACATAGATAGATACACTTTATTGTACACCAAACATTTGACTTATAATTGGGATGATGACTAAAAAATAATTTAATGTCCATCAGATAGATTAATGAAAAATATTGGATACGTATTTTTTATTTTGCCTCTTGTTCAAAAACTTACGAAGATACATTGATTTTAAATGTCACATGACGTCACGTTAGAGTACAAAATATACTCTAACGTGACGTAGTTAGCCCCCACTCCGTAACTTTAATGCGCTATATCTAAGTATTTTCTTGTTATTTCGACAAAACAAAAAATACGGGTCTTATATTTTTTTATTATCTAAGAGACGGACTAATTATTTTCTTCATTTTCATACCTTGTCATCATCCGTATTAGTTATAGACTTGTATTTAGATACTAGAGATGTCCCGACTAGTCGGCGACTAATCGGAAAAGAGCGCCGACTATCCGGCTTCTTACGTTGTGTATGAATTTCTCAATAATTATGCATGCGGGGGAACTACATGAAGTAAAAACTTTGATTAAATTTTAATTCTACTTGTTCACTTCCATGAATAATAACAGAATTATCTTCAATTATGCACAAAAAAAATTATTTTACATTTTATAAAACACCGCTCTCGGCCATTAGGTAGGAAAACATGTTCCGTCCGACACGCTCGCAGGCGGCGTATGCGATTGCGCACGAATCAGCCGTAAAAGAAGCTTTACGGAAATCCCCGAAACCGTAATCGGCTTAGCCGACTAGTCGGTCTTATTACAACCGACGAATCGGCTAGTCGGCGAAAGTCTGATCGGCACATCTCTACTAAATACAAAGATATATTGACGTACAAGTGAGGCGGCCTTATCTGCAAGAGATCGCTTAAAGCGTTAAGCGATCTCTTGCAGACAACCTTTGGGTAGAGGATATCTAGTCAAAAGAAGGGGTAAGGTGACAATTGATTAATTTAAATCTTATATTGTTATATATAATCAATTAATTTATATATAAATACATACATAGCTAAGGGATAGATACAATAAAAAAATAAAATAAAACCAATAAGTTAAATAAATAAGAAATAATAGACAAAAGTAAAACAATACATATAATACATACACCTATATCACAATATGAAGCTGATTATACACTGCCAGCGCGGAGAATGGGTCACATAAGAATAATATAAAGTAAAGAAAAGAAAAAAAACATTTTAATAAAAAGGAATCAAAGCGCCAAAATGACGCACGTACATTAACGCGACCGAAGCCGCGGGCAAAGCCTAGTATATCATACGTACACTGGTCCGCGCGCGAGTCGTTGAGGTGGTACAGTATGGGCACCAGCACCTCCAGAACATCGCTGCTCTTCAACACGTAGTACATGAATTTCTGGAAAATAACGAGAATATTAGTTAATCAGTTAGAATGGGCTGGTTTCCGCAACTCTACCACTGAGCGCCTATTTTGCGTGAGGTGACCCAAACTATACTTTACCGCAGGGCTTGGAATACCGGTAAAAATATGGTAACGTTACTTCTGCTTGGCCGAGGTATCGCTACTCAAAAAGTATCGATACCTAAAGTAGCGGTAAATGTTAACGTTATAAATTACCGCTACCTTCATGATGGTATCGGTAAAAGTATCGGTAAACGTTTAACGTTATTTACTTAATTTTGGATTAAATTCATTCTCTCTCTCTATCGCTCCCACCCAACATGGTCTCATACGTCTCGTGTCGCGAAGTTGCCGCTCTGCTATAGGTACCTAACCGTGCGGAGCGGCAACGCAGCAAAGTAGCGTAATAAGTATCGTTACTTTTACCGGTAACTAAGCAGGTATCGATACTTTTAACGTTATATTACAGTATCGATACATTAAGTTTGAGTTCCGGTAAAAATTAGCGTTATGAATGATTTAACGTTAAATTTAGTATCACTACGTCTGCTGCAGCGGACAGCCTGGGCAGAGTCCACAGACTACTCACCTTGTTGTAGTCGCACATCTTCCAGAACAGCACGAGCAGCTCCTGGTGCAGGTTGACCTTCTTGGCGGAGTTGGGCAGGTACGTCTGCTGCAGCGGGTTGTTCAGCAGCCGCGTCACGCCGCGCAGCAGGAACTGGAAGTCCTCGTCGCGGTGGATGCGGGACAGGTAGTTGATGAACAGGTTGTCTGGTAACATCTGGGGGACAAGTCAACCGGTTTACGTGTGAGGTCACGTGAAGCGGACAGGGGAAACCAAAATGAGGTTCTGAATGTGGAGAGCTGGTAGTAACGATTTAGGTCGCTACCTGGTAGTCAGGAGATTTGCAGATAAAACGCTGAACAATTATTGATTGATTATATTTGATGTTACTTGCGCGACAGTGTTAAAAGAGTGTCAAGAACAACTTATTATGATGAAATATTACAATTTAGGGATGTAAGGGAGCGATCTATCATCCTTTCGCTCCAAGCCATCCTCACCTGCCCGTGGTGCATCCTGCCGATTAACAAACGAGGCTCTGGCAAACCGACTGGTGGCGGTATAACTATCACGATAGAAGGCGTAGCTAAATACCACAGGCCGATGACGGGCAGCAGCGTCACCGGAGCAAGAAGCTACGCCCTGCGATCGCCAACCCGCCTGCCCAGCGTGGCGACTATGGATATATCCTCCAGAAGTTTGCCCTATGTGGCGATTAACTGGAGAGGCTATGTCCAGCAGTGGACTGCAATAGGCTGATGATGATGATTACAATTTAGGGAATGGTACCGAGGGTAAATCACGAGGAGATAATTCATGATTAATCTGTTCTAAATATCTGGTACATACATGGCTATGCGCATGTGACAAACTAAATGATGAATGTAAAATGTATGATGCAATAATATAATTAAACTGATACAAGTAGGCACATGAAAATCGGTCATATTGCTTGCAGGCGGATGATGATGAAAGTAAACTGATGAGGAAAAACTTCTTCTCGGCAGGCTACACGTCGAAGTGCTGGTAGGAAAAAAGTTTGACGTGCAAAAGTATTACTAGTGAATCTATTTGCAGAAATAAACTTTATTTATTTTATTTTATTTTAAACTAACCTCATCTGTTTCTTCGTTGATGGTGTTGCTGGTGTCGTGGTCCAAAGTCAAAGTCAAAGTCAAAATACCTTAAACTTTATTTATTTTATTTTAAACTAACCTCATCTGTTTCTTCGTTGATGGTGTTGCTGGTGTCGTGGTCCAAAGTCACTATGAGGATTTGTAGCGCCACCTGGCGATAGACAATGAAATGTTATAAAATTTAGATAATTAGCACTGTAAAAATTATATGATAAGGTCTATTGATAATGTATATGGAACTTTGAATGAACGTTATACAAATTTGACATTAATTCCTACTAGTGTTTGAGGAGAATAATCATCCACTACGCACAGCACTATTCGCCACGTTTAGGAGTCACCGCACTATCGTTGGTTGACGTCTGACGTTACGGTGACACTGACAGCTATCATAGAGTTCCCGCCGAATATTCTATTCATCAGTTATCTTGAACCCATAGTCAGGGGCGTAGCTACTACCGTATCTGTCGTATCAATTATACGGGGCCCTCGGGTCATGGAGGCCCCCAAAGTGCGTAAACAAAAAGGAATAAAAACTTCCCAAATTTTGTGACCAACTTTTTCCCTTCCTAAGGGCCCCCAAACAATTTTTTATATGGCCCCGCCAAGGCACGCTACGCTTCTGCCCATAGTACAAGCTTTGGCTTAGTTGGGGACTAGATGAAAATCTTAGTGAAAATCTAAGGTAGTACCTCCACAAGTGGTTCCAAAGTGTCGTTGAAGAGCAGATGGTTGTAGGGCAGCCCTAGACCGACGGGGTCGTAGGCGCACACCGTGTTGAGTAGCGACGTGAACAGCGGCAGGGCGTGGCGGTTGTCCGGACTCGTGAGGTACCTGTGGGGAGGCAAGGGTTTCATCATCAGCCTACAAACTAAACGCGTTGATAGAGCCTGGATACTGAGGGAAAATACCGATATAAAGGACTATGGAACTACCCTACTTGGATAGACCATGTCACAGTCCCCTTTAACGGCCATACTGTCACACGGTCCCCATACTGGTAGCGCTTTGGGACGCTAAACCAGTGCAGTAAGCCTCCCCCAATGACAATAGGGAATATGCATGAAAAATAATTTCATGTATTTACTAATTTATCGTAAAATACATAAAAATATACTACGAACAGTGAAAACTTATTAAACTTACTTGTACCTTCGATAGCTAGAGATAAGGTTGTGAGTGGTTTTGGGGAACAATGACAAACACACGCGTGTGACTCCTTTGGGATTGTATTGGCGACTACTGACTATTCATGCGCTTACATACATTTATATAGGATTTTAAACTAACATATACCGCCCACCAAAAGGCCATTGCCTTTGCACACGTTGTTGAAAATCACTTAAAGTCATTAAACAGTCATTAAACAAGAAATTAAATCACTCAACATTTCACTCATATAACACACACTAATTTAGTCATCTTTAGCACTAATCAAAGGACACAATTTGGTAACACATCGTTTGGTAACACTATCACCAGATTTAACACTGTACACTCGCGTAGCACCGTCGAGTCCAGGGTGTTTGGTCTAGCACAAATTATGCACTTGTGGATATGTTTCTTCACAACATTTTTAGCTCTCAAGATCCAGAACCGTGAGCGTAGGTGACATAACATCAGCTGAAGACCACCGTGCAGCGTCTTCTGTTGTGCATCTGCGACAATCAATAAGGTAAGTGGATTCTTGTTGCTGAGTATCATTGGATGCTTGGCATCTTCTTCTAGGTTAGCATGCCGCACTCTGCCGCCCACCCTGAGGATCTGTTCTTCGTCCAGGTAAGGATTTAATGATTTTAGTTTACTGTTTCCTTTAACTTTCTTGTATTTCTCTATGTCTTCTATCTCATTTCCAAAATCTTCTCTTTGTGCCTTTCGTATACATATTTTTAATGCTTTGTCAATTTCTGTTGTAGTTATAGCTCCTTTGTTTTCATTTGAACGTTTGTAATTTAGAAATCTTTTCATGTAAATTATAATCTTTAGTAATTCTTCCAAATTATCATAGTTTTCAAAATTAAAAATTCCCTTGTCTTCGTTTGTTTTATTCTCAATAATATTCATGCTTATTATTTTATTTTTTCTCTGCTCAATGTTTGTTGGTAATATTTGTAATTTTGTAAATGTAATTTCTCTTTCTGATAACCAATGTGGTCCATGCCACCAAAGATTGTTATGTTTCAGCTCAGATAGTTTTTCACCTCGTGATGCAATGTCAGCTGGATTGTGATCAGTCTGAACATGGTGCCACTGACTAATTGGAACATTGTCTGCAATCTCGACAACGCGATTCGCTACAAATTGTTTCCAGCGTTGCGGTTCACCAAATAGCCATGAGAGTACTACTGAAGAGTCTGTGAAGGCGAAAACATTATCAAAAGCTATTCTCATCGCTCGAGCTGTGTGACTAAGAAGTTTTGATAAAAGCACAGCGGCGCAGAGTTCAAGTCTTGGCATTGATATTGTCTTTACAGGTGCTACCTTAGTTCTGGCTGCGACGATATTGATTTCTATAGTTCCATCTGGTTGAACTGCTCTGCAATAAACTACCGCAGCCATAGCCCGCATTGAAGCATCGCTGAAACCATATAGCGATACATTTTCTTTGGAAGCGTTCAAGGTGTTGAGCCATCGTGGAATACTAATGTCGTTGACATTTCTCAGATCTGTTCGAATCGACTTCCACTCAGCTTGTAGTTCGTCATCGAAAACGTCATCCCATCCTACACCTTGTAACCATAATTTTTGAACGAAAATCTTCGCTAAAATGATTGTTGGAGCAATCCAGCCCAGTGGGTCAAATAGTTTTTGTAAATCAGACAGTACTTCTCTTTTAGTCGTGTCAAGTGGTTGCGGAGGTAAGTCAAGCTTGTAAATGAATTTATCATCGCCTAAATCCCACGACACACCAAGAGCTTTAACTGTTCCGTCTAGTTTCATATCTATGTGTGCTTTTGACGAACGATCTTCTTTTTCCAGGGATTTTAAAAATTCTGTATTGTTGGAACACCACTTTTGTAATCTAAATTGGCCCTTGTTTAGTACAGTTCTCAGTTGTTTGCTAGCTTCAATGGCTTCTTGGACAGTGTCACATCCGGACATCAGATCATCAACGTAAAAATCTTCGCGTATCATTTTTCTAGCAAGTGGATAATCTTGGCCTTCATCTTCAGCTAGTTGCATCAATGTTTTTACAGCAAGATACGGTGCCGACGCGGTCCCAAAGGTAACTGTCATTAGCCGGTAATGTTTCACTTCGTCAGATATTGAAGTATTTTGTGTCCATAATACTCTCTGAAAGTCGGTGTCTTCTTCATTAACAAGAATCATTCTGTACATCTTCTCAATGTCGCTCACAAAACAGATCTTGTGCATTCTCCACCTCATTATGATACTTCTGAGATCTTCTTGCAGGACAGGTCCAATCATTAATTCATCATTCAGTGATATCCCGTTCGTACCCTTGCACGATGCGTCAAAAACTACACGAGTTTTTGTGGTTTCTTTTTCAGCTCGCACGACTGCATGGTGAGGCAAGTAAACAGCTTTCTTATCTATATCTTCTTGTGGTACTTCTTGCATGTGATTCAATCTTATGTATTCATCTATAACTTCCGTGTAATTTCTTTTCAGATCTGGTTGCCTCTCAAATCTTCTTTCAAGCATTTGTAATCGTTTCATCGCTATGTTCTGTGTATTTCCTTCTAGTGACTTAGGTGTTTCTGTTTTAAAAGGTAATTTAACTCTGTATCTTCCTTCTTCTGTTCTAGTGTAATTTTCCTTATACATGTTCTCACAATTTTCTTCTTCTTTTGTTAGTTTTCTATTCGTGTCTGTATCAATCTCCCATAATATTTTTAACATATCATCTACTTCTACTTGATGATGCATGACCAATATTGACTCTTCTGTCTCTTCAGTGTAAATGTTTACTTCACCGAATAAGATCCAACCCAGTGTTGTCTTTTGTGCACTAGGAGAACCGGGTGGACCCTTGATGACGTCATTTTGTATGATTTGAGCATACTCGTTTACACCTAGGAGTAAGTCAATATTAGCTGGTTGGTTGTATGTAGGGTCAGCAAGCTTTAACCCTTCCAAGTAACTCCAATTGCTTGTTGTTATTGTTTGTGTCGGTATCTGAGTAGTCAACTGTTTAGATATAACATATGCTTTCACTTTGAGGCTGAATTTCTCACTCCTTGACGCGACCTCGAGTTGAACTACTTGATTTAATCTTGATTTTACATCGCCTATTCCGACAATGTTTCCTCTAACTGGATACCGCTTCGCTCTAATTGCTTGTGCCGCTCTTTGGCTTATGAAACATCCTTGTGATCCAGGATCTATAAGGGCTCGTAGAACTGTGGTGTGACCATCTTCACTCTTGCATTCCACCAGGGCCGTTGCTAGTAAAGCAACAGCTGTACTATGAGCTGTTTGTGTTTGTGACGTCATTACTGTTAGGTTTATTTCTTCATCTGTTGTTCGTTCTTCTACATTTGTGTATAATACCTTTGGCTGTTTTATCTCATTCTTCTCGTGTGGGCCAAAGGCGTCGCTTCTTTTTACATGCAGAAGAGTGTGGTGACGTCGCTTGCATAATCTACACGTGGTGAGTAGCCGACATGCTCTTACTCTGTGACCAGGAACCAAGCAGTTGTAACAAATGTATCTCGATTTCACAAACTCGGTTCTTTGTTCTGGTTGTATTTTCCCGAAGTCCTTACAGTGATAAAGCGCGTGGTTTTCATTGCACATTGGACATTTTATATCAGCTGATGTGTCAGAAATGTGATAAGATCTCACTACTTTTTCTCTCGGCATAGCTGGCTGCTGCACAAGCTCAAGTGTTCTAAACTTGGCTTCCAAAAATATCTTGAGAGTTTCAAATGAAGGTAACTCGTCACCTTCTCGGTGGCTCACATGTTCTTCCCACTCCTTGTGAGTGTCAACGTCTAATTTTTGTACCAAAATAAAATTGATGAGCGGATCCCAATCATCGGTTTTTATGTTCATATTTTTTAGACTATTCAAGCATTCAGATGTCGTATCTATTAGACTTTTTATGTTATTGGAATTTTGATTACTTAATTTTCGTTGACTGAACATGCGTTTTAATAAAGATGTAACAATAAGACGTTTATTACTATACCGCCTTTTGAGCGCCTCCCAAGCTTGCTTGTAATTTGCTTCATTAATTTGAATATGCCGTAATAATAATTCCGCTTCACCGCCGACGCTAGTCTTTAAATAGTGTAATTTCTGCACATCACTGATAGTATTGTTTCGATCCACCAGCGAAATAAACAAATCTTGAAACGTGGGCCATGCTTCATAATTACCGCAAAATTTAGGTATTTCAATACGTGGTAACTTCACTTGTTGAACTTGTGGTTGCTGTGTGATTGAAGATCCTTGTAACGATTTCCTTTCAGTAGCTTTTTGCTGAGATTCCATCAATGTAAACAACGCGTCATTCATGTCAGTTTTCGCCTGCATAGCCACTTCTTCACAAACGAAATACTGATCTTGCGTAAAATAAGGTAGTAATTTACGTTGATCTTTCTTCACATTCTTTAAAAGTTCATTATGTGTATTACGAAACTGGCTCCAATACTCTTCAATTGATTGTAACTTCACCGTCACATAACCACGTGTCAATCGCACCTTAGAGCTTTTCTTAAAATTCTCATATGTTTTGTTGATGACGTGAAATAAATCTTCTAATTGGCCCAATAATTGTTCGACGATTTCCATGGTTATTTATGAATCCTTATGCGTAAAAGTTTATTCACTGTGTAGCTTAAATGTCCAACAACACGTTTTAAACACTCATGAATTTAAATTCCGATTAAAAACCACTCAAAATTCGCAAAATGTCCGATAAATTTCGATGTTATAAGTCCCGTTATTTGTTATTGCAATATTTCGCACTAATGAGATGTAACTTGCATTCCGATGCAGCAAAAAATATCGTCTTTTGTTCGCTTATCGCTTGACCTCAATTACTGGCGATCCGGCTCGAAGGACCATTATGTACCTTCGATAGCTAGAGATAAGGTTGTGAGTGGTTTTGGGGAACAATGACAAACACACGCGTGTGACTCCTTTGGGATTGTATTGGCGACTACTGACTATTCATGCGCTTACTTACAAAACGTAATTCTATTCTTATTAACTTATTAAAACGTAATTCTATTCTATTTAATTTTATTACATATTATATTAATCTAAGATGACATACCACTATATAATAATGTTTTGACTGATATAATTTCTGTATATTTATTAATTTGGGAGGCACATCATATAATGTAATTGTGTTATTTTTATTTTAATCTTGTAAGCGTTTTGGATATTTATCTGTTAGCTTGTAAGAGACTCTGAATAAATGAATTATAAATTATGAAAACAAAATCAAAATTGGCTAAAAATTGGCGAGATACAGTCGCTGAAAGTTAATATACCCGTCTCTCTCACGCGAAACAGATTTTTCTATGGAGTTTGTATGGCGGCACGGTACGTGACGTCATCCGCCACGTCGAACCTCTCTGTCTAAGCAATAACTTTAACGCTTTATAACTCGCTTAATAGAAAAGGTATTTAAACAATTCATTGATATTTATGTATCTGGAAGATAAAAGATCTCAATAAATTCGTAAAAAAAAGTCATGCATATTCCCTATTGTCATTGGGGGGATTGGCAGGGGGGGTTGGTGACCGCAGTAGGTTTTGCTGCTGCCCGTTTCCTGATATATCCTAAGTCGTCTTAGACAACACTCACGAGATGATATGGGGTGGTCTTATCCTAAATCCGGAAACCACATACCATACTGACGCCATCCACTAGTTGTGCGGCGGCTTGCAGACGGTCTCGCTGCAGCATTGAGCAGCAGCCGCAGCGCTATATACTTAGCGGCATACTGACGCGATCCACTTGTTGTGGTGCGCGGCGGCGGCGTGGTGCGGCGGCTTGTAGACGGTCTCGCTGCAGCAGTGAGCAGCAGCCGCAGCGCTATATACTTAGCGGCATACTGACGCGATCCACTTGTTGTGGTGCGCGGCGGCGGCGTGGTGCGGCGGCTTGTAGACGGTCTCGCTGCAGCAGTGAGCAGCAGCCGCAGCGCTATATACTTAGCGGCATACTGACGCGATCCACTTGTTGTGGTGCGCGGCGGCGGCGTGGTGCGGCGGCTTGTAGACGGTCTCGCTGCAGCAGTGAGCAGCAGCCGCAGCGCTATATACTTAGCGGCATACTGACGCGATCCACTTGTTGTGGTGCGCGGCGGCGGCGTGGTGCGGCGGCTTGTAGACGGTCTCGCTGCAGCAGTGAGCAGCAGCCGCAGCGCTATATACTTAGCGGCATACTGACGCGATCCACTTGTTGTGGTGCGCGGCGGCGGCGTGGTGCGGCGGCTTGTAGACGGTCTCGCTGCAGCAGTGAGCAGCAGCCGCAGCGCTATATACTTAGCGGCATACTGACGCGATCCACTTGTTGTGGTGCGCGGCGGCGGCGTGGTGCGGCGGCTTGTAGACGGTCTCGCTGCAGCAGTGAGCAGCAGCCGCAGCGCTATATACTTAGCGGCATACTGACGCGATCCACTTGTTGTGGTGCGCGGCGGCGGCGTGGTGCGGCGGCTTGTAGACGGTCTCGCTGCAGCAGTGAGCAGCAGCCGCAGCGCTATATACTTAGCGGCATACTGACGCGATCCACTTGTTGTGGTGCGCGGCGGCGGCGTGGTGCGGCGGCTTGTAGACGGTCTCGCTGCAGCAGTGAGCAGCAGCCGCAGCGCTATATACTTAGCGGCATACTGACGCGATCCACTTGTTGTGGTGCGCGGCGGCGGCGTGGTGCGGCGGCTTGTAGACGGTCTCGCTGCAGCAGTGAGCAGCAGCCGCAGCGCTATATACTTAGCGGCATACTGACGCGATCCACTTGTTGTGGTGCGCGGCGGCGGCGTGGTGCGGCGGCTTGTAGACGGTCTCGCTGCAGCAGTGAGCAGCAGCCGCAGCGCTATATACTTAGCGGCATACTGACGCGATCCACTTGTTGTGGTGCGCGGCGGCGGCGTGGTGCGGCGGCTTGTAGACGGTCTCGCTGCAGCAGTGAGCAGCAGCCGCAGCGCTATATACTTAGCGGCATACTGACGCGATCCACTTGTTGTGGTGCGCGGCGGCGGCGTGGTGCGGCGGCTTGTAGACGGTCTCGCTGCAGCAGTGAGCAGCAGCCGCAGCGCTATATACTTAGCGGCATACTGACGCGATCCACTTGTTGTGGTGCGCGGCGGCGGCGTGGTGCGGCGGCTTGTAGACGGTCTCGCTGCAGCAGTGAGCAGCAGCCGCAGCGCTATATACTTAGCGGCATACTGACGCGATCCACTTGTTGTGGTGCGCGGCGGCGGCGTGGTGCGGCGGCTTGTAGACGGTCTCGCTGCAGCAGTGAGCAGCAGCCGCAGCGCTATATACTTAGCGGCATACTGACGCGATCCACTTGTTGTGGTGCGCGGCGGCGGCGTGGTGCGGCGGCTTGTAGACGGTCTCGCTGCAGCAGTGAGCAGCAGCCGCAGCGCTATATACTTAGCGGCATACTGACGCGATCCACTTGTTGTGGTGCGCGGCGGCGGCGTGGTGCGGCGGCTTGTAGACGGTCTCGCTGCAGCAGTGAGCAGCAGCCGCAGCGCTATATACTTAGCGGCATACTGACGCGATCCACTTGTTGTGGTGCGCGGCGGCGGCGTGGTGCGGCGGCTTGTAGACGGTCTCGCTGCAGCAGTGAGCAGCAGCCGCAGCGCTATATACTTAGCGGCATACTGACGCGATCCACTTGTTGTGGTGCGCGGCGGCGGCGTGGTGCGGCGGCTTGTAGACGGTCTCGCTGCAGCAGTGAGCAGCAGCCGCAGCGCTATATACTTAGCGGCATACTGACGCGATCCACTTGTTGTGGTGCGCGGCGGCGGCGTGGTGCGGCGGCTTGTAGACGGTCTCGCTGCAGCAGTGAGCAGCAGCCGCAGCGCTATATACTTAGCGGCATACTGACGCGATCCACTTGTTGTGGTGCGCGGCGGCGGCGTGGTGCGGCGGCTTGTAGACGGTCTCGCTGCAGCAGTGAGCAGCAGCCGCAGCGCTATATACTTAGCGGCATACTGACGCGATCCACTTGTTGTGGTGCGCGGCGGCGGCGTGGTGCGGCGGCTTGTAGACGGTCTCGCTGCAGCAGTGAGCAGCAGCCGCAGCGCTATATACTTAGCGGCATACTGACGCGATCCACTTGTTGTGGTGCGCGGCGGCGGCGTGGTGCGGCGGCTTGTAGACGGTCTCGCTGCAGCAGTGAGCAGCAGCCGCAGCGCTATATACTTAGCGGCATACTGACGCGATCCACTTGTTGTGGTGCGCGGCGGCGGCGTGGTGCGGCGGCTTGTAGACGGTCTCGCTGCAGCAGTGAGCAGCAGCCGCAGCGCTATATACTTAGCGGCATACTGACGCGATCCACTTGTTGTGGTGCGCGGCGGCGGCGTGGTGCGGCGGCTTGTAGACGGTCTCGCTGCAGCAGTGAGCAGCAGCCGCAGCGCTATATACTTAGCGGCATACTGACGCGATCCACTTGTTGTGGTGCGCGGCGGCGGCGTGGTGCGGCGGCTTGTAGACGGTCTCGCTGCAGCAGTGAGCAGCAGCCGCAGCGCTATATACTTAGCGGCATACTGACGCGATCCACTTGTTGTGGTGCGCGGCGGCGGCGTGGTGCGGCGGCTTGTAGACGGTCTCGCTGCAGCAGTGAGCAGCAGCCGCAGCGCTATATACTTAGCGGCATACTGACGCGATCCACTTGTTGTGGTGCGCGGCGGCGGCGTGGTGCGGCGGCTTGTAGACGGTCTCGCTGCAGCAGTGAGCAGCAGCCGCAGCGCTATATACTTAGCGGCATACTGACGCGATCCACTTGTTGTGGTGCGCGGCGGCGGCGTGGTGCGGCGGCTTGTAGACGGTCTCGCTGCAGCAGTGAGCAGCAGCCGCAGCGCTATATACTTAGCGGCATACTGACGCGATCCACTTGTTGTGGTGCGCGGCGGCGGCGTGGTGCGGCGGCTTGTAGACGGTCTCGCTGCAGCAGTGAGCAGCAGCCGCAGCGCTATATACTTAGCGGCATACTGACGCGATCCACTTGTTGTGGTGCGCGGCGGCGGCGTGGTGCGGCGGCTTGTAGACGGTCTCGCTGCAGCAGTGAGCAGCAGCCGCAGCGCTATATACTTAGCGGCATACTGACGCGATCCACTTGTTGTGGTGCGCGGCGGCGGCGTGGTGCGGCGGCTTGTAGACGGTCTCGCTGCAGCAGTGAGCAGCAGCCGCAGCGCTATATACTTAGCGGCATACTGACGCGATCCACTTGTTGTGGTGCGCGGCGGCGGCGTGGTGCGGCGGCTTGTAGACGGTCTCGCTGCAGCAGTGAGCAGCAGCCGCAGCGCTATATACTTAGCGGCATACTGACGCGATCCACTTGTTGTGGTGCGCGGCGGCGGCGTGGTGCGGCGGCTTGTAGACGGTCTCGCTGCAGCAGTGAGCAGCAGCCGCAGCGCTATATACTTAGCGGCATACTGACGCGATCCACTTGTTGTGGTGCGCGGCGGCGGCGTGGTGCGGCGGCTTGTAGACGGTCTCGCTGCAGCAGTGAGCAGCAGCCGCAGCGCTATATACTTAGCGGCATACTGACGCGATCCACTTGTTGTGGTGCGCGGCGGCGGCGTGGTGCGGCGGCTTGTAGACGGTCTCGCTGCAGCAGTGAGCAGCAGCCGCAGCGCTATATACTTAGCGGCATACTGACGCGATCCACTTGTTGTGGTGCGCGGCGGCGGCGTGGTGCGGCGGCTTGTAGACGGTCTCGCTGCAGCAGTGAGCAGCAGCCGCAGCGCTATATACTTAGCGGCATACTGACGCGATCCACTTGTTGTGGTGCGCGGCGGCGGCGTGGTGCGGCGGCTTGTAGACGGTCTCGCTGCAGCAGTGAGCAGCAGCCGCAGCGCTATATACTTAGCGGCATACTGACGCGATCCACTTGTTGTGGTGCGCGGCGGCGGCGTGGTGCGGCGGCTTGTAGACGGTCTCGCTGCAGCAGTGAGCAGCAGCCGCAGCGCTATATACTTAGCGGCATACTGACGCGATCCACTTGTTGTGGTGCGCGGCGGCGGCGTGGTGCGGCGGCTTGTAGACGGTCTCGCTGCAGCAGTGAGCAGCAGCCGCAGCGCTATATACTTAGCGGCATACTGACGCGATCCACTTGTTGTGGTGCGCGGCGGCGGCGTGGTGCGGCGGCTTGTAGACGGTCTCGCTGCAGCAGTGAGCAGCAGCCGCAGCGCTATATACTTAGCGGCATACTGACGCGATCCACTTGTTGTGGTGCGCGGCGGCGGCGTGGTGCGGCGGCTTGTAGACGGTCTCGCTGCAGCAGTGAGCAGCAGCCGCAGCGCTATATACTTAGCGGCATACTGACGCGATCCACTTGTTGTGGTGCGCGGCGGCGGCGTGGTGCGGCGGCTTGTAGACGGTCTCGCTGCAGCAGTGAGCAGCAGCCGCAGCGCTATATACTTAGCGGCATACTGACGCGATCCACTTGTTGTGGTGCGCGGCGGCGGCGTGGTGCGGCGGCTTGTAGACGGTCTCGCTGCAGCAGTGAGCAGCAGCCGCAGCGCTATATACTTAGCGGCATACTGACGCGATCCACTTGTTGTGGTGCGCGGCGGCGGCGTGGTGCGGCGGCTTGTAGACGGTCTCGCTGCAGCAGTGAGCAGCAGCCGCAGCGCTATATACTTAGCGGCATACTGACGCGATCCACTTGTTGTGGTGCGCGGCGGCGGCGTGGTGCGGCGGCTTGTAGACGGTCTCGCTGCAGCAGTGAGCAGCAGCCGCAGCGCTATATACTTAGCGGCATACTGACGCGATCCACTTGTTGTGGTGCGCGGCGGCGGCGTGGTGCGGCGGCTTGTAGACGGTCTCGCTGCAGCAGTGAGCAGCAGCCGCAGCGCTATATACTTAGCGGCATACTGACGCGATCCACTTGTTGTGGTGCGCGGCGGCGGCGTGGTGCGGCGGCTTGTAGACGGTCTCGCTGCAGCAGTGAGCAGCAGCCGCAGCGCTATATACTTAGCGGCATACTGACGCGATCCACTTGTTGTGGTGCGCGGCGGCGGCGTGGTGCGGCGGCTTGTAGACGGTCTCGCTGCAGCAGTGAGCAGCAGCCGCAGCGCTATATACTTAGCGGCATACTGACGCGATCCACTTGTTGTGGTGCGCGGCGGCGGCGTGGTGCGGCGGCTTGTAGACGGTCTCGCTGCAGCAGTGAGCAGCAGCCGCAGCGCTATATACTTAGCGGCATACTGACGCGATCCACTTGTTGTGGTGCGCGGCGGCGGCGTGGTGCGGCGGCTTGTAGACGGTCTCGCTGCAGCAGTGAGCAGCAGCCGCAGCGCTATATACTTAGCGGCATACTGACGCGATCCACTTGTTGTGGTGCGCGGCGGCGGCGTGGTGCGGCGGCTTGTAGACGGTCTCGCTGCAGCAGTGAGCAGCAGCCGCAGCGCTATATACTTAGCGGCATACTGACGCGATCCACTTGTTGTGGTGCGCGGCGGCGGCGTGGTGCGGCGGCTTGTAGACGGTCTCGCTGCAGCAGTGAGCAGCAGCCGCAGCGCTATATACTTAGCGGCATACTGACGCGATCCACTTGTTGTGGTGCGCGGCGGCGGCGTGGTGCGGCGGCTTGTAGACGGTCTCGCTGCAGCAGTGAGCAGCAGCCGCAGCGCTATATACTTAGCGGCATACTGACGCGATCCACTTGTTGTGGTGCGCGGCGGCGGCGTGGTGCGGCGGCTTGTAGACGGTCTCGCTGCAGCAGTGAGCAGCAGCCGCAGCGCTATATACTTAGCGGCATACTGACGCGATCCACTTGTTGTGGTGCGCGGCGGCGGCGTGGTGCGGCGGCTTGTAGACGGTCTCGCTGCAGCAGTGAGCAGCAGCCGCAGCGCTATATACTTAGCGGCATACTGACGCGATCCACTACTTGTTGTGGTGCGCGGCGGCGGCGTGGTGCGGCGGCTTGTAGACGGTCTCGCTGCAGCAGTGAGCAGCAGCCGCAGCGCTATATACTTAGCGGCATACTGACGCGATCCACTTGTTGTGGTGCGCGGCGGCGGCGTGGTGCGGCGGCTTGTAGACGGTCTCGCTGCAGCAGTGAGCAGCAGCCGCAGCGCTATATACTTAGCGGCATACTGACGCGATCCACTTGTTGTGGTGCGCGGCGGCGGCGTGGTGCGGCGGCTTGTAGACGGTCTCGCTGCAGCAGTGAGCAGCAGCCGCAGCGCTATATACTTAGCGGCATACTGACGCGATCCACTTGTTGTGGTGCGCGGCGGCGGCGTGGTGCGGCGGCTTGTAGACGGTCTCGCTGCAGCAGTGAGCAGCAGCCGCAGCGCTATATACTTAGCGGCATACTGACGCGATCCACTTGTTGTGGTGCGCGGCGGCGGCGTGGTGCGGCGGCTTGTAGACGGTCTCGCTGCAGCAGTGAGCAGCAGCCGCAGCGCTATATACTTAGCGGCATACTGACGCGATCCACTTGTTGTGGTGCGCGGCGGCGGCGTGGTGCGGCGGCTTGTAGACGGTCTCGCTGCAGCAGTGAGCAGCAGCCGCAGCGCTATATACTTAGCGGCATACTGACGCGATCCACTTGTTGTGGTGCGCGGCGGCGGCGTGGTGCGGCGGCTTGTAGACGGTCTCGCTGCAGCAGTGAGCAGCAGCCGCAGCGCTATATACTTAGCGGCATACTGACGCGATCCACTTGTTGTGGTGCGCGGCGGCGGCGTGGTGCGGCGGCTTGTAGACGGTCTCGCTGCAGCAGTGAGCAGCAGCCGCAGCGCTATATACTTAGCGGCATACTGACGCGATCCACTTGTTGTGGTGCGCGGCGGCGGCGTGGTGCGGCGGCTTGTAGACGGTCTCGCTGCAGCAGTGAGCAGCAGCCGCAGCGCTATATACTTAGCGGCATACTGACGCGATCCACTTGTTGTGGTGCGCGGCGGCGGCGTGGTGCGGCGGCTTGTAGACGGTCTCGCTGCAGCAGTGAGCAGCAGCCGCAGCGCTATATACTTAGCGGCATACTGACGCGATCCACTTGTTGTGGTGCGCGGCGGCGGCGTGGTGCGGCGGCTTGTAGACGGTCTCGCTGCAGCAGTGAGCAGCAGCCGCAGCGCTATATACTTAGCGGCATACTGACGCGATCCACTTGTTGTGGTGCGCGGCGGCGGCGTGGTGCGGCGGCTTGTAGACGGTCTCGCTGCAGCAGTGAGCAGCAGCCGCAGCGCTATATACTTAGCGGCATACTGACGCGATCCACTTGTTGTGGTGCGCGGCGGCGGCGTGGTGCGGCGGCTTGTAGACGGTCTCGCTGCAGCAGTGAGCAGCAGCCGCAGCGCTATATACTTAGCGGCATACTGACGCGATCCACTTGTTGTGGTGCGCGGCGGCGGCGTGGTGCGGCGGCTTGTAGACGGTCTCGCTGCAGCAGTGAGCAGCAGCCGCAGCGCTATATACTTAGCGGCATACTGACGCGATCCACTTGTTGTGGTGCGCGGCGGCGGCGTGGTGCGGCGGCTTGTAGACGGTCTCGCTGCAGCAGTGAGCAGCAGCCGCAGCGCTATATACTTAGCGGCATACTGACGCGATCCACTTGTTGTGGTGCGCGGCGGCGGCGTGGTGCGGCGGCTTGTAGACGGTCTCGCTGCAGCAGTGAGCAGCAGCCGCAGCGCTATATACTTAGCGGCATACTGACGCGATCCACTTGTTGTGGTGCGCGGCGGCGGCGTGGTGCGGCGGCTTGTAGACGGTCTCGCTGCAGCAGGTGAGCAGCAGCCGCAGCAGCTCCGCGCGGGCGGCCTCGTGCGGGGCGGAGCGGGGCGGTGACCGCGCGAAGCCGACGCCGCCCGCCCAGATGTACTCGCACGTGTCCAGCGACGACAGCTCCTCGGCGCGCTCCTGCCGACACGGACAAGCTTACAGGCCGGGCAGGGACCGAGGCATCTACTCCGACAGAGACGCTTACAGCTCAAACGTTTACCAGAGTATCTACTTCGAGTTTTGGGATCACTACACTATACAGCTCGTATTGAGCTGCCCGTCCGGGGAAGGACCTCCACCTTATAGAATACCGCAGCCAAATGACCTCCGGGTCGTGTTTCTGCTGGTGAGTAGGGTCTCCGGAGCTCGTGGGGGTTAGGGTTGGGCCGGCATGGCAGTGGCAACTGACAGGTAACTAACCAGTTACTTGCCAGTTGTCACAGCGACTTGGGCTTCTCTTTCGCTTTCCGTCAGGCGTAGGGAAGTCATTATGTCGAGCTACTATAAAAAAAAAAAAGCAGTGACTCGTACCGAGGGAATCTTATAAAGTCAATAAGTAGTTGATATCACCATATACAGTTGTTTTATATTTTGTGAAAGCTATACAATGAAAATTTAGAAACAACAAGATATTTACTGATGTTTAAGAAGTTTGCTCTAAAAAAACCTATTCCATAATTACAATAAAAGTTTACAACTATAGTGAAAAATGTGTTGAGTGTGCTCATAAAATAACCATGTAATTAACTGAGTGGATACCAATTCAGCTGCCCTTGCCACAATGGCCTTGTAATGTAACATTGTAACTTAAATAGTATAACCCTGTGTAGTTAGTGTGTACTAAATAAAAAGAAATCTTTCTAGTTTACTACCATTGATTAATATTTACTTCATTCAATTGTTGTACAGAGCTCTATGTGAATATGATACCTAAAATGGCTGTTGATTTTAGATCTTGATTTATAAAAAAAAGGCACTAATTACATACAATTTTCAATCACAGCATATCATAGACATAAAGTATCAAGTCTCTCCTCCATTTAAGTTGTTCCACAATAGCTATAAAACTAGAAATAGATAAAAGAAATTAATATGTTCGATATTATCACTAAATTCAATTGTCATAAAACAAACATGCCTATAGGGTTTCAGAGTGCATCCTAAGAGTTAAGCAAATACTAGATAAGATAAATTGATTTTATCAATAAATCAATACTCACCGGGCCTGAGCGCTTTGTGCTCACCACAGTGAAGTCGGGGCAGAACAGCAGGTCCTGTAGGAGGTAAATAAACATGAACAATGCACAAACTGTAAAATAATTTAGCTAAATACTCAGAATGTTTACATTTTGTAATTAGGTAATGGATAATGACTAATTAACTCGCAATTACAGCAAGCAACAAAATTACGAAATGTATGATAATTAATACAGTTTACATTTTGTTACTCAGAGGAGAGAAACACAAAAAGCATTGCATGAATCATCTGAAGTTAGGACTAGGATGAGGTAACAAAAAATACACTATCTTAGAATTCAGATAATACAAGTTTGTCATGTTATTTATGGAAATTTGTTTTATATATGACATGTTATGTCAGATACTGGGGACAAGAAAAATAACTATGAGAGAAATACAAGATCAAGAAAACTTTACCTATACATAGAACATAATGTTTATTTTTGCCGGTGTAAGCAGACTGCTCTTTAGATGTTAAATGGTAACCACCATTAACATTAAAATCTCGATTAGTCAATGGTGCCTACCATGAGAAGAGAAACGAAAGGACTTATCAAGTTATTAGAAACATTTGGAAACTACGCTAAGGTTCTTGTCTGTTATGCAACATAGGCTACCTTTTCAGCTTTCCATAATGCAAAGGGAGCCACTGTGTGCCAATCTTTCTTTTTTTTCTTTATCAACCTATATAATATTGTCCCAGTGCTGGGCAAAGGCATCCCACAAACTGTCAAAAAAAATAAAAAGACTTACACAAATAGCATTAATCAGGGACTGTGCCAAAGGAATGGACTGCTCATTATCAGCAGCCGCCGGCAGCGAAGACCAGAAGAACCCATGCCATTCCGGCTCCTCCAACATGTACGGCAACACGCGAGTCAGCAATCGTGCACAATTCAGAGCTGCAATACAATTTTATAATGACTATTTGGTTTTAGAACAATAATGATGACTATAAATTGCAAATGATAGAGAAATGTAGAGTGAATTTTAATCATTTGATTACCGAGAAACCATAGAAACTCTATTATTGACAGGCTTGATGGCTCATTTGGTAGTGACTTCTGCCTTCTGAGCCAAGGGTTGTGGGTTCGATCCTTGCACAGTAATAACATTTGTGTGCATGAACATGTCCGTTTGTATTTGTCTGGGTGTTTTCTATGTATAATATGTATATATTCATGTAAAAAAAGTATCTATGTTTATCAGTTGTCTAGTACCCATAGTACAAGCTTCTTCTTAGTTTGGGGCTAGATGATGCTGTGTGGCCCAATGTGGCATATCTTGGGATTTATTTATTTATTAATGCATATAAGTGTTAACAGCGTTCAACAGATTAAAGGAAGCATACATTCAGCAGTGGACAAACTAAGGTTATTGACTGATATGACTGCAACTGTATTAGTGTCGAAATGTAGTGTTTCTTGTCCTCACTATCATTCTTATTTAAAAGGTTTTTTGTATAGAATCTCAAGGGAGTGTTTCATACACAAAAATTCGTTTTAACGTTATTGTTATTCGTTTTAATTTGACTTCACCTGTTTGCTGTTCCCTCTGTGTCCTGCAGCTGCTATCCACAGTCTTCACCAACTTCTCCACAGCTTTGTACACAAGTGTCGCCAGGTTGTTGGGGGACTCCTCGCGCAGCGCGCGGATTTCCGCCCCCGGGACCAGCGCGAACACATCCTGCACGTTAGTCACGCTCTCCGACCAGAATTGATCCCAGAATGTATCGTCTGCTGCGTCAATAGGCTGTGAAAACAGTTTCATCAATATCACAATTTTTTCAACATACATTTGGAAACTTACCAAATAATATACCCCTTACCTGTGATTTCGAGGTAAGCTGAACCACAGCCTTCCTGAAGTTCAATTTTGTGTCAGCATTACCCATTTTTAATTATTAATTTCAATAGGAAAAATGTAAACCCATCTCCCCACGTCCCACACAAAAACAATGAATGAAATTGTCAAATTGATTTGACAGTTGACGGACTGCGTGTCAAAGACAACGACATAACTTTTTATGCTACAGCACTCGCACTACCGCTATAGTTTAATTGATCAATGAGAATTTCATTCGATTTT
Organism: Conogethes punctiferalis; assembly: GCA_031163375.1. Classification (NCBI taxonomy): domain Eukaryota; kingdom Metazoa; phylum Arthropoda; class Insecta; order Lepidoptera; family Crambidae; genus Conogethes; species Conogethes punctiferalis. The sequence goes on along the minus strand of CM062091.1, from coordinate 1,147,031 downwards.
AAACCAATTGATTTTGTTTGTTGTCGCACTGCTGTCACTTTACATCTTGTCTGCTTTGTCTATGACTGACTTTTATTTGAAGTCTGAAAAATGGCTGCCGCAAATCTTGTTCGAAGTGCTTTTAGTGGATTATTGCGGAAATCCGCTACTTATAGGACACCGGTAGTATGCCGGCTATCAACTGCAGCCCTTCAACAAAAAATCCGTGCAGTTAATGTCCTCATTAATGTCCAAAATGCCCACCAGCTACAAAGTGAGGTACGGCTTTGATCAATCAATACAATGTGATTTTTTGAAAATGTATTGAGTTTTAACTATGATTTGTATCTTTTTACAATATGGTCTTTTCAATAACATCAAAGAACGTTAGTTCTGAGCGTATGATAAAAGAAATTATTATTATAACCTCAAAGTGTTGCATAACAAATATGAACAATATAAAATTGTTTAGGTACGATGTCAGCGATTACAACCTTACTCGTGCGGGACGCAGTCCAAGCAGTCGCCACAGCAAATAGCGGACCGGGTCTTGAAAGTGTGCAAGGCTTACGACAAACTGTGTGGTGCTCAGGTACATACATTAGATTTACTTTTCAAATTTTGTTTCAGACCCAGAAAATCGGTGTCCGAAACTACAGCCACGGGCCGCCTCTCACGTTAGACCTTGTTAAAAGTAGGGTGCTCCTTGTACTGCAACTTTATGACAAAGTCAACCCTGAGAAGGTAGCCTCTTACATTTGTTCTCACTTCTAAAAAATCATGCATCTGCCTTCTTTAATTCTTATTTTGGGATAATTTTATGTCATTTTCATTTATTTATTTTCTTTTTCAGTTGACTGTGGACTCTCACTTCATGACCGACTTAGGTCTGGACTCCTTAGACCATGTAGAAGTCATTATGGCGATGGAGGATGAATTTGGTTTCGAGATACCAGATGGTGATGCAGAGAGGCTTGTTAGACCAAGAGATATTATCCAATACATAGCTGACAAAGAAGATGTTTATGAATAAACATAAAACATGCATCTACAACATCTTGAAACTATTATTTTAGACCAACTGTACCTACAAAACCCAATCTGATCTTTAACCATAGATAAATTGCAGTTTTATTTAGTACCCATTTACAGTTGGTCTAGAATGTGGAGGGGTAAAGCTTAGTGTCTAGTTTTGATTTAATTACTTGTTATTGAAATAAGAAAGAACAATGCAAGCACGGCAGAACATCATTTGTGGAGATGTACAAAGTGTAAATTCTGTTATTGATTATATGGCTGTTAGAGTAGATCATTTGTTTTTCATTTGATCAGTAATCCTGCTGAAATTCAATAAACATTTAACTTTAATGATTGACTTTTTTATTTTACATGTAATGGTTGGCAAGAGCAAGATAGATATGCAGATTAATTGAGTGCTAGAGATCATCAACAAGTAATCGTTCGTTTTTAAAAGGCAAAAATTGTAGGCCATTGATATTGCTCAAACCATCATCATAACCACCCCCACTTCAGTTGAGCAACTTCATGGTAAATTTTTGTCAGCTTTTGTGGGAACACCCAGTCTTTCTCATTTGGGAGTCTGCAGCTTATTATTAAAATAGGCCGCAATATTAAAATAAGATTAATAGCCCTATTATTAAGTACCTAAGGGTTTTTTAGAAGACACTGGTGGACCTGTGTGCTCAATATAATTTTAATACTACACCTACTACAAAACTTGTAACAACCATTGAACCAATGTCCGAAAATTATTTGAGCACTAAGAGGAGAGTATACGAACTTGATTATAAAATAACGACCTCGTTAATCACACCAATCCAAAACGTCCCACACTCTTAGGTCAGTCTGGAGCCTATCGTTTTGTGACCTACATATCGGTCATTCACCTTTAAAATTGCCGTTTAACGAGAAGGATACAACTAACTTTGAAGCTATAATGACAGGTGTATACTTCCTGAAGAAGCTTGAAAAAAACTGCCGTGGTAGGTATAAAATCCATTAGGGTTTCGTAGCGTCCAATGTGCGCAGGTCTTTAAGGATCTTCCACCGCCAGCTAAAGATATTTAGGGAAGCTAAGTTAACTTAGTTCTAGCTGACGATATAACCTTCCGTCTTAGAGTTCAATAGCTTTGGCAAAATACTTAAGCTTGCTTACAAACTTTTGTTCCGGTACGACAAATAACTGTAATTCATTGAAACGCCTAAGCTTATTCTACTAGCACGTACGTAATAACGCACGTGTAAAATATCTTGTCTTTGATTAAAACCTGGCGCTAGCAATTTTTTTAAATACGGACTTCATTAATTAATTTGGATATTAAGCCATGACCATTTTAAATAATATATCTAGCAGAACCAATGTGTTGTTTGATAGTAAATAAACTTATTAATATTTATTTTTCTGTCTAGCTACGAAATAAGTTAAGGTTCGAAATGGGCGTTTCTCAGTAAACGAAATATTCTTGCCCTCAGTTTCACCTAGTCAATTGCAATAATAGGTAACAATAGTTCACTAGAAAATAAGTATTTACGAACTAGGTAACCATACCTGTCAACCTACATTAATGTAAAAAGAATACTATAAAAGGCGCTCCTACAAGTTTGATGTACCTATGTGCTGTTGAATGTACGATACAAACTGAAATCCCGGGTCCAGTGACGCAATAAGTTGCGCGAGCCGCGCGTAGGTACATAGGTTACCTTTGTAAATACCTAACTATTACATACGTCGCCCGCGATCAATCGCAGTACCTAAATAGAATGACCAAAGCCTGTTTGTATTAGAGCACATAATATTTGGTTGTGTGGTACGCTAATAGGTACCGATTCTGTTTTTGTAGTATTATGTTATTGTTAATACGAGTATAATACCTACTGTTGTTATGAAAATATCATGCGATTTTGTTCTTTTTTAAAATTTTATAAGAACTAAGAAATGTGTTGAGCATAAACTCATAAAATTCACTATTTCACATAATGCCTGAATTGCGATTAGTGTAGCCACAAAAAATAATGCTTGCATGCAAATATAAATTATAAAAATGAACCACTATGTGATTAGAAAAATATTTATGCCATGAACTCTGAATTTCACTATTATATTTTTTTTCTGTGTAAGCGTGTGTTGTTACAGTGTATATTCATAATTTGCAGTGTAATGTAAAGTAGCGACATGTAATATAAGTAAAAATCGGCTTATTTAAACCTGTGTACGACTGGACCTATAATATCTACGAAGTGACAAAAAAGTAGCGGTAATCAATAAAACTATAAATGTAGAATAATCATTTATACAACTTTTAATGACATGAGACAAGACATAATTTATCTCTTTAAAGAAAAACATTCTCTAAGCATACATAGTAACATTTATATACAGACTAAGCTCGCAAACATATAAATGCACCGCACTCCCTCGCACGCACGCAGTCCGACGGAACGTCCACTCGTCGCATATTACAACTTCATACACCTGAACGTCGAGCCTCGAGATATATTACTTCTCTCTAATAACTAACTTAAATACTGCATCCGGGCTCGCGAGTCACAAACACCTCGGTCGCCGCTCGGTCCGCTCGCACCGGGGTCACATCGCACGAGTAAAAATCAACACACCACGTACAAAATAAATAGGAAGTCCGGGCGTCACCGCCCGCCGGTCGCGACGGCCGCGGTCCCGCCGCGCGTCGCCGGCTAGCGGTTCATGATCCACCACATGAGGCAGTCGGCGCCGCAGTGCGCCGGCGCGCGCTACCTGAGCCGCGCGGCGCGTGCGCGTCCCCTCCCCGTCCCTGTCCCCGCCCCTCCCCCGCCCGAGCGCAGCCGCCGCGCCGCGCCCGGGTCCACGCGCGCCACGCGCACCACCGGCTGCAGCAGCAGGCCCTGCAGCGCGCGCCGCTTCTTGCGGATCTCGCGGTCCTCCGAGTCCGGCGACGACCGCGAGCTGCGCTTCGAGTCGCCGGCCAGCCCGAGCGGCGACGCCGCCGACGAGTCGCCGTCGGCCTCCGTCTCCGCCTCGGCGTCCGCCTCCGCCGGGCGGTCGCCGGAGGCCTCGTCGTCGTCGCCGGGCGGCTCGTCGTCGCCGGAGCGCGGCGGGCCCGGCTCGGACAGGTCGTCGTCGCTGGCGGTGCTCGGCGCGGCGGAGGAGGCGCTCGCGCTCGGCTTGCGCTCGCCGCTGCGGCGGCGGCGGCGGCTCGGCCAGCCGGTGCGGTTCGGCCGCCTGGGCCGGCCGCGGCGGCCGCGGGCGCGGTCGGCGATCTCGTCGCGGATGAGGTCGCAGCGCTCGCACTCGGACACGAGGCTGGTGACGTCGGGCGCGGTCGCGGCGGCGTCGAGCGGCGCGGGCGCGTCTCTCATGATGTCCTCGTCGGCGATGTCGAACTCGGCGGCCTCCTCGATCGCGTCGGCGAGGAAGCGCTGCAGCCGCTCGGAGGCCTGGTGCGCCTCGGTGGGCGGCGCGTCGCAGGTGTCGTCGGAGGCGGAGGCGGAGGCGCAGGACTTGGCGTCGTCGGCGCGGCGGCGCAGCAGGCCGGCCGAGCCGAGGATGGCCAGCGTGGAGGCGTGCTCGCGCGGCGACTTGCGCGGGCGGCCGGTGGTGGCGGCGGCGGCGGCGGCTCGCTTGCGCACGCGCTGCTTCTTGGTGCCGCGCGTGCCGTACGCGCGGGAGGGCCCCGGCCGCTCGTCCCGCTTCACGAGGTCGCTCAGCGGGCAGCAGTTGGGCTTGAGCGGCGGCAGCTGCCCGATCTCGTACGGTAACTTTGGCGATTTTGAATATAACGCTGAAAAGAAAAGAAATCTCTATTAATTTCTCATTCTCAGACCCAAAAAGTTTGATGAATTTAATTTAAATCAAATAGACTGATCTGTAGCGTCAGCCTACTGTATAAAGTCTTATGCTGACGCTACATCTTTTTTGCCAACAATAATTATATTTGTACAGGTACATAGGTACCTGTATTTGGAATATTAATAAAATATACCTACTTAATGTGACAAGTTAGTTAATTTATTTTTGTTAAATAATAGATAGTGTGCAAGGTTACTCACCAAAATATTTGGGCACGTTCCTGACGGCCACCTCGTCCCGGTCCTGCCGGCGGAAGGTCTCGAACCAGGGCTCGCTGCGCGGCACCGACTCGAACGCGAACTCGAGCTGCTCCACGGCCGGCGTGTACTTGAGCCGCCCGTCCTCCCACTTCATGCAGCGCTCCGCCGGCTCCTCGCGCAGCGGACTCGCCTCCGCGGGCGGCGCCTCCGCGGGCGCGGGGCCCTCCGCGGCCGGCGCGGCCTCCGGCGGCGGCTCCTCCTTCACTTCGACAGGCTTGGCGGCCCTCGCGAGGGCCTGGCGGCGGCCGCGCTTGGCGGCCGGCGCGGCCCGCCGCTTCCGACGCCGCTTGTCCTCCGGCCAGCTGTCCTCCTCGGAGGACTCCTCCTTGAGCGCGTAGGCGGGCCTCGCGAGGCGGCGGCGCTCCGGCGGCGGCTCGGGCGGCGCAGGCTCGGCCTCGTCGCCGGACGTCGAGCTGGTGGAGCTCGCGCGCTTCGGGAACATGAACTGCTCGGCCTCGTCGCTGAGCACCGACAGCTCGGACTTGCGCACCTTGCGGAACTTGACGACGAGCGGCTTGGCGCCGTTGCAGGGCGGCGGCGAGGGCCTGCGCGGGGCGAAGCCGCCGCTGGAGCGCAGCTTGGTGCTGACGCCGACGACCTTGTAGTAGTGGCGGTCGGCGCGGCGGGCGTGGCCGTTGCGCGTGTCGTGCGCGCCGTTGGGCGGCTCGCGGCTGCCGGAGCGGCGTCGCTTGTTCGTCGTCCGCGGCGAGTCCCCGTTGCAGATGTTGCGCAGCGACCGCCGCTCGCCGTTGGCCGCCTTGTCGAGGAAGGAGGCGACGTCGGCGCCGGACGATATGAGCGAGTCGAGCGCGAGGAAGTTGGTGTGGTCGCGCACGAAGGCCAGGTGGTGCGGCGAGCGGCGGTGCAGCGCGGCGTCCGCGTACTCGGCGCGGCACATCTCGCAGTAGCCGCCCTTCGGCTCCTTCTCCTCCTTTTCCTTTATCCGGGGCCGGCTTTTTCTCGTCATCCTGAAAGCGAGCGTTCGTCTGTAGAGATGCAGTCGATTTAATGATTATTTATTCGACAAAAGCATGACGTAATAATTTAACGAATCTAAATAGGAGTAATGAATATATTTATTTAAACTTTATTGCACGAAATAACACAAAAGGCGAACTTAATGCTAGTAGCCTCCTCTAGGAGGATCTATCGATCAAACTTGTAAGTCATGCAGAGAGAAAATTTGTGTGCAGTTATTTCAATGAACACACTCGGCAGTCTTAACATATTATGTTATGTGGCTAAGTAAATATAAAAAGAAGATCCCAAAGTAAGTCAAGGTATTTAATATGGAATCTGATTTTAAAGATACAGTAAGTATTATTACCTCGGACAGACGCTGTTCTGTTGTGTTTGGTTAATATTAGCGGTTTGATTCTCTGGAGATTCCTGTTTTTCTTTCTTCTCTCGCAGCGGATCTGGCACTACCGATATTTCTGGCCATTCATCGAACTCCTTGAACACCGGCCTACACACCCTGGAACAGAACGACGAGAGTTGTAGGCTCCGAGTGGTTCGCGACCAATTCGCATTTGAAGAAAGGTTGATCCATACTTGTCCAAAAATTCAATCTTGATAAAATGTTTAGTGAAGAACCTGACATGCGCTTTACGCGGCGCCGTGAAGAATATTTCATACAGTCTATCCAATAGAATTATAGCCTGAAAGATTAATAAATATGCTGTAAAATATATAGAAATAATCGAGGAAAGCAAGAAAATAATGTTAGTAATAGAAGATGAATGCATGCAATACTAAATAATATGAATATGAGACCATAGCATGTTCTTATTTAGCATTGGGTATGCAGAATATGAAATGTTTTCATAGTTTGTTATGATTAGTGAATCATATTTTAAGAATAAAAAGCTACACAACATGCAAATTGCTTTCAAATAACTAATTTGAAAGATAAATTGAATGAAATAATTGATGACACTTCTGGGAACAATTTTTCTATATGTTTAGGGTCTTATGTGTACAATAAATCCATGATTATTTATCAAGCCATAATATAAGGGATCAAAAACGAATGAAGGATTTAATTTGCATATAATGACTAATTTGGGTCGACCTTTCATCAATAGAAAATGGAATTTGAGGCAATGGTGATGATTAAAGAAAGTTCATAAGTTCCAGCATCAACTTTATGCTTGATCTAATATTTGCACATCTGAAACTTTGTACTGGTGCTGATCTCCATTTGAATTTGATGGCTCAGAGTAAAAAACAGACCCTAAGTGGCACAACAGTACATTTCAGCATTATCAATAGCGAGTGTGGTGGTGGTATATGAAGTGTATGATATGTTCTAACTTGAACTTTACATTCCAAAAATTCAACCCGGAATGATTGTTGTCAATCAACCCGATGTTTTGATGGACAACACATGAGATTACAATTGTTATCCTATTATATATGGTAAGCACTTGAGTAATGATGGTGGTGGTGTTGTACAAATGTCTCCTTGTGAACTGTGAGATTACTTTGTTAGTTATTTCGAACGGGCCGTTTTCTGCAAATCGACATTTCTTGTAAGGATGTAGATGTAAAAGCAATCCCGCATGAGACAAGATATGAGTTCAGCAGTGTATACGAAGAACGCCCGAGCGTTAATGGTGGTGGTGTTGTTCGAATGTCACCTTGTGCACCATGAGAGTCAGATCGGTGAAATAGGACCGGACATGATATAGTGAGAGGTGTCAGAACAGGCCGTTTTCCGCAACTCTACATATAAGCGCCTAGTATGCGTGAGGACATAGATGTAAAACCAACCCCGCATGAGACAAGGTACGTGATAAGCAGTGTGATACGACGGACGGCCGAGCGCCGGCGGTGTCTGGTGGTGTAGGTCACCTTGTGCACGGTGAGGGTGACGTAGGCGGCGGGCGCGGCGCCGGGCGGGCGGGGCGCGGCGCAGCGCTGCAGCATGGCATCGGCGCGGCGCGGGGGCCGCTCAGGCCGCGCGCGCGCCGGCGCCGGGCCCGTCCGCCGCGCCGACACCACGTGCGTCACCCGTGATGTCAGGAACACCTCCTGCTGCTGCAACACCGGCCGCGTTAGTACACGCTCCTGAACGAACTACGCCCGCGACGGCTCTCTGTATGTTCGCTCTTATAAATAATCTGATGGGATGATAGTTGGATACGACCGGATATCAAGTCAGGATGTCTTGATGAAACCAGATTTTAGTTTCTACCTAGGACCTCTTTGTTATCAGCTGGCATCTGTGATCAACGAGGCAGTTCAGCCTTCATTACGAGTAAACTTATACATGTGAATTTCTGTAAATTGTGATCTTTGAAATTTGTACATCATGAATTTCTAGTAAAATGGATAAATTAAATTCCTAGATACAAATGGCAGAGTAAATATTCCTCAAATGGATGGAGTATTATCCATCATATATTTTCATATATTTGTTTGAAGTTACTGGATGTGTGGCAGTGTGTATTCAAACTATATGATGGTCATTCTGTCCCCTGGGAATTACCATGTTAATATTTTTATTTCAATACATTCCTAAATGTATTTCTACTATTACCAAACCCATTAATTGGCTCACCAAAGACTATTTATGGTATGTGAACTTGAAACTTATAACATGTGTTATAGAATGTAAACTATTTGTATACCAAGCAGAGCAAAAGGCAACTACAATGATATTAACATAATCCTACTAATAAATATAAATGTGAAAGAATGGATGTTTATTATTCCTTCTTTTCTTGCAAATGATGTGTCTACAGTATATTTTTGTAATATAATGCATGAAATACAGTTAGTAAAATTGGCCATTGTATAACAAGATGAGCCTAGTGCATGGATGCGTTTTATTCTCCAATAACTTTACAAAGTCACTTTTATTGTGACTTTGTAAAGTTATTGGAGAAAAAAATTATTCATAATCATTATATGAAATGAGTAAATAGTAAGAATTAGGTTTCAGCATATTTGAAAGGTTCCATCTAAGTGGTGTTTAGCTAATTATTTTTGAACTGAACTTATTCAAATATGAATATGCTTTGATATAACCAAATTTTATATTAATATGTCAATACTTTTGGTAGCACAGGTAAGTCATTATTTAATTATCTAGTTCTATTTTTAATGAATGATTCAAAAATTAATTACATAAATGTGTATGTGACTAAAAATATAATTATGTTAATGTGGCAACAGCTATTAATTTTAATATAATAATATGTGTATATGATTTTATTTGCACCAGCTATGCATTTACCAAAAGGGTTCAGTACAAGTTTTACACAAGATTCTAACAAATTTTAAATTTCTTAATAAATGGGTGAGGTTGTAAGCCAGACATCAAGTTATACATTTTCAGTATTTTAGTTCATTTCATATTATTAAATTATTAACATCCTAAGAAACTTAAAAACACCAAGAATTGCACTGACATTCATTGATAACATCAACCTATTGTGTGTGATTGAATAAACTCAATGATAAAGACATTTACTTTTGTGTAACTTGAATAACATTACAGATAATGTTGCCAGCTGTTACTATAGCTTTTAACTACATAACAAATTATATAAATGACTAATATGGGCCTGGCAACTCTTATAAGAATTGATGTGTAATGTAAACAAGTGTTTAGTATGCATGTTTGTGCAACTAAAGTGAACTTTATAAGACAGTCAGCACTTGGTTTGACCCAGTATGTATACTGCATGTTGCAATGGTGCTGACATTGAAAAAAGTGGGTACTGGGAGAAAATGTTGTTGAGCAAATAGGCTGGGAAACAACGAGTGTAGGGCGTGTAAGTGGGCTCAGCACTCGCAGCGAGGCGGCCGCGAGCTAGCGACGCGGCACACGGCATATCATGGAGTTTTCCTTGAAATACAGCGGACGCCGGCCGCAGCGCGCCCTCACCCGCTCGCGCCAACCGTCCCGCGTAAAAAAATAACACTCAAAACCACCACACACAAAACTCACCCTTAATCTTAACTACATAAGATCTACATTTCTTGACGATACAAAAGCAATATCAACTGTCAAAAATCAAGCATACACACGCGTAACCCAAAGGAAACTACATTTCAAACGGCTTTTAAAATGGTTGTAGTGCACTATAGCGCGAGAGAGCGCGGCGCGCGGCCTCGGCCCGCTGCATTTCGCGCTGCGGCGGCGACTCTAACGCGACCGTACAAAAGATGACCTAAAATCGAACGCAAGCTACGCGCTCCATACAAGAAACATTGGCGGTTTCAAAACTTTTTCTGACCAAATCTGACTATAGCGACGAATCGGTACGCACGTGTGAGTATTATAGAACGCGTATACTTACACAAAAGCCGCCCGCTAGGCCCCCGCGCTCCGCTTATCACAAAAATAAGTAACTATATACTAGTCACCGAGACGACCACTTCGTCACTGCTAGATTTACCTCGTAATGTAACACAGTCTTAAATAATTCGATACACTTAATGTATAACGTAAACGTTGGTTGTTTATGCAATGCGGACAACACTTTTTAAAGCTTTTTATACACATTTGCCGAAGAAAATCGAAAAAGTAACAACAAACACAAATCTGTCAGACAAGATGGAGATATTTCGTGTTTAGTTTTTGTTTTGGTCGCAAGAGGCGCTGGTAACGAGTGGAAGGGGGGAACACTGCTATTGGCCCGTTTTCAAATGTGCGTTCCGTTCGACGGCTTAATCGATTCATACAAGTCTCTATTTTATAAATTATCAAATGCGGTTGTAACTGATTAATAAATTTACACATAAAATTCAATGCAATTTTAACTTGCAAAGTTATTTTTATAAAGTACAGATTTAAAACAACTAAAATCTTTATTGTCCTTAACTTATTTAAATTAGAGCTACGTGAAACAAATCGTACATAATGCTACTAAATTCAGGATGTTTGTTAATAAACTGAAAAATGGCTACAAAGATACTATACTACTTTGCATCATAATCATCACATACATATAACCAAAAAACATAGCATGATTTGTATACTATTTTTGTAGACGAAAGTGTATTTTGGCGGCAAAAATAGAAATGGAGTATACTTACCAGACCCATATCTTGTATTCGACGAGATAACGACCTCGCCAAGCCATGATCTTGTACGTCCAAATAAAAGCAAAAATTTCTTCGAACTGCAATATTACAAAATCATTTTTAGAATTTTGTAATAAAATAAAAATGTGGGTCATACGAGTCGAAACATGGCGCACCTCTGTTAAATTTTTCTTCAAGATTCAAAATTGAAACCATCTTGACGTACACTTTTTGGTGGTATTTATCAAATACAACTTGAAGGACTGTGACTCCAATAAAGAACATTTCATTTTTAAATACAACGCATACTGAAAATTAACTTGTTTGAAAAATTATATAAGATTTTATTGAAAATAATCGATAAATTCATTTTGCAAAATACGTTTTCAAATGTCGAAACGTCAATGACAGCTGAGTTCCACAGACAAGAAGAAACGTGAAGATGATCCCATAATGCACGATCTATGGACAATTAATCGATAAAATAATCGAATTTTGCATTTTTGGTTTGCATGTTCTACAATACAATTTTACTATTTATATAAGAGATGGTACTTATTAGCATGAACGATGTCATCTACACTAATATTATAAAGAGGAAAACTTTGTTTGTTTGGTTGTAATGAATAGGCTCAAAAACTACTGGACCGTTTTTAAAAATTCTTTCACCATTCGAAAGCTACATTATCCACGAGTAACATAGGCACAATTTTATTTTGGAAAAAAAAAATTACGCGGACGAAGTCGCGGGCGGAAAGCTAGTCATAAATAAATAGTTACTAGAAATATATTTCCAACCTTTAAAACTACTCTATCCATTTTGTTATTCCACGAATACGATATTATACAATGTCTATAGAGGCACGCGGGGCATGGGATGGGTGTTCGGTTCGGCTGGGCTCACGGACGGCACACGGCAGCGGTACATGAATCTCTATATACGTATTTTATTGATTGCTCGTGTTTATATGTGCCGAAGTGGACGTTCGTCATGTATCTAGTTATCTAGGCAGCCGCCCGCTCGGCCCCGTTATTTCATTCCGTACCTATATGTAGGTCGCCCTAAATGCATGTCTGCTTTGCAACATTTGCCGGGAACACAAATCAATAACGTTTATTTAATTGAAGCGGTGTTTAGTCGAAGGTTTTATTACTCCCCGTTATTATGTTTTATACAGTTTTGTGACTTTTTGAAATATGTTATTTTAGCATTTGCATGAAATTTTATATATTTAATAAGTTTATTAGAAAAGAACTTCATAATATTATCCTCCTCGTCTTTTGCGTGCAAGTTATACGTCTCGAGATTAACAAACTACATTCATATTTGTATCGTACAACTTATTAATAAATTACTGGCTTTGTTCGTTTATTTGCATTTTACGATCTGGCCAAGAAGATGCATCAATACCCAGAGATGAGATGGGTGGCCACTCTAATTTGTCAAGAGTAGGGCGTTTTTAACTGGAATCATTCATTCATCATTTAAAACGCTCCAAGGAATTGAAAAGTAGCTATAAATTATGGGCTAGTAGTTAGAGGTAATGTGCATTATATGTTTACATCAGTTTAAACGTCATCTTCTTGTGTCTATGTTTCTGATTGTTTCTCTAATAACAAAATAACTTGTTTAAGCGTTACCCAATTAGCATAATTAAATGGAATGCTAAATAACAATTAAATACCTAACTACCCATTAAGATTGCGCTAAAAGAGCTTTTTAAATTTTCCTCAAATTCGTAATAGTCCATGCAGTCTATTTATCTAAATAAATTGAATATTTAAAAATTTATTTTACTGTAATTTATTTTTATTACAACATCTGAAGAAATTATGCAAGTGAATATACCGGATGTACCTAGCGCTATCAGGAATTCAGGATGTAATCTGTCTGCATTAAAACATTGAATTACCGCTAGATGGAGTAAAAGGTTGTCCTTTTGCTTAGTATTAAAGGGTATAATGTAGACGATAGATGGCGCTTCGCAAGATTTTAATGATTTCAAAATGTAGATAAGTAGGTACCTACCTACATGTGGAATTAATTCTATAACTACCTTTCTAGGCTAGTTATACCTCTAGTATCCAAGAACGTCTGGGTTTTAGAAAATGTGGGTACCTTACATAAGTACATATAAAATTATTCCTAAAATCCAGGATATTCTACTATATCTTTCATTGGTTTGTGAATCAAGAAGTTTTCGAGAATTCTTGTAGAATCAGTGAGACGGGTAAAAATCTAGGTACCTAGATTTTTAGTGCTTACGTACCTACTTGATGATTGCTGACGATAGATTAACGATAAAGATTGCTACATTAGTAAAATGGTTCCTACCATAATTTAGGTATTATCATCCTTGATAATATGTACGTGAAAAAGACTTGTATGTATGTAATGCTATGTAAATTGATCAAACCACCCGTGCCGTGTCGGAGATTAGCTAACGGTAACGCTAACTATTTTGTGTTATAATGAACACTGGCGTAACTGTTATGACGTGCTAGTTTAATGTGTAATAGGCACAGACGGCGACACATCAAGTTACCATGAAACATCTCGATGCATTGTATGTACAATACACTTCCTACTTGCGCATCCAGCTCGATTCGTCAAGCGCCTACCAGAATATTTTTACAAGTTTGTGTTTCTACTGCAATACTTACATAAATACGGCATCATACCCTGTAAATAGGTAGGTACCTATGTATATTTTTTATACAATGACAAATTATTAATATTCTATTGAAAACTAAGCCTTTTTTTTAAATTTTTGAGTCTAGATAAGAAACTTGGCACAATAAATTTGCCGAATTGATACCCTCCCCCTTTTATTTCAAGTCTGTTCAAAGACAACGTACCTCCCTACATATTTGTAGTCAATCGTGTCAAAGCTATGAGCCTATGAAGCAGTGGAAAAAAATTTGCAACAGCGTGTTTCGGAACAGCGGCATTCGAAGCTAAGTAGGAGACCCGATCATTAGATGTCCGTCGAGATATTTTAATGGAATTGGGTAAAATGACAGAACCGGCTACAATAGGCTATTATGGCTAAAAATTGTAATTAGTCCGTCTCTTAGCTTATTCAAAAATAAAAGAGACGTATTTTTTTATTTGTAAATGAGACTAAAAAATTACCAAGCTATAGCCCGTTGAAATTACGCGTGACGTCATCTCGGCGAAGTATTTTTACGGGAGCGAGTGACGTCAGACTCCCCCTCCTAACTTTTGATGCCTTGTATCTTTGCTATTGTTTATTTGAATGAAAAAAGGAAAAATACGTGTCTTTTATTTTTGAATAAGCTAAAAGACGGACTAATTACAATTTTTAGCCATAATAGCCTATTATGTGTAGTCCAGTTCGATAGAGCAAGGCCTTGAAAACATATGGCTATCAGCCAACGAATGGATAAGATTACTCAAGATTGGAATGGAAGGAAGGGTAATTATCTGGGGGAGGCAGTGGACTGCAATTTTTATAGTAGGTAAAAATAAAACCATCTAATCCCACTTACATTACACTTATATTAAATAAAAATTAAATTAACATTTTACAATATTACATTTAATATACATAGCCATTTGTAAAAATTCTTAGTCATAGCTAATATATTGTATATCAAGGTTAGGGGCCGGTGCATAAAATCGATAGTCACTACAACGACAGTTGCTGAAGCGAACACGTTCCATCGATGGTACGCTACATGCAAAGTACACAACTATACATATAGTACGCTACATAGAAAATACACAACTCTGTAGTACGCTACATCGGAAGTACACAACTCAATAGTACGCTACATCCAAAGTACACAAATCTACAGTAGGTACGCTATATCGATAGTATTTACTGTAAGTGAACCTCTGCTGACACGAAAATCTCTTAGCAAGGCCGCTAATATGGCGCTCTGGTCAGTTGAGAAAAATATTCAACTTTAATGACCCTACGTATATTCCGACCCGAGTTATGAATAAATAAAGATACAATTGAAATATTGTTTAACGAAAACTCTTTATGTAATATGTAGCGTACCTACGTAACCTCGATATAAACTGTATTTGATGCTTATTTACTGTAGTGACGTAATGTATTGACGGAATAGCGTAGTATCGATTTGGTTTACTCTCGCAATATCGTACTATAGATTTAGTGTACTTTAGTAATATCGTACCACAGGGGGTAATCTGTGTATCGTACTATCGATATATTAACCCATAGATGGAATGTATTCGGTACAGTGTCAGTCGATGTGGTGACTGTCAATTTTATGAACCGGTCCCGTATACCAATATGATTGAATGTGAGTAGAGTAGACAAAAGGAGATAGCATATAAAAAATATAGGCGTGGTGGCATATCCTTCGGAACTGTCAAATTCATATGACAAGTGAGAGTTACATCGAGATCCCGAGTGTCGTCTGTAAATATGTCAAGAATTAATAATAGGACCAAATTGCTTGGTCCCCGGTGGAATAAAACTCAGAATAAAGGAATAATAGAATATTTCGTATATATTCATCGTCGTAACGCTACCAACAAATTCCTATCATATTCTGTAAATCCAATGCAAAAATAATCTTTTCTTGTTATTGCTTTACAAACTAAATTTATTAGAAACGTCATCGACATCTCGGTGTAACACACTTTTAATATTAAAATGAATTATAATACGAAAGTTGTGAAACCACACCATTTCAATATGAATAATTAGATGCCCTATGGAAAAAATCTACATACAGGCTTGTTATGTAAATATAAACTTATTACGCCCTATATCATAATTTTGAGACACAAAATAACGGTTTCGAACCAATAATTGGACATGTCTAGTCTACACAATAATAACTGAACTATGTATAAAATGATAAATATTCCAATTGATTTTTCGAGGTCAGACCGATTCAGAGCTATGATAAATTGTTGAGAACTTAATCAGTATAAATGGAAAGTAAAGGTTCCTAATAATGTATACGTAAGGAACCCTAATGGTTATTGTAGACTTTACACAAACTCTGCTTGAAGGTTCAGCTCGTTTCTCAACTAGAGTTGAGTAACTATCGATCCTGGACCTAACAAAATTATCGATAGCTTATTGTTCGATACTAGTACAACATTAAATATCGACAGGGAACTACTCTAAACCAGTCTTTCTCAAAGTTATCAACATGGAAAATTAATTTGAAAATATTTTTTGGATTTATTTTTTTATTAATTACACGTTCGCAGTCTTTACACTGAGAAAGACTGCTTATATACGAATTAACACAAATGTGATACTCTCTTGTTCGCATTCGTGTAGTGCAAAGTTTTTGGTCCAACCACTCATCACGAGATAAATACCGACATTCGTCTTTGCACATCCCTACATACTTCTAAATTCGTTCAACACTTTGCACGACAACGAATAACGAATTATAATCAGCCACGCCTAATCTGCGGACTTTGTCCCATACCAATAACGAAACGACCCTTCCCAACATTTTATCTATTTACATAGACCTATTACGGATTCATAGTGAAAACAATAGCTTTGGCGAATAGAGCTTAGAATTAAACTTTCACACTTAGCATTGCACGAAAATTACCAATCACAGCAAGGAAAGAGTACAAAAATCCATTAAATCTGTCACTGACTGAAACAAAATAGTAGTTAAACACTTGTAAAGTCATTCGGATAATCTATCAGGAAGTTATCAGCCAGTTAAATCTTGTAAACTTGTTGCAAAGCGGAGCAAAATAGCATCTCTTCCTTAGCAAAAAAATATGTAGACTTTCTAGTTTTTAGAACAAAGGCCTAAAATATGGACGAAACTGCCTCTATGATGAACGAGAATGAAATTTTGTTTCCAGTATATACGGGGTGTTCTGTGATCTACGGCTAGTTTGACATAAAATAAACGACGGAACAAAGTAACATTTATAATAGAAATAGGGGATAATAGAAAAAGGTATTTAACTGTTTAGTCCATTATTGAGTTACTTATTATAAACAGCCAAAACAGATAAGCCGCGTAGATTTTGTACGGTATACAGGCATGTGACGTCATGGTCAAATGCAGTAATTTGATTACAACGTCACATGATTGTATTATGCCTTAAAAGTATTAAGAGTCAGTACTCTTATACATTTAAGAAGTAAATTGAAGCTTTGACCGCCGACATACATAATAATAAACCCCCGTGAAACGACATACAATCTAAAAACTTTTGTCATCGTCACTTATAAGCGTCACTGGCGTTCAAATGTTTAAAACCAAATTAAAAGTCTACATTTAAAAAAAGTCTATTTCCTAAGTCCAGTAGTGGACGTTCGTAGCGTAATGATGATTTAAAAAAGTCGTAACTCAAAGAACACCCGGTACACCCCCACCGGCCGAGGACGATGCGTTAATTTAGAACCTAGCTCACTTATCATCAGTCTCAATTGGATAGACTCTGCTCCCCCGGACAGTCGAACACGCTCACAACGACAAGTTCACATTGACAGGCCCGCAAGCGACATTTGTTGTGCGACAATACTTTGTCAATTACTGAATGTAAATTTACTTTTTTGAAGGTTCCCATAGACGACGAATAAGGGAATATCAGGAAACGATAACTAAACACGATTAGAGTTGCCATGGGAGGTGTCGACTGCTTACCATCAGTCATCACTTACTCGTATGCCGCCTCTCATATAAAAAAAACCGGCCAAGTGCGAGTCGGACTCGCGCACGTAGGGTTCCGTACCACTGATTGAATGAAAAAATTAGGTATAACACATATCTGATTTAATATAGTTAATTCCTGTATTGTCGAACAAATGTCGCCTCCGACCAAACTTTACAATTTATATAATATCGTGTTTATACATCGTAAAATACCCATTGGTCAAGACTATAATTCTATGCAGAAGAAAATCCATTCTATACAGTTTTGTCTATGATGAGTATACACAATTTGCGGTAGAATTTCCTAAAATCAAACCATCTTAGGTCCTACATTGGTACTAAATTACTTTCTACAAGTTTTTATAGTGAAAAATGGAATTATACTGGAAAATTCGCGGCATACAAAAAGTTCGTATAAATATGCAATTTATTTTCAAAAGCGCTACTTTTGTCTTAAGAATTTTGTCTAGGTTGCTAGCAAAGAGATTAACCTTTGACCAGACATGAACAAAGTATAGATGCCACATATCGCTTTCAAATAGTTCCCAAAACCAATAAAATATTTCAAATGCACAATTAAGGGTTAAGATAGAACTGGTATACAGGCGTACATATTGCGATGTGCATTTAAAACTTCACCAAATGTCCAATCGTGCGTGTAATAATGTTAACCCTTAACTTTCAACTTGAAAGTATTTATTGGTTTTCAGTTTTCTTATAATTGAATTAGACAAAATTGAAAGTGGTTTTTATGTGATCGTAGTCTGGTTGAAGGTTAATAAGATTAAACTTATGAATACATGTTCAAGATGTAATCAAGTTTTTTAAAGTGCAACACACTGAAAACTCTATACGAGTGCTTATTTTATAATTGAGGAAGCTTAAAACCCAGTCTTATAGAAAGTTATTTAGTACCAACAATCAAAATCTTCCATAGATAAACATTGATATTGGTATAATGTTGAGTAGGATATACAAAAGGCGTTACATTAAACCAGGTTATGACGTCAAAATGTAAGAGTAAATTTTATGTTCGATTGACCGGTAAGTGGCCAGTGACCAAAGCGGTGTGGCCAAGTGACCAGGGATACACTGTAGGGTAGCAAACAAAAATCTATAGACCCCGAGCCGAGCAAGAGAATGTTTTTTTTATAAGAGAATTCAGGATGACCTCGCCCTACTCTTCCTCACTGTGAGCGGAGTAATCATACGATTTGTACTCTCCAGGCGGCGCTGCGCTACTGAGCTGAGGAGGGGTTGTGTCGAGTCCCGGCGGGCATACCAAACCTCCTCAGATGAGCGCTCGCAGTAGATCACCGTTCAGTGACTATTATCCGTTTCTTTGAGAGTCCCACATAAACCAGGTGTAGACACCTGGTACATTAATATACTGACACATTAATACATTGACGCATACATGGCTCTTGGGTAGACCCAAGAGCCATGTATGCGTCAATGTATTAATGACGTAAAAAACAGACTACTCTTACAAATGGACGTTATCTGATCACCCAGCCCAAAGTTCTCAGCAGGAAAACTCAACCCTTTCATGTCATACCCAACACTAAAATGACCATATAGACAGTGAAACTCTACCGCAAACACAGCTATACAAGTTAATGCGCCTGAGTTTCCTCGTCGCCGTTGGCGTCTCCGTTGAGCAGCGGCGGCACCGGCGTCTTGATCCGCGGCGCGGGTATCACCTGTGGACGCAGTGACGTCATTAGTTACGATCCAAGATGGCCGCGTGTGCCCGTTGGACGAAATTGCCGGGTCCGTTTGAATTTGTAATAGATTGACTCCTTATTGCCCCAAAAAATGTATTTAGAACTAGAAAAGTATAAATTTTTTTGTGTTTTTGGCTATGCACGGTTTGTGCTTCTGCCACTGACGATGCCATCTACTTTCAGTATACAATTGTTGTACAATTAAGATATCATTCGGCCCCAAAACAAAAATGATTCTATTGTATTTGAAATATATTTAATGCTTAATTGTTTATGGATGTCATCAGTACAAAAAGGATTTATGCAAAAAATCCTTCAAATACTTAGACCAAATAGAAAATCTACTGCGTCGCAGTCGAATTACAGACTGCAGTGTGTGAAAGATTAATTCAGCGGACCAGGCAATTTTGTAACAAGAAACACCCTCCAGTAAAACATATGTACAGTGATCGATATAAAACCTCTAACTAAATGGATTTTTCCTCTAAGTGGAGTCGGCATTGAACTACATAAAAAAACAAATATACGAAAAACGACATAAAATGTGTGACACTATATTCTAAAAAAAAACCACATAATTTCTTACACTAACAAAACGGTCTAGTTTAAACTTCTTTTTTTTATCCGAATACAAGTAAAATTTCATTTAGTCACGGAAAACCACAACCAAAAAGAAAACCTCCCTATTAAACTCTACCTAGTGTTAAATTTCACTGAATCCAGGCCAAAACTGTGCAACCATAGACAAACCACCCATCACCAAAAAAAAAGAAAACCGTAATTTAAGCCCCTTTTTAGCGTTGGGCGCAACTAGAATGTCCTTCTGATATTCTTTAATGTGTGATGTGAAAGTCCCTAAGTTCAATTGTAATCATGCGCAAATCTATTACAAATATTTTTCGTTTTCGCTTTCGCCCTTGGACTTTTTCGTAAAGAAATAACCAAGCGAGAGCCCCAAGTTAAGATATGAAGAAGAAATGTTCAATAGAAAGCAGTTTTATTATAAAACCTGAACTTTCTCCCCCCTCATCACCATGAGAGCAAAGATATAGAACAGAAAGTGCACCAATGTTTGCGCACACATTTATGCATTAGAATATTGTCTGTATAAATAAAATAAATAAATAACTCGATGCCATGCTGGGCCACACAGCGCCATCTAGCCCGAAACTAGCCGAAGCTTGTAATAGTACAAGCTGCGGTACCTGTAGGGGTACTAGAGAAGCAACAACAACTGATAACCTTACTTAGATGCGTTTTTTTAAATATAAATACAAATTATACATAGAAAACACACAATACAAACAGACATGTACAAATGTTTGTACTGTGCGGGGATCGAACCCACGACCCTTGGTTCAAATCAATATGGCTATGTCTACGCTATTGGCTTTTCTAGTTGCGCCGCTCCCCCCGCCATAACGTTTGCCATTACAAAAGGTAACTTAACTCTCTATGGTCGTGTCTCCGTTGGTTGCGATCGCGAGTTCGGTACAGCCGAGTTAGGATGAAGCCTTGGTTAGCAGCGGTGCGAGAGAAGATAGGGTAATTCACTTCGAACGTCATTGATAGATGGCCAAGTCAATTGAGACACTTTTTGATGGACTTGTGCTTCCAAACACAGGCATTATTTGCTTAAATGGAAGCTCCAATCTACTACATTGCTAAAACTTTGTGTAAATGAAAATAAATTATTCCGTTTTTATTTATTTGTGACATTAAATAGCGGACTTCGGAAGTAATAGATTCAAAATTAACAGGTTGCCTGTCCTGTGTATCAGATATAATACATAACAATCGGAATTCTATCGTGTCTGAACCGTGGACACGGAAAGGGTTAACATAGAAAGTCAACAACTTCGTCTCTAGTAAGAAGATTTTAAAATTGTACATAGGTAGCGTGGTAGTAAGTGTCTAACATCCAGTGTAAAAGTCAACTGAATGATATACATACTTCAATTGGTTGTCGGTGAAATACCCTATCGTGATAAGTAACACCCACCCCATAAATCATGTCCAATAAAAAGCAAGCAATTTTGCCCCCATGCCAAATATAACCAAATTATCTATAAACTTTAGTATAAACATTTAAAATATAATTATAAAAATAATATTACACAATAAGGTGTAATATTGTCAACTAACTTAAAACCAAATCAAATACGCGATTCTATTAAAAAAATACTCCAGAAATATAAAAATTGTACGCAGAATTAACATTATCTATTTATTAAAACTTAAATTAGATTACGAATGTAGTTTACTTGCTGCGTAAATCTACATTTGGTCAGTGTAAAATATACACCATTGGTATACACATATAATTTACACAAGAGATTTGTACACTTTAAAGTTGCGGTTCTACTAAGGCGGAGCGGAGCAGAGCTGCGATTCACCAATCACGTGCCTCGAAATCCACATCCACATGGATTTCAAGCTATGCGATTGGTCAATCCGTGGACAACATTCCACTCTGCTTCGGTGGAAACGCAGCGAGTGACTATACAGTATACAGCTAACTCTACCGGTGTGCACAGACATTGCTCAAAATTCGATGTAAAATACATAATACATGTCATCGTACAATTGTAAATACCGTTAGATTATGATCTATCTCGCGAGATTATAAACTGTCTAAAGATTGTGAACTGTAACAAATTGCTTACAGTTTAACTATTTTCGGGAGACTATAGTCGATCGAAGTGAAATTCATAAATTAAAATTATCAACTGTTCTCATCTAGGGTCGTTAACAATCTATCGAAAAATAATACTTTAAATTGTACAATTTAAAATAATTTTTAAATTGTTAGCATTTTCGGTTCACAATCTTTCTAAAGTTTACAATACCGCTAGATGGGTTATAATCTAACGGTATTTACAATTTCACGGTGACACATATATATGGCAAGCGACATATGTCCGGAGTATCACAGCACCCCAAGGCCACATCCTACCCGCGACGCATGCTACCTATCTACCGCTAGGCTACGTGAGCGTCAAGCGTCTCCGCACTCGGCGTACGCTGCGCCATCCGGGCCGTCCTCTTCGTCGATCTGTTGCGATTCACAAACATACAAGATGTGTCAATAACACGCTAATGATGCTTTAAGAAGACCGACAGGGGTGTTTTTGGACGGCAACATTGCGTTAGCGTGATATAGAAATGTCAAAAATCAATGTCAAATCAGTGACATTTTGTTCCGAAGTTCCGAGGAAGCGTTTATTCCGAAACATCCTTGTCTATGGTCTGTAGACGGCCATACAATAACTTACCCCAATCTGTCAAAAATTACCATAATTATGTATGTCAATGCGAGAATCCAAACGTATTTGTGTGTGTCATACAATTACAGCGCTGTTCACTAATTTTTTTTTATAAAAAGAGTGTTCAGGATGACTTCACTCCACCTGATGGTAAGGGATCATGACGTCCAATGTCAGGTCGACCAGGCACATTAGGGCAAACCACAGATTACCCCCAATAGATACCGCATGTTCGGCATTTTGCTTTGAGTTTCGCGAGTCAATTTCAGGTGGTATGGAAGGGTGTGCGGGGGACGTAACTCATTTCTCAAGTGATGTACATTTGTATTGTGCAATGTCGATAATTTTATCGAAAAATTACCAATCAGGTATATTAGACTAGATTATGTCTGTATCACCTTTTCAGTATTTTGTGCAATACTGGATATTTATCTATGTATGTATATAAATATATGTTTATATATGTCACCGGAAAATAGCAAGAATCGTAAGTTGATCAATTTCCTAGGTAGTTGATTATCTTTCGGAATATAACAAACGGTAGTGGAAATGTATTATTTAACGCAATGGATTTCAGTTAGTTAATCAACTTACGGTAGCCTGACAGTCATTTAATAATTTACGATTTTGACACAAGTAAAATCGTCCTCAAATGGGCCAATCGTTGCTCAATGTACTATTTAACGGTGCACTATTACCCGTAACTTAATACACTGTTCCCTGATTGGTTGCCGGGATAACGCCACGTGAGCCATTGAACCAATCAACGTTCACCTCACCTTCGTCGGATGATTTTACGGCAAGATCCCGTAAAATGATCAATTTACTAAAATACATACGTTAAATAATACATTTCAACTGCCGTTTTGACATTATAAGTATATTCAAATGAGTATAGTTATAAATATGGTTAGGTGAAGTAATCACAGCAGTTTTCATTTACTCGTCTTCTATCCTTCATACATTGAAAACTATCCTATGTAAATGTCTCTAACAGCAGGGTGCGGCATTTGTCCATTTTAATGTTCTCTCAGGACACTTTGGAAATCTAAAGTAGAAACACTAAAATTTTTCTCATCTTGCATTATCGATATACTTGAAAGTAATACATTGTAACACTATTGTCAAACGTGTCTATGCTAGAAAGGGATAAAAATAGTGAAATTGGTAATGAAAGAAAGGGATCATGAAAAAAGACATCAACGCGAGCTAACATCTGTCAAATATTTTCCATCGTAACTTGAGCTCCGGCGCCAAGGAGTTCAATACTAAGATTCATACGTTTATGTTCTACAAACTATTAAAAGTGTCTCCGATACACACGGGTCTGACTTCTGGTCAGTACTGACCGTGGTACTGACGCACTTTAAGCGCATGCGTATTTCGCGCCTGCATTGCATTGATGTATTACCTCTCGCGCGATATCTTAAGTGCGGTATCTATTGGAGATATCTGTGGGGCAAACCCACCGCGCCTGTCATTGTCATCTATTTTGACAGATTTGGGTAAATCGATGTGTGCCCGTGTGTACTCCGCGTATAACGCAACCTTTCACATCCGCTTAATTTCTACCTACTATTACAAGTAGCGTGAACAACTAAAGTGGCAGACCAGTCATCACCACATAATTTTAATAAAACAAAATGTTAACACAGTAGCGAAGTAAATAACATATTATATATCTATGTTAAAGTATCTGGAAATAAAATTGATAAGTACAAGATAACAATAAGCGGGACATGCACAAATTATAATAATAAGTTATAAATCTTACGAATACGCCTGAACATGTATTGATAAACAAGACCACCTCTAATTATGTTATAAACAATAATAAATACCTCAGATAACATTTACACCTACAGAATTAAATTCAATTTAGATTATAATGAAGTGTGTTATAGAAATGTATAACGGGGAAAGGACTTAACCCGTTTGGCAACACATGTGTTGTAAAAGTACTGTGTAAATAATTTTTTTTTTATAGTTGCTCGACATAATGGCTTCCCTACGCCTGATGGAAAGCCAAGAAGAAGCCCAAGTCGCTGTGACAACTGGCAAGTAACTGGTTAGTTACCTGTTAGTTGCCACTGCCATGCCGGCCCAACCCTAACCCCCCACGAGCTCCGGAGACCCTACTCAACAGCAGAAACACGACCCAGAGGTCATTTGGCTGCGGTATTCTATAGGGTGGAGGTCCTTCCCCGGACGGGCAGCTCAATACGAGCTACAATGCTCTTCGTATACTTGGGTCTCAGAGCCAGCGCAGATAGTTTAGATTAAACTAGTCCTTATACAAAGCCGCGCAAGGTTCACTATAAAAGGGCTTTATGTAGACCGTTACAATGCTCTTCGTATTCGCTGTGTGCGCGATGACAGCGCCCCTAGTGGCCTCAACTCTTCGGGAAATTACAACTGTCAAATCATATCAACTATATACAATATCGTAAATAGTTTAGTTAACATAAAAGAATCTACTCTGCGAGAAGCAAAATATGCAATAGAATCCTGGCTATTAGACTTAAATTATGCTCAAACTGAATGCCTCTTAAGTTGATTTCATACACGTAACAAAAACACAAGCACGCACATACACACACACACACACACACACACACACACACACTTACACACATATCCACACTTACACACGCATACTTCATCACCCGTAACTTTCCTCTAACTTACATAACATTATTTTTATTTTTTTTCTTTCTTTTATATTCCTTGTTTTTGTTTCTGTGATTGGAAAACTCCCACAAACCGAACCGTGACCAATAAATGTATCTGGTAATTTGTAAAGGTTACTGCGATACAAGCACTATGCTTAGTGCAGAGCCGTTAGATATAAGTTCTTCACTACTTGTTACATGGAAATAAAAACTTTATTATTATTATTATTATTGTTATGAATTTTTGGTCCTCGAAATACATGATTTCGGCACTTATGTGGAGCTCACGGGCTTACACCAAGTGAGCCTCACTAAGTTGTAGTTGGATTGTCATCCTGTAAAAATTTTCGGACAATTCGGCAGGTGTTAAGAATTGCAGCTTTCTGCATGGTCATATAGGTACTTTCTGGTAAGTCTATATTTTTTAGGGAGGCGAGCAAATGCCGCGGGATTACTCCGGTGCTGGAGAGCACCAGAGGTATGATGTACACTTTTTTCATTTTCCAGATTTTTAGTAATTCTTCTTTCAGTTCTGTGTATTTATGTATCTTTTCTGTTATTGTTTTATGCAAGTTATGTGTGTTTGGGATTGAGACGTCTATAATATATACTATACTGTTGCTTTTGTCTATTAATGTAATATCCGGTCTATTGTTATGTATGGTTCTGTCTGTCAATATCGCTCTGTCGTAGTACATCTTGTGGGTGGCGCTCTCCAGCACCGCTTTGGGCGTGTATTGATAATACGGCACAGGTTTTCCGCTGGTGAGTTTGTGTTTGAAAGCCAACTTCTGATGAACTATATTGCATACTTGATTATGGCGGTGGGTATAATCTGTTTGTGTGAGGTTAGGGCAGGCGCTGGTTATGTGTTGTATGGTTTCCGATTGTCTACAGCATTTTCTACATTTATCTGTTACAAGTGTACGGTCTTTTAAAATGAATTTTTTGTAGTTCCTTGTATTTATGACTTGGTCCTGTATAGCTATAATAAAACCCTCAGTTTCGGGGAACAATGAACCTAACTTTAGAAATTTGTTGCTAGCTATTGAATCTATGTGTTCTTGCTGGAGGTCGTGATAGTGTCTGCCATGAAGCTCTTTTCTTCGCCACGCTGCTACTTTTTCAGTTTCTTGCTCCTGCCTGCTGATGATATTTACGGCTCTATTTTTTAAGTCAAGTGGTGTATAGTTGTCATCGGATTCTATTACGCTGGAATGTATATTACTGGTAGAGGCTTTGTCATAAAAGAACTGTCTAAAGTTTTGTACCTGTTCTCTCCATAGAATTTTAATGTCGATTAATCCCCTACCCCCTTTTTCTCTTTTTATAGTTGATCTTTCGATTGCTGACTTTGGATGTAAATAGTTATATCTGGTTAATGTAGTTCTAGTTTTAGTCTCTATTTTAGTTATATCAGTTTTGGTCCATTTGATGACTCCAAATGAGTATGTTAAAATGGGCACAGCAAAAGTGTTGATGGCTTTGAATAAGTTCTTTGAGTAGAGTTGTCTCTTGCATATTAGATCTAAGCGTCTGTAATATTCCTGCATTAGTTGTTTTTTGATTTTGATATGGTCTATTCCCTTTGCTTGTTGGATACCTAAATATTTGTAGGTTTCATCTGGTTCCATTAATCTAAAGTTTATGTTTTCATCTGTATCTTGATTTGCACCCTTTATTTTACCCCTGTATATTCTAAGCCTTCTGCATTTTTCTAACCCAAATTTCATATTAATGTCAGTGCTAAAATTATCTGTTATTTTTATTAGATTATCCATTTCTTTGGTTGTTCTTGAGAAAAGTTTTATGTCATCCATATACATGAGATGAGATATGCAAGTGGAATTTATTAATTTGTAACCATTGTTTGTAGTGTTTAATAGATTTGATAATGGGTTCAAGGCTAAGCAAAACCATAGTGGGCTAAGTGAGTCTCCCTGGAAAATGCCAGTCTGAATTGGAATTTCGCTTGTACTGATGGTATTGTTATCACTTGTAAGATGTAAAGTTGTTCTCCAATCAGACATAGCATTTTCCAAAAAGGTTATAATGCTAGGGTTTACTTTATAGATCTGCAATACGCGTATTAACCATGAGTGGGGGACACTGTCAAAAGCCTTTTTGTAATCTATGTATGTTATATTGATGTTTCTATTATGTTTTTGTGCGTGTTTAAGTATGACGGAATCGATGATTAATTGCTCTTTACACCCCATATGGTTTCGCCTACACCCTTTCTGTTCTTCAGCTAAAATATGATTACTTTCAATATGAGAGTTAAGTTTGTTGGCAATGCATGAAGTAATTAATTTATAAAGAGTTGGTAGACAAGTTATTGGACGGTATTGTGATGGGTCTATTGTATTTTTAACTTTCGGTAACATGTAGGTAATTCCTTTAGTTAAGAATTTAGGTAGTTCAATGTCCCCTCTTATGACTTCAGTAATCGCCGATATTATTATAACGATTTTCGACTAGTTTTTCAGCGAAATTAAAAGATTATTGTAAAAAGTGAGTGTGTATATTATATCTAGTGATTTTCTTATTTGCCAAAAATATGAACATTATAATACGTACGGGATTTGCTTCAATTAAACATGAAATTCATTTCCAACCTCAAACTGTGCAAAAAGGGAAGAAATTGGTATTAGCATAGCATGTGAGAGAAGTGGAAGAGCTTAGAACGAACGGGGAAAGCTTCTTAATAAGAGCTCTGATCATAAGACAAACGTCTGTGACACAAACTCCCTACAAAACATCATTAAATGTGAGTACCTACATAATCAAGTTAGTTATAGTTTCTTACTTTGTTCTTTGCACCGCACCGTAATGTCCATTTTGATGTTGGAAACGCATAAAACTTGAACAAACTGTTTTTCCCATTGTTTTTACAATTTACGACATGAGCACGAGCATGTACTGTGTTTACGTTTTTACATAAAAATACATCTATGAAAAAAAGGAATCTATGAAAATAAAGCTAAGAAAAGGTTCACTATTAAAGGGCACTCACAGAGGGCTTGGGGCGGTGCGTGTCGACGGCTGCGACGGAGAGCTTGATGTGCTCCTCGCGGCAGCCGTACGCGACCGGCGTCAACTTGATCACCGTGTGCAGGGGGACGTGCAGGTACGGTAGTTCCTCTGCAACAAACATATTCAATATATTATTTTATCCCTACTAATATTATAAATGCAAAAAAAAAACCGACTTCAATATGGCGACAATATCGTAAGTTCATACATTCGAACAAAAAATATTTTTTCAAATCGGTTCACCATTCTCGGAGATATACATGGTAACAAACATACAACAAAAAAAAAAGAAAAAAGTAAGTGAAATTGATAAGTATTTTATTTAATTAAATAAAAATTTTCGGATAATAAAAATATTTCAACATCCAGAACCCATATCCCCTGGACGACCGCTGCTCCAGCTCCATAATGCCTCACCACCAGGTCTTCGCCACTCCAGGGTCCATAGTCACTCACCAGCAGACTTGTCCAGGAAGTAGGCGAGCAGGCACCGCATGACGGCCTGGTGTGACACCACCAGCACGTTCCCTTGCCGCTGCAGCTCCATGAAGACGGGCCACGGTCCTCGCCACTCCAGGTTCCAGAGGCACTCACCAGCAGACTTGTCCAGGAAGTAGGCGAGCAGGCACCGCATGACGGCCTGGTGCGACACCAGCCATTCCAGCTCCATGATAACCGACCTCCAGGTCTTCGCCACTCCAGAGTCCAGACGCACTCACCGGCAGACTTGTCCAGGAAGTAGGCGAGCAGGCACCGCATGACGGCCTGGTGCGACACCAGCCACTCCAGCTCCATGATAACCGACCTCCAGGTCTTCGCCACCCCACGGTCCAGAGGCACTCACCGGCAGACTTGTCCAGGAAGTAGGCGAGCAGGCACCGCATGACGGCCTGGTGCGACACCACCAGCACGTTCCCCTGAGCTCCATGATGACGGGCCTCCAGGTCCTCGCCACCCCAGGGTCCAGAGGCACTCACCGGCAGACTTGTCCAGGAAGTAGGCGAGCAGGCACCGCATGACGGCCTGGTGCGACACCACCAGCACGTTCCCCTGCCGCTCCAGCTCCAACATAACAGGCCTCCAGGTCCTCGCCACTCCAGGGTCCAGAGGCACTCACCAGCAGACTTGTCCAGGAAGTAGGCGAGCAGGCACCGCATGACGGCCTGGTGCGACACCACCAGCACGTTCCCCTGCCGCTCCAGCTCCAACATAACAGGCCTCCAGGTCCTCGCCACTCCAGGGTCCAGAGGCACTCACCAGCAGACTTGTCCAGGAAGTAGGCGAGCAGGCACCGCATGACGGCCTGGTGCGACACCACCAGCACGTTCCCCTGCCGCTCCAGCTCCAACATAACAGGCCTCCAGGTCCTCGCCACTCCAGGGTCCAGAGGCACTCACCAGCAGACTTGTCCAGGAAGTAGGCGAGCAGGCACCGCATGACGGCCTGGTGCGACACCACCAGCACGTTCCCCTGCCGCTCCAGCTCCAACATAACAGGCCTCCAGGTCCTCGCCACTCCAGGGTCCAGAGGCACTCACCAGCAGACTTGTCCAGGAAGTAGGCGAGCAGGCACCGCATGACGGCCTGGTGCGACACCACCAGCACGTTCCCCTGCCGCTCCAGCTCCATGATGACGGGCTCCAGCCGCGCCACCAGGTCCTCGTAGCTCTCCCCGCGCGGGTACCGGTACGCGAACTTGTTAGCGTCGCGCGCGTTGAAGTCGGACGGGTATTTCTCTTGGATCTCGGCGTATGTCATCTCCTCGCAGATGCCCTGAGAAGTAAAATGGTCTTACTTAGTACTAACGAACGGAATTTGAACGGGGTTCAGGTCTGCGGGTCAACGAGAGCCTATTGCAGTCCACTGCTGGACACAGGCCTTGGCGATCGCAGGGCGTAGCTTCTTGCTCCGGTGACGCTGCTGCCTGTCATCGGCCTGTGGTATTTAGCTACGCCTTCTATCGTGATGGTTTTACCGCCACCAGTCGGTTTGCCAGAGCCTCGTTTGTTGTTCGGCAGGATGCAACACGGGCAGGTGAGGATGGCTTGTAGCGAAAAGGATAGGTCGCATGATATGAGAGCCTTATACTACATTATAAATGGCTAATCCACAAGTTTAATAAGCTCAACGCGCTATGGTAAGGGCTACGCTTGAGCTACGTTAAAAGATAGGGTACGAAACGAACAGATACATCAAAGGACGAAAGTTATCGACATAACCACAAGGGTATGCTGAAGTGGCAGTATGCTGGTATTGTCTGCTGTAGAACCGACAATCGGTGGAGCAGACGAGTCTTGGATTGGACCCCGCTCTTAGATAGACATGGTGTAGGAAATCCGTTGGGCTGATGACCTTAGAAATACTGCTGGCATTGGCGCGATGGTCGACCATGCACGGCGAAGCTGTGATGTCCAAATTAATAGGGCCAAATTCAGCATAGATGGTTTAGTTCCTCGTTCTTGCCCCGTGCCATTAAGTCATGGAATGCCCTTCCAGCTCATGTATTTCCTTCCTCTTACAATCCTGGGTTCTTTAGGCGGGGCGTGAAACGGCATCTCAGTGGGCCTTAAAGCTGAAGGCGACAGGCGCAATGGGTTTGTTCTATTGTGCCTGTCGACCTAACTTTTGGACCTCACGACCGCTTACCATCCCATCAGGTGGAGTGAGGTCATCCTGAAAGCTCTTCTTATAAAAAAAAAAGATGGGCCTGGCTCCTGGACCTGCTAAAGCTGACTGGGCCTGCGTCACTCACCGCGTCGATCTTGTTGAGCGCCTTCCGGCGCTCCTGCGGCGCCTTGACGTCCTTGACGGTCTGTATGGCGCGGCGCATCCAGGAGTACAGACGTCTGGACCTGCTAGGGCTGCGTCACTCACCGCGTCGATCTCGTTGAGCGCCTTCCAGCGCTCCTGCGGCGCCTTGACGTCCTTGACGGTCTGTATGGCGCGGCGCATCCAGGAGTACAGACGTCTGGGCCTGCTAGGGCTGCGTCACTCACCGCGTCGATCTCGTTGAGCGCCTTCCAGCGCTCCTGCGGCGCCTTGACGTCCTTGACGGTCTGTATGGCGCGGCGCATCCAGGAGTACAGACGTCTGGGCCTGCTAGGGCTGCGTCACTCACCGCGTCGATCTCGTTGAGCGCCTTCCAGCGCTCCTGCGGCGCCTTGACGTCCTTGACGGTCTGTATGGCGCGGCGCATCCAGGAGTACAGACGTCTGGGCCTGCTAGGGCTGCGTCACTCACCGCGTCGATCTCGTTGAGCGCCTTCCAGCGCTCCTGCGGCGCCTTGACGTCCTTGACGGTCTGTATGGCGCGGCGCATCCAGGAGTACAGACGTCTGGGCCTGCTAGGGCTGCGTCACTCACCGCGTCGATCTCGTTGAGCGCCTTCCAGCGCTCCTGCGGCGCCTTGACGTCCTTGACGGTCTGTATGGCGCGGCGCATCCAGGAGTACAGACGTCTGGGCCTGCTAGGGCTGCGTCACTCACCGCGTCGATCTCGTTGAGCGCCTTCCAGCGCTCCTGCGGCGCCTTGACGTCCTTGACGGTCTGTATGGCGCGGCGCATCCAGGAGTACAGACGTCTGGGCCTGCTAGGGCTGCGTCACTCACCGCGTCGATCTCGTTGAGCGCCTTCCAGCGCTCCTGCGGCGCCTTGACGTCCTTGACGGTCTGTATGGCGCGGCGCATCCAGGAGGTCCAGACGCGCAGGCCGGGGATGGCCTGGTGCTCGATGTAGCCGGCCAGCGCGGAGGCGTACTGCCGGCCGCGCGGGGACAGCTCGCTGTCGCCGCCGATGCGGCCCACCATGTTGTGGAGGCTCTCCCCGTGCTGGAAACAATCAGGGCTTATTAAGTAAATAAACCAAGACATACCACGCTGGGCCACACCTAGCCTGTACTATAGGTAATAGACAACTGATAAACTTACTTAGATACATAGATTAATAAATACATAGTAAAACACCCAATGTTCATGAACACAATGCTACAATGCTACCGCCGTATGAGGTCACTACCAAATGAGCCATCGAGCCAGTATTATACTCGAGGTCCCTTTAATCGCGGATCAAGAGGAACATAGTGGTGAACCAGTTAATATTAAACCACGGTTTTCACCGTCACCGCAGTATAAAACTATGGAATCACTAGCTGTGTACACTACAAAGATACTTCTTTTCGAAAAAAAATCTAACAACCTATCCCAGTTCACTGCTGGACATAGGCCTCTCCAGTTGTTCGCCACTTAGGGCAAACATCTCGAGGATATGTTTGATGTTTTTTTATGTAAGCACCCTTAGATAGGACCAGCGGGAGATACAGTACTTTATTTGTTTATTGAATTATTGCAAAAAAAACCTAAGATAAATCGCGACTATAACATACAGTTTATTTACATTCCGTCATTAGCTCTTATGATAAGTAATGTTTATCAACAGGAGTTAATCAGTCAGCTAACGGCTCTGTTTACAATCGCACACATTGTGGGCATGATTAAGACATGATACATTTTGTGGAATCTTACCGACCGCTTAGCGGTGTGGGATAACGGAAATATTTTAGTTCTGTTTAATGTAAGCCTCTGCTTACCGAGGGATGTAAGGAAGCGGCCTATCATCTTTTCGCTCCAAGTCAACCTCACCTGCCTGTGGTGCATCCTGCCGAACACAAACGAGGCGCTGGCAGGTGGGGCTTCATAGATGCCTCTGCCAATCGGTGCGGATGCGGTGTCGCCCCACAAACTATGGCAAACCTACTTCAGTGCCCCGCGTGTCCGGACTCCTGTCTGTACGAAGACTTGCTGACCGCCAGCAATGGAGCTATCCGCGTCTCAGAGTTTAGGTCTCACAGTATATAGTCGTTTTGTCATCGATCGACTCGAGAAGAACAAGAAGATGAAGCTGTACTCAGACTCACCCTGGTGAGGTATATGGTCCGGGGCACGATGTGTATGTTCATCAGGTAGTAGACGATGCGGCTCTGTATCTGGCCCTCGTGCTTGTGCACGACCACCTTCTCGCCGGTGTCGTATATCTTCATGAAGCTGTACTCGGACTCCAGCCGCTCGTCCAGCGGACTTATGGCAGGCAACCCTTTCTTTTTAATACAGAAATGCCTTAAGCAACTTCACGCTGCCTCCGAGGGGAGTCAGCCTGTTTGGCAGTCACAGTTTCCAGAACAAGAGAGCACACACGGAGATTCAGTCGGTCCTGAACCCCCATGTCTCCAGTGGGCAGCAACTTTCAGGGACTCTGGTAGCGCCGAAGTATACTGTCGCATCCCTGCTTGCCCTGGCCAGCAAATAACAAGGGGCCGGTACTCCTGGTCTAAGGAGTGCAAGTGAACCTACCCCTGGGAGGCAATAGAGAGTTCCCGAGCGGATCACGTGGTGGATCGAGCCCCCTTGCTCGCCACTTGGGGCACTGCGAGGGACCCAGAGGGCATACAATGCGGGCCACGTATGGCAACTCTAAGGTTAACTACATAGCGACTCACCCTGGTCAGGTATATGGTCCGGGGCACGATGTGTATGTTCATCAGGTAGTAGACGATGCGGCTCTGTATCTGGCCCTCGTGCTTGTGCACGACCACCTTCTCGCCGGTGTCGTATATCTTCATGAAGCTGTACTCAGACTCACCCTGGTCAGGTATATGGTCCGGGGCACGATGTGTATGTTCATCAGGTAGTAGACGATGCGGCTCTGTATCTGGCCCTCGTGCTTGTGCACGACCACCTTCTCGCCGGTGTCGTATATCTTCATGAAGCTGTAGTCGGACTCCAGCCGCTCGTCGAGCGGCTCGTACTTCTCCTTGTAGTGCTCTATCCGCAGCAGGAAGTCGTTCAGCACGTTGTCAGTGTTCTGGATATTTGTGTAGTCCGGACTGCTCACTTTCACTTCCTGGAATGAGAATCATTTATGAGTATAAGAAACTATACATTTTTTTTCATAGTAGGATAGTGTAATTCCATACGCTTAATGTAAAGCCACTTTTTTTTGGACCTTTGGGGGACTGAATACGAGCAATTTGGGCGGCTGGATGCGGGCAGTTTGAAAATGGCCATTGTGAAAGTCTGTAGGGGAGGTCCTACAGTGGACCTCCTACGGCGGCATCATCATTATGATGGCGATGAACGGAAAGCCAAAGAGAACCAATGACGATTGTCATTTGGGCGGATTTGCCAGTCACCACTTAGGACAGGCTAATTTGGTTAGTAACCGCAATCTGTTTCAAATCGCAACCGCACCAAACGCATGATGGAAAGCGAAAGAGAAACAAAGTCGCTTAGACAACGGGCAGGTAACCATACCGGTCATCTTTGCCACCAAGTGCCATACTGCGTTGCCGACCCGTAAGGTGTTTCTTTACGTCCCATTTAAGGGAACCCATATTTCACTTCCTGGTTATCTAGATCCTCTTCATCATCATCATCATCAGCCTACAGCAATCCACTGCAGCCACGGACATAGACCTCTCCAGTTGTTCGCCCAGTCGCTCCAGTTATAATCGCTAGGCAGGCGGGTTGGCGATCGCAGGGCGTAGCTTCTTGCTCCGGTGACGCTGCTGCCTGTCATCGGCCTGTGGTATTTAGCTACGCCTTCTATCGTGATGGTTATACCGCCACCAATCGGTTGCCAGAGCCTTGTCATTCAGCAGGATGCACCACGGGCAGGTGAGGGTGGCTTGGAGGGAAAAGACGATGGCTCGCTCCCTTAGATCCTCTTACCATAATGTTTTGCTCGATGATGCTGGGGTCGTCGCAGATGGACTCGACGAAGAACAGCTTGAAGCCCTTCTTGTGTACGACGATGTCGCGGATCATGCGCCGCCGGTCCAGCGTCGAGTTGGTCGCGTCGAACACCTGAAAGGGACCTTACAGTTAGATGGATAGAGTACATACTTCAACATTACATGCAATGCTTCGATACCAAAGTAAAACGAAGTCAACCCTTGGGTAATGGATTTCAGAACAAGGAAGTACCTTAAATACAAGGTTCAGAAGGTAGGTACCATGAAATGAGCAGTCAGATACTGTGATACTGACACAAGTGTTAGGTACTACTCATGACTACATGTTGATAGTAAATTTTGTGCTATGACCCATTTTTATAAGTCTTATAAATGCTTCTTATGCCTATTTTCTAACAGTGCCTTCAATTGATAAAGTAGCCTTTGAAGAATTTATATAAAGTATAGGAACTGACTTTTTCCTATGAATGTGGAAATACTTCCTGCAAGCAAGGTTAAAATACTCCTTGGTACCATCTTGGTTTGTCAGGTATACCCTAATGAGGGTTTTCTGAAAAAAGAAATCCACCAGATGGCACCACATAAAAAGTAGGTCCAACTGTTACGGAATTGGTTCATTTTGACATAGCACTGACATTTACATAGTAGCTGGAATTGCCTTTTAAGTGGTGTCTGCTGGTTTTCTGAAAGCCCTCATATGTGATGACAACTTCACAAGTGCGTTGTACGCTCCCCAGACACTTACCGCCACTTCCCCGCCCTTGACGAGCCACTCGCAGACGTCGTGCAGCGCGTCGAGCGCGCACTGCTGCCGTATTGCCATCGCCTCTTTGTTGTCGGCGCGGAAGAATTCGTGGCTGGTGTAGGCGGTGGTGGCGTGTCGTCGGTACTCGCCCAGGTTGAATACTGGAACAGGAATAAGTATGAGTTCAGAAGTAGTCGACGGATGACAATGTCTACCTAGATAGAGTTTATCATCCTTGTGAAAGGATTGGCACAGTAGATCCTGCATTACCGGATCCAACTGCTACTAGGGTGCGCATCGTGGAGCTGCACTCTTGCATCCACCTCACGCCAGACAGGCGCTCAGTCATACATCGAGTTTCGAGAATTTAGCTCGAATTGAGCCGCCCGTCCGGGAAGGACCTCCACCCTATGGAATAACGCAGCCAAATGACCTACGGATTGTGTTTCTGCCGGTGAGTAGGGTTTCCGGAGCTCGTGGGGCTTAGGGTTGGGCCGGTTACTTGCCCGCTGTCACAGCAACTTGGGCTTTCCATCAGGCGTAGGAAAGCGATTATGTCGAGATACTATAAAAACTATGCCTTGTCAACTGTAGTGCTGTGGTGCATCTATATTTTATTTTAATGGGTGGCAGTGGTCAAGACTTCTATTCAAAACACTATTGATGGAAACATTCGATCTCGACTATATCTATGTTTTGTTTTTACAACCTGATTAGGTTGGAAAAGCAAGGATGTCAAATCAAATGTTTCTGTAGTGTCCTGAAAAGGGTAGGAATCAAAGTCCCTGGTTGCTCAGTTATGCTGCATTAAAAATAGGTTGTCAGTCTTCAGTTAAAGTCTGTTTATAACAATCCCAACATTATTGAGATTGTCCTAAACATGTCTATTAAATGATTTAAATGTATACTCACCCCTTGTGTTAATTCCTATCCAATTCAGGTACCGTGACAATTTCTTGGAGATGTAGGTCTTCCCCCGCGCAGGGAGGCCCACCATCGCAATTACATGTGGAATATTCACATTGTTTGCTCTTTCGCCTGTAACAATACAAAAAAAAATGTAAATGTATTGTAATGTAAACATAAACCATCTTGGAGTCCAAAAGCATAACTTGTTTAATTAAATTTTTAATATTTTACTTATAATTAGGTAGGTGTTAAGAATACTAGCATTACATAGACCTAGAGGCAAATTAGATTAATATGTTTATTTATTTACTAGCTTTCCGCCCGCGACTTCGTCCGCGTAAAGTTTTTTTTTTCCAAAATAAAATTGTGCCTATGTTACTCGTGGATAATGTAGCTTTCGAATGGTGAAAGAATTTTTAAAAACGGTCCAGTAGTTTTTGAGCCTATTCATTACAACCAAACAAACAAAGTTTTCCTCTTTATAATATTAGTGTAGATATGTACAATACCTTAAAATTGTAATTGATAATATTGATAACATTTTATGTTGGGATAAATTCGATTTTTCTGCTATAAACCCTAATAGATATTTACTTTAATTCAGAAAATTCTCTTTTTTAGCAAGAATAGAAAGTATTTAAATTCAATGTTCCAATTGAGTGCAATCAAAGAAAACAGGAAAGCCCTAGATATAAACTTTCTAGAAAGTATTTTAAAGGATAACAATTTAAAAAAAGGCAATGTTTAATCATAGGATGACATATTTTGTGCTTAATTTTTACAGTTTAGGACCAGATAGGATTTAAAATTGGACCACCCCATCTAGCCCCTTGCCTGTTGAAGAACACAAATAAGGGAATATCAGGAAACAATCACTATTTACAGTATACCTTCATTTTCATAATAATATTTCTAGAGCCGATTCAAGAGCTATAACTTCTGAAAATGTTATGTAAAAGACAGTTTCTATCTTTATTGTTATTATAATGCACAATTAGCCTTTCGCGCTAATTAGCATCTGATCATCCATCATTACGGACAGTGCATGCCGTGTAGCCATGCTGGAAATGTTTCATGAGAAACTAATTATTCCATTATCGTGTTTACTTGACCTTTAGCTCGCTTGGTGATAGAATAGACAAACAGTGTTATCTGTACTTTTAAGTATGTAATTATGTAAAGTGCTTATTGTTTATATTCCTTTTTTAGCTAGTATCCACTATATGAGGCACTGGCAACGGATTGATGGTGGTATAACCATCACAATTGAATGCATAGCTAAATAGCTATCACAAATGACGGGTAGCTGCATCAAAGGAGCAAGAAGCTACGCCCTGCAATCGCCAACCCGCCTTACCAGAGTGGCGATTATGGGTATATCCTTCAAACATTTGCCCTTAGTGGCAAACAACTGGAGAGGCCTATGTCCAGCAGTGGACTGCAATAGGCTGATGATGATGATCATAATCCACTATACTGCTTATTGATAAGTACAGTGAGATAAATAATAGAGTGGCAAGTCGGCATATATATGTCATGAGCCCATAGCCATTAGGGGCCCTCGATCAGAACAGAATCTGGACTCAGAACATACATGATGTTATTAAATAACCCATATGTGCTTACATTTAATGAATATATATGTGAAATAACTAGTGTCACCGGAGCGAGAAGCAACACCCTGCGATCACCAACCTGACTGCCCAGTGTGGGGATTATGGGTATATCCTCCAGATATTTGACCCAAGTGGCAAGCAGCTGGAGAGACCTATGTCCAGCAGTGGACTGCAATAGGCTGATGATAATATGTGAATTAACTAATTAATGTGGGTAACATAAAATTTGCCTAAATATATTGCAATATATTTAAAAAATAGTCAGCTCCGTATAAAAGATTATTTTAGCTTGTGTGCATTATACTTCTTCCATACTTCATTACTTGTTGTCAATGGACAACAAGTCATATTTTTGAAAAGTATTTAGGTAGAATATGATCTTTAATTCTATAAATGTGGGTATTCTAAAAACAAATGATAAGCCGTTATCCTGTAAGTTAAAGAATTTAACTAATAGAAGTTAATATGGTCAGAGTGTATATCAGTATAGGTAAGAGAATGCTAACTGGTTTGTGTTTGCCATAAACCTATCACTAAATTGAAAAATATTTATCCAAATAATTATGATACCAGCTGTCATATGATCTGATATTGTACAGCCTTCAACTTTTATCATGTAAATCTAAATGCTCCGTCACGAAAGCGCAATCGATTTTGACCAATTTATGTCAATTACCAAGTTTTATAAAACAAATTAAACTTCTAGACTTCGTTATCACTCATATTTTTCGCCTTATCTTTCAGACTGGAGCATTGGGCATCTTAATTTAGCTTCACAGAAATAAAAAGTATCTGTGCCCACTACGTCGTAGTGTATGTGCGGAACGGAGATTAGCGATTATGACCTCGAAACTAAAAGCACTGCGAATTCTTCCTCGAATTTTTATGTGGAAAATCTAACATAACTTCGATTACTGACCGTCACCGAAAAACTGCTTATTCAAATATTTCCAGCCCTCTGCGCGGTTGTCGTCTGGGTCCATATTGTATTATATTTATTTTGCGTCACAAACACCTTTAGCACTTTAGGTATTTCTAATTAAATCTTATTTAAAAAACGGCCACAATCAATCGTCTGCGAAGGCAGCGGTACGTAAACTGTCAATGTCGAATCTAGTGACGTCAAACGTGACATTCTACGAACATAGATTATAGAAAGAGCATAAACAAATAACCCGTTTTACGCACTGCAGGCTTAGTTCACAATAATGATTGACAAGCCAGTTTCAATATTTAAAATTGATAGAAAGGAACTATGTAAATATGTATTAAAATCACTTTGTTTATTTTTCTAAATAAATAGTACAGGATAGGATAACGTCTAGATTGAAGCCCTTATCGCAATGATTAATCTACAACAGGCCTTTTACTACGTTTGAATTTACACATGCGTAACACCTGATTACAAAATCGATTGTTTATCGTTATCGATACGTCACTGTGAGCCGACAATGAATGAAAGTACTCTTGCGGCGCCGTTAAGTGGGCGGCCGCTATTTCGGGAGTTATGATACTTGGCCAGCTCGTCGACGCCACTCCACCCTTGACATTGCCTGCTCTGACTGACGGGTAATGGGTAACACGATAATATTATTCACTACCAAATCTATAGGGCGATTAGTTGAGGAGTGGCAAGCCAATTTAGTTTGGCTACGGAACTATGAATAGGAAATAAACAAGTTCTATAATATGTTTTATTGCAACGGATGATGTAGGTAAAAGTTTATCTTCAATTTATGTTTCTTTAATGATTGCACCTATTTATGTATTTACTGATACATTATCCTAGAAATTATATTTCTAGCGTTTTAATTGGCTAGTGGCCTGTCAGTGACCTGTCAGTCACTATTTTCTTAACGCGAATGAACTATAAGCACGGTAGTGCCCCCGCCAAGACAAGCCAATTTTTGACAATGGGTTTTGAGTTTGTGGGACCAAAACATATCTAAAAAAGTTAGAAGATTAATTATTCTGTGATATTTGAAGAAGGAAAATGTAATTAGGAAAGCAGAAGTATCCTAAATTTTCGGCTATTTGAGATTATGTAATGTGTCTCAGAGGTGTGGCATTGAGGTGTGGCAATATGTCGAATGACGAAGAAAGCATCATTATTATTATTGCATTGCGCGCCAATGTTTTATACTCTAGACAAAAATAGACGGGTAGTGGCGCGATGCTGGCGAAAATATGATAGTCTATAAGTCTACCTACAAATTTGAAGTAAGTACCTAGGTAAGCAGTTATTACACCACCCGGTATTCAGGAACCCTAACCCTGAATAGGATTTTTTTTTATGCAAGAGGCGGCAGAGGAGCAAATGTGATGCCTGATGGTAAGCAGTCGACACCGCCCATGGACACCCGCAACTCAAATCGAGGGTAAGTGTCCGATTTAGGGCGATCGGGCTGCCTAGCTACCCAACCGCCCTGCTGATCGCATACCTATTGTAATATCATTTTGATTAAACCAAGACTCTAGTACGTTATACCGCGAATATTCGTTCATGTATGATCTTTAGGATAACATTATCGAATAGGTATAAACCCTCTGTCATGGTCTGAGTGAGCCGCCCGTAAACCTAAAAAAATAAGTCTTATCCGATGCGATGGCATCGAGGGTCGTCAAATTAAATGCCTATTTACATTAAGTTACAATACATATTACTTTTTGCATAACTAGGTAATTAATCCACATCACTTCATAGCAACTTTCTGTTATTTATTGTACGAAGTGAACCACGATCTGGTTCATAAACTGCCGACGTAAATTAGCTGCATAAGTACTGACTTGTATGTACCCGTACTGGCAAAACGCCCAACAACTGAAACCATTTTCAATATACCTACGCATCGCTTTAATCGAGGAAAGTTATCGTTACTGTGTACAATATTGAGCTGGTGAATTCCATTAGGTAATTAATTAAAATTACGTTCTTATGTACTTAACCACTTACGTTTACTTTAAAGGTCAGCGCCTGTTGCGTTATAATGTGCTTATGACGCAAAAGGTAATATTGATAATTGTTTGCTGAAGATAATTTACAGGCGCTTGAGAGTCGGTAACGTGAAGCGAAAACCAGTTAGGTACCTACCTAATGATTATATTTGTGGCTGGTTTTTTAAAAATATTACTATTGTTTTGGCTTAAAAAACCCAACTGTGTAATTTGTGTAAGTTTATCATCATAAGAATGGTTTGTCAGTCACAGGCCCCTCTTTCCCATTGGGCACTACGGGCACATGCCCAGGGCCCAGTGATAGAATGGGGCCCCCTAGTTCCTGCCAGATTACCTAATGATAACTGATATTTAGGTCATAGGGGCCCCATGATCCTAATGTGCCCAGGGCCTCAAATAGTTTAAAGACGGCCCTGGTCAGTCACCAAGGAGAGTTCTTTCCTCTCGGTAGCGGCTTAGCTGTGCCCCAAGCATTGCAGTTGCAGACTAGTCTATCTATGAGCGGCGGTAATTTTTTAACATCTGACGGGCCGCTTGCTCAGCTGCCATCCTCAGCAGTCAACATATTAAAAATAACAGGTAGCCTCTGTGAATTGACTCAATTGACTAAGTAGTATTAAATATTTATCATTTGTTCGCTCAAATTTCGACGAAGGTCATCCATCACATGACAAGTTGCAACAAATGTGCATTTCGTATCGCCGTGACCGTCTTCGTAAATCCAGTTTTATTTTGACATCATAAATATGTTGATAAATTGAAGAAATCTAATCATGAATAATACCTATATTATGATAAACAATAATCACAAGACGTGTTAAATCTTCCTTGTTGGGATCTGCATTTTATTGACGAAATTATCTTGCAGCAAATATCAGATACCTACATCCTTGTATTGATCATGTCAATAAAATGATTAGCCTTAAGGGTACCTACAATCATTAATGGTCTATGTTGTAACATAGAGCATGCGACTTATTAGCTCAGTTCCTGTACTTATCCAGCTGAGTAGTAGCTCAGTGCTGTTGTTTACGCACTAAACTAAGTAGGTATGTCCGATCCGAGTGCGAGCCGAACTCTTGAAAATATA
Organism: Conogethes punctiferalis; assembly: GCA_031163375.1. Taxonomy (NCBI): domain Eukaryota; kingdom Metazoa; phylum Arthropoda; class Insecta; order Lepidoptera; family Crambidae; genus Conogethes; species Conogethes punctiferalis. The sequence continues at coordinate 1,104,480 of CM062091.1, read as the reverse complement.
AAGAACTAATTAGTAAGTATTTCACGGGCTCGGAACAGATGTAGTGCGAAATCACTGTAAAAGTTTCCATATAGGTAGCAGCAAAGCAATAGCAAGCCAACGCAACGGGGATGCTGTAATGAAGCAAATTGCGTCCCACGCTTGCGCCTGCGCCCACAACGAATTCTATGCGGTTTTATTGGATTTTAGCTGACTGTATCCAGTCTTTAACTCTGTGTTGAACTTTGCTTGACCCCAGGGCACAAACAAAGTTCTAAATTGGGTACCGAAATGGGAAGGTAGTTTGTCATATCCGTCCCATGTGTTTATTACCTTATGGCTCAGCTCAGACCCAATTTAAAATATAAAAAAGTGTACTAAAATAATCACACTAACTATTAAACTTTTTGTATGATTATTCTCTATTTAATCCATTAGGTATATTGACTGAACCTTACTTATGTAATTAATTGTTTCGCGTGTCACTTGTTAAGATAGGATACGTACCTAGGTACCTATCTTATTTTATTGTTTTCTAAATGATTTATGGTCGTACGATCACAAATCACATGATGCAATATCTACAGCACAGACAATGAATGTCTTGACGTTATATCAATAAATTACAAGAAATGGGTCTTTAAATGATTTATAAATTTAAAATTGTGATAGGAGACAGGCACGGTTGGGATCATTAATTTACTAGGTAGGTCTTGTACCTATTCCGTATTTTCCTTGTGACAGAGCTACAGCTTTTCTTTTAAACTAAAGAATATGCTTATCAGTCCTATAGTATAAATAAAAACATACTGTAAAACATAACACTGAAAAGGAGGAATGCTCAGCTTATGTCGCGGCGATAAGACGAGTGACGCTGGTCTTCCGCGCATATCCGCAACTAAGTAAGTATCTAACTTTTGTTATAGGTGTTTCGCCGACTAAACCATGCTGTATTTATACGATGCGCGATCCCTGTACACAGTCCATCATCGCACGTTATTCGCGTCCATAGACGTAATTGAGAGACGTGAGAAACAGCCGCGAAATTTGATAATAAAGGTAGGCTATTGTTGCAAAAAGTATTTGAGACGATACATTTTTTTAGCGTGCGTCGTATTACGTACACGAAACTGGGTTTCATTACATTTTTTTAGCGGCGTCCACTCGTATGGTAAAAAGCCCAAGTCATATACCTAGCAAAAGACAAGTATGATTTTACACTTATTTACTTTTCTATTGTAATAATACACTTACTTTTGTTATACATAGTCGACGCCGGCAAGGTGGCAAACAAGCCTACGGCCCGTCTGATGTTCATAACACAAGTGCTTAATTACGCTACTAATTTTGGGAGTAGAGCAATGTATGTGATGTTATCTGATATCAGATCACCGATGTATCTGACTCAAATAGTAGTCACTTGTCAGGTTGGGTGCTAATGAAGGTAGGACATTTCATCAAATGTGTTTAATCTATGCAATCTCGGGCATGTATCTGACTCACTAGTCAGCCAGGTAACCGGTTGTGGCGACGCAGCCGGCGCGTGACCGCTCCAAACGAACGCTAACTCGACCGTTGCGCGCGCGCAGGCTACGTCACAAGGTCGCCTCGGCTTGCACATGGCGCATGAACAAATGCACCGGGTCTTTGACTTCTGTTCGGCTGGCCAGGTGTTTCGGACGAAACGAACTTTTCTAAAGTCTCGAGTCTAGATGATATGGGACGTTTCCCAGAAAAACCGACCAGGCTTAGGTGCGCTGGCGTTCTGGCAGCGTGGTCAAACTCCTTAAACAACTACTTCACCCTTGAGTTAACTATCTTTGTAGTTAAACCGAGACTGGGGAGTCTTAAGGCGGGTCCAGACATTTATCATTTGCCCGATCCGATCACCACATCCGTATCGTCGACGCGTATCTTGATCGCATATGTGGACGTGTAATAATATTCGTATCATGGGATCTCGATACGCCGTTATGATACGGCCCGTCCCATGTCGTGTCGGTTTTTGTCCGATCATCAAAGGTGATACAGATCAGCCTATACAATCTTAGTACAAATTGTATGGCAATCACATAAATACAGCTGACCAAATTTAATTGTACACAAATATTTAGATGCACACATTAGAACTTAGATCATTTCAATTTACCTGGGTTATACCATGTTAGTTCCATATTTGAATTCTAGGTGGAGTTTATATTCATTGATTAAAGTTGGTATCTATTTTCTATACAATAGTAAGGATTAAATTGCCTTTCAAATTCAGTAGCATAATTTAGTTGCGACGTTTCGACAATATTGTACAGTTTGTGTAGTTTTTTTTTTATTACGGTCCTTTTATTTAAATTAAAAAACCAGATGAACGCTAGTTATATTTCACTTTAATTTCATGTATTCCTTATATAATATATTACTACACTTAATTTATTGAATATTGGGTTAAATAACGTATTGTTCTCCATTTTCAGAATTTACTGATTTTGAACTGTAAACTATAGATTCTAATTTCTGGCAACACAGCTTAAAATGGCGTGTTTTAAAATTTTCCTTTTAATCAATATTAATTTATCACGTTTTCAAAAGTTTGTGCTTTTAATAGAACTTGAAACTCATAGCATTTTTTAAAACGGTCGTACAAGAAGCAGATTATAATGTGATTGCTAAAGTTTGTGACCAAGGGTCTGAAATCCGCAAGAAAACTGTAATTGCAAGAAACCCGCGGAAAGTTTAATCTACATTCGAAAGAAAATGTGATTTTAAGAACTTATATGATTATGAAACCAATATTTTAATTTTATAGTGGTGTGTGGTGTGTAAAAATGTGAAAGTTAATAAAAGTTTCTAAGTTTTTACACTTATTTTTTATTTTTCAAATGTTGAATGATTTGCCAATCTTAGTTTGTGTTTATTTGCCTAAGTTAACAAATTATTCAGAAAGATATGCCTGCGGTTGGCAATTCATAGCAAAAATTCATCATTCATTCCTTAATGAAATAATACTTTAATTTTACAAGACCAGAGTATGCTGTAGTTATATCGCTGTATTGTGATTATGTATATTGACGAAAAGTTGCCGTAAGTTACCGTCGAGTGGCGCTGTATTTGTTACCTCTTTTGACAGCCAAGATTGGTCTCTATTTCAGTATATTACAAAGTACTCTGTGATACAGATACGTGGGTCAGTCTGGACGCGTCACTCGCGATGCTCGGTCGGTCGCTAAATTCTCGTACATTGCAACCAACTGCGACGACATGTTTGATCGAGAGCAGAATCTGAACTGGGAAGTTTGATACGCGATCATGACTATTGTGAAGATACGGATACGGAGCAAATCGGAGGCGTCCACAACCTGATACGGGGCTTGATACAATACGCAGATACGGATACGGTGATAGGATCGGTCAAATGATCATGTCTGGACCCGGCATAAGGCGTAGCTACCGCCGTATCTTCCGTATCAATGTACCAATTATGTATATACGAGGCAACCGGGCTGGTTGCCCCATCATGTTCATTATATAACCCTTCCATTTAATAGATTCAGTTGTAGTTTATATATTCCCCGCATTTGCACTTGATAAGCGTATATGACTAATAGCGGTCAGAGCTTGTGTTGACATTAGCGGAGCGGTCTAGAACGCAATTGATCTGATGACCCTATCGACGGGTGTCACGTGATACTTAAGTACTGCGGTTAGTAATTGGATTAGAGGCAATTCGATCATGGTTCGATTGAGATAGATTGGACGTAGTTAGTTTTGCGATCATAAAGTTGTGTTAAACAAAAAGAGTAGTAAAATACATTGATTTACAAATAGAATTCATCTGTTCCGTATTCCATGTAATTGCACAACTTTGTATATTGCTACCTCTTTATCTTCCTTTTCTTTTTTAAAATCATTGTTTTCAATGACTTGGAACGATCGAGCACAAAAAGCTTGTCTCAATCGAATTCCCAAGCGTTGTGGTGCTATTCTATTCGCAGGAGAAGTGTGTTATAGAAATCAAAAGTAACAAAATACACATCGTAAATATATTACGATGTTATTACTCCAGCAACACAATACTACCCTTGGTTCAGAAGGCATCACTGCCAGTTAAATTATTACCCACCAGACCAGACAAAATATGTAAGACATAAGAAGAAATCTACAGAAATAATATTTTGGAACTTGCAACCATTCACAGAGTGACTCTCTGTAAATGTTCTATCTTTCTTGAAATGAAAATAGAGATAAAAACATAAAGAAGTGAACTGATGTGAAAATTAAAATTTTTTGACAATCAGTTTTATTTAGGCAAATAATAACTCCTGTCTCCTGTCTCTTTAATTTCTACATTCTTTCTCTTCTATCATATCTAAGTACTTAAATTCATACTCAAATAATATTAAATAATAATAAGTACCTATGTATATTAATAATAAAGTATCTTATTAAACTATGTACCTATGTATGTAATATGTTATTATTATGTATATTTTATTTGAGTGTATTTAAATATATTTATATGTATATGTGTATGTCTATGGAATATATACTTCTTGGTATATTTATGTAATAATTTTACGTATTTAATATAAAATAGTTAGATAGTTTTGCACTGGGTTACCCATTTCCTTAGTCAATCTGGTCTCCTCTACCTGAAGGTTGTCTGGAAGAGATCGCTATAAGCGATAAGACCGCCTAGATTGTACTTTGTGTTGTTTGTAATATGTTTTCCTGTAATGTCTGTGTTTTTGTGCAATAAAGAGTATCTATCTATCTATCTAATAACCTAACTGTACCATAGTTTGGATTCAAATCGACTAAACTCTTAGTAACAGATACAGACGAAACTGTATAACTTCTGGTTTTTCCCTGTATCTAGGTAGGTACTTATTACAGCTCATATACATTAACAGTGAGTGACAGATAACATTTGGACTATGGACGTCTTTTCGTCTCTATAGTAGGGGAGCCCAAGGGGGGATTTCGGGAGTTACTAAAGCGCGGCAGATTAACATATAGGGAGATACCTTGTACCCGATTAAATACTTCCACCAAACATGAGTCCCGTAAATGCGGCCGCCCGTCAAGGATAAAGGATCAGATTAGTAAAAAAAAGTTGATCATCAGAAATTCTTGAGCGCGTCAGATTAAGGTAGGGTGAGTTAGTTACATGCTAAAAAGTATATATTCCACTAATCTGACAATTTCCGATTGTCGTTAAGAAGTAGGTGGGTTACAAACTTGTAAAAAAAAAACGTCATCTCGACTTTCTCGAGCGTGGCTAATTTTTTTTTTATTTTGAAGGAAATAATTCAACGTTCACAAAAAATATATAATCTGACGATTTCCATAAGCCGAAGTAAGGAAAACTAATTAATAAAGTTTAATGCGTGCAGCTACGTAATCCCTGTTTTCCCCACTCCGCGTTTCTATTCCTCTCTCACTTTTTCTCTATCTATGACTCTCTCACTCCGTCCCCACTCTGGTTTCTGTTGCCATGACGCCATGACGCCAAAAATTTGAAAAATAAAAAAAAAAAATTTTCAATTGTCAGATTAGGCGAATCCCTCTAGATAATCGTCAGATTATGAGACAGCACGTCTAGGGTATATAGATGAACCATATATATCTTAATCTGACGCGCTCGAGTATTTCAAAATGGCGATTTTTTTTTACACAGTTTAAAAATGGCCGCGAGTTTGGGTCACATCCAAATCGTCAGATTATTATATAAGAGCTTTTTTTTAGGTTCACTTAACACCCCCTTAGAAAATCTGACGCGCTCGATTAAGTTTTTTTTTTTATCGATTTCAACCCTTACGTATGACTACCCCCACCATGGAAACAATCAGATTAACATACGTACATCTTCCAAAATACGTAAAACATTGATGCTATCAATATCTGACGCGCTCGTGTATGTCCATGCATCGGTTTTTTTTTACATTTTTGAAAATTTATAGCCGCTCCCCCCACCAATGAAAGTGTATATATTATATAACATTTTTTTCTTCTAATTATCTAAGCTTCACAATCGAATAGGTCTCTATAATGCTCGAGTAAATCCCGATTTAGCATCCCGGGCTCCCCTACCACTACATAATCTGTTTGTATAGCTCCTCTGTCTACCTTATAATTTCCGCGTGCATATATAGAAAATAAGGAATTCACGAGGCAAAAATTATCTCTGCGTACTTTTCCTGGGGCCATCCACCATCTGTCTCCAACGTGTGCTACCTACCATACTTTGATTACATGCCCGCAGAGACCCCAGTAACTTGAACAGACTAGTGATGTTAATATGAAAGGACTAGTGCGATCACGAGGAAGAAACCGAATACTCCGACCCACTGGGTGCACATTACGAAGCACTCCACGGGGAGAAGTGGAGGACTGCCACCAAAAATATTAACTGTGGCCGTCGCCAGTGGTGTAACTACAGGGTGGCATGTCGGCAAAATGCCACGGGCCTCCTGTCGTAGGAGCCGTTCTCAGGAGAATCCAAACTCTCAACATTTATTATTACACACTAGCTGTGCCGGCGGCGTCGCACGCGTGGATATCGGGTTTCAAAAATAACGGACTTCCATAAAATGGTGCCTACGTTTTAAGTTAGACCTCTAGCAATACATTGGTGAAAACAGCATTCAATTCCGTGCAGTAGTTTTTGCGTGATGCGCGTTCAAACATACAGATAAAATTTTTTCGCGTTTTCCCAACACTTCCCGCCACTGCTCTGCTCCTATTGATTGTAGGTAGAGTGATGAAAAGCTATAACCTGCCCAAGAGTATGAAGAATAATCGTACCAAGTTTCGTTAAAATCCGTCCAGTAGTTTTTTTTCTATAGCGAACATACAGACAGACAGACAAAACTTTTACTGATTGCATTTTTGGCATCAGTATCGATCACTAATCACCCCCTGATTTTGAAAATATATTTCATGTACAGAATTAACTTCTCTACAGATTTATTATAAGTATAGATTTAGATGAAGTGGTGTATTGAAAATCCGATGAAGTGGTATATTTATGCCATTGGACGTCGCGATCCTCAATGAGGGGCCAACGAGAGAAGATACTTCCTAAGAGAGAGATTTTCGATTGTTGCGTAGATTGACCACTGTGTAAGTACGAAGTTCTTTGTCCGAATTTCGACTTTACTGTACACTGTGTGCAAGAAAGGATTTCTGACTTAATCAAATTTTTTGTAAAATTTGCATTTATATGAGTATAAACAGATGGGTAAGTCGGATTGAAACCTTACAGTTCACAGAATTTGTCTGGCCGTAGCTGAGAAGTGAAGTAGCGATAAGAGGATTATTTTACACCGCTGATAAAATCCAATAACCTGTCGCGAATGCTATCTGTTATAGATGTATACTACCGGGCTTGCATGCCTGATTACATATTTTTGTTTATTTATATAATCAAGTTGCTTGTACACCTTTAAGTAAGTAAAAACATTAAGGAAAAAACAGACGATTTCATTAATAAATGCCAAGGTAGAAAAGAAGCATTTGCTAAAAAAAGTGTATAGAATGCAAGAATGTAAGCCATTAAAAACCATTACTAAGACAAAAACAATCAAAACTCTTGTAGGTACATATTAGGTACAACTTAGGCGTAAAATAAGCGCACAAGTTATATTAAGCTGTTTTACCGCTTTATGAGATCCCTTAGGGCTTATACTTTATTTCATTTATTCATTTCCTCATTATTATGGCAAACCAGAATTGAAACCAATGGAAAAGGAATACCTAATATACCTAAGTAGGTAATCTTGATTTCTGAACAGCCTAGATTTTCCATGTCAATTTTTAATTGTCTGTGCGGCCGGGCTGTAAGCATAGTTTATTAAGATTTGAGATTTAAAGTTGGTAAAAACTTTTCGAAGACGATTTAATGATAGATTACTTTAAGATTAAGATTACTTATTATCGATTTCATAGTGAGATAAATGGATGTTTTCGGTTTGTATTTAAACAAGTAGAGTAGTGTAGTAGCATAATTTTTCGGACAATGACCAGGAAAACTGGCACAGGTCCCGGTATTATGGACACCACTAGGTATCTATTGGATTAGTCGAACCAAATAATAATCTTAATCTACATACAACAAATTTTATTGTTTTACTGACGTATTGACGAGATGCCAAGGAATTTTTAATGTACCTGACGAGAGAATTTTAAAGACAGTTAGGTACCTACATATTATAAGAGAATCTTTAAATTTTGGGGCAGCGCAGATGACAGACTATCCGTGACACAGACTCGACGAACACTACGCACATCTTGGATCATTCTGTCGGCAGACCTAGACGCTCTTTTTAAAAGTCTCAGACGCAGACTCTATAGCACAAAAAGTGTGCCGTCTGCGCTGCACCTTTGTGTTACGTAGACGAGACTTCCGCTTTACAAAATTAATCAGACATGCTCTTTCATTATGAAATTGTATAGGTAGGTACTTTTTCTACTTCTATTTCAAAGTAGGTATCACAGAACCAATTGCTGGGCCCATACATACATGGTCATATTAAAATCTTCTTCTCGTAACCTAACTCTCTTTCCGAGACGTAAACCCCACCAAACGGACAGTATTGTCGGTAGCGAGCAAGAGGTCATCTCGCGTACAACTAATCGGACAAGCAGGGCATGTAATTAAAGTAGGTACTTGGAGCTAAGAGTTAACTTGTTGCTCGTCTCCAAGCTATACAGCAATCATACCCCCTTCTAGTTTCTTGTCCTCTATAAGGAACACAAAGATATTAAATGTCAATCAGCCTAGACAAGTTATCAAAGCCGATAAAAAACTATAAAGCAAAGTAAGTAGTCATAATAAATAATGCTTCACAATTTGTTCTGCGGTTATCTCAGTTGTCTGCACGCGCGTATGCCGTGATAGTGGCCACTATCAGCCGGGCGGCCCGCATAAATTAAAACTGTTTAAAAATACGCATGCGTTTTGTGTAACGGAACGGTTTTCGGCGAGAGGCTGGTTGGAGGACACTGACCACGCGTAATCTGTGGTGCCATGCGATAGCACGCGCGGGAAAGTATTCGTAGCAGCTGATGTTTTTTTCTGGGTGAAGGTTATTTCACTTTTGGGGAATTTTAATGAGATAATTGCTCAGGATGCATTACTTTTATATGGTACTGGCTTGTGGCAGTGCAAAGAAATGACAAAGAAAGGAACATAAATAATAACTTGCTTTATAAATCGTTTTCCTAACTTTACTTTTATCTAGCAGGGGCACATATCAATACATAGGTAAGGATGGTCTCTAGTCCTGCACAATGCTTGATGTTTAGTCTTCTAAGGCACTCTAGAGGACAAGACATAAAGATATCTGTATATAAATAAAAATGATATAAAATGTTAGCCACGTGATGATAGCGAGATTACGATAATCGTAAAACATTCTGAAGTCCAAGATTAAAGCGATTATGCAAAGGGGAGTATAATCGATGAATATTTTCCGATAATAATAAACAGTTTCAGGTTGCTATCGCGGAGTTCGCGGGTGATAGCGAATAGTTAGTAGGTACATTCGTATTTACATAATCGCGTCGGGTCAACGGGGACCCGTGGAATAGAACGCAAATTGGATTCGAAGTAATTCGAACGAGACTTAGCGATGATTCATGGAGACGTACTTAGGTATTAGTTTTTTTTTTCGTTCGAATTGAAATTAAAAATTTTCGCCGCGACGTTGAACAAAGGTTTTTATCTTTTTGTCCCTGCATGATCTGTGCACCGCCGATCGACGGAACAAAGAATTTAATTTTGTAGGTACTTACCTACCTACAATAAAATAATGACAAATGAAGGTACATATTTTTGTTTTTTTTTATTTATGCATGTCCTTTTGTTTGAATTTTGTTCCTTATTGCCAGTGTCTATGACCTTTTCTATTATCCTTGTGGTAACAGAAAGGGTACATATAGAGCAGATTAAAACAGCTGGAGCCCCACTAGTAGGCGCCCTTAGCCGAGTTGCTCAGCTTTCCTAGAGGTGAGAACCTTCCTACCATCAGTTTAAGTCATAAAAAATGGAGTCGAATATTGTATTGTCGCATCGTAATGAACGATTCGACGAATAAGAAGTGGTCTGACAGTCAGGTGACTAAAAGTAAATAAGAGATGTGACTGTAGGTACCTATGCAATGATTAATTATTGTCCAAACAAGAGACGCGGATTGACGCAAGAGATATCACTATCAGCCGTCGAATAGCCAAGATAGAGCCGCTATCGATCGCTGAACTGTGAACTCTTGCATCTCGCCTACACTTCCACTAAGCCTCTCTCTACAATGTTTACAATTTTTTATCCTAACATTATTTTCCTAGAAATCTCTTTGCAATTTACTAGGTTTTGTCCACGGTTTCGCCAACGGGAATATCTCGCAGAAAGAGCCAGTGGCGTAACTCTACCATACGAGGCCCGTGGCAAATTCATCGGATTTTCACTAAACGTGTAATAATAAATGTTGGCAGTTTGGATTCTCCTCTGACCGGGGGCCCCCTGCGACTGGGGGCCCGTGGCATTTTGCCGACATGCCACCCTGTAGTTAAGCCACTGGGAAGAGCACTTATTCGCAAAGAAAAGTTTATGAAATCCTATGTCCTTCTCAGCAGTAACTCTGAGTTCCTATGCTAATCTTAACTATATATATAATATTATAAAGCTTAAGTGTTTGTTTGTTTGAACGCGCTAATCTCAGGAACTACTGGTCCGAATTGAAAAATTCCGAGTTGAAATCCGAAAAGATGAATAGACCATTTATCGAGGAAGGCTTTAGGCTATATAACATCACGCTGCAACTATTAGAAGCGAAGAAATAATGGAAAATGTAAAAAAAAACGGGGATAAAATAACTATTTCACGCGGACGAAGTCGCGAGCACAGCTAGTTCAGTAATAAAGATGAAACAGACGACGAGAAAACTTTGAAGAAATAAGTATAATTCCAAAATGAAAGAGTCATCAGTAATATTAATAAAGTACCTACCTAGTATTAAAATTTAGAGAAAGTTTTGGCGACTAACTCTAAAAGAGGCTTAACGACAAAACTAACGGTAAGCTGTTGATAACCGTATGGACAAAAGAAGAAGTGTTAAAAATTAAGCATTAAAATTTATGAACCATTCTCTCGATTTTTCCCAGAAACTCTTTTGTTTAAAATCCAGGTGATTGGGACTCCAGTTGTGAATACATAGTTTGTATGCGATTTGTCATTCAATTTTTTGGCATAGTTTGCTTGGCTTGGTTTTATATAATCTAATCCTTAATAAGTTTCAATAGTTTTGTTTGATACCTAATAATTTCTAAGGCACGGGGACCTTCCAGTTAGAATTTGATAGAGGATAAGAAATAAAATGTCCTATTTTGTATCAAATCACTATGATTACTTATATTACAATAAAGTTAAATATTTTTGTACCCAGTTTTGCTAAAATAAGATATAGATTATGGTGATCCGCAGATTATCGTGTTAACTAATACCTAGATTATAAAAAAATAAAGTCGTGTGGTATTTTTAGCGAGAACAAGCAACAAAACCAGATTAATCAATTGTAAATATTCAAAAAAGTACCTTACTACATTCATTTAAGAATCGCATTACTAAAATAGGTAGGCTATTTTATAAGTTTGCACAGACGTTTTTATTTTATTATACCTTGTACCTTATTCCTTATAATTAATCATTTTTAAAACAAGTGCTCCAAGTATAAGCATGTAGCACAGTCTGTAGAATGTGACATGTCACTAATTTTGTAGATTTTGTGCACTTGAGAGTTGAGACTTGTAGATTGACTCTGAACTTTTATGATAGAGTGAACCAAAGGTTTTGGAAAGATTTTATATAGGTATTTGGTGAAAGGATTTTTTTGGATAATAAAAATGTAAATTTTAATTACATTATTTTGCAGGGATTCGCATTTGGAAACATAATTTGTTAAAGTTGAACGTACCTACGAGCGAGAAGGTTTCAAATTCGAGTCGACTTCCCCGGTAGGAAACTGCTTTCGAATTACGTAATACCGTTACAAAACTTACGATGCGAATTCTCACAGCTTCCGAAAACGAATGTCAAATTTGAATGAATGTACGGGAAGGTTTCAAATACGGTTATTAGAAAAGCAACGCAGCGCAAGACGCCCGTCAGATTAGCAGAAATGTTTGCCGTGCAGGCTTGTACCGGTTGCAGGCTGTTAGTTACGGATTTTGTCTTTGGCCACAAGTATTTTATTATAGTAATAAGGATGACGTTCTCCAGTGGACAGTTATAGGTATAACTAAACTTGATAATAATCACGATATTTAAAAATAAAATGTGTACAATCACAGCAAAGTGGTATCCCGTAAGGCGAAAGCGAGAGAGAGGATTAACTTGCTGCTGCAACGGACAAGTAGCCGAATGAATCACGGTAGTTGCCACCACCTTGCTGGCCTGTAATTATTCTGGCTATAAGTACCTACACCAAGTGATCGCAAAACGCGATAGCCACTTAACATGACTTAATACAGTAATTTTGCGATATTAAAGGTTCGAGACAAGTCACAAATGTTTAAACTTATGTATCATGAAATGAACACAGCTAAATTATTTACGAAAAAAGTTAAGAATTTTGCCACGTGCTTCTGAATAAAGAATCGGCAATGAGAAGCAGTAATGCCGCTTAACTTTGAGTTACATGAATATTTATAAAGGTTACCAGCAGATTTTACGTAGCAACGTTGTGATCACAGTTATGTCTACTTCAGACACATTATGACCTCATGTCGTTAGCATTATTGTTGAATGGTTTATTTTAGTTTCCGAGATTGCCGGCAATGTTATTTTCTGTGGTTATGGTGTATTTTTTGCGTTGTAGGTATATTGCTTGATCTGACTTTGCATGTCACAATTCAAACTATTTATGAATATTGTGAGCAATTTTAAGAAACTGTGTAGATGTAGAGATTCTTGATGGTTTTCCTCGATACATTTCTCTGAAATTCCAAAATCGTATACCCCTTTGTTGCCAGTGCCATGCCTACATTAATAAAATTAAGATATATACGATATAGTATATTCTATAGGGTACGATTCCCTATTCAGACCGAATTCATTGTTCAGGAAGTAAAATACGGATGATGACAAGGTATGAAAATGAAGAAAATAATTAGTCCGTCTCTTAGATAATAAAAAAATATAAGAACCGTATTTTTTGTTTTGTCGAAATAACAAGAAAATACTTAGATATAGCGCATTAAAGTTACGGAGTGGGGGCTAACTACGTCACGTTAGAGTATATTTTGTACTCTAACGTGACGTCATGTGACATTTAAAATCAATGTATCTTCGTAAGTTTTTGAACAAGAGGCAAAATAAAAAATACGTATCCAATATTTTTCATTAATCTATCTGATGGACATTAAATTATTTTTTAGTCATCATCCCAATTAGCAAAGGATTTCAAATCTCTTAATCTACTTTGTAATTCAAGTGGCAAGTGCACACTCTATCATAAATCTATTTAAGCCTCTAGTAATCGTCATTTGATAATGCAATGTACAGAAATCAGAATGTATGTACGTACTTAATTAATTATTATAAAATAAACTGGTTGAAGTCACATTATTGTTGTGTAATTGTTTGGCGCCTTTATTTATTGATCACAAACATTATCGGAAACAAATTGAAAATGGACATTAAACTTGTTCTGTCAACACTTTTATCGTTTAACTTTGTTGAAGTTCCGGTATAGGTATTAGCAATTAGTCATTTTAATTATATTGTTTTCATTCTCATTCGTTTAAGGGAAAGGGCAAATGTTTAAAGTGTTATCTTGTTTGCTTTCAAAGGTTTACCTAAAAGTAGTTAATTTTGTTTTGGTTGAATTTTATTCACTTGTGTTAAGTTATTTAAGGTGAGACGCGCAAATATTTGCCTTCGTTTTTGCATTTTGCAACAAGGAAAAGCGAAATATTCACGGAATGGGCAAAAATTTAAACGTGATATAGCGTTTGCAGTCTAAGGTTTAAAAAAATAAGTAATTTTCTGTTTGTTGAATTTTAATCAAATGTTGTAACACAACCCAATACAAATATATTGTAAACAACACTCCAATGTGTACATTACTATGGGCGAATGATAATATTTCGAGCCTTTAGTCCCGCAAAGCATCACTAGATGGCGCGCGGTGTACGTTACATCGCGGGGTCGTTACGATTCTCCAGTTATATATGGTCTCGCATACATTCATCAACATTTCAAGTCATTAGTTCCGCAAAGCGTCAATAGATGGCGCGAGGTGTACATTACATCGCGGGGTCGTTGCGATTCTCCAGTTATATAAGGTCTCGCATAGCCACCGTGTAAAATTCAATTCAATTCCTAATTCCGAATTCTCATCCCTCATACTTACCACTTAGCATCTGTCCGTCAGAACTCTGTGGAACGTTTGGGACCTATCTTTATTTTATCATAATTGTGCCTTTGTAACTGGCACTCTGCTTCGTGCATCGCCTACGAACACGATTGCGGGGACCGGATTTCATAATTATTTTGTATCTACGCTCATCAATAAAGTTTGACCGAACTCATCGTGTTTCTTCTGGCGGTGACGTCATCGGACCCCCTTCCGTCATCTTCGTGCCTACCTACTACAATCCGGTTCGCGTGGGACAGAACCCGAGAGAAATACCTATCTCTCATCCTACAATCTGGCGCTCAACGGGGCCCAACGCGACCGGAAATTCGTAGTCACGAGATACGGCAGGACGACCACGTGCATCGACAACACTGAGAGGAGCAAAATGAGTATCAACTTATCACATGAGCAATTCACACAGCTGCTAGCAACAATCGGCAATCGACGCAGCAGCCTGGCAGCATGTAAGAATTCGTACGATGGCGCGAAAAGAACCGAAGCTGTGGAAGCGTTTCTTGCGGGCCTCCGTGTCTTCAAGAGGATTGAAGCCATCTCCGACGCGGATGCCTTGGATGGACTACCTTTGCTTCTGCACGATGAGGCTGCTATTTGGTGGCAAGGAGTGAAGAACACTGTTACTTCCTGGCAACAATTTGAAGAGCAACTCCGTCATAACTTCGCCCCACAGAAGCCTGAATACCTTATCTTTCACGAGATAATAAGTGAAAGACAGGAGAAGGAAGACACAGCAACTTTCATCGCAAAAAAAGAGGATGCTGTTCTCGCAACTTCCTAAAGATGAACAGATTAAAGAAAAGCAGCAGATTGACATTGTATACAGCCTATTAAATCTGTCTATCAGAGATAAGGTACCCCGATGCAGTGTTAGCAATTTTGAAGAGCTGCTACGCGACGCCCGCGATGTCGAACTAGTTTTCAGCGAACAAGAAGAAAAGCTGATACCCACTATCCCGGCTCGCAAACCACACAAGAAGAGTGGCATCCGATGCACTTATTGCAAGTTCCCCGGACACACTGATGAACAGTGTCGAAAACGAGAAAATAACACCTCGAAACCAATCTCCAAAACCCGATCAGAGGTAACCAATCCGCCAGTCAAACAAGAGATTGTCACTAAGCTGTCGTGCTACGGCTGCGGTGCACCAGGCGTTTACCGCAGCAATTGCCCTACGTGCAGCGAGAAACCGACCAGTACCACCAATTTAAATTTCTGCGCAGTCAATGCCCAAATCATAACGAACGCGCGTCCTGCGACATTTGCCATTGAACACTGTATACAGACACTAGATCACCCACCAATCTCAATGCCACCGTATAGGTTGTCACCACCATGCAAAGAAGCTCTTAAGACTGAACAAACCAAAATGCTAGCCAAGGGTATCATTGAGCCTTGTACCTCATCCTGGGCAGCATCAGTGGTTCTAGTACCAAAACCAGATGATAGAATTAGAGTGTGTGTGGACTATAGAAGACTAAATGAGATAACTGTACCTGATGTATATCTGATACCAAGAATAGATTGCACGAGACCAAACCCACTCCATTCATATCTGTACTGCTTCACCACGCCCTTTGGAATTGATAAATTGAAACCAATGCCATTCGGATTGCGAAACGCTTATGCTACATTCCAGCGAATGATCGATCCTGAAAACAGATGCTAGTGACTATGCTCTCGGAGTAGTTTCAGTACAGGGGGAGGGAGAGAAAGAGCACCCTGTACTATACGCTAAAATTGAATCTTATTCATATGAAATTGCAAACCCACAGGACCCAGGAGTTCCTCTTGGGGTTTATCATACTTCGGCACTAAAGCCCTATCGAAACACCGATAATGAAGTACCTGAGCCAGTCAATCCTCTAAGAAGGAGAGGACGTCCTAAGAAGACGAGAGTTAATGAAGAAACTGAACAGCAAGAGAAGCACAGACTCGCTTAATAACTTTTCTTATTGTTCTGTCTCCTGGTCGGGACGCCTATCGGAGACAGAGGGGGAGATTGTAACACAACCCAATACAAATATATTGTAAACAACACTCCAATGTGTACATTACTATGGGCGAATGATAATATTTCGAGCCTTTAGTCCCGCAAAGCATCACTAGATGGCGCGCGGTGTACGTTACATCGCGGGGTCGTTACGATTCTCCAGTTATATATGGTCTCGCATACATTCATCAACATTTCAAGTCATTAGTTCCGCAAAGCGTCAATAGATGGCGCGAGGTGTACATTACATCGCGGGGTCGTTGCGATTCTCCAGTTATATAAGGTCTCGCATAGCCACCGTGTAAAATTCAATTCAATTCCTAATTCCGAATTCTCATCCCTCATACTTACCACTTAGCATCTGTCCGTCAGAACTCTGTGGAACGTTTGGGACCTATCTTTATTTTATCATAATTGTGCCTTTGTAACTGGCACTCTGCTTCGTGCATCGCCTACGAACACGATTGCGGGGACCGGATTTCATAATTATTTTGTATCTACGCTCATCAATAAAGTTTGACCGAACTCATCGTGTTTCTTCTGGCGGTGACGTCATCGGACCCCCTTCCGTCATCTTCGTGCCTACCTACTACAATCCGGTTCGCGTGGGACAGAACCCGAGAGAAATACCTATCTCTCATCCTACAATGTGTTTATTTATGTTACAAACTAACGAGAAAGTAGGTAAGTACTTGTTTTTTTTTGTATTTTGCAACAAGAATATAGCTAAATATTTTTTAAGAGCACATCCCGTGGGCGATGCACCAACGCAAGTTGAATTGAAATACTTTTTTACGCGCGGGAACACGTATTTCTAGTGCTAGCTGTCACCGCGCGGTATTTTTAGTCACAATAGTGTTGTCACGCACCTCGTATCGGGAACGGCTTGGTCATGATAGTCTCGGTGGTCGGCGGGAGCAGCCGCTGCGTCTCCGGCGACATGGCACTGGTGCATAAGTTGAGTTCGTGTTTGGGGTCCGTTCCGAGGACGCCGCCGCGCAGGCGCAGCGACGGGGACCCGTTTGGCACGTCCATCTGTGCGGGCTACCGGCACATGACTGATCGGAGTGAGCGGAGCGGTATCAGCTGATAGCGCACCGGTGACCCGACCTGCGGGCTTTCCGGCGGATTTGTCTGCGTATCACTGCACTGGTTGTCTGACGCTTACTCCGAATGGACGTCGTACACTGCCCACCAATAGTATAGTTTACTCGCACACTAAAGCCGGGTGAATCTGCGTAGCTACAAATAAAAATGTAAATAACACTACTTCCCGAGCATAATTCTAATGACACTGCCAAAATTGGCAAAAAACAGTTATGAAAAAAAAACTTTTGATATCTCTTGCACAGATGCAAGTTTCAATTGCAATAAAACCACAACACAAGTATTAGTCACGACGTAGCCGTAGGACGGTATCGCCGACGTATCGCAGTGCGCAGTAGAGCGGTGCCGCGGTCGACGCGTGCGCAGGCGGGCGCGGACTGCGGGACTGCGCGCGGGCAGCGTGCCACCGCGGGCTAGTAAACAGTGCCGGTGACGACACAGCCGGCCGAGTGGCAGCGAGCCGGCTCCGGAGACACGCGGGTATCACGCAGATAGCGGCAGGACATTGGCAGCGCTGGCGGATGAAAAATGTAGAGGACGGATTCACAAAAAAGATTACGTTTGAAAGTGATGAGAATTTATTTTTTAGGGGCAGCGCAGACGACAGACTATCCGTGACTCCGTGACGCACTTTTTTGAAATTACTTATATGCAGTAGCGCACACGACGCCCAAAAATCTGTCGCGGATATTTCACAGACTCAACGCACGCGACGCACATCTTCGATCATTCTGTCGGCAGACCTAGACGCTCTTTTTAAATGTCTCAGACGCAGACTCTATCGCACAAAAAGTCTATCGTCTGCGCTGCACCTAACTTGGATACTTTGTAAATAAATACATAATATTATACATATCATGATGATTATTCATAGTATTCCTAACACCCGTATTCACACACAATACTTGTCTATGAATACTATGCGAAGTAAAGTATTTACAATGCCGATCGCCACAAGTGTTCTCTATGAATAGGATTTTGGGGAGGTACCTATGCTTCCGCGCGCACTATGAGACCTCATAGTAATGTTTGTGAATACGGGATACGGGTGTTAGATTAGATACTCTTTATTGCACACCATACAATTGACTTAAAACTATGTATATGACATTATGCTGTACAATATAGGCGGCCTTATCGCTATAAGCGATCTCTTCCAGACAACCTTAGGGTAGAGGATAGTTACAGAGAAGAGGTTAGGTGAGCTATCAACTGAATTAGATTTAGATTGTTATTGTAAATTGTAGTTCATTTGTTACGTGGAGAATTATTTTCTATATTTTTCATTTGATCTTCGCGCCTCCACGCATACATAGTATACTTATCTGCATTTTATTCTGCAAAACCGTCATTCTATTTGATGAACATCACAACTCGCTACACTGTGTCGGCGCTTTCCTAAATCAGCTCTTCAATCTAGAGGACGACTGCAGTTTCAATGCGCCTCGCGTCCATCAATCACTGCAAGGAACGTTCTATTGTATCTGATAATCCGATGCATTGTCGCTTCGGGGACTACCTACATCCACTATTTCGTCGGAAATTGCTCTATTCTTTGACAATAACAAACTTTTTTTGTTTATTTTATTTTATTAGTGAATGGGTAGCGCTTGACCCCAACTAGCCTGATGTTAAGCGATGTTGTAGCCTAAGATGAAACGCGCTTACCTAACAAAAACCGATTCTCTCTCGCCTTGAAAATCTGAAGAATATAGCTATTCCTCGGGGAACACGGACTCCGGTAAAGAGTTCCACAGTTTAGCCGTTTGCACTATTAATGAAGAGGCTATTTGGTTTGCAAAACTGGTATTAAGTATAATGTTTCATTTATGACTATGATGATGACATGGTAATAAAAACAAAGCTTTTCTTTCTATCGGGCCCTGTGTAGGTATGCTTAGACCTTTAAATCTACGCGACGGGTTTTGATGTTCAACCAAAATCTAGTACAGAAACACTGATAGTTTAAGAGGTTTCTAATGTGTTTTCTTAAATACCGGAAGCGAAGCGAGGGTAGTACTTAATAATACAAAGGTAGCAAGCACAGTTGCCATTACTATCTACCTCGAACTTGAATTTAAGAATGGAGATGTTCGTCAGCAATCTCATTTGTTTAGTTACATTTCTGGGAGCTACCTGCGATGATAGTACGACAGAGCAACACAACGACCTAATTCATCGGCCGCGATTTGTTAAATTAGCAAAAGCCTTAACAAGAAGCCATAAATAAAACCATTCTGTCTACAAAAGTTCTTTGTTCTTTGTATGTAAGCATTGTCGACGGTCGATTCCAAAAACTCACAAGAATTGGATTAGATAGTTACATTCTAAACATACAATAAGTACATTCAGAGAAGAAATAATTATTATTTTATTATACTACTTATAACTAACGTCAACACAACAGACGGAACAGAGACAACGTTAAATATTGCATAGATAATACAACAAAGTTCGCATATTACCTACGTTAAGTTTTAAGTAAACTATTTTGTGTGTAATAAATAGTTTATCTCTGCAATGCTAAAAGTATAAAGAGTTGGTAAATTAATGCAAATAGCAAAATATAATACCTACAGTAAATTGTCAAGATCAATATAGTTTTGTTGTTACGTATGTACATTACGAGTATCATCATCATTCTATAGCAGTCCGTTGTCCGCCATTTTGTAAAACATCTGGAGGCTTTATCCTAAATCGTTACGTGTGTATTAATTATTGATAACGTGTAGATTAATAACACCACGTGAAGTAACACACTAAATACCAATATCCTCATTCCTCTCTCTATAAAAGATACCCAACTCTTCCTAGTGAAACTGGTTTCCCCTACCTGAAGGTTATCTGGAAGAAATCGCTACAAGCGATAAAACATAGTACAATTTGAGTGGTCTACTTAAATTGTACTATGTTTTGTTTGTATTATGTTTTCCTGTAATGTTTGTGTTTTGTGCAATAAAGAGTACCTATCTAATTATCTATCTTCTGCACAGGTATCGATCGCCAACCCGCCTGCCCAGCGTGGCGATTATGGGTAAAGCCTCCAGGTGTTTGCCCAAAGGGGAGAGCAACTAAAGAGGCCAGTGGACTGTGATAGGCTGTTGTTTTTGTTGCACAGGTATAATGAACTCTATCAATGGAACAATAGGTCACAGTATAACATTGCAACTGCACAAGTAATCATTAAACTTTATATAGGACCGTAAGTGCCTAAGCCAGTTCTATTGACCTACAATCAATAGACCGGGGATGCAAAGGCATTACTTACTCATTAAACTGATTCATATTACTAGTATGGACTTGTGGTATATAATAGTAGTCTAATAATAAAGCATTTAATCTACGCGCATTGTCAATTTGTTGCAATTTCAAACAATGTAGAGTTAATAGGAGCGACAACACTTTGGGTGCAGATATATTTTTATTTATTTTCTTTATTGGAGAAACAACAGCATTATAAAACATATATGAACTTAATAAATTCGTTAACACATTAGCCTAATTAGTGTCTACAACGTGGTTAATAAATATAGTTCCAGTAGTTTAAGAGTCGCGTGAACAATAACAAAGAATCCTTTGATTTGAGCAGCATTGACTATCAATTTAATAACCATATCAAGTAGGTTTAGATATGTGTTAATTGAGAAGGCAACGGAAAAGAGAAGTTTTTATATGGTGTGGACAACATTATATCTATAGATAGAGCCCGTTTCTGTTAATTTCATTTGAGTAAAATTGTCTAAATACCTATATATAGAAAATTATAGATGTTTCCTTGGTTCGTTACGCCCTATTTTGGTATATTTTGTCTGGTATTTCGTAACACAATTTCCATGTGCAGTTAGAACCAACTCTCGTGATTGGATAATTTCGTCGTTTCGTCACAAATACCCTGTTCTAAGCGGTGCGAAGTCGTCGTGGGTGACTATCGCGTCTCGGAATTTAGAGATTTGTCGCTGCACAATATGTCCTAATCATCGGTTATGATTGGCTATTTTGCAAATATTTCTACGTACGTTAGCATATAAGTAGGTATTTATATAACGCTACTCTTCTGTTGTCAGAAGGAGACATGTACTTTTTTCTTTAACTCACTATTATGACTTAGGGATTAAGGGATGTAAGGGAGCGACCTACCACCATTTCGCTCCAAGCCATCCTCACCTGCCCGTGGTGCATCCTGCCGAACAACAAACGAGGCTCTGGCAAACCGACTGGTGGCGGTAAAACCATCACAATAGAAGGCGTAGCTAAATACCACAGCCCGATGGCGGGCAGCAGCGTTACCGGAGCGAGAAGCTACGCCCTGCGATCGCCAACCCGCCTGCCCAGCGTGGCGATTATGGGTATATCCTCCAGAAGTTTGCCCTAGGTGGCGAACAACTGGAGAGGCCTATGTCCAACAGTGGACTGCGATAGGCTGATGATGATGATGATGACTATTATGACTACACTAGATTAGAGTTGAGGGTGTCCACGGGCGGTGTCGACTGCTTACCATCAGGCATCACACTTGCTTGATGTAAGACGTAGAGTCTAGGATGGAGCGCACACACCCTACAAAAACCGATTCACTATCGCCTTGAAAATCAGAAATGAAATTTTTATCTCGGGGAGCACGGACTCCGCTAAAATGTTCCACAGCTGTTCGCTCTATGAATGTAGAGACAAAACGCTTTGTGCAAGTTGTTAGAACCTGCACCATAAATTGGTGTCTGCCGTGTCCATGCTCGTCCGATGGTAAAAAGAGGCAGGTGGAGTTAAACCAAATAAGTCCGAATCACACTTACCTACTCTCCAAAATGCAACCGAGCTTTCTTAACTTCTGTTACATTATCTGAAAAATCAAAGATTTCTGTGGAAGATGTCATACTTTTTTAAAATATCACGACGATCGTGGTTTACTTAGGTGCTACACATTACTTATACCTACATAGTTTACATTCTTATACATAGTATCATTAGATGACCCTCGACTCGTTTTTTCACTTCAGTGCAAAAAAAGTCAGTTTGTTGTGACAATGATCAAACACGCGGGCGATGAATAATAATGAATGACAGCCATTTTCTTTACAAAAAATGTCCTACGAGTAAGTATGTCACAAGTCACATTTATTCGCGAGGCGGTAGTTAAAATGGAGAAGTGTTCTTACACGTGCTACTGCAAAACGTAATTTGTTAGTATGTAAAACCTTTAAACTGTAACAATACTACATTATAAACTTCCTGAATTGTAAAGACTTACAATTTCTCCAAGATCAATAATAAATTCATAGGTAATTAATTCAACTCAATAATGAAATCCTTGGCTCATACAGTCCTATAATTCCGAACATCTCATGACACAAAAGTATTATTAACTAACTAGATACCTACTTACCTGCAGTTTCATATCTTTGTGTAGGTATAAGTAGAATTTCATTTTGTAAGTAGGTAGGTACTACGAGTATGTGTGCGAAAACTTAATTACAAATTATCAAATATTTATAGTACCTATAGGTAGGTAAACGTGCGTTATATCAGAGGCTTTTGAATTACTTTACGAAAATTTCTGCAAAACAATATGTAGGTATAAAAAAGTCTCCTTAATAAATAAAAAATATGTAGATTACATTAAAGAGCATAGAAAAGAAAATAGGGCATAAAATGGCCTCCAGTAGAATTTAGATTGTTGGCAGGCATGCAAAATACAATTGAACGACATATTTTACGAAAAGAAGCAAAACCTTCTCTATACTTAGGTATTAAATTAAAAACCAACCATGGCTTCTTTAAATTCTTCTAAACTGTAAGGATCTTTGTGTCAGTAGGTATAAAGGCCAACCCAGCGGCAAAGCCATCGCGTCGCGTGTCAGAGAGCACGTAGATATCGACAAAACTTCGTCACGGCGACAATTTCGCCAGCATACCGGGGATTTGCATTCGTCCTACGTGAGTTCCATCTTGTTCTTTGACTACCTGTGGTGAGAAATCTTGAGTTTTTGGAAACGTTCGTCATCAAGCGTCCGTAATCATTGCACAATACCGTTCTCATTTAGACTCATTACCTAAATTACACCATGTTTGAATGTATTTCATGACTGGTAGGTATTCTTTTTGTTTCTAGAATATTATTACACAAAACACAGAAAACCCATAACAATATCTTTTATTTTCCTTTTGTTATTAAATGTGTAGCTAATAACAGTTTTTAAAAGTTGCATTTACAAACCAACAGTTCCAATAATTGCGTCAGATCTCTTTTTTGTGTCATCACAGTGAATTTTGTCATTCTTGTTATTTATAAAAAAAATATTGGTTTACCTATACCTATCCATAAAATTTCTAGAACTCCTAAGAATAACATACTCGTATTTCGCAATACAGATGAATTTACAAACCAACAGTTCATTACGTCTGATCTCTCATTGTATTAGGTGCACATGAGCATTTTGTCATTCTTGTACCTTTTTTAATTTCTTGGTTAACATCTAGAACTCGTAATAAGAATATACTGAGTGAGATTTCAGATTACTTAATGAGCGGCGCCGCTTAGATACTTAACAACTCTAAATGTATCTCAGTTATGCGTATTAAACAAAAGAGTACGTAATCTACATTTTCAGTTCCTCATCAAGAAAAATGTTCGAGACGTTTCTGGAATCGATACCAAAAACCCGTTCGCTAATGGTTAACGAGCTGGAGCTCCCGGAGGACGTGACCCTGACTCCGTACGTGTGGCGCGAGCCGGAGGAGTCCCTCACGGTGAGGAGCGACAGCGCCCTCTCGGGCAGCATCGGCGAGTACGAGGTCAGGACCGTCAGCACAGACTCCAGTATGCCGCTGTCGAGAGCCATGACTGATTCGGAAATTGACTACGGGAGATATAGGAGGGTGAGTTGTTAGCACAGAGACTTGGTCCCGCGACTTTGACGCTCACGATTTTCTCATGTAACGACTATTTTCCTTTCTTCGAAATCTATATCCGAAAAGCTTTGTAGGTATATCGGTATCTATCTATAGCTTTTGGGCTCGTACTCGAATTATTGGGCGATAATGACTAGCTATATTGAAAGAAGTAGGTATCGATTTATTTAAAGTCCAGCATCTCAATTCAGCTATAGGTAGATTAAGTTAGAACCTTTGGTTATACTTTTGCAAGCGTGCTAAAATGTTTGCATCAAGTAGTTCCCAAAGCAATTTCCAAAATTCACTATTCACAGGGGTTCTGTCCTACTACTTGATCAGTAACATAAATCATACAAATATTTTATTACAACACAATACCAAGAAGAGCAATATTCCATTTTTATTTCCATTATACCTACTATTTTATCTATTCCAGTTATTTTATGTGCCTATAGAGATTACGGCCCATTCTCTCGTATATCGAATAATGGGTTTGCGCTTGACCACAATTCCCTAATGTCAAGTGATATTGAACTCTACGATGAAGGGTAGTAAAAGCTGACTCACTCTCTAACACCCATCACAGTAATCAACTGTCGATTATATTATAGGTATGTCTTGGAGAACAAGGAGAGCGGCCGGAGATGTTTGGCTGCTCATCTATGGAACGGCTACATAATATTCAATTTGTCTTATCTTACCTGATTTCAGTGGAAGAGCAGAAATTTCAGTGACCCTTGGGACCACATACGCGCGGCGGTCGACGCCTTCCCACCAGGATATCTTGCATCACTTAATAGGTTAGAATGGAATGTACCAAGAACAGAATAACTTAATTAATAAAATAATCTAATCAGCTTACATTTATAGTTCACTAGCTTTTGCCCGCGACTTCGTCCGCGTGTTTAGATTTTTACATTCAAAAGTTTTTTTCCAATAACTCCCGGTCCCGTTGGAATTTCGCAATATCGCGTTGCAAGTAAGCTTTACGTTCATTGAGGTACCTTGCATGCCAAATTTCAATCATCTATATCTTACGCGATTTAGATTTTTTCATACAAAAGGTTTTCCCGCTAACTCCTGTTCCCGTGGGAAGTTTGCAATACCCTATTGCAACTGAAGTTCACTAAGGTACCTGCATGCCTAATTTCAAGCGTCTAACTTAAGCGGTTCAGATTTTTAATACAAAAGAACTTTCCCGCTAATAGGATATGCGAATATGGATGACTTTTTTTATGAATTAAAAAGATAAAAGATCTCACCTTTTATCTTTTAGATACATAAATATCGAAGAATTTTTAAACTATCTTTTCTATTAAGCGTGTTATAAAGCGTTAAAGTTATTGCTTAGACAGAGAGATCCGACGTGGCGGATGACGTCACGTACCGTGCGCGCCATACAAACTCCATAGAAAAATCTGTTCGTGACAGAGACGGATATAATAACCTTTTAACGACTGTATCTCGCCCATTTTTCAGCCAATTTTGATTTTGTTTTCACTATTCATAGTATATTTTTATCAATTTTAAGCCGATTGGGCTAAGACTTGGCATGTATAAAGCTACTATGATGTAGGCATCCGCTAAAATAGGGTTATCTATTTTACGATAAATGAGTAGTAATAAAACTATTTTTCAAGCATATTCCCTATTCTCGTTCCCGTGGGAATTTCGGGAATTCCTTTCTTAGTGCACCTCTACGGTACCTAAGCTACGTCCTTTCTAAATTTCAACTGCCTAAGTTTAGCCGTTTAGGCTGTGCGTTGATATGTCAGTTAGTGAATTTCTTTTCTCCTTTTTAGGGTTCCGTAGCCAAAATGGCAAAAACGGAACCCTTATAGTTTCGTCATGTCCGTCTGTCCGTCTGTCCGTCTGTCCGTCTGTCACAGCCGATTTACTCGGAAACTATAAGTACTACAGTGATGAAATTTGATGGGAATATGTGTTGTATGAACCGCTACAAAATTATGACACTAAATAGTAAAAAAAAGAATTGGGGGTGGGGCCCCCCATACATGTAACTGAGGGATGAAAATTTTTTTTTCGATGTACATACCCGTGTGGGGTATCAATGGAAAGGTCTTTTAAAATGATATAAAGTTTTCTAAAAAACATTTTTCTTAAAGTGAACGGTTTTTGAGATATCAGCTCTCAAAGTCGTAAAAAGTATGTCCCCCCCCCTCTATTTTTATAACTACGGGGTATAAAATTCTAAAAAAAATAGAGGTGATGCATGCTAATTAACTCTTTCAACGATTTTTGGTTTGATCAAAGTATCTCTTATAGTTTTTGAGATAGGTTGATTTAACTGTAATTTTGGTTAAGTTTATTATATTTGCTGCTACGGAACCCTTTGTGCGCGAGCCCGACTCGCACTTGGCCGGTTTTTATATATTAAGATTGAATTTGACAGGTAACGCCATTTATTGAGAGGAATTAGTAGTTTTGGGCTATTTTATTTCTCGGCCTTTCTTTCCCTATTTTATCACGTAGGTAAATGGTTGATTTTAACATTTGAAATTTTATCCCTTTCGGAGTGGAATTTATCGAATTACTTTCTTGGCAATATCTACCACGTCATGTTATAGCTTTGTGAATGCAAAGTCTTAGCCCGAACGGTTCAAAATTGACAAAGTTATATACAAACTTTCATCACCTATTTTTATCCCCTCGGGGGTAGAAATGATCAAAACCCTATTTTAGCGGATGCCTACATCATAGTAGCTTTATACATGCCAAGTCTTAGCCCAATCGGCTTAAAATTGACAAAGTTTTATACAAACTTTTATCCCCTATTTTATCTCCTTGGGGGTAGAAATGATCAAGACCCTTTTTTAGCGGATGCTTACGTCATAGTAGATTTATACAGGCAAAGTCTTAGTAATTGGCTGAAAATTGACAAAATTTTATACAAACTTTCATCCCCTATTTTATCCCCTTGGGGGTGGAATTGATCAAAATCCTTTCTTAGCGGATGCCTACGTCATTACATCTACCTGTATGCCAAATTTCAGCCCGATCGGTCCAGTAGTTTGGGCTGTGCGTTGATAGATCACTATGTCAGTCAGTCAGTCAGTCAGTCAGTCACCTTTGAGTTTTATATATTTAGATTCGCGTTAAGAAAATAGTGACTCATCACCGACTGCCGGCCAAGCCACACCCCCTAGCCAATTAAAACGCTAGAAATTATAATTGATGAGTCACTATTTTCTTAACGCGAATGAACTATAATAACTTAGATGTAAGATGTTAATTATGTAACTTTTTCACATGCATACTATAATAAATTCTCAAAAAAATATGCTCCCGTACCTAATCTTTAAAATTTAAAGATAGATCTTCCCAATATTGCTGTGTTGGTTTAGATTCATTTGAACCTACTTTATGTAGGTTGTAGATGGTTCTCTTTACCTAGGCAGAATCTTCCCGAGTGAGAGAGTGGACATGTTGCAGGTAGCCAAGGAACTATTGGAAGAACTGCGCAAATAAACGTTTGAAGAAATGTATCTTGTACTTATAACCAGTTAGAGAGACATTACGAACCCTGGCTGACTGATTTGCCACAAAACGTGCATCGTCTTGGTAACTTCATCCAAGTTAGATAAGCCTCCCCACAAATCCTGTTAATAGGGCAGTGAAAATATGTCTGAAAAATATTTTTCGATGATTGAGCTAGTCTACTGTCAGATTTGAATTACCTTGCAGGAAAATTTCCAGTTTGTGAATAGCCCCAAAGACGGCGACAGGGATATGCATACAAGACTACTGTCACAGATTAATAAATAGTTACTACGTAGTACTGTGTACTACAAGAAATTCCCGCTTTACCTAAAAGGTCTACCTACTTTAAATAACCCAATTCAAATCAGTTCCCATGCGAGAGCTCCACGAACTCACTCCGGCAGCGTCAGATTGGCTTCGTCAATTGGACATTAACTTGTGACGATTCAAGCAGAAATATTTGAGCCATACGATATGATGATGATGATGATCAGTTTCCAGGACTCATCATCGTCCCTGACGGAAGACGCGAGCGCGTACGAGCGCGTGCGCCGGTACAACGAGGAGCTGCGGCTGAAGATGGAGCGGTTCTTCGCCGAGGAGTGCCGCGTCTTCACCCCCGAGGACCCTGGCCTGCTGGCGTTGGAAGACGCGCTTCAGACCGTCGACTTGAAGGTAAAAGCAGAATACTGATGAGCTAACATTCGAAAGGAGCAAAATGGGGGTTACAATGGATTTATAAGGTATGGGATAGGAAATAGGGGCGTAAATAAACGAGATCGGACCAGGAATGGAATCAGGCGGGAATGAAATCGGAATTAGATATGAATTGTGAAGCGAAGTTCGCCCGGTCGGCTAGTTTATTTGTAACAGAAATGGATACTCTTTGCGTGATTGAATAGTTGACTAGGACTAATAATATCTTCGAATGATACAACTCATATAATATCGATCGAACTTCACTTCAAGAAGTTCGTTTGATCATCAATTATTAAGCAAGTATGTAGGTACTATCATACGTATGTACTTAATAATTGACATTCTATGAAATACCGATATTTCCGTCTAATATAGGTTTACTGAACCATACATAAAAAAACTATTATACATACAGACAAATTGAGAACCTCCTCCTTTTTTAAAGTCGGTTAAAAATAGAATGTCAATTATTAAGTACATACGTGTGATTGTACCTACATACTTGCTTAATAATGACTTATTAGTCCTAGTCAACGGTGGATTAACTTTTTTTTTAAAGAAACTTCTTGTTTATTTTCAGACCATAGATTCCGAGTTGGAAAGCCTCGCGCCATGAATTTCAGCGTGCTACAGATGTTTTCATAAGTTGTTAATGTTGACTAATGCTAGGAATGAAATGCTTAATACTTTTGAGTTTTGTGAAAGAAAACTAATACTCAATCTCACAAGATCTACATTAGAATAAAACATTTTGGGGGGACTAGTTCGATGATTGTTCTCATTTCATTGCGAGCGAGACTTCGAGTGTAGAAATGACTTGTAACCAAAGCAATATACCTACATCTTAAGGAACCTGCCTATGCGGAAGGAGGCACCAAGGAATCCGTAAACACAGGAGTTATAATTTAAAATTAAGGAACTCTTTCACTTGTCATAAGCACAAAAAATAAACTCAGAAAAAATAGAACAATTCGATGATATAAAAAAATAAAAAATGGGTTGTTTCCAAGATAGTATAAAACTTAGGTATTTTCTTCGGGAAATTGTTATTGTTGTTTAAATTTATATAGCTTTGTAAAATTATATAGTTAGATAATTTAAATATCAACGCACAAAGGAATGTCCTGTTTGTTATATCAATAAAAGGCTTATTTTATGTGTAAAATGTACTTTTAATGGGAATGATTTCCAACATTACAACAATGGTGTTTACCTCAATTGAACTGCATCACATATTGTCTTGTGACACGGGAATAAACGCAACAAGTCAGCAAATAACTGTAGTTATGCTGCCGAGACTGTGCCATTATGACATCTGTGTTTTTGACATTTGAACATTGAAAACACGTTGGATCTTTTGGCACGTGGCGGAAATCGGAATCGCTAAAGCCCGCCCTCGTACAAAATGTCAATTTATCTTTTGTGATAATATGTTTCCGAAGCTAGTCAAGTGAATAATTTTCTCTAAACCAGCATGAAACAAACTAAATAGATTCATATTGGTATTGTTTCGGCAGCTTAACTACTCATAAAAAGATAGAGTTGACTTTTGTCAATAAAATTATTTATTACAATAATCAATTAAATATTTACTAAACATTAAAATAATAGTCTTATAAAATAAACATTGCACTTTATATTTGGAAAATCATAATTATGTTTTATAGTACGTTATTAGGACCACTATGACATTGGTTAATTTGACACAATTTTGATTAGCATATTAAAAACTCTTTGCATATCAAAAGAACAAATGCCAGTGGAATTTTTTGCGTACCGTACCAATTGAAAAAGTTATCTCATTTATGTCATGGATGATAAGTTTATAATGAAAATAAGCACAATTTGAAGAACTAACAAAGGATACTTTTTATTTTATTATCAGTCGGTCGTGTCGGCGGTCATACTCAGTCCGAACAAGTGGAGAAGTGTAGGCGAAGGAAAGTTAGGCACACAACTTATTGCTATCTCATAGGTAGGTACAAGTTTTGACGTACAATTTGAAGTCATTTTAATCAATGCGAGCTATTTTAATAGGCATAACATGTACCCTCGCTGCGCTTATATAGAATCTAGATGAAGTTGCAGTGAAGGAAAAAGCAAAACCTATACCTACTTCAGCCCGACATATTATTAGCATGACCGTTTAGCATTGTTATCAGGGTCACGGGATTGAACCCCAAAATGACCTCGGATGCGGACTGCTCAACTTGCCTACGCCTACAACAATCGGCAGACAAGATCAGACATGATGTGCACTATTTTATTTCAGATAATAATTTTGTCATTAGGTATGCTGCATTTGATGTCTCATGACGACTTTTTGACATGTTCTTACTTAGCCAAGGCTGACGTAAATGTTCATGGTAGGGCTCCCTTCAAAGAATTTGCTGCCTCAGGTGATATAGCTACGCCTTTGTAGAATAGAAATAGATATTGCTTATCGAAATAGATGAAGTTAACTCTATGAGAGAAGATGTCTGCCAATTGAGAACTTGTCAAAACATCGTCAAATTATCTTAATTCCTTTTAATTGCGACCAGGACCGTAGGAAACTACGAAACTACGTAACACAGAGATGTTCTCCGATCCGGTGTAAGTCTTCCAACTAGTCTTATCTTATGATAATTAATGTATTGCAAGCAAATATGTAACATAGAATATAGTAACACAGTTTCACCAGTCACGTATATGCGGAATATTAATTAGGAAAACAAAGACAGGCTTATTGGAAATGAAGCGTACATTGTTAATAGTTACCTAACAAGGTACATAAGTGATGTGATGACTGATTATAATTGACAACACAGTATAGGCGTTAATACAGTTTTTAGCGTTTATTAGCAACGAGTCACACTGGGTCCTGTCACATTGGATTCTGTATTTCTGTCACAGTGGATCCTGTCAAACTGCGATTTTTCTTCCTCTTAGCGTTGTCCCGGTTTGTGCCTCTAGGCCCAGGGGCCACTTTGACCATGATCCTAGATTTAGCGAGTCTGGTTATTAGATTGAAGCGACTGCCTTCGTAACCCTCAGAAAGGGGAACCAGACAAATTTGGATCATGGTTACACATTCAGAATTAAACTGGATGTGCAGGCGTCAAACTGCGATTAGCTATGAAAATATTCGCATATCTGGTAGCAGCTACCTCTCACTCAGTGCTAATATTTATTAATAACACTGGATTAATTAAATTGCAGTAAATGATGTTTAATATCTTTGGCTTTGTTTTTCCGAACGAGTAACACTACTTATTCTCCATAATACCAGCGTTACTCTCTGAGAATATTTCCCTCAACTAATCAGTGACAGATTCCATTAAGGCTCGTTACGAATAAGCGATCTTTAGTTATCACATCTTCACCTAAAAGAATTGAGTATGTCTGGGACTTTTGTTCCGCTCGGTGCTCCACAGAATTATAGCAAGGGATAGAACGCCCATTGTATGCTAAAATCTAGTCTCAAATCTGTTGACTTAACTTAAAACGTCAGTTCCGTCATCGCGCACTTGCAGATCACATCTGAGAGGCTCACATTCATATTTTGAATTTGAACCTTTTTAGGCGCTCGTTTCAAAGAGTTCTAGCAACCTAATTGAAGCTGACCGTTACATCTTTGTGCAAAGATATTGTCATAAAAACAAAACAATTCTTCAAGGTAGAGTGGATTTATACATAGAAATTACAAAATGGTTTTAGTATGTACCTACGCTTCCTTTAACATAAAAGAGGTAACAAATTTTAAGACATGGTGAAACTTAAAACCATTAACTAACATAAACTCAAAATCTATAACATAAACCTTCACTCTCGCCAACCTCACCACAAAAAAAACATAACTATATTACATACAAACACCTACAACCATCTTCCCCTCTTCAATATAACACAAACCTTCACTTCTACCTATTCCTCCCATAAATATCCCAACTAAACCAAATCATATTACCTCACATTCTTCAATTTTCCACAACTCCACATAAAACCCTACTAACCCTTTCCAAAACCAATCCACTTACTTACACCCCTCCAACCACCAATCTCACACCCATATCATCCACTATACATCATAAAAACCACTCCAAAAATCAAAATCATAACTACCTTACCGCCTTCATTCGACCCCAGCTCCCCTTCACTATTTCTTCTCCCATCAGACATATAACACAAAGATATACTATCCTAAATAATAACTTTTTGAATAGACACTCTTTATAATAGTATAACTTGATTTTTCTTATTTTCCAATCTACAAACTCCTTCTGTGTTAAATAATCTGGTTGTATCAATCGTGTGTCCTATATTAAGTATCCCAGCTCTCTAACTTTTCTCTCGATATATCCTCTTCTTTAACTCTCGCTCGATTATAGACAATAATAGTAATCAAATGCGTCCTACTTCCTTTATTTCTAAACTCTATAAGCCATACTGTTTCATCCATCCTCTCCGTGAACCTATGCACACCCACTCATCCACAGAGCAACCCCACTACATTGTGACATGATCTGCTTTTCCCCCTGTTCATAAATCGCTTCACTCCTTCTTGTCCCAGCATACAAACTACACTCCGCCTACATACCACAACAATATCTATCAACTTTACACCCTGTCCCCCTTGTAGCTGCACTCGTTCACTCACGCCACATACCTCGCGACCCTCTAATACCACTACCTCCTCCTACAACTGTCACCACCTGTAAAAACCAACTACTGCACACTAACAATATTCCACCCCTCGCCTCTCTGCCTTACCCACCCCTCTATCACACTCTAGTTATTATTCAATGTA
This sequence comes from Conogethes punctiferalis, assembly GCA_031163375.1. NCBI lineage: Eukaryota > Metazoa > Arthropoda > Insecta > Lepidoptera > Crambidae > Conogethes > Conogethes punctiferalis. Next base: position 1,071,100 of record CM062091.1, on the reverse strand, counting down.
GAATTAAGTAACAACACGCCTAACTATTATAGATGCCTCTCATTAATTCAATGACTTATGCCCAAACAGACTATTCAATTTTTACTCTTCACGCACGGATGCGTCTAGATTCTCACGCTCTATCCTGTCCAAAGACTTCTTTTTTAATTTTTATCCAGTTCCGATTTAATTCTCTTCAAATTATTAAATACATGCAATTTATTTAAATTATCTTTATTATTTAAATCACCAATACATCACCTCATTTATTTTTTATTTTTTCTATTATGCTTTAAGCCGCCATCTTTAGATTCGCTCTATCACCATCCATACCGCATTTTAACATTTTATCTTGACCTTTCATAGATGACATTAAGACTGATTGTCCCTTACTTTTTTCCTACCACTTGTACAACCTCAATTTTCACCGCACATATACCTCAATTATAATATATAAATGTTCTCCCTCGTAAATTATTGATACCTAAATAAGATCCTGCCACTACTAAATGAGATTGATATCTTCTATTTTTTCTTAGTTAATCCCACTCCCATCACACACTAATATGTAATTCACTACAACCACCTTATAAATGGTTTCATAGTCCAACAAATAACTTGAAATTCTCAATCTCACACTCACCTCCACACCACTCCAACTCCGTCAATACATTCTCAACCTAAAAACTATAGCATATGTGACACCTAGTCCAACTCAACACCTATCCCTTTAGTATACTATAGCATAGATTTTACCCGCCTCCTCTCCTCAGAAAGAGTCACCTCATAGATCCTGTACTATCACCCTCTCTCTCTATGCCCTGCCATGCAGAGTTCTCCCACTAGTCATACTCTCGCGCTCGCGTAAATCATCGACTCTCCAACCGCTAGTATAAACAAATACCTATAGATATCAGAAAACAAAAGCCCCACTAGATGAAGCCAAATAAACTATTAATTTAATACATCGGCATTAATCTATATGATATATATTATAATAGACTTCTCTTATTCACTTCTCAATTCATAGGTGTGTGTAATAATGGTGATCCATTACGTCATATACTACCTAGCTCACAAACCCAAATCACATCCCTCATTTTTACTATACCTCTTATATACGTCCACATAAGTGTTCACTTCTAACTATTAACAAACCCACCAACCGCGGATTTTTGACAACTCCCACTCACCCAACAAAAACTTTAGATACTCTCTTACTACTAACAGCTCATACCTAGTATAGTATTTTATAGAAGAATACGATCAGACTTCTCGAGTAGACACTCACACACGCCTCTCTGCCGGACTCATGTTATACCGCTGTGTACTTATCTGAGATAATAATTTTCGGTCTAAAGTAGGTAGAGATCGATTATTTAAACCCTGAGGTGTGTGTTACCTCCTGTTAGTATAACTCTCGCAAGATCACTCTCCTCTCGTCACGCTACATATTAAGTCTAGTCAGTTATCGCTTCACACTCTCACACTCACTCAACTCCTCCGTCACCTCACGCGCGCGATCCTGTTGAGATCAATCTGTCTACCCCTAAATGTAGCAATATAAGTTCCTTCTCTCCTGCTGTGCAGTAGACTTATAGATATTGTGTATGTACAATGTGCAAATATTGACTCTCGAGACTCAACCACTTTTTCTTCCTCTAGACCTGAAGACGGCTTGTTTGTGCATATACCATGCTTAGTTAATAGCTCAGGTACTACTGTTTTAAGAAAATATTCACAAAAAAATAGACGGTATATAGAAGATATATTCTCCCATATCAGTTTTCAATTCTCCATAATAAATTGAAACATATTGAGGATGATTAGATCTCTGAACCGTTGGTTACATTACTAAAGCCGATCTCACGACTGTGTGTGTAACTTCATATCTCCACTCTACAACTCTCCTGTTTGTCAAATTTCTAAGTATTTTTATTAGTCTCGCTGTCCTTACTCCATACACCTACATAACGCTACAATCACACTCCCCATATCCACAACCCATTCTTTAACGATTATATATATAAACT